>JAPFRF010000003.1:6995000-7605000 GCA_029282475.1 Phrynocephalus forsythii
TCCAAAAAAGACGTCCCCACAGCCTTTTGAAAAAAAGAAAAGAAAACCCAGTAACGCCCCCTTAACCGAGGTTTCCAAGGCCTACCAGAGAGGTAGGGAATTTTTGCCTCACTTAAAAAATCCACCTTTTAAAGAGGCAGATGTTGTGGGACCGTGTAGATGATCCAGTTTTTTCCCCCCCCCCATAGCACAGACCGGCTGTTCCTGGGGCTGGTCAGTGCTGTTTTATTTTTCTTTTAACTCCTCCCTCACCCCTAGCGCCAGTCAGCTGGTCCTCTGGCTGGTCTGGCACTGTTTTTTTATTTTTATTTTTAATTTCCCCCCACCCTCCTAGTGCCAGCCAGTTGGCGATCATGCTTTTTTGAAAAAAAATCTTCCCCCACCACTAGCACCAGTCAGCTGGTCCTTTTTAAAATCCTATCACCACCTGCTGGCCATGGGGCTGAACGACACTTTTTTAAAAAAAAACTTTGTATGTGGGAACTGCTATCCCACAAGATGGGGACTATCTGGTTCAGCAATACTGTACCACAAGTGAGAATGATCTTTGAATCATCATAGATCACAAGCTGAATATGAGTCAACAGTGTGATGTCGCTTCAAAAAAGGTAAATGGTAATTTAGGCTGCATTAATAGAAACATTGTCTTCAAAACCCAAGAAGTATTTGTTCTGCTCTATTCGGCATTGATTACAGCAGGCATGTACAAACTTTGGCCCTCGAGATGTTTTGGACCACAACTGCCACAGTCCTTTGACATTGGTAATACAGGCTTGGAATTCTGGGAGTTGTGGTCCAAAACGTCAGGAGGGCCGAAGTTTGGACATGCCTGGGTTATAGGAAGCCAAATTTCAGCTGAATATCAGGAAAAGCTTCCAAAGAGTCAGAGCAGTATGGCAATGGAACCAATTATCAAGAGATGGTAAATGTTCCAATGTTGGATGGATTCAAAAGAAATCTTGACAACCACCTAACAGATCTCCTTTGATATTTATTCCTACATTGAGCAGGTGGGTTGGATCCCATGGCCTTGCAGGCCCCTTCCAACTCCATCATTCTGTGATTCTGTGATTCTATGGAATAGAGTATGGAGCTGTAGATCAAATTAAATTAAATTAAGTTGTACCTTTACAGCTGGATGATGTCATCAGCATTTATTTCCCTGTAGGAATGCCAACAGGATTCCAGCTAAGACTTTTATATAATTAGAAGGCTTTTTGTACATTTGCAATGGACTATATGATAAGGAATGTAAATAACTGGATGTCACATGCAACCCAGACTCTCAGTTTCAGCAATCAAAAGTGGATCAGGGAATGCAAAAACAAAACGAAATGAAACAAAAAACCCTGCATAATATCCTTTAGATTCAACAGAAATAGACATGTAATCCCTGGAAGACGAGTATACTAGATCAATAATAGCATAATGAACATCCCATGGCATAACACAGATAGCAAAACCTAGAAGACTACCCATCAAGTCTGTTCCATTTTATGGCAGTCCTAAAGTGAAGTCAGAAGTGGTTCACAATTCCCTTCTGAAGGTCCTTTGGGACTAGGAAGTTTGCCTAAGGCCACACAGCATGGCTCTTCTACAAGATTCAGTGGAGAAGCAAACTCTCAATCCCTGATTCCGCAGCCAGGTGCTCTGACTCCCTGAGCTATACTGCACATTACTTAGACCTTTACCTATGTTTTTAATCCTTTATAAACTTCTCTTGAACCTAAATATCACATGTCACTTTCCGAGAGCAGTGAATTTAGAATCTGATTGTTCACCGTCCAGAATTGAACGGAATGAATGTATGAACGAACGAATGAACGAACGAATATCAATTTGGTTCCTAAAACTCTGGCTTGACACCCATCGTAGCCTGCTCTCAAAATCTGAAATTGTACACTATGAAGTATTTATAAGTCAATCACTGTTTTCCTGTTATTTATTTACACAGAAGTTTTCATGTACTATGTTAGGAGATAGAGCAGAGTTAGGCCATTGTGTGCTGTGCAGTGTCCCTCACAGTTAGCTATGAAGGCTGGGGCTGTTGAAAGTTGCAGCCCAAAAGTGAACCATAGCTGTGCCACACAAGGTCCTATTGGCTTTGTTTAGAAAATTATGCAACATTCTGTAATTATTAGATGGACTGACGTCCAAAAGAAAGCCAGAGACTTGAGTTTACAAGAGCTGAGCAGAGGAGTTGAGGACAAGACATTTTGGAGATTGTTGTTTCATTGGGTGGATCCATGAGTTGGAGGCATCTTGATGGCACACAACAACAACAACAACAACAACAACAACAACAACAACATGTAATTATGCAAAAGTAAACCCATCTGTGTTTTATGAGTTACTGATTAGCAAAGATGTTTAGAACGTTGACCAAACACCTCCCAACTGAAGTCAAAGATATTTAAAATCCTTGATTTTGACCTGCAAAGGTTGATTTTTACCTCTGTCTCCACACACACTTTTCAATAAATATTATACTTAAAATCAGCATCAAGTAAAGACAGGTTTCTTTTACCAGTTAAATGCCATGAAATTTTTATCATTTGTAACAGAAACTAAACATGATTTAACAAGGAATGCAACAGAAGCAGGGGAATATGTTCCCTGCTAAACTCAAGTATGTAATATAGTATCTGACCAGCAGATGGCAGGCATAACAACTATTAATTGGACACAGTGACAAGGTTATTCGTGATAGAATGACTGCCCAACTTATATGTGAGGAATAAAGACCCTAAGAAGATATGATTAACATTTTTCTTGGATGGATAATTTTGTTCACATGATTAAAAGTTCAGGACAACTAGTTTCTGATAAAGGATACCACTTTACGGAAATATTTATACCAAACACGTGCAGAAGACTACAGTATATTACAGGTCTTAAAAGTGCTGCCAACTACTATTTATTCAAAATTAAACATATTAACTTAGCAATGTTGAACAGCAGACAAAATATAGGTTGCACCATATCCTGCACCTTCGTTTTAAGAGAAATATTAGTCTCCTGGTGGTTCTCACCTGTGCCTTGTTCTCAGAGCTGAGATTTTCATCCACAGACTCATTCCCAATTCCAGAATCATCTGTAGTGGTGGGGTTATCGGCGACTGCTAACTGACTTGGTTTCAGAATGGGGTGGTCACTGTGATCCAACTTGGTGGGTGCTATGCATACTTCATATGAATATGGCACTGGCAACGTGCCATTGCTGTAATTGCATGAAAATTTGTGTCCCAAGCTGGGGTAGAATTCAGTATGATATGACCGAAGCTCTGTTGGAGTTCTCTGTCTTCGACACCTGAGTATTAAAACTACTACGGCAGTAAAAAGGAACAGAAAGGAGACCAAAACTAAGGCTATAACCAAAGCAGCATTCATATCAGCCTGATCCTCTGAGGCGTTTGGCGATTTGTTCATCTCTGGAAGTGCCTCTTGGAAGTTCTCAGCAAACACTAGACTTAGTGTTACGCTGGCTGAAAGAGGAGGGCTCCCGTTATCTTTCACTAAAATGAGCACGTTCTGTCTCATGGCATCTCTGTCTCCAAAGGCTCGCATTATCTTGACCTCTCCAGTGTGACGCCCAATGCTGAAGAGTGGCGGCTGAATGGCCTGAAGGTGATGATAGGACAGCCAGGCGTTGTGTCCAGAATCAGCATCCACGGCCACAATCTTGGTCACAAGATAGCCTGGCTCAGCGGATCGAGGTACCATCTCAAAGAGGGCAGAGCCATCCGCAGCCGGAAAAGGATACAGGATCCGAGGACTGTTATCATTCTGATCCATAATGAACACTCGCACGGTGGAATTGCTACTAAGAGAAGGAGAGCCCGCATCTTGGGCTTGTATTTGGATCCGAAACTCCCGGAACTGCTCATAGTCAAAGGAGCGCTGAGCATAGATTATTCCTGTCTCTGAGTTAATGGAGGCATATGAGGAGAGAGGCAGGCCCTCGATGTTGCTGTTGAGAATGGAATAAGTGACACGGGCATTACGGCCCAGATCTGGGTCAGGGGCTTTGACCATGAAAATGGAGGCACCCGAGGGATTATTTTCAGGCACAAAGACATTATAGATAGATTCATCAAAGGTAGGACAATTATCATTGATATCTGAAATCTGCAGTGAGATGCTTTTTTCTGTGGAAAGAGATGGGGTGCCTTTGTCAGTAGCTATGATTGTGATATTATACTCAGAGTATTTTTCTCTGTCCAGGGGACCATCTGTGAGGAGCTTGTAGTAACTCTTAGATGAGGACCTGATTATAAAAGGCATGTTACCTTGAATATAGCAAGCAGTCTTTCCACTTTCTCCCTCATCTCTATCAGCGACATTGATCAAAGCAATCACAGTTCCTGGCAGTGCATCCTCAGGAACTGGGCTGAAAACAGATGTCAACAAAATCTCTGGGACATTGTCGTTCTCATCAAGAACTTCAACCTCCACTTTACAATGTGCCAATAGTCCGCCTCCATCCTTGGCTTCCACCAACATCATATAGCTTCTGGACTCTTCAAAGTCCAAAGCTTCCCTAACTGAGATCACCCCGTCTTCTGGATCCAGGATAAATTTTAAGCTAGCTTTCACGGGGATATTGCTGAAGCTGTAGCTGATCTGTGCATTTGAACCATCATCTGCATCAGTGGCTTTCACCTGAATCACCAAAGTTCCTTCTGGGGTGTTCTCTTTTAGGCTGGCTTTATACACTTCCTGAGTGAAAACTGGTGGGTTGTCGTTAGCATCGGTAATATTAATCCATACGTGGGCCGTTCCAGTTTTGATCGGATCTCCACCATCCAGAGCTGTAAGAATCAAGTGGAGGCTGTTCTCACTTTCCCGATCCAGTGGCTTTCTCTGTATTAGAATTGGGTATTTATTTCCATCGGGACTCTCTTTAACATCCAAGGTGAAGTAAGGACTAGGGCTCAGCTGGTAGTTCTGGAGAGAATTTACCCCAACATCAGGGTCATCAGCACTTCCAAGAGGAAAGATGGCTCCCATCAAGCTGGATTCACTCATTTCAAGCTGAATATGATCTCTCACAAACTGTGGCACATTGTCATTAATATCCTCTACGGAGACTCTAACATGGAAAACATTCAAAGGGTTTTCAAGCACAGCTTCCAAGTTAAGAACACAGTGCGGAGATTTTCCACAGATTTCTTCTCGATCTATTCTGTCTCTTACATAGAAGTCCCCACGTTCCTCATTCACAGTAAAAAATGGAGCATTCGCTGCGGAAACAAGACGGAGCTTCCTCTTCATGACATCTCTCTTGTTCAGACCCAAATCCTTGGCAAGAGGCCCCACGGGAAAGCCCTTCTCCCTTTCCTCAGGAATTGAGTACGAAATCTCTTCCGACAGGGCCAGGCAGAACAAAGAGAGCAACAAGGAAAGCTGTACTTGCCTTCTGAGTGGCCGTTTGTTCCCGCTCAGTGGGATCGTCCATTGCCTCGGCTGCTTTGTTTGCATCCCCTCTCTTTCCCAGATTGGTGCTTTTAACTTTCTCTCGTGCTGCAAAAAGTTGCCAGGTTGAGACATCCTTCTTTGATAGTGCTTTAATGGGGATAACTCCATGTTTGGTTGGATGCTCTATTGTTATCCCCCGGGTTCGCCTCCTATCAGATTTGCAGAACTTAACTCAGTAATTGTTGCATCACCGGAAAAGTGAATGGATCCCTTCTTTGCATCCTTATCCCACACTGGCCAACAGCGGCACTCACAGTCTCAGACGAAAAACTGCAAGAGCATCTCTCGGACCAAGGCAGACTTCAACATTTGAACAGCAAATGTTTTAGCAGATAGAAGCAACATGTATAAGGTTATTATAAACTGTTATTTCAAACGTATGCATTTCTTTCCCTCTTCAGTAAAATCAGTGTATAAGGGGTTGAGCAGGCATACAATGAACACAGGAACTATTTTGAATCGCTCCACAGCCAATAAACATATTTACTAGCACGTGAACTGCATTTCTGAGACATAAGGATAGCTGACAACACTCAGTTGAGAAAATACAGAATTATCGAGTTAGGTGCCATAAGTTAGAGGGGCCTCAACAGCATGGGAAGAACAAGAGTTAAAAGTTTTGTTTTTAATTGCTTAATCCACCCTTCCTCTCTGGGTCTGGGAGTTCTTTGAAAAAAGAGGATCTATTCATGACATTGTTTCCCACTGCAGCAAAACTTTGTAAAGGTCTAGGGATTTGGCCAAAGAAATGGAGAGAGAGAGAGAGAGAGAGAGAGAGAGAGAGAGAGAGAGAGAGAGAGAGAGAGAGAGAGAGAGAGAGAGAGTAGGTGTACGCATTTTAAAGGTGAATGCCTTCTAAAGGTTCTTCTTGCTGAACAGGGAATTGTACTAATCTGATTAAAGATTTTCTGCACCAACAATCCCAGGGGTGGCAGAGTTGGATAATTGCAGCTGACTTGGAAATATAATAATAAAATTGTCCAGTAAATGTGTGATGGAGTCAAGAAACCCTGCAGTGGAGATTTCAGGATTTATGATTTATTGGAAGTGTGCAATACCTCTCCCAAATCAGACTTTTTGGAAAATAAACGCCAGCGTTAGATCTTTCTATGTTTTATTCTCACTCTATTTCTAAACCAGTTGTAATTATTTAATTCTGTTGCCCCTGGGATTGTTTGTGCACAAAATCTTTAACCACACCAGTACAATTACCTGCTCAGTAGGAGGAAAAGTTACATGGGGACCAGATTCCACTCACCTTTCCTAACGTCTTGACTTGACAGTTGAATTTATGGATCACTGGATGCCTAAGGACAACCTCCAGGTTGGAGAGATAGGCAGGATGTCTCTCAATGCCATTTGCAGGGAATCTTAAGCAGGTGAAGACATCTGCGTGGGAATACCCTGAATCAAATGGTGAGCTGCTGTGTGAGACAGAATGCTGGACTGGATGGCCTGTGGCGGGATGTTCCAGCAAGGCTGTTCTTATGTTCTTATTTCTGAGAGCTTAACAGGAAAACAGCCTTGGGTGCAGCATCCATTTGTACACATGCACCCCAAGTTCCACAGCCACTTCCCTAGTGACCAGGCAACCAGCTTCAGAGGATGAAGTGACAGCTATTTTCCAATTTTTTGGAGGAGTACAGATTTCCTGAGACTAATTTTTAAAAGAACTTAATGGATTTAAAATACAGGTGACCCTCGTATAACAAACGGTTTGTATAACATAAAATCTGTACAACATAAAAAATTCTGAAGATAGACGAAATTTGCTTAACAGAATCGCCTATAGGGCGAACCCGTACAACATAAAAAGTGGTCACGATTAGGGATTACTCCGTTTTCATTGCATTCCTATGGGAAATTTGTATAAAGGAAAATCTGCTTAACAGAATTTCATTTGGGACAAATTAATTCCTTTGTACAAGGTACCACTGTATTGAATAAGTTAGCTAGAGTTCTTTCAGGGTAATTTCCCAAAAGTGACAGAAGGGAGCCCTGAAAGAACTGCTGTTTCTGATGAAGGAGTAGTATGATAATTGAAGGAACACGGAGGGCTTCCATTTGTATCAAAAAGCTGAAGACAGTAGATGCAGAAATTTGTACGGTCCCATGAATTCAGACTATGTCCACAACATTGTATGCAGCCATGTTCTTTTTTCCTGAACTCTCCATCCAACAGCAAACAAAAGTTATAGCTAGTTCAGGAGCACAGTCAATAATAGAAATGGTAACTTTTGATGTAAGAACTCTTGATGTGTATATAATTATGTGACATAACATGTATCTGTATGTTTAAATGTGCTTTCCACAAAAGTTCAGAATGTTGTGTTTGCAAAGCATAGGATTCTGACCAATCAGAATGTGACTGTAGTCAGCCAGGATGCTATATAACACAAGTGTCAGTTAAAAGTCTGGCAGATGGGTCCAATATCTGGTAGAGACAGAATCAAATATATAATAGGCCACAGACAGAGCTAAACATGCAATAGGGAAACACAACAATATGTAGCTCAGCGTATGACAATATGTGACTAAGATACAGATATGTACAAGCATGTAATAGACCAGCACAGATAAGGCTGATAGGACTGAGTGACAAATAAATAAAGATGTGACTAATAGGATTTGAGATGACCAGTTAGGGCTTACTAATGTGATCATGTAACAATGAGACAGTTATTTACCACAGAAAATATGTCAACAAGTCTGAAAAAAGTCAACAAGTTCAGAACATGTGTGACAAATATCAAATGTCTAACCACTATGGCATGCTTAAACTAGTAAAAATTATTTAATTTTTTAAACCAAAAGCACAAGTGACTAATTTAAAATCAATTTGCTGGCACAAAATACACAAAAGGGAGATCATATATTATTCTATACAAAAGTGTTTTTGAAGTCTATATACAGTACTTCAAGCTGCATCTGGAAATTGAGTCAAGGCAACTGGACTTCTTTTTCTTGAGATTTTTTTTCAAGAAAAAGTTCAGTTGCCATGACTCAACTTCCAGATAAACTCCCCTGGATGACTGAGAATCTTCACAGACTTCAAGCTGCGCAGACTCTTCAAAGTGTTGTTTTTGTTGTTGTTACCAGAAGCCAACAAGAATGATTTCTGCCATCTTGAATTTGGAATTCAGATTAATACTGCATAAATTTCTCAAGCTTGCCAAAAGAGTGATTTCTCCTATTGCTAAACAGAAGTGAACTAGAGTATTTAGGAAACTGAGTTGTTTGCCTGAGCACATTGATTCCTTCACCCAGACCAGTAATTTTTACTATAACCAGTTGGGATTGTGTTGAAACATTTTTGATTGCATTTATCATAGAAAGAGACTTGTAAGACATGTTTCTTGTCATTTGAACGGAAAGTACAGTTTCATTTTGTAGTGCCAGACCTCACAGTCTCCTCCATTACATGCTATGAAGACCATCTTTTAGAACACCTTCCTCTTTGGGTTCATGTAATCCTTTTAGCATTGATTCAGATTACAGTATCTAACACCACCAACTGCCAGCTCCATATTGAGCAAAATTTAATATTTCTCCTAAGTTTGTAGTACCAGATATAATTATTTCCCAAATTTGACTTTTGTCTCATAGATGGTCATCCAGTAGTTTTATTAATGTGGACTTGAAAAAAAATATACAGTTCCTCTGAGAGATCATAAGAGAATTATAAACCTATATACTGTAATTTTAGTTTTTACTCCATCAATTTTAATTCACTTTTTAGGCTGGGAGACACTTGCTCTCCCTATCTACTTACAAAATAAGCAAGACATGGGTGGTGCAGTTTCCATAAGGATGGACACACCAACACAAAAATCTTGTGATATTATATGGATTCCCCAAAACGTGAACCATCTCTTTAATTCAACATTGTAACTGCACCATTAGAGAGATTTCCATACTACTTTGGTAAACAGGGAATTGATCCATTTGCAGTATGAGCAGGGAATCTTGATTTTATAGTTGTGATTAGACATGGGCACGACTCGGCGAAATCCTCGTTTCCGTTTCCGTTCCTCGTTTCCGTTACATAACGAAACAAAGAACGACAATTACTCTGCCAGAACTCGAACTCGAACCGACTAAAGAAAAATTGGGTCTGATTTGTCGTGGTCATTCCTGGCGGCATCGCAGCGATCGCGCGATGCCAAGCGGCACAGGAAAAAAGTTTTAAAAATTAAAAAAAACCCTGATTCCCAGCCAAAAAAGCAGGCGAAAATATGCCTGCCTGAGGGCACCTACCAGAGGGGTGGTTTCTGGGGGGGGGTGTCTCCGGCCTCCCCACTCCTCTCCTGGGCTGCGCATCCTCGTCGTCTCGCCAACTCGCCAAGCGGCGCGGCACAGAAAAAAGTTTTAAAAATAAAAAAACCCCGATTCCTGGCCAAAAAAGCAGGTCAAAATATGCCTGCCTGAGTGAGGGCACCTACCAGAGGGGTGGTTTCTGGGGGGGGGGGTGTCCCCGGCCTCCCTCCCTCTCCTCTCGCCAACTCGCCATGCCATGCGGTGCGGGCGGGGGATCCAAAACGGGGCGACCGCAATTTATTTATTTTGAAATCGTGGTGGTCCAAAAACACACCAAAGCACCACAGAAACATGTGAAAATAGCTATTTTAAAACTGCCTGAATTTTTACAGTAGCTGCAGTGGGTTTTTCTTGCAACAAAATGTCTCCATAGATTTTATTTTATTTTATTTTTATTTTTATTTTTTACACCTGCACAATGATGGGCTGGCCATGGGAGTGGACCATGCAAATTTTTGGAGCCATTCCACCAATTGCATGGCCACTTGACCAGGTTTTGACCGAGACTTCTGGGATGTGCCTGTCGGGCATAAAAAGCCCACTAACCGTAGCCCGAACCTGAACCCTAACCCTAACCCATATGCCAGTACACTGTCCTTCTTAGTGGGTCATAGAGGCACCCAGAGGCGCACCCCACAAACTCACCCTAACCTTACCCGTAACAACCCTAAGCCTAGCCCTTGCGCTAACCCCCCTAACCCTAAGCCCAATCTGTACTCGCATTGCACTCACGCAAGTACAGTTCCCTTCTTGGTGAACCACAGAGCGCCGAGACTGAGGAGGAGCCTTCCCCCAGTGTGCGCACTGTGACACTGCAGTTAGCAGTGGGCCTGTGGTCAACAGAGAGAGGCACCCAAAAAAGAGGTGCCTCGAGTCTCAACTTGGTATGCATATCCAATTGGCTATGCATGCCATTTTGTAGCGGGCCAGAGGAGGCACCCACCCCAGAGAGGTGCCTCCAGGAGCCCGCTCCCCCCCCATACCAGTACTAGCGACAGACGAAAAACCGACAAACGAAATGACAAATTTTTGGAAAATTTCATGAAAAACAGAAACGAGCCGAAACGGGCCGGCTCCGACACACGACAACTCGAAAACGTCATTTTCCCTGGTCGTGCCCATCTCTAGTTGTGATTTCATTCGATATCTCTTTATTCTTAATGCTGTTTCATAGGCTTCTGACAAAGCACTGAATAATGAAGAACTCTAAACATACCAGAAAATATCATCAATTTCCATTACACCTAACACTGAGTTGTCAGTTTGATGGAGGATGCAGAAGGAATATATGTATGTACAATATTTCTATAACAGCCTTGATTTAGACCCTAAACCTTGATCGAACTATAATATCCTTTTAAAGATTATGACACGTTCTGATTATTTACAAATAATTTTTCTTTCATTACACAGTCCATGTTCTCATTTTTGCTTTTGGTGAGATCTATAGTAAGGACCAGTCTCTGGGAGGCAGTGGAAGACAGAAGGGCCTGGCGTGATCTGATCCATGGGGTCATGAAGAGTTGGACACGACTTAACGACTGAATGACAAAATAGTAAGGATCCATTGTGTGGCTCTTGTGTTTACAATGGTAAGTTTACATAGTTGCTAGACTCCTGTGTGTGTAAGTTGTGCTGCAGTTGTGCTGGTGATGTCACGTGTCACTGCCCCTGGTGGTGGGACTGGTCCCAGTTGCTGTAATTTTCCAGTTTTAAATCAGCTCCTGCCCCATTCTGCAGCTCCCAAAGGCTTCGTAGGAGGAAGGGAATCCCTAGAGAACCCTGATGTTGTGGGTCCCCCAGAATGGGAATCTTTAAATTTCCCAAAATGACCATGGCATGGCCAGCCGCAGCTGATAACATCACCAGAAATCAGCAGCGTAATTTGTGTTAATAGGATTCCAGGCAATGATTTTTTTCCTCCAAATTCCTATGTAACATGACAAGCCATTTTTGAAAATGAGAGTATCTACACTGTACATGTATAGGAGTATGAGATCACTTTAGCTGCTATGGCTCCATTCTACAAAATCCTAGTAACTGAGGCTGGATGAGGTACTGTGAATTGCATCCCCTTGATCAACACTACCTCAATACCTCCTGTAGTGCAGGCTACTCTTAGCTGGTTTTTACTCAGTTTTAACACACTATTAACTACTAAGAAGATAAAAGTTGACCAATTCCAACACACTGAATTGACCCAAAAAATGTAATGGTTTTATTTTCCAAGTAAAAACTTTAATAGTACAATAAAAGATCCAATTTTCAACGTAAAAACATGTCCTGTCACAGTATTTCGCTCCACCAATATATTTTATCTTTGGTATCTCTTACTGAGTAACCTTTGATTTGAGGGACCTAGATCATAATTCTGGTTAGTGTCTTATGTGGAACAGGACCATGTTAGTTCAAATATCTGTGAAGCCAGACAGTTTTCTTGGCAAAATCCATCACCCAGGCAGTACTTTTCAGCCAAATCCACCTTATAGGGATGTTTTTGGAACAAAATGGTGAGAGGGGAACCATGTAAATCAGACATATACATTGCTGGTATATATGAATAAACAATGGAATTTTCACACATACAGAGGTTCTGGTGATATTCTAATGGGATGACAGTTACTCTTACACAACTATGAGAACAACAAGGAAATCTTGCAGGAAAAATGCAAGAAAAAATTAAGGGCAAGCTGTGTAAATAAGGGTGGGGACAGGGGTGGTAGGAATCCAATGTGTCTTTTTTCAGGAGGTAGACTGAATATTTTACTGTAATCATAAAATGGCTTAATTTTATTATTTTGCCAAATTTTATTTGCCAACTATGACTCTTTAAAATAAACATACACATTTGAAGGCTGAACCAGCTTGTCAATTGCTTCCTAACCCTCCTGTGAGGGAATTCTGCACTTGCTTCCATGGGCTGTTTGCCTTGAATCCGCATCCCTGGAAGATGGTACAAAGACAGCTTAGTGTGGGATTCCCAGGTTGGAGTGAAGTGACATAGGTAGATGAGTCTCACATGGAGGGAGACCAAAGGCTGGGATGGGTTGGTAGAACCTGGGCTTAATGGAGGAGGAGGAGGAAGAAGGGAACTTATTGCCCTCAAAGGAGTTGGGGGGGGGAAATGGACGGTTTTGTTGGGAAAGTCCCCTCTTTTGCATCTTGGTGACGATTGGCTGCTGCAAGACCCAGCTGAAGTAGTAAAAAGAGTCTGGAGTTCATGGAGTCCATACCCAACATGACCCGCTTCCCGTAGCAGGTGCACCTCACATCCCCATTAGGTGTGGTTTTCTTTCACTGCTGTGCTATATTGGGAATGAGATTCACAACACGGCTTGAATAAATAAACCTACATCCAAAATCCAGAACAGTCAATGACCATGTTGACTGGAAGATGCTAGGAGCTATAGTCCAAGAAAACAAACCTTTCCATGTCTACCTCCTCATAAGCAGAGATATATCATATGCACATTTACTGGTGTTAAGAGGTGTTAAGACTTATGATATTGAGTAGAACATATATTCGAGTAAGCAGTCCAAAGAGTCACACCAAAACAAAATTTCTAAACACCTGTTTTAACTCTACATGCTTTATTTTTCACTGGCTAATCACACTCAAACACTTGCTTCTCCTTACAGAACAACTGGCCTCGTGGCGCAGTGGTTAAATGCCTGAACTGCAGCTAAAACTGTGCTCACGACCTGGGGTTCAATCCCAGGTGGTCGGCTCATTGTTGACTCAGCCTTCTATCTTTCTGAGGTCAGTAAAATGAGTACCCAGCTTGCTGGGGGGGGGAGTGCAATGTTTAGCCAGCATAATTAAATTATAAACCACCCAGAGAGTGCTTGAAGTGCTATGGACAGTATACAAGCAGAACACTTCACCTTGTTTGGCTTTGGCCCACAAACTATCTGCACATTTTGCCTTAAATCTCTGGGTCAATAATGCCCCTTGATACTTAAATAAAGGCTTCAAATTGAAGGCAAATGATTGTATAAAGCAAAAAGAGGTGATGTGGCAATCCATTCCCAATATCCATTCTAGCCACCTGTTTCAATATTTGCATGTCCAGCAGATCAAACGAGAGGAGACTATACATGTACATGGGTGCATCCATGCAGCCTCAGCACTCAGTTAGGTTCCACGAATGTAGACTGTCAGAACCTGATATGGATGTCTGACATTCCCAGGAGAGATTTATAGACATCCCAAGCAAAGAGGCCAGATTCTATGATTCATCCTAGCTGACATTATCCCAGCAAAGGTTAACTCCAGAATGAAACCAAGTAATCAGTGATAAGCATCTCCAAACTCATCTCATCTAGATATCATATTTTAAGTGTCTTCATTGTTGCAATAATTCCAGATAACTTCAAAACACACTCCCCTTTAACTGCTCACGTTCTCTTGTAGTTTTAATGTAATGTTGTCTATTAATGATGTAAGATGTCCCTCAATTCCCTGTTCTCAATACTTGAACATGTCTTAATTGTACTGGACTGTATATTATCCCTCATTCTGTAAGCCACCTTGGGTCCTTTTTCCAAGGAGAAAGGCAGGGTAAAAATATCCTTATATATATTAAATACAAACCATAGGAGTGTTGAAATATAGGAGATAATACAATGAGGCTTAGCATACATCTCTAGAACACTTTGAAGTTCTTATGAATAAAACTACAAAAACAAAAAGCCTCATAAATTTCAATGAAATACATGATAAAGTTTAAACTTTTAAAAGTAAAAATATTTATAGAGGGGGAAAAACATTGCTTGTGTCAAAGCATGTTGTTAAGACAGAGAAAAATATTTTCTCACAAAGCTTTAGTCAGTTGGATAACATGCTATGTCCATGCTATCTTCTGGCTGTTTTCAGACCACCTGCGGGGGAAAATCTTGTCTCCCTTCTGCTCCCTTTGGATAAAATGTTTCTTCATTAAATATCAGCTAGTGGCAGCTTTCTTTATATAGCCTAGTGCTATGTCATTTATCAAAACAAAATGTTTATAGGTTATACTTCTTAACCAAGAGGAAACATACATGTTTAAGGTTACAAGACTTCTCATCCCAAGGGTCTGTCTTCCTAGGGTCCCTGAAGCCCAGTTTCATGCATCTCCAAGGCTTGGCAAGCACCTGGCCTGGCTGGAGTTACACTTCCTCTCCCTTCAGAATTACTGGCTAAAGTGATGTACTGTAATTCACTGGCAATACAATACAATGAAGACACATTATCAGAGAGCAAGGTGAGTTTAGAGATGCATGTTACTGATAACCTGGATTCATTCTGAGATTAACCCTTTACTGGGATAATGTCGAGCTATGATGAATCATGAAATCTGTTCTCTTTGCCTGGGGTGGGGTCTATAAATCTTTGTAGGATTCCTGGAAGAGTCCCTTATCCTTGTTAGGTTCTGAAAGGACAACATACAATGTACCTATACACAAAAGGCCTTCCTTTTCATCACTCTGATGAATGAAGCAGCACTAATATGTCTGGTAAAAGTGTGGAGATATTGGGTTTGGGGCAAAAGAATGTACAAGTATTGAGCAAGTGTCATCTATAGCACATGTGGAAGAATAATGACTATCAGCTTCGATTCAACTTTAGCACTATGCGTTAGAAGCCATCCTGTGCAGATCCTCACAACATGAATGGCAACTAACCATTGGTTGAATCCAGACTTAATTACACATTTAAATCAATGTCCTGTTAAACAGATCTAAGAGAAATACCATTAGTTTCTTAGCATGTCTAAGACTGGATGCAACTCCATATAAATAGCTTCTTTGTATTTGAATAGGCTCTAAACAGGAATAGCAATGGATTGCGTTCTACACATCCAGCCAAGGTGAATGGGAATATTTTCTGAATTACCATAATGCTAAAGCCAATATATAATATTTCCTCTTCTTTTTTAATTTATTTATTTATTTATTTATTTATTTATTTATTTATTTATTTATTTATTTATTTATTTATTTTATTTATTTATTTATTTATTTATTTATTTATTTATTTATTATTTTCTATTGGGTGATCAAGGACCAAGGAAGATGAAAAAAGAGAATCAAGGGGAATCTCTTGTGCTCAAAGTCAAGATGATTCCTCAGATGCGTTGAAACAAATTTATCTGGATTTTTGTCAATTCCATGTTTCACTCACAGGAGTTTAGAACTCACTTTGAAAATCTGAATATAGCCAGGCTTTTCCTAAACAGCACAATCCCTTAGGGTCAAATCAGACATTAAGAGACACATGTATTTCCTGCTATTACAATAGATCCAGTTCAGGCACACAATTCCTCCAAAGCTCTATGACTGAACAATCAGATTTGTGGATGAAGCATGTTTCCAATGATTAATCATAAGAAGAAGAAAAAGACAGCTGGTTTGCAAGAAGAAGAGGGTGGCATTTTTTTTTAGTATAATAGATAACCTTTACCTTTTAGGGAAGCTCGGTTTTGAAGGACATGCTAACCGTACAGTATAGTTAGAGTATCAATCTCTACTATCATTCCAGATTCTCTCATTCTGCATTTGGCATCTCCTAAATGAGAATTGACACTAGGGATGTGATGTTTTTGTAGAATTTCCCATTCTTGGTAGTCTTCCAAGTCCCACTATGTTAAAACCTAATGAGAATTCCCCAGTATTATCCTAGAATGTTGTGAACTAGAATTTATTGCACAAGAATATAAAGGAGCATAATAGGATGAATCTAACACATATTTTGGTCCCAAATGTGGGATACATATTTTGATAATTAGCAAGGTAGAGTGTACAGGGGTTGAAAGAGGACAAAGATGAAAAGAAAATGGGAGACTCACTGTGTTGGATTCCCAATTGCCCTAAAATATATTTGACTTGCAAAAACTTGTATCAAAAACTTATATCTAGAATCATAGAATCATAGAGTTGGAAGAGACCTCAAGGGCCATCCAGTCCAATCCCTTGCCATGCAGGAACCCCATCACAATATTTCCGACAGATGGCCATCCAGCCTCTGCTTAAAAACCTCCAAAGAAGGAGACTCCACCACCCTTTGTGGCACCATATTCCACTGCCGAACACCACCACTAAGCCGTTTCTCATAACCTTCAGACCTTCAACCATCCTGGTTGCCCTCCTCTGGACACCCTTGAGGTTGTCAACATCAGCTGGACACAGTACTCCAGGTGGGGTCTGACCAGAGCAGAATAGAGTGGTACTATCACTTCCCTTGATCTAGACACTATGGTTCTGTTGATGCAACGATGTTCCTGGCTGCTACATCACACTGCTGACTCATGTTCAATTTGTGGTCCACCAAGACTCCCAGATCCCTTTAACAGGTACTATTTTCCAGCCAAGTATCTAAGTACATCAACTAAGATAGGAGTACCAATTAACACCAGTACTAATAAGAAGCAACAAGTAGTGATACAGATGTCAACATCTCTAAATGCAAATATTTTTCACCTACCCTTACCCTATAGCTTGGTACCAAACATGGAAGCCCAGTTTTATGCTTACTAGGCTGGTTTAGCAGCATCACCTTCACCACTAGATGAACGAACAGAAAAGGTTTTAGTTTAAGAATGAGGATCCAAGCACAGCACAGATCATAGAATCATAGAGTTGGAAGAGACCTCAAAGGCCATCCATTCCAAACCCCCTGCCATGCAGCAACCCCATCACAATATTTCCAAGAGATGGCCATCCAGCCTCTGCTTAAAAACGTCCACCATTTGTGGTAGCATATTCCACTGCTGAACAGCTCTAACTGTCATGAAGTTCTTCTAATGTTCAAATGGAATCTCTTTTCCTGTAGATTGAAACCATTGCCCTGAGTCCTAGTCTCTGAAGCCATGGAAAGAAACCTGTTCCCTCTTCAATATGACATCCTTTCAAATATTTACACATAGCTATCAAATCCCCCTTCAGCCTTCTTTTTGAAAGGCTAAACATTTCCAGTTCCCTAAGCCACTCATCGTAAGACATTTCTTCCAGACTTTCAACCATCCTGGTCGCCCTCCACTGTATCCGCTTGAGCTTGTCAACATCCTTTTTAAATAGAGGCGCACAGAACTATGCATCTGCAGAATGCCTCTTTTTTATCTCAAGAAAGACATAGTGGAACTGGAAAAGGTGCAGAAGAGAGCGACTAAAATGATTACTGGGCTGGGGCACCTCCCTTATGAAGAAAGGCTAAAACATTTGGGCCTCTTTAGTCTGGAAAAAAGGCGCTTGAGGGGGGATATGATTGAGACGTACAAAATAATGCAGGGTATGAGTAAAGTGGATAGAGGGAAGCTCTTCTCCCTCTCCCAAAATACCAGAACTAGGGGACATACACTCAAATTGAGGGCTGGGAGAGTAAGAACTGACAAAAGAAAATATTTTTTCACCCAGCGCGTTGTAAGTCTATGGAACTCCCTCCCACAGGATGTGGTGATGGCATCTGACCTGGATGCCTTCAAAAGGGGATTGGACAGATTCCTAGAGGAAAAGTCCATCACGGGTTACAAACCATGATGGAGATGTGTAATCTCTAGGCTTTAAACCAGGGTACTTCAAGGGCCAGATGCAGGGGAGTGGTATCAGGAGACAGATATCTAGTCTCATGCGCTCCCAAACGCATCTGGTGGGGCCGCTGTGAGATACAGGAAGCTGGACTAGATGGGCCTTTGGCCTGATCCAGCATGGCTCTTCTTATGTTCTTATGTTTTTTGCCAGTAGCATAGCATTTGAGCAAAGCTGAGTGCCATTCTTCCCCATTTACTCAACCAGTGCTTAAGATGAAAACACACTAAAACACTACTGCTTACATTATTTATAAGTAGCAAGGTATGCAGCAGATGTCACAGTTTCTGAACATGAAGCTTGCCTTCATGCCAACATCTACTTCAGAAGTGAAATTCTCACAGTTGCTCCTCACAGATACCAGTTGAGAAATATCACCCACAAGCACACTTTCCACAGCCTGGACAAAGATGTCATATTTACTCAATTCAGAGGAGAGTAAGAGTTGGTATGAATTATCAGCAAATTAACAATCTCACATGTTGTTTAGCAGTAGATGTAGTTGGAAGGAACTTACTTTTTAGCATCAATTAATTAGCAAATTTCTTTTTCTTGCTTCCCAGGATTTGAAACAATCCCTGTGCTATTGACCCTTCTGCCCCTCTCTCTGATCAGTGTATTTACTGTCTCTGTTAGTCAGCTTTTCTTTGGAAACATGCCTGCAGAGAAGGAGGCAACAGAAACCACTCATGCAGAAGAAGTGGGAGGAAGGGCCACATGGCAAAGATGGTCCATCACCCAGGGACCCCGTCAGCCAATGGTAGCTCTCCCCATTTTGTATCCAGAAAACAAAACAAAATAAAAAGTCACATGGGAACTGATTTAAGCAATGAGAGAAATGCATGAGATGCTGTATGTGGCCATGCTAATCAACCTACTTGGAAGGAAGCCCAAGGTGATCAAAGCAGGTAAGGGTGATGAGTACCTCTCACACCAAACCTTTCTGGAGGAACACAGCTTTTTGCACAAGAGGTCATGCATCCATTCCTGAACGGAGTGGGACACCCAAACGGAATTTAAAATCACTTTTGGAGATGATAATACACATGCTTGTAGATGCAGAACTGCCCAATGAGTTTTGAGGTGGTGCAATAATGACTGCAACCAATATCCCCTCTAAGCTGTGCCCCTGCACGGCGCTGCATTGGTCATGCACAGCCAAGCCAGTATTGCTAGCTATTTGTTTCCAGTTGCAGACAGAACTCCATGGGGACTGGGCAGGTCTTCTGCCCAACACTAACAATAATTTACAGGGAATGTTAACAGCAATGGCCAAACAAAGGGTGCCACAAAACACCATATGAGTTATGGCATGGCAGAGTGCCAAGTGTGGAACACATTAGAGTCGTTGGAAGCCTGGCATTTCGCTACATTCTGAAAGAGAAAAGTCACCAGCTGGACCTTAGACTGAACAACTGTTTTACATAGTTATGCCCCTGGGAGAAATGTATGTATTTTATGAATCTATAGGTTCACATAGACTTTGTGTTTATAAATACTTATAACCTTATAGCTTCAATGTATGTATGTATGTATGTATGTATGTATGTATGTATGTATGTATGTATTTATGTATGTATGTATGTATGTATGTATGTATTATTTATTTATTTATTTATTTATTTATGTACTTATTAACCGCCCGATTTTCCCATAGGAAACTCTGGGCAGTGTACAGCACGTCGCCAAAGCGACTACCCAACTATAAACCCAACATAACATAATCAAACAATCATAAAATACAAGACATGATAAAATACTAGCCAAATGGCCAGGACATAAGCCAAACACCACCCAACAAATAATAATAATAATAATAATAATAATAATAATAATAATAATAATAATAATAATAATAATAATAATAATAATAATAATAATAAAATAATAAAGCTCCGGCAAGAAAGAGAGAGAGAAATAAAAATAAAACTATAACAGGATGCTCAGAGGTCCCCAAAGCATTGCCTGAAGAGCCAGGTCTTTAAGGCCCTTTCTTAATGCTGCCAATGACTCGGCCTGCCTAATCTCCAGAGGCAGTTTATTCCACTGTGCCGGGCCCACCACCAAGAAGGCCCGATTCCGGGTCGAAGCTCTACGGGCTTCTCTCAGGGCGTTTATACATGACCCCTAAACTCCACCGCAAATGGCTGCAAGCTCCGGAGCTTAAAAATGTTTCCCCACCAGCTCCGGAGTTTGCAGAAAATTAAGTGTGACCCCGCCCACCTAAGCGCGACCCAGCGCACTTTTCATGTACCTGCTCTCCCGTGGTGACAATCCCTGATGTGGTTTTAAGGGAGTGAGTGTCGGCTCTCCTCGCGTCTGTTTGTTGGGTTTTTTGCCTGCCGCCCCTTTAAGAGAAGGAACCAGGAAGCCGGGCGGAATCAGGAAGAGAAGGAATCAGGAAGCCGGGTGGCTTCAGAGGTGAGATGCATTTTTCCCTCTTTTTTTCTCCCACCCCTCACGCAGACAGGAGCAAGGAAGTGCTGAGGGGTGGGAACACAGCAAGAGCAATGAACCCCCAAGATCCCTGGTCCGAATTTAAGTGGCCAGTGGATCTTAGGGGTCGTGTGAAAAGGCCCTCAGTGTGGCCACTTGGGGAGAAAGGGAGGATGAGGCTCTAGTTGGTCGGGACAAGATTGACCTCTGGGAGATCCGCTCCGCCAGATAGTCAGGTCCCAAGCCATGGAGGGTTTTGTAAACCAAAGCCATGACCTTGAACCTTATCCGGGAAGCAACGGGCAGCCAATGCAAGTGAGCCAGGACGGGGTGTGTGTGTGATACGGGCATACCTGCTCCCACCCACCACCAGCCTGGCCGCCGCATTCTGCACCCGCTGCAAACGCCAGACAAGGGTCAAGGGCAACCCTATGTAGAGAGAGTTCTCAATACTTGAACATGTCTTAATTGTACTGGACTGTATATTATCCCTCATTACTGTAAGCCACCTTGGGTCCTTTTCCAAGGAGAAAGGTGGGGTTAAAAATACACTAAAATAAAAAATAAGCTTAAAATCAGGTGAAGTCAGCACAAAACACAAGGTTCATTTGGATGAACAAAATAAAGCTGATGAAAGAGGGACTGTGCTAGGTTACTCTGCAAAGCAAGACACATCAGATTATCTACTAGGCACAGTGGTGTCCGTGCCTTCACATCCTGAGCTAAAGATGAGAACACAGAGGATGAAAACAGCATACCAACAGAAAGAGGAAGAGATGGAGATCTTGAGGTTCCTGAACTGGAATAGACACCTACAGCACAAGATGCAGCTGTTGTCAAACACCCCACTGTAAGGATGATCCCAAGTGTAGCAGCCTCCAGGAGATACAAATCAAGAACCAGAGAAGAGCTGTACATGGAACAACTGGCTTCATCAACCAGAAGATGTGGATTTTGCCTGCAAACTAAAGGAAGGTCTGTATGGGTTGAAGCAAGTTGTACAAGGCTGGAATGAAAAACTGGTGCAAGAAGTCTTCATGTAAGGTGACACGGACCTGCTTAATCCTGAGGAGAGGCTCAGAAGAAGAACAGAAATTGGGCTTTCTAGACAGTGGCTCCCCATCTGTGGAACAATCTCCTGCCTGAAATATGCCTGGTTCCTTTTCAAAAGATGGTTGAAAGCCTAGTTGTTCAGACAGGCCTTCCTGGATAGTATACCATCAGAATGCACTTAATTTACTTCTCCCACTGTGATTTATTAATTGTCTTTATGTTGTTTTTTAGTTTTGTGGACTGAAATGTTCAATTTGATTTTGTTCTGTTACTGTTTGTTATGAGTCAACTGTTGTTCATTCTGTTGTAAACCACCCAGAGCAGCCTTGTAATCAGATAGGCAGTATACAAATCAAAGTTAGAAAGTAAGTAAGTAGGTAAGTAGGTAGGTAGGTAGGTAAGTAAGTAAGTAAGTAAGTCAGTCAGTCAGTCAGTCAGTCAGTCAGTCAGTAATATACCATAAGGAGAAATGGATATTCAACTTTTATATTAGGTTATGTTTATGATCTTACTGAAGCGTCACAAAGCGAACAGGCATACAAACAGATTGCAAGTTGAGCAAGGAAGTTCAAATCAAAGAGTTAAGAGATGCAACATGCTATTTAGGCATTCAACCTGAGAGATAGACAGATAACTGATATTGGTTAAACCAAAAGCAGAAGATACCTGAACTTGTAGACACAGTAGTGGTTGCAGATAAGGCATAACTATGTGTGGGATAAATTGGGATCTATATGCTTACTTACAAATGAAAATGAAATTGCACCAGAACGTAATGCTGGAACACAGGCTGAGTAGCATAGCTGACCAGGACAGAACTACTCAGGCCTAGTGGAAGGAAACAGCTGGCATCAACACTCTAGTAGTATTTAGAATAAGAAGAAAGGAGGAGAGATTGCCCAGAAAAGATGGCAAGACCATATATTTGCAGAGTGATGCCTACTTTACTTATTTTTGATTAATACAAGTCTGAAAGTACAAAACTATAATTTAAGACAGTATAAAATGACAAGATAATAGTAATAAAATTAATAACACCAGTAAAGATACCCTACCTTTTCCATGTTCTCCATCTGAGAGGTTAAAATGTCTCCAGTAACAGGCACATCAGATTTCTCACTATTAAGCATATTGTTTGGAATCTGAATATTGGGAGTCAGGAAAGTAAACTCGTTCTTCCTAGATTCTGAGGAGAGGCACAGCTGGTAGGAGTAAGGCAAAGTCCCGTCTTCAAAATTGGCTGGAAACATGGCACCAGCCTTGGAGGGGGGAACGGGGCCAAAGCACTGAAGGAACTTGGGATGCCCTGAACGTCGGACCTTCATGGTAATGGCCAGAATGACTGTCAAGAGGAATAAGAAGGAGATCAAGGCTAAGGCCAGCACCAGATAGAACTGGAGGTCAGACTGAGACTCAGAGATGCTTGGCTGCTTCTTCATTTCAGGAAGGGCCTCCTGGAAGTTCTCAGCAAACACCAGGTTCAGAGTGACACTGGCTGAGAGAGAGGGCTGCCCATTGTCCTTCACCATCACAATCAGCCTCTGTTTCACTGCATCTCTCTCCATAAAAGCCCTGGTGGTCCTGATCTCACCTGTATGAGGGCCAACAGAGAAGAGGCCTGCCTCAGTGGCTTGAACCAGGTGATAGGAGAGCCAGGCGTTGTGTCCAGAATCAGCATCCACAGCCACCACTTTTGTCACTAGATAATCTCCCTCAGCTGAGCGAGGCACCATCTCGAAAGAGGCTGAGCCCTTTGCTTCTTGGGAAGGGGACAGGATTTGAGGCCTGTTGTCATTCCGATCCAGAATAAACACCCTGATGGTGGCATTGCTGCTGAGAGGAGGAGACCCTCCATCTTGGGCCTTCACCTGCAGCTGAAACTCCCTGAACTGCTCATAGTCAAAAGATCGCTGGGCATAGATGGTGCCAGTCTCAGAATTGATGGAGATGTATGAAGAGATGGGAAGCTCCTCAATGTTGCTGTGGAGGATGGAGTACGTGATGCGAGCATTCTGACCCACATCTGGATCAGAGGCTTTGATAGTGAAAATGGAGGCACCAGAGGGATTGTTTTCAGGCACATAAATGTTGTAGGAGTGTTTTTCAAATGTCGGGGCATTGTCATTGATATCAGAGATCTGGAGTGGGATTACTTTTTGTGTAGAAAGAGGAGGAGTTCCTTTGTCAGTGGCTGTGATTGTAACATTATATTGAGCATTTCTTTCTCTGTCCAAGGGACTGTCAGTCAACAGCTTGTAATAGTTATTGGATGAGTGAAGAACTCTGAATGGCATTTCATTTTGTAAATAACAAATAACTTTTCCATTTTCACCAGCATCCTTGTCATTTATATTGATCAGAGCAATTAAAGTGCCAGATGGGGAATCTTCTGGAACTGGGCTAAACACAGAGGCTAATGTCACTTCTGGACTGTTATCATTCTCATCAGAAACCCTTATCTCAGCATTGCAATGTGTGACTAAGCCTCCACCATCTTTTGCAGCAACTGTCATACTATACTCTTCAACTTCCTCAAAGTCAAGGGGCTCCATAAGAGTGATGGTGCCATTGACTGGATCCAGATTAAATTTCTGCTGGGCATCTGCTGCTATGTTGCTGAATTCGTATCTAATTTGGGCATTTGTACCATCATCTTTATCAGTGGCTATGACCCGGAGCACAAGGGACCCGATGGGAGCATTTTCTGGCAAGCTTACTTTGTAGACATCTTGAGTGAAAATGGGTGGGTTATCATTTGCGTCAGTAACATTGATCCATATCTGGGCGGTTCCAGATTTTCTGGGTTCACCCCCATCCAGAGCTGTAAGTATCAAGTGAATTGTTTGTTCAGCTTCCCGGTCTAGTGGTTTCTGCAACACCATTTCTGCATATTTATTTCCATCACTTCTCTCCCTAACTTCTAAAATGAAATACTGATTGGAGCTCAACTGGTAATTCTGGAGTGAATTCACTCCAACATCAGGATCTTCAGCCTTCCCAAGGAGAAATCGGGTGCCTGTCAAAGTAAATTCACTTGTCTCCAAATTGATGTAGTCATTAAGGAAGCGAGGTGCATTATCATTTACATCTTGAATTGCAACTGTTATATGGAAAACATTCCCAGGATTTTCTGCTAGGGCCTCTAAATTAATAAAGCAGAGTGGATTTTTACCACATTTTGCCTCACGATCTATCCTGTCCTTTACATAGAGATTTCCATTTTCTGCATTGACACTGAAATACTGTATTTTACCTGCAGATACCAGATGCAGGTTCCGAAATTGTAATTCTCTGGCACTCAGCCCCAAATCCTTGGCAAGATTGCCCACGACGGACCCCTTGGCCATTTCCTCAGAGACTGAATAGTGGATCTGCTCATTGGCAGTCAAGCACAAGAAAGACAATAATGAGAGAAACAGTACTTGCCTTATGAATGCCCTGCTACTCCCTATGTGCCTTCTCTCCATCTGGCTCCCACAGAGTTAAGCTGCCTTCTTCTCTCAGCTTCTTATGGCCAGCTCAGATTCTCATGAAGATGTAGGAAATCTTTTTGAAGAAAAGAAACGGCCTCTCTTCTTAATTTAGACAAACTGAAGCACTTTTAATTTTCTCTGCAGGAGTATTCTGTCCCCGTCCTCTTCAGTTTCTTGATTGTACAGCATCTCTGGGAATTATAGCAGTGCAGGAAGCATCAATGGATTCTAAGTGTCTCTGTGCCTATCATATTGGCCAACAGTGGCACTTTGAGGCTCAAAGGAGAACTGCAAGTTATATGTTGGCTTTTTAAATACACACATTCCATTCACTCCATAGCTTCTTACATATAATTATCAGAATATTGATAAGGGAGAACTAATGAGAATTGGTCCTCAAAGACATCATCAGTTGGGATTGACATTTACTTCTCCCAACCTTTTATTAAAAGAAGCATTACTTTTAAATCAACAGGAAAGTAGGTGGCATTGTTACTAATGTTACCTGCTCAACTTTAACTGAAATATTGTTGCTCAGCATAAGTCACCCTAGAGCAGGCCCACTGAATCAACTACATCTCCACTTACTGAATGGGTCTACTCTAGGGCAGGTTTCTACATTAAGCAACAGCTGCTAAATTTCCACATCCTTAATATTATAAGGACCAACTACAGTACATTCCTATGCCCCAACACTCTTTTAGATACTTCTTGTTTAATTAAATAGTATTATTCATGTGAGGCAGAATATTGCATTCTATCACAATATTTCATAATCTTCCTAAATCTTTAAGAAGAGTAGGAAGAAGAATCCTTTTCACCATTTTTGCATGAAAAAGCTGATAGATTCGGCCTGGATACATCAATGTGAATTTCTTGGATTTTTTCCCCAGAAGACTCAGAAAATTTGCTTGCCTTTTTAAAGCCGATGTGAGCCTTCCATGTTCCTTTTCTTGACAATTTTTGGAGGACCAGTTTGAATTTTCAGAGGAAAATGTTTCTGCAAGCATGACCGCCTGTCCTCTAACTATTGCTCCAATTGACCCTTTCCCTTCATTTCTTTATTCTACTACAGCTTCTTCTTCTTCTTCTTCTTCTTCTTCTTCTTCTTCTTCTTCTCTCTCACTCTGACCAGTAGGGTGAGTTGTTCACTTGCTACTGATGAATTCTCAACTTCCTATAAACATGCTTTTGTCCATCCTTTGTGGAAAAAACAACACGTCTTCACTTGATCCTTCAGTTTGTTCAAATTATCAAACTGTTTCTCTTCGTCCTGTTGTGTCTAAAAGACATTCAACTCAGACAGCACTCTCTTGGATTTTGAATGCTGTCCTAATGGACAAGTCTGAAAATTGTTCATCTATGTTGGTGCTGATTGGTTTGGCAGCAGCATGTGATACTCTTGACCATCAGGTTCTTCTAGCAAGACTGGCTTTTTGGGTGTCTTTGGAAGTGCTAGTTCTTAGTTTTCTTCTTATTTGTTAAATCACTGTTTCTCAAGGGGTACTTTCCAGTCCTTCCCTCTCACTGTTGGTGTTCCAGAGGATTCAGTACTGGGTCCAGTTCTTTTTCTAGCTACATGTGTATATATATGCTTCCTTTGGGTGCTTTAATTTCTAGTTTAGACTTTCATTATCATTTATGCTGATAATACCCAAGTGTACCCATCATATCCTGAACTTAGTGGTGAGGTTTGGACATCCTTGATGGGCTGCCATTGGACATTTCATCATGGATATCCTCTCATAATCTGAAACTGAACATCGATAAGACTGAAATCTTGGTCTCCTCTCTGGATCATCTTGCTCATCCATTGACTGTCCCTCTTTTCTCCCTCCAGGGTTGTTAGCCGACTCATGACTCAGAGGCCATGCATCTCAGTGTCTCTAGTGGATGACTGGCTCTTGCTAGTGATTTTTGAATGCAACAGCCAAGGTATGCAATTCTACTTCCTGACTCCTGAAACTGCATGTCCATGCTTTGGTTGTTTCACTCCTGGATTACTATAATAGTACAAGTATGTTACAGTTTAGGAATGGGGAACTTAGACAGGGGGAGACTCACAGAAAGACACTTAGTGAGGACCAAAGTAGGTATGATGTTTAATATGTTCTTCTAGTATAAAAGCCTACACCACTTCATGGAGTAGCTGCTGTGAAAAGAGAAAGTCCAGGAACATTTCACTTGAATCCAACTTGCAACATGGAAATGGAGTTTCATCAATATAGTAGAAAGATGGCTCAAATACTTGGCTGATAAATTAGATCAGCTCAGTCTCTGAGATCTCTAGTTCTCATGAACTGGGCTGGGGAAAAACCCTCAGTCTAACTTTGTTGCTGGTAGGCACATGTAGTACAGACTAGTTGGACCAATGCTCCTCTTCAGTGTAAGAACAAAACATGCATCCACACAAAAGAAGAAAAACTTTGTCGAACAGAGAATTAGAAGAGAGTATACTTTCAACACCAGTATTGCAGATATATATGTACAGTATCACCATACACTGCAACTCACCAAATAGTGAATGAATTAATATGGCACCAAACCCATCCAATTAATAACTACGAAGCCCATAGATGATGACTAAAACCAAGAACAAGTGGTTTTACTGAACACATGTGAAACTCTTAAAATTGAAACAGTAGAGGCTAGACTAAACCTTGGAGAACAAAAACAACACATCTTGCCAAAGAGATGATTGACAAAGAGTCTTCCACCAGGACAAGACTCTAGCTGAATTATCCGGAGGTAACTTAAGTGGTTTCAAAGTGAAGTAGGAAGATCAAAGAATAATTGAGTAAAAAGGAGCTACGTAGATAAAGAACAAATTTTCCATAGAGAAATACAATCAAATCAAGATTTATGTTCAGGCAATTTATGCCCTACCATGTGTAGAAACATGGATCTAGTAAATGACTCAGATAATGGCACTGAAGTAGCCTACTCCTGGTCAAAAATAATCTAATCTAATCATTTTTAACATTTTAATTGGATTGAATTTTATCTGTATTTTATATATGCCCATAATTTTAATTATGCAACACTCGAAAGAAAGAAAGAAAGAAAGAAAGAAAGAAAGAAAGAAAGAAAGAAAGAAAGAAAGAAAGAAAGAAAGAAAGAAAGAAAGAAAGGTCAACATTATTTCTTGAACAATGTCTTGCTGACAGCAAATATTAAGCAAACTTTCTAAAACCAATGCTGCATATAATTGTAGTTGTGACCGATACATCCATTCATGTAAAAAATTGTGTTTTCAGTTCCTAATACCTCTAGTCCAGTAAAACATATATAGAGAATCGGTCTTGGGTTGCTGGTGTTCAGAACATCTCAAAAGGAAATAATAATACAGTGGACCCTTGTATAACAAACGGTTTGTATAACATAAAATTTGTACAACATAAAATATTCTGGAGATAGGGAAATTTGCTTAACATAATTGCCTATGGGTCGAATCTGTACAACATAAAAATGGGATCACTCTGTTTTCAATGCATTCCTATGGGAAATTTGTATAAAGGAAAATTTGCTTAACAGAATTTCAATTGGAATAAATTAATTCCTTTATACAAGGTACCAGTGTAATGGCAATGTTATCAAATTAATATTTTGAGGTCAAAAGCTTTCTATTTAAGAGAAACACTTCACCTGTATATTGGCTGAATCCCCAGGAATAAGCAAGGGATCCTTTATCTCACAAGACTGCTGATTGGTCAAAGTATTAGAAGAGTTCCCATCCAGGAAGTTTAAATGGCTTTTCCTGGAGTCTGCAGTGAGAGAAATGTCATGGCAATAGGAGTGAAGAAAGGCCTGGACTCCATTAATCCCCACAAACTGGGAGACAGGAACACCACTTAGGTTCACACTCCCTGACTCAAGGAGCTGAGAATTTCTCCATCTGTGTAACCGGATGGCCAGTAAAACAAGAAGGAAGGTGAAGAACAAGCAGGAGACAAAAGCCACTGAAACCACCAGGTAGAAAGTCAGATCTGACGGAGGATCTATGGGGGATGAGATGCTGCTCAGATCTGAGAGGATGTCAGGATATTGTCAGACAGCACCACAGTCACTGTGACGGAGGCAGAAAGAGATGGTTGCCCATTGTCCTTGACCAAGACCACCAGGCTTTGCTTGAGGGCATCTTTCTCCAGGAAGAACCGGGCTGTCCTGATCTCTCCAGTGTGGAGTCCCACCGAGAAGAGCCCTGGTTCTGTGGCCTTGGTCAGCTGGTAGGAGAGCCAGGCATTCTGGCCAGAATCTGCATCCACGGCCACCACCTTAGTGACCAGGTAGCCTGGCTCTGAGGAGCGAGGGGCCAGCTCTATCCCAGTGGAGCCATCAGTGGGAGGGGAAGGGTACAGGATTTCCGGTGCATTGTCATTCTGGTCCAGGATGAAGAGGGTCACAGAGACATTGGAGCTGAGAGGTGGGGATCCTCCATCCTGGGCCTTCACCTGGAAGTTAAGCTCCTGAATTTGCTCATAGTCAAAGGAATTTAGGGCATAAATAACTCCCGTTTCAGTATTAACAGAGGTGTAGAAGGTTATGGGGGAGTCACCAATGCTTCTCTCAACAACAGAATATGTTACTCTGGAGTTTTCTCCGAAGTCTGGATCATTTGCCTTTATGGACAATATGGAAGTCCCTCTTAGATTATTCTCCACTAAATTAGTGGCATAAATTGGTTGCAGGAAGTGAGGGGGCTGTCATTTGTGTCTAAAATCTCAAGTGGAATCAGAATAGATGTGGAAAGCGGAGGGGTCCCATGTCTGTGGCTGTGATTGTGATGTTGTAGGCTGCCACCTGCTCCCTGTCCAGGGCTCTTGTTGTCATCAAACTGTAATAATTGCCATAGGATTTTGTCAGCTGGAAGGGGAGGTTGCTGGGAATAGAACATGTGACTTCGGCATTCTCTCCTGAGTCTTGATCTTGTACATTTATAAGGGCAATTGCAGTTGCTGGTGGTGAGTTTTCAGGGATGGAGTTCACAAGTGATGTTATTTCCAGTTTGGGTGCATTATCATTCACATCGGTAACAAATATCATGAGGGTTGCTCTGTCCAGTAGACCTCCACCATCTTGGACCTGGACCTCAATTTCATAAAGTGCAGAATCTTCATAATCCAAGTTTCCTAGAAGAGCTATTTCTCCCATGATTGCATCCAGGTGAAATATCTGAGATATCTTTTCTGTCATTTTTGCAAATGAATATTTCATCTATTTGTTGGTCCCTTCATCCAAGTCAGTGGCTTTTAAGGTAGACAAATTTGTTCCTACTGGTAAATCTTCCCTTGCACTCACTTCATAGATAGGCTGGCTAAAAACGGGTGCGTTGTCATTAGCATCAAGGATAGTAATGTGAACTTCTGCAGTGCTACTCCTGGTGGGCTCTCCACCATCATATGCTGTGAAGACAAGGTTGTGAGCTGCTTCTTCCTCACGGTCCAGAGGTCTTTCTAGAACTATTTTGGCAGATCGCTTGCCCTTAACTGATGTTTGTACTACCAGAGAGAAATGGCTGTTGCTGCTGAGTTGGTACCCCTGTAGAGAATTGTTTCCAAGATCGTGATCTTGAGCCTCCATGAGAGGGAATTGGGTCCCCAGAGCTGTAACCTCACTCATGTTTATTGCTATTTTCTCTGATGGGAAGGCAGGGGCATGGTCATTTATATCTGTGATTTCCACTTCAACCCCATGGATTTTCATGGACTCCTCCACTACGATCTCAAAATTCAGGATGCATTTCTCCATCTGGCCACAGAGCTCTTCTCTATCTAGTCTCCCTGTAGTGAGCAAATTCCCACTCTTATAATTCAAAGCAAAATATGGAGTCCTACCTGGGGAAGCAATGCGGATCCCACGGTCCGACAGCTCCCTGGCATCCAGTCCCAGATCCCTTGCAATATCCCCCACAAAAGAGCCTTTCTCTGTTTCCTCCGGAATGGAATAACGGACCTGCTTGGCCATGGCTTGGGAGAGGTTAGCAAAAAGACAGAAAAAGGTGACTCCCTTCTTCAAATCTTGGAGACGTTTTGCTATTGCCATTTCTGGCTTGATGAGAAGCCACAGAGGAGGCCTGCTTTGCAGGAGGATGACCGGATGCTGCCAGAAACTGCAGAAGAATCTTGTTTCAATGGATCTTGTCTTGCAGCTGAGATTCCCAGGGCTGAAATGTTCAGTGCATCTCTCTCTCTCTCTCTCTCTCTCTCTGCATCTCTGCTTTGAAGCGGCTGATGCGAGAAGGCTGAACTTCTCCCTGCATTTCTTTCCCTTTGTTAGCAAACAGCGACATGCTGAGGCCCAGGGAGGAACTGCATACAAACTATGTTATACTTTTATTTTCACTCCATGTCTGATTCCAGAACATAGTTGTTTCTTTATCCATTATCAAATAATGAAATACAGCAGCTACCTGATTAATTACCACTACTATTGAATCTGAGTTTATTTCAATGTAAGTCTGATATATCTCAGTGAATAGGATTGTCCTGGATACCCCGACTTCATCCCCTAGATTTCTCTGTAATCATGTTTTGCTGTGTGGTTGCATGCATGTCTCTACCAATACACAGATCATAGCCATAGATGCATAGTCTACAATTTATTGTACTATGAAATATACCATTTGTGTATTGTTTTTAACATGAAGTTTAGGGAGTTTCAACAAAAACTGATTAATTTGTAAGATATTCTGTACTAGCACTATGCTTTGATTAAAAAAACAACAACACCAAATAGTACTCATTTAGTTGCAAGCTACGAATACCAAAACATCCATTGTAAAATAAGTTACTAGGTTTATGTTTTTCTCCACTGCTATGTCACTGGCAACTCCACAGTATCAAAATAAACAAAAATGAAAGTTTTTGTTTGAGAGTTCGGATATTTGATAAGAATAGTCAAACATGTTACCCATTCTTGAAAATCTGATCAGCAATTTAATAGCAGAGCATGAAAAGCTACATATTGTTTTAAATAAATTAAAGTGTAGCATTTGCTTGTTCCAATGATGCATAAGATGTACACTGAAGAACAGACAAAATTATTTCCTATTTGCAAAGCTGTCAGGCAAGAATTTAGCTTATTTTTCTATTTGTTAAATCTTTATTCAAATCATGTACAAAAAAACCAGATTTAGACAAAGGAGTGAAAATTGATAGATAAATGTCAGTAATTTAAGGTACGCAAATAATACCACTTTTAGAGATGTGAAAGCCCCTAAAAAATCAGGAAAAAAATTGGGTGTTTCCCATTTTTTTCCTGAAGCCCTTTAGGTTCCCCTCAAAAAAATTTTTTTGGAAAAATTGAAAAAAGAAAAAGAAAAAATGATTATGGAATGTTTTATTTTAACATGAAAAATATAATAATATGCATAGTATCAGATTATTCTAATTTTTGTACACTGAGGACAAGCAGGTCCTAGGTTATAAACTGAACTCTCCAGTGCAAGATCAAGATACATTTCTTCCTTTAGGAGGTGTTGCTATGGTCATAAGAAAAAGAAAAAAAGTTTCATTTTTGTTTTTGCATGTGGGTGGGTATATTTGGTTATGTCCTGTCTTCTTTACTAGGCCTCGAATCACTGGAAGAAAATACAGCAACACATTCACCAAGTCAAATTGTCCACAGTCATATTTTGTTTCTAAAGAATTTTTCTAACAGAATTATTTTTCAAGCTGTAAAAGGGTGGAGGGAGTGCTAAGGCAGCTTTTTTTTTTCAATTTTTCCAAAAATTTCCATTTCCCCTCCCCAAAAAAGACAACCCGGGATTTTTTCTGCGCTTCAAAATTTACAGAAGTGTTACATCTCTACCTCTTTTTTTTTTGAGAATCAACAGCAAATGAATTTATACGATGACTAAGGAAGAAACTGCAGAAACAGGATTACAGTTGAACATTAAGACAAAAATCCTGATTCTAGAATAATGGGTCCCCAATCTTGGGTCCCCAGATGGTCTTCGACTAAAACTCCCATTTGTCTTCCCCACCAGGCTGGGGTAGCCAGGATTTCTGGGAGCTCCAGACCAAGTACATCTGAGGACTCAAGCTCTGCTGTGTTGCTTGTGAAGAGTCGCATGGCCTTAATGTTGACAAGGAGGAAACTGAATCGTCAATCCAAATGGAGATTGAAGCCAAGAAATCAAAACGGTAAGGGTATATAAAAGATCTATTAATGTAAGGATGTGTTGCTGGGGGGGGGGGAAGGCCACAGTCATCCATAATGTGTTCCTGATTACAACGCACAGATGTGAAAACCAGATACTAAAAAAATGGTGACAGGGAAAAAAATGGATACATGTGGTATGTGGTGAATGTGGTGTCCAGTTACCATGGTCTTCTGAAAAGACGGAAGGCATTGTAGATAAAATCTAGATCAAATCTTGATACTTACAGAAACCGTCTAGTGCAGCCCGGCTTTGGAGGTGAATTGCCTCAGGTTGAGAAATCTCCATCTGTAGAAAGCTGAGGTAGGTGACTAACTCAGGATGCAATAGATAATGGCCTACAGAGGTTTCTTAACTTGAGAAAATTCACTTCCAAAAGTTATGTCATTTGCATTATGTCACTAAAACTAGACAATAAGATTTTTGCTGAGGCTAGTGCACTGTGCTTATATCATGAAAAGGCAAGACTCACTGGGAAAGGGAGGCATGCTAAGAAAAATGGAAAGCAGTATGAAAGGAGAATGATTAAAGATGAGACCTTTATGAACAAGGCAAGTAATGATAGAATCTCTTGGAGGTAATTAAATCATAGGTCCATAATATGTTGAAAGTGACTTGACATCACCTAACAATATAACATTTCTAGTCCGCACTCTGTGGTCCAAGGGATGGGGATGCATCTCAGAAGACTTGTCTGATTGGGAATTTCCCTCCAGGGTCTTACTCAAAATTCATCTCAGTGGTAAATATTAAGTCTGGCTTCTGGGCCCTCCTTCTTGACCATTGTTACAATTTACAGGGTGTGTTTCTGCTGTCAGTACAAGAAGACATTGTATAAGGAAGAAACAAGGAAAGTTGAAGACACGGTTGTTGGTAAGTAAGGAGAAGACATAGATTTGCTGGGTTTACACTCGCTGCTACCTTCCAACTGTATCTCCAGTGTCAGGAAAAAAAATAGATATGTACCAAGGCTGATATGTACCCCTTCATTGTTTAAAATGGAGCAGACCTTTAAAATAAGGCAATAAAATGTCAGAGGGAGTGGGGGAGAAATTAGAAGAAGACAGAAAATAAGGATTTCAAGAAATCAAGGTATATAACGGGTAGGGATTATACCATAATAGAAGAAATTTCCTTATATTCATTCTGTAACTTATTCCCAGTGACCATATTTAACTAGGCATACGGTAATTACACTTTTCAGAATTTAAAGGGTTTTTAAAGACCAATTATTCAATTACATAATTCCGAAGTCCCACAGAATAATCCCACAAGTATATCCTACCAGAATGACAATGATTGTGTGTTTTAAAGTTTCAGATCCTATTGATTTTCCAGTTGATTTAATTTGCCAGTTTGACGAGAACAACATATGCAAATTCTGGTTTATCAAAGAAACAAAGTAGATGGGTAGAATTCATCCATCTCACTGGTGCAATAACTGGAATTCCTTTCCACACTCTACTGATGGAAGCTGTAACATCCATCAGTTGGGGAAGCTAACTGGATTCCCCCTGTGTATTTCTACTTTACATCTTTCATACAGCATCCAACATTTACTACTGAATGCAGGGGCAAAAACCATGGGTCATATTTTGGGAGGAGGTAAGGAGCTGACATGGGAAATATTCAGTGAGACATTGGTGTAATATTTGATTGCCCATTGCTTCACATTAGATTTAATCTTACAAGGAATTCAGAAATATTTATTTAGAAATATTTATTTAGAAGTATCATATCAATTAAAATATTGGTGTTAATTAACAATACATACCCAGTATGGTGTAGTGGATAGAGTGAGGGGTGTGGACTTGGTAGAACGGTGTCCCAATCCACACCTGGCCATGGAAACTCACTTGGGGATTGGAAGTAGTAAAAACATGCTTTAACTAGCTCATCTAGCTTGATAAACCTATTAATAGTCATAGAACTATCAAAATGGAAGGAACCCCATGATTCCTCAAGTCCAGCTCCTGTGAAGGAGGCACAGTGGAGAATCAAACTCATAACCTCTGGCTGTGCAGCCACTCATCTGAACCACTGAGCTTTCTAGCAGTTCTATTAGTTGAGGTATTTATCATATTTATCAAGTTGGATGCTATAAGTTGAGCCCAACTTGATAAATACGACTAACAAACTAACTAGTTAACAATACTAGTAAGTCCAACGATGTGATTACAGATGTCAACATCTCTAAATGCAAAGATTATTGTCTCACCAAACCCTGTCCTATACCTTGATACCAAACAACGATTGAAGCCCAGTTTTATGTTTACTAGGCTGGTTTAGCAACACCACTATCACAACTAGAAGAATACACAGAAAAGGTTTTGGTTTAATATCGAGCATCCAAGCATAGCATGGGTATCTAAGGTGGCATGCCCAGAATGCCTCGTTGCCAGCAGAATGGCATTTGAGCAAGTCTGAGTGCCGTGCTTCTCCATTTAATCAACCAGTGCTTAAGAAAAAAAAAAACTAAAACATTACTGTTTACATTATTCACAAATAGCAAAGTGCAGGGTAGATGTCCCCATTTCCAAACATGCAACTTGCCTTCTTACTAACCTCTGTTTCAGAACTGAAATTCTCACAGTTGTTCTTCACAGGTACCACTTGAGAAGAATCACCCCCAAGCATGTTTTCTGCAACCTGGATACTGGGTTTGGGGAAGGCGATGTCATCTTTCCTGAACTCAGATGAGAGGCAGACTTGGTATGAGTAAGGTAAAGTTCCTTCTTCATAGTTTGGTGGAAATACAATGTGTGTCTTAGATAAAGAAGTAGGATCCAGGCACTGGAACAACTTGGGCTTCCCTGATTGTCGAAGTTTCATTACAATGACCAGGATCACTGTCAGGAGGAATAAAAATGAGATCAAAGCTAAAGCCAGCACCAAGTAAAACTGCAGGTCAGAATGATGCTCTGAATCAGAAGATTGATTCCTCATTTCTGGAAGTGCTTCTTGGAAGTTCTCAGCAATCACAAGGTTCAGCACCACCGTGGCTGAATGTGGTATCCTACCGTTGTCCTTAATCAAGATGACTAGTTTGTGTTTCATGATATCTTTCTCCACAAAGATCTGTGATGTTCTGATCTCTCCAGTGTGGGTCCCAATAGTGAAGAAGGCTGGTTCATTGGTCTGCAGCATTTGGTAGGAGAGCCAGGCATTGTGTCCTGAGTCTGCATCCACTGCCACCACTTTGGTCACAAGGTAGCCTGGTTCTGCTGTGTGTGGGACCATCTCAAACAAGGCTGAGCCATCAGCACTGGGCAAAGGGTACAGAACCCGAGGGCTGTTATCATTCTGATCCAAAATGAATACCCACACTGTGACATTACTGCTGAGAGGGGGAGAACCACCATCTTGGGCCTTCACTTGAATCTGAAACTCCCGGAACTGCTCATAGTCAAAGGAGCGCTGTGCATAGATTATTCCAGTCTCTGAGTTAATGGAGACATATGAGGACAGAGGCAGCTCTGCAATGTTGCTGTTGAGAATGGTATAAGTGATATGTGCATTGCGGCCTATATCTTGGTCAGAGGCTTTGACCATGTAAATGGAGGCACCTGAAGGATTATTTTCAGGGACAAAGACATTGTAGATAGGTTCTTCAAAGACAGGAGAATTGTCATTGATATCTGAAATCTGCAGTGAGATTGTTTTGTTGGAAGAGAGGGGTGGGAAGTCCCTTTGTCAGTGGCTGTGATGGTAATGTTATAGTAAAGATATTTTTCTCTATCAAGGGTCCATCTGTGATGATTTTATAGTAGTTCTTAGATGTTGATACTATTTTAAATGGAAAGTTACCATGTAAATAGCAAGTAATTTTTCCATTTTCTCCAGAATCTTTGTCCTTTACATTGATAAGAGCAATTACTGTGCCAAGAACATTGTCTTCAGGAACTGGGCTAGATAAGGAAGCAAGGATCATCTCAGGGGCATTGTCATTCTCATCCAACACTGTATGTTGACATTACAGTGAGCCACTAATCCACCTCCATCTCTAGCTTCAACTGCTATAGTGTATTTTTCTGTTTCCTCAAAATCAAGATCCTCCTTAATTGAAATTATTCCACTCTCAGGATCTATCTGGAATTTCTGGTTGATTCTTTCTGGAACATTACTGAAAGTATAAGTGATGTGAGCATTTGAACCTTCATCAAAATCAGAGGCAACAACTTTGAGTATGGATGATGACACAGGAACAGTTTCCTTCAGACTGATTGTAAACCTCTTGAGTGAAAATGGGTGGGTTGTCATTGGCATCAGCAACATTAATCTCTATTTGGGCAGTCCCACTTTTTCTAGGTTCACCTCCATCCATGGCTGTTAGAATCAAATGGAGAGAGTGCTCTGTTTCCCTATCCAGGGGTTTCTGAAGCACCAGTTCTGCATATTTATGTCCATCCAGACCATCTTTAACTTCCAACATGAAAAATGGATTGGGGCTTAATTCATAATTCTGAAGAGAATTTTTTCCAATGTCAGGATCTTCTGCTTTTCCAATCTGAAATCTGGCACCTGGTAATGTGGATTCAATTATTTCAAGCATGATATTGTTTTTTAAGAACTGTGGCATATTATCATTAACATCCTGAATGCCTACACTTACATGGAAAATATTCAAAGGATTCTCCACCACAGCTTCAAAATCAATGAGGCACTGGGTGTTCTCCCCACACAGTCCCTCTCGATCTATTCTGTCACTCACATACAGCTTTCCACTTTCTGCCTTGACAGTGAAATATTGCTTTTTACCTTCAGAAAGGATGTGCAGGTTTCTGTTCTTCAGTTCTCTGGCATTCAGTCCCAGGTCCTTGGCAAGATTTCCCACAAAGGATCCCTTTCCCATTTCTTCAGGGATAGAATAATGGACCTCTTCCAAAACAACCCCAGAGAACAAAGATGATAACAGGAGGATTACCATGTGGTTCCTGGAGGCTTTCAAGCTGCCTGTAGAAATGATTTCTCTCTCCATTATTTTGTTCTTGTGATCAAAAGAGGATTTTCTGTTTCTTCTCAAACAGGATGACCCTGAATAATGAAAAATGAACTGGGCCTTTTGATTTGGCTTCTTTCACGCGTGATGCAGGGTTCCCCAAGCCCCAGAAAAAGTATTTGTCCCGGTGGTCTTTTGGTTTCCTGATCTGCAGTTTAGAAAGAAATCTCTCTGAAAGAAAGCATCAGTGCATTTCCAGTCTCCCCTCAGATAATCGCTTTATCCAACAGCGGCACTGTGAGTTGGAAACAGGGAACTGCAGCCTTAATATCCAGTGACTTTTTCTGAATAATATCTTTGAACGTCTTTGATGATGTTTAAATGTGATATTTCAAACCACATTGAAATAAGCTTTTCCATTTCAAAACACACAAACACACACAGATGTGGGTTTCCCCTTCATTAATTAAAATAGCAGCAAGCATTGAAATTTAATTCAACAATACCAGCAGGGAAAATATCAAAGCTTTTTCATTCTTCCATATTTAATGTTGGCAAAGACATTTACAGCTCTTACAATTATTTCTAAATAAATTAATGTGGAAACTTTTTAATGCAGTCTGCCTTAGAACAATGGAACAATAGATCATGCTTCTTGAAATATTTCATTGTTTATAGTACAGTACAAGACATTTAATCAGCTGAGAAAAGAATTCTATTGGCTATATTCATCATTTTCACTTATCAAGATATAAATACTTTTGGTTTCAGAAGTTTTTTCCTTAAACATGACACTGGACACTCTACAAATGTCCCTTCAGTAGTTTATCTTTATATAATTTATCAATGAAAACAGACTAACTTCTCAAACACTCACCTACCATCTAACTTCACAATAACACTCTAAACAGTAATCCATTTGTAATCCATCCATTTGTAATCCATCCAGCCACTCAAAATCTATTGTGGTGCATCTCTCTCTCTCCTTGGCCTTCTTCCTTAAAGCCACTGGTTTACCAATGGAATGTACATACCTTCACATGCAAAGATTTAGGACTTAATATAGCCCCCAATATAATATGTGTGTTGCTGTAGCATTCATTTCCATGGTGGGGAATGCATTGCTACTGTAGTTAAAACTGGTACCTACAGAGACTCTTATTCTATGCCAAAACAAGTAACAGTTAAAGTAGGCCCATTTGAATCAATGGGACCTGTGGAGGCATCGACTTACAAATCTCCACTGATTCAGTGACACTATTTTAGTACTACTCTAAGCCACAGGATTTGGGCAATTAATAGCAGAAGTGCAAATTTATGCATATCTACTCATATGCCTCATTCCTCAATACAAAAATCCATAAGATTGTAACCCAAGACATTGAAATACACAAAGATCATAGTAATCTCTGTTCATCAGGGCCTAAAATACACCAGAGCAAATGGCTGCTAAAAATGGTTTCTCCTCCGTTGTCAATGCATCTTTGCTTAATCAAGCCAGAGACTTGATATATGGAAGCAGAAATACTGTAGCTGTGTCCCTAAGTATAAAATATTTGTGTCTGTAGTATCCACAATGCTTTCTCCCATTCACCCATTTATGCATGAATCATAATTAACAGTAGGCAATGCAATTTCTAAGCTTAGAAAACTCCCCAGAATAATATTCCAGTGCCAGGATTTAATGTTCTAAAACTCTTAAAATTGTAGAACTGGACCACCCAGTCCAGCCCCTGTTGAGGACACGCAGCAAGGAATCAAACTTTGGCTCCTAAACCACTGAGCTATCCAGTCATTCATTCAGCATGCTTTATATATATCAAACTGGTACAGTGAAATGAATGCAACTGAGAATAAGGACATCCATGGTTTGAATTTTGCTTCTAGAATGAAATGGTGTGTAAATATGACCCCCCCCAAAAAAGTACAACTTGATGTGCTCCAGACCTTATAATGATGATGTATATAAGGTAAACCATTCATTTCTTTACAGGTCTAATATTTACAAAATCTAATTACTGATTAGAGTGAACTCCATTGATACTTACTAGGAAGTTGGGGGCTAGGTATGTTGACCCCCTAGTGTAGTGGGTCAACATTTTGGAACTGAATTGAAGCTTACCTTTCTCATAATTGCCAACACACATATCTCAATTAGTGTTGCACCACAAGCACTTAGATGCTTAGTGTCTAGGAATGAGGTAATCAATTCCTCTTCCTGCTTGATAACCAAGTGGGAATTGCTATCTTTGTCAAGTCTCCACCATCTTAATCCAAAGGATTGCTGATGTTGCCCTTTCTTGTAATTTCCACATATAACAGAACCTTCATTTTGAGAGTTATTTTAAAAATAACATATTGGGGCCCAGATAACCCCACCTTCTTCTCTGCTGCCTAACAGTGGAAAGTAAGTGAATGAAAGGTTTAGAAATGGAAGTAAAATATTCCTGTGTGTTGTGTTGTTACAGTCGTGACTGAATCTTTGTGACCCCATGTCCATGGATTTTTCTGGGCAGGAATACTGGAGTGGTTTGCCAGTCCCTACTCCAGGCGCCTACAGCACCTGGTATTCCCTGGTGGTCTCCCATCCAAGTACTAGCCAGGGCCGACCCTGCTTAGCTTCCAAAATCAGGCGAGATTGGATGTGCTTGGGGCATCTAGGCAGCTACTCAGCCTAAAATTAGGGGTTCCTGATCTGTTCAAAGCTCGGGATGAGGGAAAGAGATGGCCATGCTAAAATAGATACCCAAGTGAAGGTTACAGACAATATGGCCCTTGACCATATTGCTTAAGGCAGGATACACAGCATGCTACACTGCTAGTTCCTCCAATGGACAGATACAGTATTGGGTCCTGTGTGTAAAGAAAGTCTGAGGCATGCAAATATAACCCACAGAAAGAGTGATAGGAAGCTTAGTTCTGTTATTACAAGTGAGACACAGGTGTGAGTTAGACCAGGCCTTGGCAACCTCATTTGGTGGAGATAATACCACTTAAGATAACTATAGTCCAGTCTGTTGAAACATGAATCTACATTGAATAAAATAAGTGTTAGCGTTCAGTCACTGCATTTAAACACTTGATAAAATGACTTTTAATATTTATTTTGAGCAGATTATTGAGACTTGAAGGCAGAATTATATCAGCAGCATATCCTAAAATGAAACCAATCTATTGCTACAGATCATAAAGGGACTGTTTTACTTACTGTATGTTCAGGCAGCTGCCATCCACCATGATTGAAATAAGATACATCTTATCTAATATTGTAAGTAAAGTAAAGTAAAGGTTCCACCCGCACATGCATGCTAGTTGTGTCCGACTCTATGGACGGTGCTCATCTCCGTATTCAAGCCGAAAAGCCAGTGTTGTGCAAGTCCATGGCCACGTGGCTGGCATGGCTGCAAGGAAACATTGTTTTACCTTCCCGCTTTTTACAGCAGTATCTGTTTATCTACTTGCATTTACATGCTTTCGAACTGCTAGGTTGGCAGGAGCTGGGGTAATCAGCAGGAGCTCGCTCCGCTGTGTGGCGCCCGGGACTCAAACCACCGAGCTGCTAACTTTGCAGCCAACAGTTTTCAGAGTCTTAGTCCGCTGAGCCACCACACCCTTTATCTAATATTGTAGAGACTAAGTATTGTGCCATTCCTGACTCAAATAGATGCCAGCATACCATTAGACCGTTACATAGGTTACAGAAGGAACTAATAAAGTCTTAATTTAAAAATAGCACAGGCTTCTGAAAGTCTTTAAAATCTGCAAAGACTTTGCAAAGCAATATATATGTGCAAACCCTATTTTGTAGATAAAATTGGTTATGCTATTTACTACAGTATTAAAAACAGTGGCTCTTGCAGTTATATAATATTTGTTTTCATAAAGCTGCAAAATGTCACAAAACTGGAAGAAAACCTTTCTCTCTCTTATTTAATTGCAAGGCAAGTAAATAGTTTAAGGCCTCAGCAGTTTAACAAATATATCAAATGCAAAGGAAAGATCATGTTTCATGAAGTTCAAATGTAATAATAGTTACATTGCTAAACTATAAATAGGAAATCAAATGAAAATATAAAAAATAAAGACTGATGGCAAAATGATGCAATATTGTATGTGAGGAGTGTGACAGCATATACCAGAAAAAATGAAGCTCACCTCCTGGACGTTTTGCTTCTCAGAATCAGAACTGTTTTCCTCACTGCTTGTGAGAAGCACTGCTGGGTTCCCATTGCAAAGAATATTCTCAGAAGTCTGAATATTAGGAGCCAAAAAGGTAAACTCATTCTTCCTGGACTCTGAAGACAGACAAAGCTGGTAGGAGTAAGGCAAAGTCCCGTCTTCAAAATTGGCTGGAAACATGGCACCAGCCTTGGAGGGGGGAACAGGGCCAAAGCACTGAAGGAACTTGGGATGCCCTGAACGCCGGACCTTCATGGTAATGGCCAGAATGACTGTCAAGAGGAATAAGAAGGAGAGCAAGGCTAAGGCCAGCACCAGATAGAACTGGAGGTCAGTCTGAGACTCAAAGACGCTTGGCTGCTTCTTCATTTCAGGAAGGGCCTCCTGGAAGTTCTCAGCAAACACCAGGTTCAGAGTGACACTGGCTGAGAGAGAGGGCTGCCCATTGTCCTTCACCATCACAACCAGCCTCTGTTTCACAGCATCTCTCTCCATAAAAGCCCTGGTGGTCCTGATCTCACCCGTATGAGGGCCAACAGAGAAGAGGCCTGGCTCAGTGGCTTGAACCAGGTGATAGGAGAGCCAGGCGTTGTGTCCAGAATCAGCATCCACAGCCACCACTTTTGTCACTAGATAATCTCCCTCAGCTGAGCGAGGCACCATCTCGAAAGAGGCTGAGCCTTTGGCTTCTTGGGAAGGGGACAGGATTTGAGGCCTGTTGTCATTCCGATCCAGAATAAACACCCTGATGGTGGCATTGCTGCTGAGAGGAGGGGACCCTCCATCTTGGGCCTTGACCTGCAGCTGGAACTCCCTGAACTGCTCATAGTCAAAAGATCGCTGGGCATAGATGGTGCCAGTCTCAGAATTAATGGAGATGTATGAAGAGATGGGAAGCTCCTCAATGTTGCTGTGGAGGATGGAGTATGTGATGCGTGCATTCTGACCCACATCCGGATCAGAGGCTTTGACAGTGAAAATGGAGGCACCAGAGGGATTGTTTTCAGGCACATAAATGCTATAAGCAGATTTCTCAAAAGCTGGGGCATTGTCATTGATATCAGAGATTTGGAGTGGAATTATTTTTTGCATGGAAAGAGAAGGAGTTCCTTTATCAGTGGCTGTGACTGTAATGTTATACTCAGGAGTTTGTTCTCTGTCCAGGGGACTGACTGTCAGGAGCTTATAATAATTGTTAGATGAGGGAAGAATATTGAAAGGCAAATCATTTTCTAGATAGCAGGCAACTTTTCCATTATCTCCAATATCTTTATCATTGACACTGAAAAGAGCAATCAAGGTTCCAGTTGGACAATCTTCAGGCACTGGGGTAAATAGAGACACTAATATAACTTCTGGAGCATTATCATTCTCGTCAAGCACACTTATTTCAATGTTGCAGTGAGCCACTAATCCTCCACCATCTTTTGCTTCAACTGTCATGGTATACTCTTTCGTTTCTTCAAAGTCCACTTGCTCAGTGAGTGTGACTATTCCACTGAGTGGATCTAAAGAGAATTTCTTCTGGCTATTTGCTGGTATGTTGCTGAAATAGTACCTGACTTGACCATTTGTGCCTTCATCGTTATCAGAGGCTGCCACCTGAAGCACAAGGGACCCGACATGGGCACTTTCATGGATATTAACCTTGTAGACCTCTTGAGTGAAGATGGGTGGGTTATCATTGGCATCGGTGACATTGATCCATATCTGGGCAGTTCCAGTTCTTCGAGGCTCACCTCCATCCAAAGCTGTAAGTATCAAGCGAACCGTTTGTTCACTTTCTCGGTCCAGCGGTTTCTGCAGCACCAGTTCTGCATATTTATTGCCATCTTTTCTCTCTCTAACTTCCAGTATGAAGTAGGGGTTGGTGCTCATCTGGTAGCTCTGAAGGGAATTGGGCCCAATGTCAGGATCTTCAGCACTCCCAAGGAGGAATCGAGTGCCTGGCAATGTCGATTCAAGGATTTCCAAACTAATATTGCTGTTGAAGAACCGGGGTGGGTTATCATTGACATCCTGGATTGTCACAGTTATATGGAAAACATTGAGAGGGTTTTCAATGACCACCTCCATATTAACAAGACAGACAGGGATGGCATCACAGATAACCTCCCTGTCTATCCTGTCATTCACATAGAGACTTCCAGTCTCTCCATTGACACTGAAATACTGCCTTTTGGCCCCAGAGATAGCATGCAGATTTCGTTTGGCTAAATCCCTGGCATTCAGTCCCAAGTCCTTGGCAAGATTCCCCACAATGGAACCCTTCCCCATCTCCTCAGGGATCGAATAACTAATCTGCTCTGAGGAAGCCCAGCAAGAGAAGTACAATAGTGAGAGAAGCAGTACTTGCCTTCGGACGGTCCTCCCATACTCTCTTCTCTCCATCCAGCTCTATGGCAAATTAATTGCCTTCTCTCTCTCTCTCTCTCTCTCTCTCTCTCTCTCTCTGCAGTCTATAACGTTGACATCAAATTCTCCACAGGTAAGTCAAATGAACTGCCTTTCTTTTTCTTCAAATGTTGATATTGCAACTCGTTTCTCTCTCATTGCCCAAAAAGACGGCTGTGGTTTGTGAATCTGCTGTTTCCCCCTTGTCTGTGCAGCACTTATGAAACAGTCAGAAACATTGCTGGATCATTAGAATTTCTTTCTTGAGGTACCATCTTGGCCAACAGTGACACTCTGAGGTTCTCACTGAGAATTGCAAGAACAAAATCACTGCTCCAATGCAGCACAGAAATGCTACTGGACGTGACAAATGTATTTGCATTGCAGGAATAAGGCCACTCTGAAAAATCTGTCTTTGAATCAGCATCCAACATTTTGGAATCTTTCTGAATTAATATTATAACGATGGTAAGAGCTTCCAGAATCCACAGTTGAATGATATGTGCATCATAGCAAAGTGTTACAAAGTCCCAACTCCTGAATGTGTGATCCAGTTGCAGAGCTTAGTTTCATTCAGTCCACATGTGAGAAAATTATACAGAAGCATCTTTTTTTTTAGGTGTAATAAGGAACAGAAAAATAATTGTGTCTGGAAGTATTATCACAAATTTGAGCCTAAGTGAGTAGATGGTTTCTAGATGTCCCATCTCTCTAGACTCAGACCCATTCTCCTCTTTTTCCTGAGGAGCTCAGTGCAGTGGAATATGTTTGTAAAAATAAGTGGAACAAAACTCAGAAAAACTGAGCACAGGCTCACCCACTTTCTGTTTTATGTATTTTATTTCAGCTAAATAGCTAAAAAATATCCAATTTTTTTGCAAATGCAACTGAAACAGCATGCCAATATGAAATAGTATTGATTGATATATAGTAAGGCATCAACAGAACAGATGATACAAATACAGGCTGTATTATTAAAACATCATCAAAACAAGAAAGGAACCGGAAAGTCATCATGTATCTAATGCTTAACTGATTTGTTTTATTTATTTTTTTAAATCATGGCATGGCAAAAAAATTGTTTTAATTTTTTTAAAAAATAATAGCATACTAAGAGGGAGGTTCTACAACTGTGGTGCCCCCACTGAAAAGTCCATGTCACTTCTCCCAACCAACTGAAATTCTTACAGAGGCTCTAATGGAGAGCAGGGCTACCTAAGATAATTTTGAGGCTTAGACTGGTTTATAGACGCCAAGGCAGAGCCTATGATCCCCTGACCCCAGGATTTTAACAGTTTTAAAGATTATTAGAACACTTCATACTGAATGCAGAAAATGAACAGATGACCAATGCCACTGATATGAGATGTACTTGATATGCACCTATTGCAACATGCCAAGCAACATTCTGGAAATCCTAGGTAGACAGCATTAACAATGGTCCATTAAAAGCATACTTAAGGCATGGCTAACTGATGCCGGATCCATTTTCTCCAGGTAAGGCTGCAGCTTATAAAAGACACTCCTAGCTACAGACATCATCTGGGTATTAGGAGACAATAATGGATACAGAAACACCTTGGTGTTGGATGGACAACCATAGGATTTTGGGCCCGGAACAAATTGGCTTTTGTAAAAGTAGACATACACTAGACCACTGTTCAGTATTGGCCCATCTTGCAGAGAAGACAATGTCATGGGTGGGAGGAGACTGTTTGTAGCTTTTTTCGATCTAAAAGGGGCTTTCGATTCAATCTCAAGGACCCTACTGTGGGCCAAACTGGAAAAATCCTCAATTGATAGGAGACTGCTGTTTCTCATTCAAAAGCTATATCCCAGTACAAGCTGCCAGGTGCGCTATGGCCCTGCTGGGGAACTGTTGGAGGGGATCCCAAATAACAAGGGGGTTAAACAGGGTTGCACTCTGGCACCCTATTTATTTAACCTTTTTATCAATGACTTGAGCGATTCCTTGAAACAAGTTCAGGGCCATCCCCCCAAGTTAGGTTCCCAGCAAATTTCACTACTCCTTTATGCAGATGATGCAGCAGTTCTATCCCAAACCCAACTGGGTCTTAAGAGGCTCATAACAGCTTTTGCAACTTATTGCGATAGTAACAGCCTGTCCATCAATACTCAGAAATCAAAGATTTTAGTTTTTTCAAAGAGGTGGAAAAGACTGCGTTGGTCTCTACACAACGACACTCTAGAGCAGGTTAAGGAATATAAATATCTTGGGATTACTTTTAGATACAACATGAGCTGGGCAACTCATCGAAGCCACGCCCTTAATCTTGCTAAATGTAGTTCACAAGCAGTGGCTCGGTTTTTCTACAGAAGCGGAGGTCGCCATGTCCCATCAGCCATTCAAGTTTTTCAAGTAAAAACAAGGGCTCAATTATTATACAGCATCCCAGTGTGGATCAAAGCATTCAACTCTAAGGTTGAAAAAATTCAATCTGCTTTTTTGAGTCAGATTCTGGGGGTCCCAAACTGTGTACCCTATGCAGTGTTGTGCCTCGAGGCAGGAGTGGGTAGATTGGAAATCAACGCCTGGACCCAGACCTTAAAGTACTGGCTTAGAATCCTTTTTTGTGCAGACCAACTGGGGTACATGTCTAACATGCTGTCTGATTCTTACCAAAGCCAGTGGCAATCCTTCATTAATCAAAAAATTAGGTCTGTAGGTATCCCGCTTGACCATATCTTGACGTTAGGGCAGAAACAGGCTCTAAGAATTCTTACTCAGAGGCTAAATGACATAGAGAGGCAGGAACTTTTCTCCCTGGCACATAGAACCTGCTCCCCTTTGTCACAAGGTGTGTTTCCAACGTATAAGACCCCCACAGGATATTTAACCTCACTTAGTTCACCACAGGCTTGTAGAGCTTTCATATTGGCCAGGATGAATGTATTGCCATCAGCACTCCTTCAGGGTAGGTTTACGGGGATTCCGCGCCAAGAAAGATTTTGCCCATGTGGAAACCAGTCCCCAGAATTTATCCAACATGTGCTTTTATTTTGCCCTTTTTATGATCATATTAGAAACAACTTAATTGCCCCATTGCTGAAGAAGTTCCAAGGCCACCCTTCTAGATGGTTAGTCCAATACTGTTTAATAGACAAGAACTCTTATGTTATAGCCCAGGTAGCAAAGTTTTTTATGGCCGCTATACGCAAGAGAGTCGATTACCTCGACCATCCATCCATCTTCCTGATGTTTTTACCCATTCACAGTTTTACTCTTTTTCACTGTTTTTATGATTAACTGTATATTTGCTTATACGGGTCATACGACCGCAATAAACTTGAACTTGAACTTGCCCAAAGGTTATCCCTCACTGTGATTTTGCAATGGCCTTGTTCCTAAATCCACGGAGCAGCCTCACTCTCCAGTGTTTTTATTACAATCTCCATTGTTCCCTCCATGCAGTTCAACACCTCTGGAAAGCACTAAGCAAAGGAAGGCTGGCCTGAAACATCGGTTCACCCTATATTCATTTGTATGAATTTTAGGACAACTTGTTTCATTTCTGGGCTGTTCTGCTATCTATATACTCAGCAGGACCACAAGATCATGCACCTACTGGACAGTAATCCCTATTGAATTCTTAACTGTTTTGTCATCCTCTTGCCTTGCAAGTCTGCTGGTTTTTGTAGGGCTGCAAATAAAAATGTTCCTAGGCACTCCTAGCTACAGACATCAGCTGGGTATTAGGAGACAACAATGGATACAGAAACACCTTGGTGCTATGTAGCTCATTCTTGAATCTGAACACCTTATCTCGAAGAGGATGCACGCTTGATCCACAGAAGCTCCAACTAATTAGAATACTCCTCTTGTATGAATTAAGCTTCAATTTGCTTACCATCAGCCAAGCTTTAGTCTACTTTTTCCCTCATTTAAATGAGACTGATGGCACTTCAGAAGAAATTTTTGGAAAGCGTAGAGTAGTTTCGTTGTGAGAACGAAAGTTGTGGGATAGGTTACGGTAGGTCGACAGTGATGTGAATGGTAGTACCCAAAGAGTTTGGATGAATGGTAATCTGAGATTCAGCAGCCCTCTCAGGAGGTGCAGCCTTTCTCAGCAATCATATTAGTAGTATTTCCATGACAGACTATCTCTAGTATCTGCTCTTGAAGTCAGCATGTTCTGTGCCCACTTGGAGTACTTTTTCAAGCCATTTCCCCAGCCCAGCCCATACCTGTAACCCCAATTCCACTGACCAATATTTATTACTATAAACCATCAAAACTGCAGCAAAGGTTTTTTTCAAAAGTGGCATGGCAGTAGTTATGACTCCGTTTGTGTGTATTCATCACTGGATGACTGGGTCATCCTGCAATGGATTGCACACATGAAGATGTCAACACAGACAAAACACTGCCTACAGAAGTAATGTTTCAGAATTAGATCTGCAATGAAAAATGATAGGACCAGTGTGTGTGTGTGTGTGTGTGTGTGTGTGTGTGTGTGTGTGTGTGTGTGTGTGCACACACACACACACACACACACACACAGAGAGAGAGAGAGAGAGAGAGAGAGAGAGAGAGAGAGAGAGAGAGAGAGAGCAGTCAATTTAATTGAGGTGAACAAATGATGCTTACTGTATCTATGATACTTGATCAAATCTGTTATCCATTGAGGAATGAAATCTTTTGACTCATGGTATGAACTATTTATACCCTCGCCAACCCCTCATGTGGTTTTAAGCTTGACTAACTGCTTTGGGTTTTACAATTGATGCCATCCCTAAATATAGTTTCCCCACTAATTTTTATAAGGTGTCCAAAATGTTAGTTTAAAAAACCCTCCAAGTATAAAAATCTCTTTTTGTACATATATAAAAATCTTTTTGTAGTATATAAATCTCTTTTTGAAAGTAACCAGTGGCAGTTGCAATTCCCCACCCCCACCCCAATACATTAGTTGCCATTGGAGTTCTAGTTTTTGCATAGAGGAAATATTTCCATTCTTGTTTCTCAAAACTTTTGAAAGCAAATTTTAGTTGTTTAAAAAAGATCTGAATATATCATGAGGTACAGTACAAGTAAGCAGCTGAAGCATATAATACTCCCGGCTGCACCATTTAATACAGCCACATTTTCCTAACTTTAAAATTGTTATAGTTACACTACAAATGCTATTTTTCATTATGTTATAGTGGTAAGATGACTTAGACCTCAATTACACATGAAACAAAGTCTTTAGAATGAAGTTTAGCATGCTTGAAATTGATTTTTAAAATTCTGACTGCATGGCACAAATGGAACCATGGATTTTTATTTTTATTTTGTCTGAATAGTGTTTGTTGTTGTTGTTGGAAAGCAAGGTGTTTTATTTGGCTGTGAGAGGACTGTTTATTCTAAAATGCTTGTTAAATCAATTTATTTTGAATTATTTCGCATATATCAAAACCTCTGCCAGTGTACATTAAGTCTGTGGGATTTGCCACTTACTGGTGGGCCTCTCTCTTCTTTCTACCGCTGTGTATGCACACATGTGAGTCTCCCTCCTTCACAACTCTATAAGCTGCCAATTTAGTCAATGCGTCTGTTCAGTTTCAGTTATGTGGCTCCCTCTCCTCCATCCTTTGTGTGAGTGCATCTATTAGGCTGAAGAGAAACCTCGGATTTATTTTTTTTCCTGTTTGTCATATTGATCTAGCGCTATACCAGACTGCATAAAAAAGTAAAAATATAACCCCATTGTAGCAGAGGCTAAGTGGCTATGAAAAGCAGACAGTGTGAGGGCAGGCGGGTACAGGACATAACTTAAAATGTGTGTGTGTGTGTGTGTTGTGTTGTTACAGTCGTGACCGACTCTTCGTGACTCCATGTCCATGGAGTTTTCTTGGCAGGAGTACTGGAGTGGCTTGCCAGTTCCTACTCCAGGTGCCTACAGTACCTGGTATTCCTTGGTGGTCTCCCATCCAAGTACTAACAAGGGCCGACCCTGCTTAGCTTCCGAAATCAAGCAAGATCGGATGTGCTTAGGGCATCTAGGCGTGATTCTAAAAGCCCACGTAGCTGTCTCCGCAGATACACAACACACTTTAAAAATTGATTAATTTTATTTCGCAAGAAGACGCACTACCAACCAAAAAGGCATGTGACTACCAGATGACTTTAAACTGGCTTCAAAAAACCCAATCCCTCTTACAATTAATTTTCATAGTATAACTTCACTCTTAGTAACTCATTTGTTATTACAAGAACTGATTACAAGCAATTCTTTATCTGTGACTAGCTGCTAACAGGTGCTGAGCTTTTCTCTCAGGTTATCTATGATACTTTCAGCCACTTTTCCATTTTAAGTTATTTGAGAAGTTTTTGTGTACAGTTATCCTATTAACTAGCAATTCAGCTGATTGCTTAATTGCTAGTTAATTGAGCAATGACAACTCCTTTTTACGCCATTCAGTTCCCAAATACGTTTTTATAGCAGCCCGGATTGTGAATATGTTAGATGAACATACTTTGTATTGAAGTTAATAGGACTTTACTTGATCTGGATTAATTTATTAATAAATTGTTCTAAGTTCAAATAATTTTATCTACTTCAAAGATAGTTATGAGTTTAATCTGTTCTGAATGCATGCTCCTAAGTCGAACAACTCGTAAGTAGAATAGCCATATCTAAAAAATATAGATAAATAAATAAATAAATAAATAAATAAATAAATAACAAAACCAATGTAAGTAGAGCAGACAGCATGTAAAATTTGTAAGGCAGCAGTTAAAATGCCAATGGGTCTCTGCTCTTAAATCGAATTGCTCGTAAGTAGAGGCACCACTGTACTAGTTCTGTATGCTCACAAAACACCTAAAATATTTTCATTATTAACCAAAAACAAAGTATTACCATTCTTTAAAAGTTTGTTCTATTTGTCATGTTTTCAGTAGTAAGAGACATTGTTTTTGAGAGGTAAAAATATTGTTTAATGTTTGTCATCAAAGAGAAGGATGGATAATAACAGGTGAGCTTTCAGGTGCTGCAAAGCTGTTCATCAAGTGGGGGAGGCTGAAGGCTGATGAAGACTCTTGCAGGACCTGAATAATCATATGTTTCTGAGGTTTTAGTTGCCTAATAAAGAAGTTTTAAGAATTTAAGTCATTGGCTTGCAGTGGACACAGCTTCTCAAAGCTATTTAGAATAGCTTTAGTTAAAAAACAGAACAAGTTACTGATTGCCAACATTCTATGATGACATGGAACTTGAAGAAGAAAAATAAAGGTATTGCCTACACTCATTTTTGGATTTTGTTAAAAAAAAAAGAATGACATTCCCCATTAGTGTGTGTCAATTTCTGTTTGGCAATCTTTCTGTTTTAAGAACAATAAAGTACCAGTAAATGTAGAAGTTAAATATGAATGGACAAATTATGCTTCATTGCTACTTCTAATGAACATGAAAAACCATGTATAAATAAGAACATACTGGTGTCTGTTGAAATTCAGATTTAATGATAGCTCACCTGTTTATTGGCTGAATCCTCATTACTGCTACTGATATTTTCGTCAACAAGGAAGGGATCCTTTGTTTCACTATTCTGTTTATCAGTTAAAGTGTTGGAATAATATGTTTTGGAAGTATTAAACTGGCATTTTCTGGAATCTCTGGTCAGTGAAACCTCATGAAAATAAGAGTAAAGAAAGGCCCGGACTCCATCAATCCCCACAAACTGAGAGACAGGGACACCACTTAGATTTACACTCCCTGACTCAAGGAGCTGAGAATTTCTCCATCTGTGTAACCTGATGGCCAGTAAAACAAGAAGGAAGGCGAAGAACAAGCAGGAGATAAAAGCCACTGCAACCACCAAGTAGAAGGTGAGATCTGACGGAGGATCTATGGGGGATGAGATGTGGCTTAGATCAGTTCAGTACATCTGGAATGCTGTCAGCCAGCACCACTGTGATTGTGACAGAGGCAGAAAAAGATGGTTGCCCATTGTCCTTGACCAAGACCACCAGGCTTTGCTTGAGGGCATCTTTCTCCAGGAAGAACCGGGCTGTCCTGATCTCTCCAGTGTGGAGTCCCACCGAGAAGAGCCCTGGCTCCGTGGCCTTGGTCAGCTGGTAGGAGAGCCAGGCATTCTGGCCAGAATCTGCATCCACGGACACCACCTTAGCCTGGCTCTGAGGAGCGAGGGGCCAGCTCTATCCCAGTAGAGCCGTCAGTGGGAGGGGAAGGGTACAGGATTTCTGGTGTATTGTCATTCTGGTCCAGGATGAAGAGGGTCACAGAGACATTGGAGCTGAGCGGTGGGGAACCTCCATCCTGGGCCTTCACCTGGAAGTTAATTTCCTTGACATCCTCAAAATCAAAGGAGTTCAAGGCATAGATAACCCCTGCTTCAGAATTAACAGAGACGTAGAAGGTTATGGGGGAGTCACCAATCCTTCTCTCAACAACAGAATATGTTACTCTGCTGTTTTCTCCAAAGTCTGGATCATCTGCCTTTATGGACAATATGGAAGTTCCTCTTGGATTATTCGCCATTAAATAAGTGGCATAAACTGGTTGCAGGAAGTGAGGAGGGCTGTCATTTGTGTCTAAAATCTCAAGTGGAATCAGAATAGATGTGGAAAGCGGAGGGGTGTCATGGTACGTGGCTGTGATTGTGATGTTGTAGGCTGCCACCTGCTCCCTGTCCAGGGCTCTTGTTGTCATCAAACTGTAATAATTGCCAAAGGATTTTGTCAGCTAGAAGGGGAGGTTGCTGGGAATAGAACATGTGACTTCGGCATTATCTCCTGAGTCTGGATCTTGTACATTTATAAGGGCAATTGCAGTTTCTGGTGATGAGTTTTCAGGGATGGAGTTCACAAGTGATGCTATTTCCAGTTTGGGTGCATTATCATTCACATCAGTAACAAATATCACGAGGGTTGCTCTGTCCAGTAGACCTCCACCATCTTGGACTTGGACTTCAATTTCATAAAGTGCAGAATCTTCATAATCCAAGTTTCCTAGAAGAGCTATTTCTCCTGTGGTTGCATCCAGGTGAAATATCTGAGATATCTTTTCTGTCATTTTTGCAAATGAATATTTCATCTATTTGTTGGTCCCTTCATCCAAGTCAGCGGCTTTTAAGGTAGCCAAATTTGTTCCTACTGGTAAATCTTCCCTTGCACTCACTTCATAGATAGGCTGGCTAAGAACGGGTGCGTTGTCATTAAGCATCAGACAAGGCTGTGAGCTGCTTCTTCCTCATGGTCCAGAGGTCTTTCTAGAACTATTTTGGCAGATTGCTTGCCCTTAACTGATGTTGTTACTACCAGAGAGAAATGGCTGTTGCTGCTGAGTTGGTACCCCTGTAGAGAATTGTTTCCTAGATCGGGATCTTGAGCCTCCATGAGAGGGAATTGGGTCCCCAGAGCTGTAAATTCACTCATGTTTATTGCTATTTTCTCTGATGGGAAGGCAGGGGTATGGTCATTAATATCTGTGATTTCCACTTCAACCCCATGGATTTTCATGGACTCCTCCACTACGATCTCAAAATTCAGGATGCATTTCTCCATCTGGCCACAGAGCTCTTCTCTATCTAGTCTCCCTGTAGTGAGCAAAATCCCACTCTTATAATTCAAAGCAAAATATGGAGTCCTACCTGGGGAAGCAATGCGGATCCCACGGTCCGACAGCTCCTTGGCATCCAGTCCCAGATCCCTTGCAATATCCCCCACAAAAGAGCCTTTCTCTGTTTCCTCCGGAATGGAGTAACGGACCGGCTTGGCCATGGCTTGGGAGAGGTTAGCGAAAAGACAGAAAAAGGTGATTCCCTTCTTCAAATCTTGGAGATGTTTTGCTCTTGCCATTTCTGACTTGATGAGAAGCCACAGAGGAGGCCTGCCTTGCAAGAGGATGACCGGGCGCTGCCAGAAACTGCAGAAGAATCCTGTTTCAATGGATCTTGTCTTGCAGCTGAGATTCCCAGGGCTGAAATGTTCAGTACATCTCTCTCTCTCTCTCTCTCTCTCTGGCCGTTACTTCACGAACCTCTCGCTGCGCGGCGAGCCGTAATTTCCGTGCGAATCGATCGCTTCAGTCCGCACGCTCCTCCTCTTTGGATTCGGCGCCACCCCGACCACGCCCCCTAAACCGTGCTCCAAGCGGGGCGAGAGATTCCCCTGCCGGAGGCCGGGAATCTTCTTCGCTTCACATCCCGCTTCGCATCCAAAGTCACGTGTGGCCAGTTAATATATATATATATTTATTTTTTTACTTATTTTTTCTCCGAAATGCCAATGCATCGATATTTTGGTTAACCCGTTCTTTTGATCTTGCTTTCTGTACACGGGGCAGGGGCAACAGAGGGGGGGCAAGCGTCCCCGTGTGACGTGAGCAGAGCCCCTCCGCTGGCAAGGGATGGCGAAGGGCTGCACAGAGGGGAGGATGACGGCGGGGATGAAGCTGAGAGAAGCCTCTCCCCACCCCCACCCCCAAAAAAACCAACCCAGCTGCTCTGCTTCAGGGAAACACGATGGCTCCTCGGGACAACCGCAGGGGCATTTGAGCGCCGGGCTTGACCGCTGGCTTGTGTGCCTCTGACCGCAAATGACAGCCAGGTATTGATAAATCGATACGCCGTGGTAATTTTTTTAAAAAAATAAAAGAAAGCAGAAACCGGACGTTGCAAGTAAGCTTCCCCGAAGGGAGCACGTGAGGTGGTAATGGATTGATCCTAAAATTTCGCATGGTTCGAAGGTACATCTCTCTCTCTCTCTCTCTCTCTCTCTCTCTCTCTCTCTCTCTCTCTCTCTGCATCTTTGCTTTGAAGCGGATGATGCGAGAAGGCTGAACTTCTCCCTGCATTTCTTTGCCCTTGTTAGCAAACAGCGACACTCAGAGCACCACCTAGTAATAGCACAACATTCTTGGTCAGATTTTGCTGATCTTTCTTCATTCATGTTTTTCATTTTTATGTCTCATAATCAGTCTTGATTTCCCTTTACCTATGAAGTCTGTTTGTGTGCATGTTAAGAAATTTACAAATGATTTCTGTATAAAGGTTGTGAATGCAAATTTTGAATGAAGAAAACTAGACACAATTTCAAGGATGTTGTAACGAGAACAAAAGTCTACTATGGAAAAGCTGGCAGTTTTAAAAACATTCATGCTTGGACCTTTAGATTTCTCCACTGTTGTTCTCCACATGTCCTGCTGTTCAAGAAGACACCCTCTAAGTATGAGCCATCCAGCTATTTAAGAAGCTAGGCATAGGTATTACAGTATCCTGTACACAGGGCCATTTCTGTTTGTTATCTTTGCTACAAATGGCATAGGATACAGCAGTAACAGGAAGAATGCCATCTGCCAAGAGTAGCAGTAAGCAATGCCCACAGGTCACACCATCAAACTCCAATTCTGCATGGAAACAAGACACTTGCTTTTATTCTCAGTTCTATTGTGGTCCAAGCAGACAGCTGGCGTGCAGTTCTACTGTGAAGGTACACACTCCCTGAACACTCTAAGGGCCTTTTTACACGACCCCTAACATCCGCTGGCCACTTAAATTCGGACCAGAGATCTTAGGGGTTCGTCGCTCTTCCTGCGTTCCCACCCCCCTCTGCACTTTCTGGCTGCTGGCTGCGTGAGGGGAGGGAGAAAAAGAGAAAGAAAAGCATGCCACCTCCGTTCTGCCTCTCGTCTCTGTAAAAGTAGCTCTTAAAGGGACAGGAGCAAAAAAACAACAAACAGAAGCAAGGAGAGCCCCGCACTCACTATCGTTACACTGGATCAAATAATTTTCACCTCCAAAGAGCAGGTACTTGAAAGGTGCCCTGGGACGCGCTAAAGTGGTTGTGGTTGCACATAATTTCCTGTTAACTCCGGAGCTGGTGGGGAAATATTTTTAAGCTCTGGAGCTGGGAGCCATTTGCCCCGGAGTTTAGGGGTCATGTATAAACGCCCTAAGTCTCTGACATAACTAACTGGAGGTTATAGGTGGGAACAAGAACATCAGTAGGAGAAAGAGTGCCAACACCTTCTTCAGTGGTGGTTTTGGCAGTGAGGAGGGGATACATCCCCAGAGGCTCAGAGATACTAAGGTTGGCCACTCTCCATTAATCTAGAGATGTGTATGTGCCTGGTACTCATATTCTGGATGGTTCAAAATGTTATAATTTTTCTTCAGATGACAATTAAAACTCTACTGTCAATGCTTCATAATTTTGTCAATACTGAAGTCTCAGATCCATACCCAAAGATAGAGTATTTTAACACACAGTATTAAGAGGAAAGTTATATATGATGGACGGGTTTCATAATTCTAATACCTTCACTATGTTTCTAGCAGAGAACATTTAACTAGAAAAAAATTAGTTTTCACTTATGATATTACAACAGCTATAGAAATAAACTGAACATTTATTTATTTATTTATTTTTACCCCACTTTTCTCCTTGGAATAGGACCCAAGGCGGCTTGCAGTAAGTAGATTAAGGATGTAATTTTATACAATTTATTGGGGAGTAAGTCCTAGAATTTTGAGTTGTAAAGCTTCTACATTTGATGAGTTACCATTTCAAGATAGTATTTCAGATTTCAAATGAGAATTGGACAGCCTGTGAGCAAAGTAACAGTAAAGTAAATAAGACAATATGAATTTGGCTTCCTTGATTTCCTTTACCAACAAATGGTGAGTGACCAAGGGATTTTAAATACAAATTTCTCCTTCAGGGTCTCACATTTCTAGCTAGTCTTCTGAAACTAGCAATCACAAGAAATTTGGTGAAGGAGACATATATTATTTAAATATATTATTTTAAAAATTTTGTTTCTAACACACACAGAGAGAGATATGCGAATTTTTAGCTAATGCAGGGGGAAAGCGAGCCATTCTTGAGGAGCAGTGGTTATTAAAAAGTCTAATGCAGGATGTTAATTGTGCAAAATATTTATGTGCAAACGTAACACTAAAGGACAAGTGTTCATTCTTTATAGCCTCATACTATACTGGCAAAGGATCACAGGATATGAAATGACAGAAATTCTTGAAAAGAAAGCTTACCTTGTCACCATTTTCCACCTCAGCATTTAAAAGACTGCCACTATTTTCGGTAAAGGGCACACCAAATTTCTCAACTCCAATAATATTGTCTGCAATCTGAATATTGGGAGTCAGGAAAGTAAATTCGTTCTTCCTGGATTCTGAGGAGAGGCACAGCTGGTAGGAGTAAGGCAAAGTCCCGTCTTCAAAATTGGCTGGGAACATGGCACCAGCCTTGGAGGGGGGAACAGGGCCAAAGCACTGAAGGAATTTGGGATGCCCTGAACGCCGGACCTTCATGGTAATGGCCAGAATGACTGTCAAGAGGAATAAGAAGGAGATCAAGGCTAAGGCCAGCACCAGATAGAACTGGAGGTCAGACTGAGACTCAGAGACGCTTGGCTGCTTCTTCATTTCAGGAAGGGCCTCCTGGAAGTTCTCAGCAAACACCAGGTTCAGAGTGACACTGGCTGAGAGAGAAGGCTGCCCATTGTCCTTCACCATCACAACCAGCCTCTGTTTCACTGCATCTCTCTCCATAAAAGCCCTGGTGGTCCTGATCTCACCAGTATGAGGGCCAACAGAGAAGAGGCCTGCCTCAGTGGCTTGAACCAGGTGATAGGAGAGCCAGGCGTTGTGTCCAGAATCAGCATCCACAGCCACCACTTTTGTCACTAGATAATCTCCCTCGGCTGAGCGAGGCACCATCTCAAAAGAGGCTGAGCCTTTGGCTTCTTGGGAAGGGGACAGGATGTGAGGCCTGTTGTCATTCCGATCTAGTATAAACACCCTGATGGTGGCGTTGCTGCTGAGAGGAGGAGACCCTCCATCTTGGGCCTTCACCTGCAGCTGGAATTCCCTGAACTGCTCATAGTCAAAAGATCGCTGGGCATAGATGGTGCCAGTCTCAGAATTGATGGAGATGTATGAAGAGATGGGAAGTTCCTCTATGTTGCTGTGGAGGATGGAGTATGTGATGCGTGCATTCTGACCCACATCCGGATCAGAGGCTTTGATAGTGAAAATGGAGGCACCAGAGGGATTGTTTTCAAGCACATAAATGCTGTAGGTAGATTTTTCAAAAGCCGGGGCATTGTCATTGATATCAGAGACCTGGAGTGGAATTATTTTTTGTGTGGAAAGAGGAGGAGTCCCCTTATCCGTAGCTATGACTGTAATATTATACTGAGGAGCTCTTTCTCTGTCCAGGGGACTATCTGTTAAGAGTTTATAATAACTATTAGATGAGGGAAGAATCCTGAAGGGTAATCCGTCTTGCAAGTAACAAGAAACCTGTCCATTCTCTCCCATGTCTTTGTCATTTACATTGATGATAGCAACCACTGTTCCTGGTGGAGACTGTTCAGAAACTGGGCTAAACAAAGAAACTAATTTTACTTCAGGAAAATTGTCATTCTCATCAAGAATGCTTATTTCAACATTGCAGTGGGTCTCTAATCCACCACCATCTTTAGCTGCTACCATAATTGTATATTTTTCAGTTTCTTCAAAGTCCAGTTGCTCAGTTAGAGTGATTACACCAGTGACTGGATTCAACTGGAATTTTGGACGGACATTGTCTGGTATGTTGCTGAATTCATATCTGATTTGGGCATTTGTACCATCATCTTTATCAGTGGCTACGACCTGGAGCACAAGAGACCCAACAGGAGCATTTTCCTGCAGACTAATCTTGTAGGCCGCCTGAGTGAAGATAGGTGGGTTGTCATTGGCATCAGTGACATTAATCCATATTTGGACAGTCCCACTTCTTCTGGGTTCACCTCCATCCAGTGCGGTGAGGACCAGGTGTAGAACCTGTTCACTTTCACGATCCAAGGGTTTACTAATTACTAGTTCTGGATATTTGTTACCATCCTGGTTATCTCTAATTTCCAAAGTCACATATTGATTGGCACTTAATTCATAGCTCTGGAGGGAATTCACCCCAATATCTGGATCTTCAGCTTTCCCAAGGAGAAATCGTGTGCCTGGCAAAGTAGATTCAATGATTTCTATTTTAACATCATCTTTTAGGAAATATGGTGCGTTATCATTAATATCTTGGATTGTTATGCTTATATGGAAAAAATTCAAAGGATTTTCTACTACGACTTCAAAGTCAAGCAGACAATGTGGATTTTTGCCACATACTTCCTCTCGGTCTATCCTGTCATTCACATAGAGGTTTCCATCCTCTGTACTGATACTGAAATAATGCCTTTCATTCACAGAGACAGCATGCAGATTGTGCTTTGCTAGTTCTCCAGCATGCAGTCCCAAATCCTTGGCGAGGTTCCCTACAAGGGAACCTTTCACCAACTCCTCAGGGACTGAATATCGAATCTGCTCTGAAGCACCCGACCAGCCGAAAGAAAATAATGAGATAAGCAGTACTTGCCTCGTGGATGCCCTGCCATTCTTTTTGTGCCTTTTGTCCATCTGGCTTCCTTGTAGACAAGTCTTTTCCTTTCCTTTTCTAGCTTATCACAGCAAATCCTCAGAAAGATGGAGGAAATCCCAGGGAGGAAGAACGAAGTATTTTCCTTCTTAATCAATGCAGATTCTTTCTCTCTTTTCTGTTCTCCCTCTCTTTGAGGCAGTTCCGTCTTTCTGCTCTTTCCTTTGGTCTATGTAGACAGCACTGTGAGCTGTCCTGTTATAGAATGCATCTTTCAGCGATCATATTGGCCAACAGCGACACTTAGGAGTTCAGGGGGAGAATTGCAAGGAAAACCATCTTCTATTTGAAACTGAAACCAACCCGATGTATACAAAACATGTAAATACGGTTCTGCAATATGTGATCCATCTGTAAATGACTGCAGGGGTAACTAGTTGTGACAGGTTTTCTATGTGATGTACTTGTTTGCATTTTTAAAAATGCAGATGCTTCTGTAGCTATGAGGGAAATTATCCTGATATACAGATGCAGACTGTTAGCTGGGATCACAGTTTCCCCCATCAAAGGCCAGTTTTCAATGAGGTTTTCTCCATGGCACTTTTATTAGTGGTTGATAACAGTTGGTTGTGCCCCACTATATAACACTATAACACTATATAATTCACATGACTTTTAATGCTAGAGGAATAAGCAGAAAAGAAGCCCTAGTGGATCTGAGGAAGTATCCACTAACAGTGGCCAACAACATGCCTCCAGAGCATAGAAACAGAATGTGCAGGAAATAATCCATAAATAAATGCATGTAAAGAACTACTTTTTTCTAGGGTTGATTATTTTCATTAGATTAAGCCTCAGAATTTAGTAAGAACAAGTTCTCTGTATACAGTGGACCCTCGTTTATAACAAATGGTTTTTGTATAACATAAAATCTGTACAACATAAAAACTTCTGGAGATAGGGGAAATTTGTTTAACAGAATAGTCTAAGGGGCGAATCTGCACAACATAAAAATGGTCATGATTAGGGATTAATCTGTTTTCAATGCATTCCTATGGGAAAATTTGTATAAAGGAAAATTTGCTTAACATTATTTCATTTGGAATGAATTAATTCCTTTATACAAGGTACCACTGTACTTTCTTTAGACCATACATGTCTGTATACATCTTTACCATGTGCATCCTTAGCTGTATTTTTTTTTCTTGTGGAAACATAGGAAGTATCAAATATTTTGGCCATTTTTCATAAGGATGGTACTCTGGTACTGTGATTATTCTAGTTTCTACACATGATGCGCCATATAGATTTCCATACAGGTAGTCTTTTAACAAATCTAGGACTATACAAGCATGTTCAGCAGTGAGATGCTGAATGGGAACTCCCTAGTTCTACCACTGAAGGCTTTGGGATACAGAGGTGCTGAAAGAAATCTCTTTGGAGACCAACCAGGAACTTTATAATTTAGAGATAAATTGTACTGTTTTGTCTCAGGACTTGCTCCTCCAATTCTTTTCTCACATCAACATCCATTTATTTGGTCGGTATCTGTACCCCTTTTTGGTTTTGCTTCAGTAGAACCTTCACTTTTTAACTGAACGTGTTTGATTGCTATTGAAAATATTAATCTGAGCTGCAGAAGTAGAATGTAGACATATTTCATTTTGCTTGCCTCTCCCCATCCCCAGAGTCCCAATATGGGGGTAGTTTATTTTATCTCAGTTTAGTGGGCAAAGACTAAAATGTACTCTTCTCTAAAGTGGCAAGGTGAACAACACAAAAATGATTGATGTTATTGCTGTGTGTAAACCAGAGTTTGAACATCTGCATGTATGCCCAACCAAAGGAGGAAATCATAGTTTACTTTTGTCACCTTTACACAACAATGCTAAAGAAACAAAGGGATTCCAATATTATAGGAAACTCAAAGGTAGTATGGAAGATATGTTGTGTCAGAATTACCTAAAAAGGCATATTCACAAGAAGATCAGAGAAAATGCCAGTAGTATTTTAACACTGTTGAAAGATCTTGGGGGGAAAAAGAATGATGACTATAAATCTTGAATGCAGGAAAAGGGCTAGTGGCCAGAATCCTGTTGCAAAATGCCACATGCATACAACTGTTTTACTTAATTTCCTGGCTACCTTGCACATACTAGGCATGTAACCAACTGGGTAAGTCTGAGTGCATGAGAAACTCCCCAAAACACAGTGAGTACAATACTGGACTTAAAATGCACAAACTCATTAGGGTTCTGGTCAGTGAGTCAAAACTATTCAGGGTTTAATTTGTGGAAAACATGAAAAGGATCTACTTAGACCTAAGACTGGTTACCTTGGTGGAAGAAGTACGTCTGTCAAACATCCTTGAAGATTGTCAAGGAAAAACACCCGCAAGAAAGATTCCTTTATACATTATTGTATATATTCAATGGACACATGACTTATTGGCTATATTTGTCATCTATAGAATTAATGCAATGGGTAGTTTTATCTTGAGACATTGGTAGTCAAAAAGATGCTATAAGAGTCTGTTAAGATAATCAATGCGTAGCCAGTAGGAAAAGAAGCATTAGACACAAGAAAGAAACCTCAGCTTCAAATCGGTAAAATATGATTAAGTTTGTAAATTGGAAGACCTTTTCAAGGTCACTAATTTATCAAGTTGTTAAAAACTGAATGGCCTGATGGCCCACAGCAACTAACCCCATTCAACTGTCTTCTCAATGTACAACACAAGAAGCAACAGATATCACACCGATCTTCTGCCTCAACACAGAAGAAACTGAGTGGAAAAGAAAGGGAGGCAAGGGCATAGGGGCAGACTTTAATGTAAGGAAAAGACTCAACTTATTGGTGGTTTTTCTTTTATAATGTAAAGAGGATTCCATCACTTGCACTGACCCTCTCCATCCTCCTAAATTTTAAATGTAGTAAAGAAAAAAATTAAGAATTTGTAATGAAGAATTCTGAACACCCTCACCAAACTACAATTCTGGGGATTCCATAAGCTTATTACTTATTACTTATAAGCTGGCATGAAACTGATGTAATGTTTGTGTATGTAAGCACACAAAATATATACACAGAATATATTGTTGCTGTATCGTTACAGTCGTGACCAACTCTTCGTGACCCCATGTCCATGGAGTTTTCTCGGCAGGAATACTGGAGTGGCTTGCCAGTTCCTATATAAAGACTGATATATTCTGCTAAATTATGATTTTAATAGACACTCATTTTATCAGAAAACAATGAGATATTAAAAATGCATATGGTAAATGCATATGGGTTATATACTACACAGGTGTCATTACATTCTAAGAAATGGATAAAGCCAAATACCATTGTACCTAATATTTCATTGAAGTATTGCCAGCCAGACACCTAAATAATCATCAAAGAATAATACAAACCATAGTGTGGCACAACCATTAATCAGGTAAATTACGGAACCTCTTACAGTGAATTTAATAGGGCAAACTTAATTACAATCTAGTCTAAGTCCAAATGAAGCAATGATTCCATGACTATAGATAAAGGCAACAGGATTAAGTGCTTCTGGGTACAAAAAAATTAAAAAGCATGTGCACAGAGTGTTAGCACTCAGAGTTATTCACACCTGTAAGATTTATACAAGATAATTCATTTATGTGAACCATATGATAGGGACACCATACTCCAATTCTCAAAACTTCATATCTAATCCACATTTTATTCAAAATTGCATGATACGCAAATGAGATGACATTTACATGTTGTGCCAATTGCTATTTTGCTCAAAGTATGTATAGCAACTGTTCTATTGTTTTTCTATTAATATGTTTCAATGGAGTAGTAATATTTTATAGAGGTGGGGGCCTCAGGCATAGTCTATTTGCTACTTATCAGGCTGTGCTTTCCAAAGTACCCAGACAAATCAAAAAGCCTTCACCACCATTGTTCACCTTAAGGCTATGGATACTCTGGTCTACCTAACAAGCCTATTCAGGCCATTGGACATCTTATATGACCCTATTTCAGACCAAGGTGACAACAGGTCAAAGCGGGCTATAAGATGGAGGACTCACAACTAGCTTTATTCAGACTGATGAAGCTGTTTGTATGAGCAGTGAAACGTTCTGTCTCTCAAGAAAAAGAAGTCCAGTTGCCATAACTCAACTTCCAGATTTTTATAGTAACTACTGGTCTGAAAGCCAGTACAGTATAATGGTTAGAGTGCTGGATTTAGAGGAAGCATACTGAAGTCTGCTTTGGGGACAAAAAAGGGAAGAGGAGAATCACAGAAAATGGTCATGTATATTGCTGGTACACAGAAGCATGCATGCATGCACACCCCCGTTGGGCCTTCCGGTGATAGTCTCAAGAATTTTGCTAAAATACCCTAGAGATCCATGAGATCACCATAAGAATCCTGCACAAATAGCACACTTCCATCTGAGCTCCAAGAAAAAAATGTAGGGAAAATTAAGCTCAAAAGTGACAGGAAATCAGTGCAAGATGTCCTCCTCCTATCTACCTTGTAAGCAATATATTTCCTATTGTAAAGGGTGTGAAGGAGAGCAGCCTGGGTTCTTATCAAAGAACCTGTGATCCTACCTACTCCCATAAATACTATAATATAATAAGAAATTCCAGACTTCTGAGTGCTATTGAGCCAGGCATTGGTCAGTGATATAGCAATTCAGTCTACTCCCTACCCACCTTGGATCTTGTGTTGACTGAAGAGGAGGATTTGTCCCTGGAAGCATTTGCCACACCCTATCAACAATAGTCTAGCAACATATGGCTAAATGCTGCTCCCTTTCTCACTACCATAACCTTGGCACCAAATTACACAAACCCATCTTGAGAACCATAACCTAATCCCATCAATGGAATGAGATTAATTATATTGAAATTGAAATGCATTTTGCAACAACTTCATATTGGCAGGTTATGTGGATTTTGGCTGAATCGCCATTACTGATCTCAGGTATGTTCAGCAAGGTGAAAAGGATCCTTTATCTTAGAAGGTTGTTAGAGTACTAGAAGAGCTTTGTCTTGAGTAGTAGATGCTTGGACTTGATCAGTCACCACAATATGTTGTGAAAGTAGAACAGAACTGCAATTCATATTCTAGGAATCAGATCGCTGAAAATGTGATCAGCTGTGAAGAGTGAATGCTCATAATTTAAAGAAGATGAAGAACAAGCAACAGACAAAAACTATTGCAATGCACAGCAAAACTATTCTACGACTTGAGATAGAAGGCACCAAGAAAAATAAAAACGAAAACAAAGATACTTCTTGCTTTTGTGCAAATTCATGTAGAAGTAGAAGTGTGCAGCAGGCTATGCAAAGTACCAGCCAGAGTTCTATAAACTCTTGTTCAACCTTTCGTGCTAAAAAATAGCACATGTTGCTTTTCCTTCCACTGCCTACTGTCTAGATCCCATCTAGAGATGGACACAACCTGCCCGTTTGACGGTTCATGCTGGTTCATTTATAATCCAAACAGGTGTTAGGCACTTTGGGTTCCCTGTGCCAGTTCCTCTGGGTGTTACCTCTGAGTGGGTATCCGCCGGAGGAGGCGGGGCTGGAAATTGGCAAAAAACTGCCTGGACGAAGTACAAACCGGCACAAATGGTCAAATCAGTAGTTCATGCCCATCTCTAATTCCAACACTCAATTCCAGTTAAGGAAGCTACCACATTTTTTCTAGAGTTTAGAATGAAAGTAAACAAGACTGACATTTTGATGTCACAAAAATTAAGATGAAATTAGAGAGTCAACTGCACAAAATTACCTTCAGATTACCTGCCTCTATGGTGGCGTTGTGGTTGAATGTTATACAGTATAATCCAAACACTTAGGAAGACTTTTGCAAATAGCAGTATGATGTACTGCAACAGTAATAATTATTTGTTATATTGCATAGGTCCAAAATCATTGTTTAATGTGTAGTAATCACTTAAAAGACTAAATGTTGCAGAGGTGTTATTTAAACTTCATAATATTGGGCTAGAAGGATCGCAGGTTCTTTTCTAAGTCAGAGAATAATAATAATAATAATAATAATAATAATAATAATAATAATAATAATAATAATAATAATAATAATAAGAAGAAGAAGAAGAAGAAGAAGAAGAAGAAGAAGAAGAAGAAGACTTAGAATCAGAATCAGAATCAGAATAATAAGAATTATAATTATAATTATAATTTTTTAAAATTTTATTTTATAAAACAATACAAAATACAAGTGCAAAATATATAAAAATACTGAAATAAAATGAAACAACAGTGCTCCCTTCCACCAACGGGAACTCTTAAACAATATTGTCCCTTATTATCCTCCCTTCCAGAACTGAATTGATTGTTGCACTGGAACTTTACCCTTATTTCTTACAAATTACATATTCAATAAATCTACCCCATATATTATAAACATTTCACTTTTTAACTCTCCTTTCTTAATCTTTAAATTACACGTCAATTTGTCATTTAAGCTTTTAAGGCAATATTCCAAACTTCGTTATACCATTAATCCATACATCGTTCATAATTCTCCTTTCAGTTCCTAGTTTAATCTCGCTGCTGTCAAGAGATTGATGATCAACTCTCTAGTTTTAAAGTCATAATCTGCCTTAACAAATATTGACAATAAAGCAATTTCTGAACTGGGCTCTATATACCTTTCAAATGTATCACTTATTTCTTTAAAAATAGATCTCCAAAAATTTTGTAACTTTTCACATTCCCGCCACATATGAAAATATATACCAACATCCTTGCCACATTTCCAAGAAAGCTTAGAAAAATTACCATTTATTTTATTCAATTTCACTGATGTCAAATACCATCTTAAACCTATTTTTTTAAAAAATTCTTTTATTCTCACTGACATAGATCTAAGTATTCTCATTCTCCATAGTTTAGACCAGTGTTTTTCAACCTTTTTTGGGCAAAGGCACACTTGTTTCATGAAAAAAATCACGAGGCACACCACCATTAGAAAATGTTAAAAAAATTAACTCTGTGCCTATATTGACTATATATAAAGTACTTCTCTTGAATAGGAATCAAATAAACACAAAGAAAGTATTTTATAATTGCTTTATTATGAAATAGTAAGTAAACAGAAATATGAAAAATTATAAAATACTTTATTCAGTGCGCAACCTGGGCCTGTTTGGCTGAACACAAAGCTGATATTCTTCAGCTTTTCCAACGGCACACCAGGCAACATCTCGCGGCACACTAGTGTGCCGCGGAACAGTGGTTGAAAAACACTGGTTTAGACCAATCTTCCTCTTCTATTTCTTTTTTAAAATGTTGCTCCCAGACTACCTTCAATCCTCTTCCCTCATTTTCATCTTCCTCTAAAACAAAAAGTATCTTATGTACTGTATTTTAATCACACTGTCTTTCACTTCATCTTCCTTCTGGATATCCTCATACAACACTAAGAACTGTTCATATTTTGTATATTCTCTTCATTTATTATGTTTCTTAATCCAGCCATTAGTCCATTTTTCTAATTGTACATAATTAAACCATGAAATATCCCTACATTGCAAAACTTCTTTCATTTTTAGATTCTAACATAATTAGAATTAGAATTGGAATTCGAATTAGAAGTCATACATACAGTGTACCAACATAAATTATTTTGGGGATGCCAATAAAAAAATATCCAAGGATGTCCGTAAGATTTTCCTACTTTGTATTTTACATAATGGGGGTCAAGTAGGTTTGGGAAGGAGAAATAAAATGCCGGATACTTGACCTACTTACTTCATGATTAAGTGACACACACTGAGAATTTTATCTCATTTGGACTCTATTTGGAATCAACCATCTCTACTTACGTATAACTCTTGGTGGTACTGACTTTGGAGACACATGGCATCACCTCACATTCACCAGGACCTCAGCTCTCTGGGACTACTCTGGCTTCTCCCTAAGTATGAGCTGGCCACAGGTATCCTAAGTCTCTGGGCCAGAAGATGTTCTAGGAAATGGATGCTCTTTTGTATTTCATGCTCTGTTTCCCTAAATATTTGTCAGGAAACCGTACTGATTTCAATAGGACCTAAACATAGGAAAGAGTGCAAAGTATTGCCGCCAGCAGGACAACTGCATCCAAAAATCAGAATGTTCTGCTGACATATCCAAAGCCATGTTGGGCTCTTGGGTGCCAACACCAGGAGTGCCTGCCTCTTGTTCTTTCAGATTCATGAGGGATAGGAGTTGACTGATCAACGCCCCTCAAATTGCATGCAAAAAGAGGCCATTATTTATAGCAGCTCTAACACTACTTTCTCCCATATTGGGAACATGCGTAGAAAAAAAGATAGCTATGGAGGATCCAAAATCTTCCCCACTATTTGGTTCATGACAGAATAGTGACAAAAGCTCTGGAAGAGTTGCATTGACCCACAGCCACTGCAGAAAAATCCAAACTTAGGTGTTCAGATGTCATCAGAGAGTAAGAGTATGATCCAATGAATACATTGGGAAAAAGCTCTGAGGAGCCATGACAGGATTGTGGAGAAAAAAATTATACAGTATGTAAAATATATCAACCATACCTTGTCAGCATTCTCCATCTCAGAACGTGAGCCATTTGCTTCATTTGCTATGAAAGGTGTGCCAGATTTTTCAGCACAAAGAATATTTTCTGCAATGTGTACATTGGGAGTTAGAAAAGTAAATTCATTCTTCCTGGATTCTGATAGACAAAGCTGGTAGGAGTAAGGCAAAGTCCCGTCTTCAAAATTGGCTGGAAACATGGCACCAGCCTTGGAGGGGGGAACAGGGCCAAAGCACTGAAGGAACTTGGGATGCCCTGAACGTCGGACCTTCATGGTAATGGCCAGAATGACTGTCAGGAGGAAGAAGAAGGAGATCAAGGCTAAGGCCAGCACCAGATAGAACTGCAGGTCAGACTGAGACTCAAGGACACTTGGCTGCTTCTTCATTTCAGGAAGGGCCTCCTGGAAGTTCTCAGCAAACACCAGGTTCAGAGTGACGCTGGCAGAGAGAGAGGGCTGCCCATTGTCTTTCACCATCACAACCAGCCTCTGTTTCACCGCATCTCTCTCCATAAAAGCCCTGGTGGTCCTGATCTCGCCAGTATGAGAGCCAACAGAGAAGAGGCCTGCCTCAGTGGCCTGAACCAGGTGATAGGAGAGCCAGGCGTTGTGTCCAGAATCAGCATCCACAGCCACCACTTTTGTCACTAGATAATCTCCCTCGGCTGAGCGAGGCACCATCTCAAAAGAGGGTGAGCCCTTGGCTTCTTGGGAAGGGGACAGAATTTGAGGCCTGTTGTCATTCCGATCCAGAATAAACACCCTGATGGTGGCATTGCTGCTGAGAGGAGGAGACCCTCCATCTTGGGCCTTCACCTGCAGCTGAAACTCCCTGAACTGCTCATAGTCAAAAGATCGCTGGGCATAGATGGTGCCCATCTCGGAATTAATGGAGATGTATGAAGAGATGGGAAGCTCCTCAATGTTGCTGTGGAGGATGGAGTACGTGATGTGTGCATTCTGACCCACATCTGGATCAGAGGCTTTGATAGTGAAAATGGAGGCACCAGAGGGATTGTTTTCAGGCACATAAATGTTGTAGGAGTGTTTTTCAAATGTGGGGCATTGTCATTGATATCAGAGATCTGGAGTGGGATTACTTTTTGTGTAGAAAGAGAAGGAGTTCCTTTGTCAGTGGCTGTGATTGTAATGTTATATTGAGGAATTCTTTCTCTGTCCAAGGGACTGTCTGTCAGGAGCTTATAATAATTATTAGATGAAGGTAAAATCTTGAATGGCAGATCATCTTTTAAGTAGCAAGTTACTTTTCCATTATCACTATTATCTTTGTCATTTACGTTGACCAGTGCAATTAGAGTTCCATGCAAAGAGTCTTCAGGGACTGGGCTAAATAATGAAACCAAGGTTATCTCTGGAGGGTTGTCATTCTCATCTACAACCAAAATTTCTACTTTGCAATGTGTTACCAACCCTCCCCCATCCTTTGCTGCAATTGTCATAATGTATTCTTTGGCATCTTCAAAATCAAGTGTCTCCTTAAGTAGGATTATGCCATTAGAAGCATCAATACCAAACTTCTGTCGGGCATTTGTGGGTATGTTAGTAAAATGGTACCTGATTTGGGCATTTGAGCCTTCATCGTTATCAGAGGCTGCAACCTGAAGCACAAGGGACCCAGCAGGGGTATTTTCCTTTAGACTGACCTTGTAAACATCCTGAGTGAAAATAGGAGGGTTATCATTGGCATCAGTGACATTAATCCATACCTGGACAGTCCCAGTTTTTGGGGGTCACCTCCATCTATGGCTGAAAGAACCAAATGAACAGTAGACTCACTTTCCCTGTCTAGTGCTTTCTGCAGCACTAAATCTGCAAATTTATTTCCATCCTGGCTTTCTTTGACTTCTAGAGTAAAATATGGGTTTGGAGTGAGCTGGTAGTTTTGGAGAGAATTCATCCCAATGTCAGGATCTTCAGCTTTGCCAAGGAGAAATCGGGTACCAGGTGAAGTGAGTTCATTTGTCTCCACATATATATCACCATCCACAAAATGTGGTGCATTGTCATTAATGTCCTGGATTGCCACAGATGTGTGAAAAATATTAAGAGGATTTTCAACCACTACTTCAAAACTAACAAAGCAAAGAGGATTTTTGTCACATATTAGCTCCCGGTCTATTTTGCCATTTATATAAAGGTTTCCAGTCTCTGCACTGATGGCAAAATATTTCATTTCATCCACTGAGACAACATGCAGGTTGCGTTTTGCTAGTTCTTTTGCATTCAGGCCCAAATCCTTGGCAAGATTCCCCACATTGGAGCCCTTTGGCATCTCCTCAGGGACAGAATAACGGATATGCTCTGCAGCACCCCGGCAGCAGAAGGAAAACAGCAAAAGAAGCAATACTTGCCTTGTGAGTGCCTTGCCATTGTTTCTGTGGCTTCTCTCCATGTGGCTGTCTGAGAAATCCTCTCTTCCTGTCTTCAAATAATATCAAATTTCCCTCAGGATACAGGAAAAATCCGTAAGAAAGAACAACTACTGAATGTATTTTGTTCAGTCGGGTGCATTCGTTTTCTATCAGCAGCAATATTCTTTCTCCCTCGTCCTCTCTTTGCCGATCCGCACATCGGTAATGAAGCAACCTCAAAGTCAGAAGCACATTCCTGCTAAGAAACTGGCCAATATCGCCACTCCGAGGCTCGGAAACGGAACTGCAAGGAGTGATATCTTTTTAATTTCAAAGAAAACCTAGACCAGATGCAACACTATCTTGACACATGAGGAACTTGACTTCTATAATCTGAAGACCCTTTTTTTCACAGAAGCTATTTCTTTTCTCCTTGGATGGGATTGAAATATTTGGAGAACTTTATTTATGGTTTAAGAACCACAGTAGTCTATTACTGAGTGAGGTGGATGTTTTTTTCCATGTAACAGCTACTCCTTGAGCCTTCCTGAAACTAATGACTACTCGAGCCCTTCTATTTCATCCCAGGCAACCACAGTTTCAGTAATGTCCTCTATTGGTTTTTACTTACTGTTTCTTTGCCTAGATGGCAGTATTATTATTCAACCTTGTATCCTCCATTTACAATCTTCTCTGAATGTTCACTGTGTAGTCAGTTAAAAGAAAAGGTTGGTGATACCATTTTTTTTTAAATCATAAATGAATGCTAGCATTTTAACCAGTACAGGCCATCATCAGGCTGGGTGCTTGTCTTCAGTGGATGATGCAGGAAAAAAATGCAAGAGTTCCAAAAATCATGGCCAGATGGCCAGACCTTTTTCTTAATGTGAGTTTCATGTCATAACCAGTCCTAATCTTGAAAATGGACCAAACAGAATCCCCTGACCTGGTGTACTGTCCCCACAGTTCATAAGTCTCTTTTATGCTCTGGTCCCAAAACTTTAGTGATAATCAACAGTGAACAGAATGGCATGTAAACAAGAAAAATGAGTCTCCAGTTCCAAATGGCAATCACAGGTACAGGTAGCTCTCCATCTTTGGCATCCAGAATGACTTACCTTGTACCCCAAAATTTTCCATATTGCCCTACCTCCCCATACCAATGGGTTGCCTATAGGAGAGTTAGGCAAATATATACAGTTTGAATACCAATTTTCTGCTTACAATCTCTGAGTACCTGGCAGTATGTTTTTGTTCTGTGTTGTCCATATAGGAGAAGAAAGTTAAGAACTAGGCCTTCTCTAGACACTTTGGCAGTACAGGAGCTCATCTGGGGCCAGAATAGGTTACTTCAACACAGAAGAAAAACAGAACAGACTCTGCTAATGGATGGATATCAAGGAGTCATTTCCTGCCAAAACAGTCCACCTGCAGAAAGTCTCCGCAATAATTTACTAAACCTTAATTGACTCAATGTAGTACTTTTTTGTAATTCAGAAAACTATCTGTTTTAAAGAGAATATCGTTAAGGGAGAATGTCTCCACACTTTCAAAAATGTGTTGGAAGGTTATAGTAGTATCATTGCAGCCAAACCTCATTGAGATACGGCGGGATGTCACATGCCATCCTTGAATGTCATGGAGTGAAGTACTGCATGGCTATGTATGGTTTCCCAGCAGCCCACTTGTTTTAGCACCCACTCAACCATCCCTAGGTCACAATGCACACTGTGGTGTGAGTATTGAGCATTCTTCATTTATTTCCCACCCCCACAGATCTAACTGACACCCTGCACTATACGCCTTGGAGAATCAGGAATCAATATGTACACAGCAAACAACGTTCAGGTAGTGCAAGCTTGTCCTTACTTTGAAACACTGTTTTATATCTTTTTGTTTAAATGGCTTTTGCAGATCTCAAAATGGTTATTGCAGCATTCAAAATGTGGACATACAGACGAATTCCGGAGATACCTTGGACAGCCAGAGTCACTAATGTGGCTATATTACAGCACATGAATAAAAAGCTACAAATCCTCAATACTATAAAGAGACAAAAATTGCGATATTTCAGACACATAATGCACAAGAAGAAGTACCATCTGCTCTGGGTTATCCTTCGTGGAAAAATAGATGGGAAGGGTGGCCCTGGGCGTAGAAGAACATTCTAGCTTACAAACTTAAGTCAATGGTCCTCAGTGAGCACAGCTCCTCTATTTAGAATAGCTCTAGATAGAAAACAGTTCAGGCTACTGAGTGCCAATGTTCTATGGGGACATGACACTTCAAGAAGAAGATCTCCTGATACACAAGCATTTATAAAACGGAGCCCCATTGTTATTCAAGTAGATGCTTCTGCATGGGGGAAACAATGTGGTTCAATGGGGTTTTCAAATACTCACTTTCAAATACGACGACATGCAGCTAAAAATACTAACAATACTCAGACAAAGCTCTATGTATGGTTTCTTATAGAGTGGTTAGATGAGCATTTTTGCTTTTATATTTCGAGCCATGTCACAGTGGTTCTTCAAGGACATTATCTGAGTACCAATCAAGAGTGCTTCTAGAAGTTCTGAAGTAATAAAAGATGTACCCCACCGGTTGAAACAGAAGTGATGTTTTAGGCCTCAGACCCAATACAGTCCCAGCTTTCTTCTTTACCTTTATAAATCAAATATTTTGCCAGCTCTTATTTATTTACCTAAAGGAACTGTGATTCCTTTTTGCAGCACACATGCATATTTGGGGGAGTGCCCCACAGACTCTTTTAGAGGAAGACTTGATGAAGGTCAGGGAAGGGAATGCTCTGAAAAAGCTTCATACAGCTCAGCTACTGAGGGAGGGAGGGAGAGGCAGAGATCTACAGAAACACAAGGCAGCCAACATTTAGTGCATCTCATAATAGTCTGATATTTTTGACACTACTGTAGTAGAAACATTATAGGTCCTTGTTGTAGCCTAAGAAGGAGCTATCTGAGAAGCCTAAAGGGTACCTTTTTGTTCAACCACTCTTGTTGTCCATATAAGAGAATAAAGAACTGTGCCTTCTCAAGATATTTTTGACAGTGCAAGGGCTAATCTGGGACCAGGATAGGTTAGTTCAATGCAGAAGAAGAAGAAAAAGAACAGACAGTGCTAATGAATATCAATGAGTCTTTCCTACCAAAACAGTCCACCTGCAGAAAGTATCATGGACTCTGGGTCCTCTCACTGCATTGCAAAGCTGACTGGTTCAGGAAAAGGAGACAACACAACCTTAAAATGAACAGTAAAAAGCCAGGGATGTGGTATGCTTTTGAAATTCAAACCAGGAGTTTTAAAATCTAAACAAGGAAGCCAGAGGAGATGATTGTGCAACATCACATCTTAAATAGAAGGCAACTCCTACTCTTCAATGGAAATCTAGTAGGAAGCTGCACCTAGAGTTTGGTTTGTATGTGCTTTATGCCAGTGGTTCTCAACCTGTGGGTCCCTAGATGTTCTTGGACTGCAACTCCCAGAAGCCTCCACCACTCGCTCAGCTGGAAGGGGTTTCTGCAGGTTGTAGTTCAGGAACATCTGGGGATCCACAGATTGAGAATCACTGCTTTATGCCATCAAGTGAGAACCAAATTATAACAACCTTAATAAAGCTTCCAAGTGAGATATTTAAGGAGTGGTTTTTGCCAGTTCCATTCCCCCGTAAGTTTCCATGGATGAGTGGTGTTTGAATCTTGTTCTCCTGAATCCTAATACATCACTCTATCCACTACACTACATTTGGAACTGCAGGCAGAGTAGGCCTATTAAATCAATCGAACGTATAGAAATGGAACTCAGAAAACAGTTACTAATAAAATGGCTTTAGATTATCCCATAAATGTCTCATGTATGCTGGAATACAATTAGACTAGGCCCAATGGAGACTTGGTGAGTCTTAATTGTGACTCAATACTGAATTTCGACCAGTGTTCAGAAACAATAAAGGTTAAAGCTGAGACTTAGGTCACAAAACATTCACTTAATAACCATTTGGCAACTTTTTGATTAAAGACTGCACTGAAGTTTTAGAATATGTTATCCTAATCAATCAATATAGCTTCATATTCACATGAAATGTTTGGGGTTTTGATCGCCTCCACTGCAAAATGAAGAATTACCTTCTCTTGCAAATTCCAATTTGATATAACCCCTCCCCAAAGGATTCTAATGATTACCACCGCATAAAATAACAATTGTCAGGGTTTAGATGAATGATAGGTTGCAAAAATGTCTTTCAGCTTCTGCCATATTCACTAGAACGCATACAGAAATCTACTGCATGATGGAAGGCTGGTTCATTGACCAGGACAATTTGTGCTAACCATTAAATTCAAGAGGTCACCCCACCCTTGCCCAAGTCTTACCTGATCTATGCTGACATAAGTGAAAATTAATTGCTGTTCTTATAACTCTTATTCAATAAGTGGCTACATCTGCTATGATTGCCCAATTGTTACTTAGAAGTGTATTCCCTTGGATGCAATATTTCACAAAGAAGATTCTTAGCAATATCTGTAGGACACTTGTGAAGAAGGCATTTACTCATATATATATAGGGGCCTGCACATTCAGTCCATAGTGTTGGCTGCTCTTGTACCCTGTACCAATGATGCTAACGATCATGATGATTTCTCCTTCCCACAATCTATTTCACTTAAGAATTCAAAAGAAATCTTGAGTTCCCAACTGCACATTTCAAAAGGCTTAGAAGTAGAAGATGAAGTTTCTCAACTGCTAAAGGATATGTGGTTGTCAAACCAGCAGCTTTCCATGTCTCTCAGTTTGCAAATTAGCTTACTTTGGTTTGTGTTTAGCCTTCATTACCTAAACAGGTACTTTGTTTGAACATAGGATTAGAAATATGAAGGCCTAGAAAAAACCTGGAAAAATTGGGGGGGAAATGTTTTTTTTTCTTTTTTCCCCCCCAGAAGCCTTTTGTTTTGTTTTGTTTTTCTGAAAAAGTTGGACAAATTGAACAAAGAAAAAAAGTTTATGGAATGTTTTATTTTAACACAATGAATAAAATATTTTAAGACAGGATGTTCAAATATTTTCCAAATCATTTCTAAAATATATTACTGAAACTTAGTGCCACTCCCTTCTGTACTCGCTTCTGTGCATTTCCATGCCCTTCAATTATTCTTATGAGAATTAGGTTTTCAACTGATTTGTATTTAATGCTGTGAAGAGGAAATATGAATAACTGGATTTTTAAACATTGTTTTGTAGATTTTTTTGTTCCACATGAACTAATAAACAGTTAAGAAGACTGTTACTCCATTTGTTACTTACAATTATAAGTAAATATAGATAGATACTTTACTGTCATTGTACATAGTACAACAAAATTGAATATTATCCCTGGTGCAATTAAAAAGATAAAAAAACATTTAAAAGGTAAAAAGCATTCATACATATCCATCACAACCATCACAACTCCCCAAGGTCACACTATTTGGTCACAATTAAAAAAGTAAATTCTGTTTGTAACAATTGTTTGGACACACTATATTTTAATATGCTAGTTGTGATAATTTTATGCCAAGTCAAATTGTCCATAATCATTTTGTATGTTCCTAAAGTAACAGAATGACCTTCAAGCTGTAAAAGAGGGTGGGAGTGTTAATGTAGTATTTTTCCAATATTTCCAAAGAATTCCATTTCTCCCCCACCCCACCTCAAAAATAATAATAATAATTAAAAAAAACAGCTTCAACATTTCCGGAAATTTTACATCTCCACTTAGAATCGCAGAGCCACAAAAGTCTGCTTAAATCTGTTTCTTCAAGAATAACAGATTTCGTATCTCATGGGCTACTTGTAATGCAACAGTTTGACCCACAACTGACAGTTCTTAAGAAATTTTGTGAGGTACAGATGTGCCAAACTGTCCATTTTTCAATTCACAAGGCCTGGCTCAACAGCACAAAGACTGACCTGGGAGAACTGAATTTAAAATGTTGCTTGACCTACACATCTATGATTTCTGTACATCTCTAGGAAATCTAACAAGATTTTGAGAATAGCTATAGTTTCCATAATCCATGAGGCACAATCTGTAATCTTGCTGGAATCCCTTACCATACAAGACCCAAACCATGCACATTATGCTGATGGCTCTACCTAAGTCAAACCTCAGTACGTCACCAGAGTACAGTAAGTAACATCCCCTTCCCCACGCTGGGACCTTGGTTACGTAGACATCTTCAATATGGAAGAAGAATATTTAAGATAATTCTTCTAAAAAACATTCTAAAATAGCCTCTTGGTTACAAAAGAATGAGTAATTAAAACTTTGACGAGTATCCGGTAAAGTAATAGAAACAAACCGACTATGAATCAGATCAGGAGGTAAGAAATGAAAATGTACTATTTATCTATGAACATTTATCCATTACAGGAATTAAAAGCATCTAAGGCAATGTTCCTAGTAAGAAACATGCCCCCACACACAAAGATCCACTGGCACTGCACAGTGGCAGCCAAAATCGAACCCTGCCTCTGTGTGCAGATGGACAAGGCTCCTGTGCAGCGGAGGAAACTTTTGCCCTACTCTGGACCTTTAAGAACTACAAGCCCATGAACTACTGAAAATGGCAATTTGCCCCTCTACATGTGTGTTTGTCCTTTTTAAGATAGTTTAATAGCTCAGCATGTTGCAACACCACAGAGCCAGGGGCTGGAAGTCTGATTTTCCCCTGTGTCAACTAGGAGAGTAGCCACACTGAATAGCTTTGGGCAAGATCCAATACCACCACTAGAAGAAGTAACTTTGAAATCATATCTGAGCACTTTGTATCTTTTGTAAAAGCTGGGAGGGTCACCATGCTAGCACATGATTATAGTAACAAAAACTTTTTACATGGTGGAAGCAACTGGCCTAAAAGAAAATCCAGATGTGTAAGGACTAGAGATGGGCATGAAACAAAAAAATGGTGTTTCGGTTTTTCGTTTGTCGTTGAGAGGTCTGTTTTGATTCGTTTCCGTTTGTCGGAAAATTTTTGAAAAATTTTGTTACTGTTTTTCGTTTTTTCGTTTGTCGTTTCTACTCGCTTTTTGCGCGATTTTTAAAGCATTTCCGTGCGCAGGCATCCCCCAACGCCCCAGACCAGAGGGAAAACACTAAAAAAAAGGATGCTGGCAGAGACACAGTATAGACTAGGTATGCAGGGAGGCTGCAAAGGCAGCAGCGGGCGTTGCCCAGGGTGCAAGGCAGCCGCAGAGTGACTGCACTGCGGGGCAAGGGAGGGTACTCACCGAGAGGTACGCAGCATGCACGCACACAGGGAGGCTGCAGGACTGAAACTAGAGTCGCAGCAGACAGCAATCCCACCCTAACTCCCACCAGAGACTGCAAGGAGGACGGAGGCTGCCAGAGTTTTTTATGCCCTCTGTGGCTGCCAGACCTGCCCGCCCAGTCTGCAACCTGCGCATGCTATTGGTTGAACATGATCAGACATCACATGGCTTGCCTCCATTTTGTGGCTGGTGGCAACATCCATTTTAAAGGGAAAAGAAAAATACATCGCGATGCGAGAAGACAAAAACAAATGTTTTAAGGACCCCAACCCCCCTGGTAGGTATTATCAGACAATATAAATAATTATCGCTGCGTTTTTACAGATGTCCAGGGCGGTTTTTAACATTTAAAACAGCTCATTTCATTGCGCGTCGCCAGTAACGGATACGAAACGTAACGACCACAATTTTCATAGTTCTGTTCGTTTCGTTTCATTTTCATCACAATTTTCGTTTGTCATTTCATTACGTAACGGAAACGACAAACGGTAACGGAAACGAAAAAATGTTCATTCCCTGCCCATCTCTAGTAAGGACTGTATATACAATAGTGACTACTAAAACAACGACTCACCACTTCAGCTGTACCCGTTTCTATATTCAGGATGTTGCCTTCATTGGTTGTCAAAAGAACATCAGAATTATTATGTGAAATGTCTTCAGGAGGTTTAACACTAGGTGCTGGGAAGGCAAATTTCTGTATTCTCGACTCAGATGATAAGCACAGTTGATAAGAATAAGGCAATGTTCCTTCTTCATAGTGTGGGGGAAATACAATAGCATTGTTTGAATGTGGGATAGGAGCAAAGCACTGCAGGAATTTAGGACTCCCTGATCTCCGAACCTTCATCATAACAACTAGAGTCACTGTCAAAAGGAATAAGAATGAGATCAAAACCAAGGCCAGCACCAAATAGAACTGGAGATCTGACTGATATTCTGGTTCACCAGACGGGTTCTTAATTTCTGGAATTGCCTCTTGGAAACTTTCAGCAAACACCAAGTTCAGACTCACAGAACTAGACAAAGATGGTTGACCATTATCTTTCACTAAGATCACCAGCTTCTGCTTCACAGCATCTCTTTCTGAAAATGTCCGGGATGTCCTGATCTCACCATTATGGGGCCCAATGGTGAAGAGTCCAGGCTCTGTCGCCTGGACAAGATGGTAAGACAGCCAAGCATTGTGGCCAGAGTCAGCGTCCACTGCTACCACTTTGGTCACCAGATAGCCCTCCTCTGCAGAACGAGGCACCATCTCAAACAAGCTTGAGCCCTCCACTCCTGGTGATGGGTAAAGAATCTGAGGGCTTTTGTCATTCTGGTCCAGGATAAACACTTTCACTCTGGCACTGCTGCTGAGGGGTGGAGAGCCTCCATCTTGGGCCCTCACCTCCACTTGAAACTCCCTCAGCTGCTCATAGTCAAAGGAGCGCTGAGCATAGATGATGCCTGATTCAGAATTAATGGAGAGGTAAGAAGAAAGAGGAAGCTCTTCAATGTTGCTGTGGAGGATGGAGTAAGTGATGCGAGCATTGCGGTCCAAATCTGGGTCTGAGGCTTGCACCCTGAAAATGGAGGACCCGGAGGGATTGTTCTCTGGCACATAGGCAGTATAAAAGGTTTTCTCAAAGGCTGGGGAGTTATCATTGATATCTGAGATCTGTAAGGAGATGATCTTCTCTGTTGAAAGAGAGGGTGTTCCTTTGTCTGTTGCTATGACTGTGATATTATACTCTGGAGTGGTTTCTCTGTCCAAGGGAGCATCCGTGAGAAGCTTATAGAAGTTACTGGAGGTTGAAACTATTTTGAATGGGAAATCATTCTTTAAATGACAGGTGATTTGACCATTTTCTCCAGAATCCTTGTCTTTTATGCTGAAAAGTGCTGCCAGAGTTCCTAATGGAGAATCTTCAGGTAATGGACTGGACAAGGAGACAAGAGTCACTTCTGGAGCGTTGTCATTCTCATCTAGTAACTTTACTTCCACATTGCAATGAGCCACTAATCCGCCTCCATCTCTTGCTTCTACTGCCATCACATATTTCTCTGTTTCCTCAAAATCTAGATCTGATTTAACTGTAATTATCCCATACTGTGAATCCAAGTGGAATTTCTGGCGAGCACGCTCAGCAATGTTTCTAAAGCTGTATCGGATTTCACTGTTTAACCCTTCATCTCTGTCTGTGGCTTTCACTTGGACCACAGAAGATCCACTTGGCGTGTTCTCTTTCAGATTCACAGTGTAAACTTTCTGAGTGAAGACGGGTGGGTTGTCATTAATATCTATTACATTGATCCATATTTTGGCAGTTCCGGATTTGGGAGGCTTCCCTCCATCTAGAGCAACTAGAATTAAATTGAAACTACTTTCACTTTCATGATCTAATTGTTTGTTCAATACTAATTCTGCATATTTCTTTCCATCTTCTCTTTCTTTGACCTCCAGAATAAAGTACTGGTTTATGTTAAGTTGATAATCCTGGAGGGAATTCTCCCCAATGTCTGGGTCTTCAGCTTGTTCTAGGAGAAATGTGGCTCCTGGCAAAGAAGATTCACTTATCTCAAGTTTCATGTCACCATCCACAAAACGTGGTGCATTGTCATTAATGTCCTGGATTTCTATAGTTACATGAAAAATACGCATAGGATTTTCAATTATCACCTCAAAATTGATCAGGCAGGGTGCAATTTCCCCACATATCTCCTCCCTATCCACCCTATCATTCATGTACAGATTCCCATTTTCTGAACTGACAGTGAAATATTTGTTTTCACCCAAAGAAAGGAGATTCAGATTGTGACTTGCTTTTTCTCCAGTATTCAGCTTTAAATCTTTGGCAAGATTTCCCACAATGGAACCCTTTTCCATTTCTTCTGGGACTGAATACTGAATGTGCTCACAGACAGTTTTGCTGATAAGAAACATTAATAAGAAAAACACTTGCCTTTTTTCTGATTTGCTGTTGGTTTTGTGCTTGCTGTCCATCCCACTTGCTGAGAAATGAGCTTTTTTCTGAGTAGTCAGACAATCTTGAGTTTCAAATTTCCACCAGGAGATAGAAATACTTAATCAGGTATTGTTATTGCCACCTGTATTTTCTTCTTCTATATTATATGGTCTATTTTTTTCAGCAGAAGCATTTTAACACCCTTGTGTTCTCCTCCTTCTCAGATCTCTAGTCTGTGAAGGAGCAATTTCACTGCATGAAGCATCCTTAGATTGCCGGTTCCTCTTTGCGAATAAGGTTGGCCAACAGTGACACCCTGAGTCATAGATGGAGAACTGCTGGCCATACGTTCAGAAAAAGAAAGAAATATACAGTTCTGGTGTTCCTATTCACGCAGTGCCATTCTGAGGCCAAGAAAGTGAAAACTCCTGTACTCTAGTTCAGTAAATAATATATATTTATAATAACACAGTATAATAACAAGTTTAAAATTGTTTGTGAGTGTCTGTATTTTAGAAGGATGAATACCAACAAATCTTCCTTAGACAGTTTTGCTCTAGAGACAACATGAGTAAAACTTCCTTCATATATTTGAAGGCGACATATTCCTAGAATGAAATTGATGGCTTGACCCTAGACAAGTTGGAAAGAATTAATGCAGTTATATATGAGAGTTGCAGAACCTTGCCTTTACTAAGCAGATTTATATAATTTTTAAAAAACTCATCTGCTTGGGTGCTGAGGATTAATACATGACAATACCTGGAAAATGATACTGTTTACTTACAGATACCTAAACATACATTTCGTCAATTTCTTAATGCTCTGTCTCACACATTAGATAGGACAAATTTCATTTTGTAGGAGAGAACATATAGAAAAACATTCTGTTATACATGGACTTGGAAACATGCTTTTTAGTACATTGGAAGTCATAAAAATGTATCACGTGATGCTTATAAAACACAGAAGAGGCATGTTAAAAGATAGTTTCTCAAACTGTTTAACAGTATTCTTAAAGAAGCCTTGGGAATTGCTGGGCAAAATGGAATTTCCTGCCTAATCCATCATGATTCAATTTTTTAAAGTATACTTTTAAAATGAACTTTAATTGCACCAAAAGACCGCCTTTCAGTGTTAATCTTCATTTGATCAACCACTATATTTTATGGCTACTTCAACTGGCAATTGACAACACAAACACTTGGTGCTGTGAAAATACTTTTGAGTATTTTCAAAACTGCAATAACATACAAAGGCTGCAATGCCAAGCAGAGGCCTGCTAGATTATGCTATGGGATATTAGGGTAACATGTATTAGTACTATGGGAATACCACTCACATTTTATTCTAACCTGCAGTTCTCCAGGGTCAGTGGAAAGGCGGAAGGATGCAGGAATTTGGATTTCCCTGCGTAGATTCGAGCTAACTGGCCACACAGTGAGAGAGGGGTTGCAGCTGCCATGAAGGCGTGACTGCATTGGAACAAAGTGTGGGAAATGCTTCTGCATTCAAGCTTCCCTTGAATGATGGACCACCTATGATGTGTCTTTTAGAAAGATTACCATGCACGAACACCAGTGTTTTCCATGTTAGCTTCCATCCCTCATAATGCATTGTTTTTTTTCTTTTCACATGCTCTTTGTAGCTTTAATGTTACCTTTGAACGTTGTAAGATGCCTCTTCTAATTTCCTGTTCCTAACATGAGAATGTCTTAAATGTTCTGGCCACATATATTGTCCCCCATTATTATAAGCCACCTTGGTCCCTTTTCCAAGGAGAAAGGCGGGGTAACAATATTCTAAATAAATAAATAAATAAATAAATAAATAAATAAATAAATAAATAAATAAATAAATAAATAAGGACAAGTTGTGATGCAACGGGATGGTGAAGGCAAGGAAACAGACAACATGCCATGACAAGAGGAGGAGTGCAGAGATCATAAAGGAGAAGTGGGGTTCTCTTCTGGTCTAATTTCACTCTACATCAGATATTTATAGAATCACTTACCACCAGAAATTCGCCTGGCACCCTCACTTCAAACTTTTAAAAAACTGCTGAAAACATGGTTTTACAAAATGGCCTTCCCTGATTTCTTAAACACCTAGCAAGACACTATCTTTCTTTTACTGCTTATCTCTAATTTTTGTTGTTGTTATTTAATCAATTACTTGGTTATTTCCATTTTTATTTTAGTTTATTGTTGTGGATTTATTTGATTTGTTACATTATGTTGTTTGTATTTTTGTTATTTAGAATCATAGAATCATAGAATCATAGAGTTGGAAGAGACCTCAAGGGCCATCTAGTCCAACCCCCTGCCATGCAGGAACCCCATCACAATATTTCTGACAGATGGCCATCCAGCCTCTGCTTAAAAACCTCCAAAGAAGAGACTCCACCACCCTTTGTGGCAGCATATTCCACTGCCAAACAGCTCTAACTGTCATGAAGTTCTTCCTAATGTTCAAATGGAATCTCTTTTCCTGTAGTTTGAAACCATTGCCCCGAGTCCTAGTCTCTGAACATAACAGTAACTCTGCTGTTACTGTTATGTTGAGATTTTATGTTGTAGAACGCCCAGGGTAGCCCTAGGGCTAGATTAGCAGTATAAAGAAAGAAAGAAAGAAAGAAAGAAAGAAAGAAAGAAAGAAAGAAAGAAAGAAAGAAAGAAAGGGATCGTCGGAATGAGACAGAGCCCTATGAGGATGAGGGATAGCCCTTAAGAATGTATATTAAAAGAAGCCAATACCAAAATACTGTGGCATCAAAAGCTACCATGTTTGTTTCTGTGTAAACTTTTGTGGAATATAATCCACCTCCACAGACACAGGAAACATTGGAAGGTAGTTTTGTTTCAGCTAGCAGTATCCTCAAATCCGTTTAATCCAGAAGCAGAAGCTTCTTCTTAACTTTTATGTTTTTCATCAGCAGGAACACAAGTATCCAGATATTTGAATCTATGAATCTATTTCTCGCATAGGAAATGGAGACAGAGAAAGGAGCAAAATATATATGGTTTGTTGGTTTGTTTACTTCTAGGTCATGAATCTATTAGGAAGCAGTCCAGCTTTTATTGTCAATTTCTGGCTGTACAAGATGGTGGTATGGTTTAAATGGGTGGATCTTGCCTGCTCAGTATTATATCATCTGCAATCTACAAATATTCCCTCATGCACCTTCAGTTATAAACTGTAAATACAGTGAGTCATAAATCTGTCCCCTTGATCTTTGTAAAACATCGGTAAAAATGATGATAATGGGATAAGAATAATGTTAGGTAAACCAATCTATCATGCTGATTTCAATTGTATGATGCATGTTGGGAGGGGTAATGCATGGCACCACCTAGCCTGCTTTGGTTTATTGCATGGAAACCAATCAAGGGATTTGTATTACTTGGGGCTTACAAATGCCACACCTTTCCTCTTCCTGTTCTGACCGCATGGTCTTTGTAGTATAGAGCCATTTTGGCCTCTGTCCAGCATTATCCCACCTGAGAGAAGGATATAGTCTCCTCTCTCTCCGTTCTTCCCTCACGACGTGGGTAGAGAACAAAGGGACCATATTTTTCAGGACCATTTCTTCAACTTTACCTGCTTTACTATGAAACTAAGTTGAGATTGTGAAAAAAAAACTTATTTCTTCATACTTTTCTGATGAAATAAGCCTCATGACGTCTATGAAAAAGGGATAGCTTTTCTTGGGAAGGAATTTGGGAACTTCTAAGTTGATACAAGGCTTAACAGCCTGCTCTCATACTCTGCTGCATAAAAACCTAAATGGGTTTTTTGTGCTGCCCCAACAGGTTATGGGCCCAGAGAGAAAGAAACAATTAATAGCAAATCAACTAAAGAATTATTTATTCTGGGTTTATTATTTTAAAAGTGAATGCATTCTCTGCCCCCCCATCTCCCTATGCATGCAAACTAGCTGAAGAAAAAGAAAAATATTTTGTTGTAGTTGTCTTTAAAAAAAACTTTAAGAAAGAGTACAGGCAAAATTAATATTTTTTATCAGCATGGCCACTAAGAGTAAAGATCTTGTAGGTCATCTTCCAGAACTGGCCACTAATAATTTTAGAACATGGAAAATGAGATTATTAGGAGATATGCAAACTCTAGAAATTGAATCTTGCTTGAATGAAGATAGATCAACTGCAGAGATAGGAAGAGCATGATGGGACAACCACAAAAGGCATGCAATATCAGTTATTATGCACAGTCTAAATGATAATCAGCTTGAATATATACAGGACTATGAGACAGCAAAATCAATGTTGGATATACTAGAGGAAACTTGGTGCAAACAGTCAGATTTCAGTGGTTATCCTTGTACAAAAGCTAATGCAGCTTCATGTTAATAACAAAAGGGACTGTGAGAAACATATTTCTGAGTTTATAACTATCATTGGAGATCTGAATACAGTTGGTTTCAAATTATCTGATGAACAACTCAGAATTTTCTTGCTAGCATCACTTGGAGAAAATTTCAATTCTTTTCATACATGTGTTAGGTTTTCTGAAGCCGGAGATGCTGACAAGCTGCAACTGAAAAGAATTATCTCACTGTAGACAAGTCACATGTGTTGTGTTTTGTATTTAAGGAGGAATGTTTGAGCCTAGTCCTCCTCCTCCTCCTCCTTTTTTCTTCTTTTACTCTGCTAGGTGGTGTCAGCATTTCTTTTGAAACTGTCTTCAAATAAATTCTGGCTTAATTTATGAAGAACCAAACTACTCGTTTGCAACTCATTCACTGTGCATGATTTTAACCTTTGCAAAGAGGGATGTTCGCAACAGCCCAGTGGAAGCGTAAATTGGACCAGAACAGTAAAACCTCTTAGTGTTAAACACTCAAAAACTAAATTTTCAGGGAGCTTTAAAAGCTCTCAGAGATGAGTGCAAGGAATCTACACCAGATTCCTCTTCTGAGAACAATGGCTCCAGTTACATTGCTCAGAGCAGAATCCATAAGGTCATGCCTCTCAACAGATCACATAAGATTTGCTGGTGCTGTGGGGAAAGGGGGCACGGATCCAGAGATTGCAATACAAATAAAGAGTCCCCAACCAATGGTAGCTCTCCTCCCCACTTTGAACAAAGAACTCACAAAGTGCAAGCTACAACTTCTAGTCACAGTGGGAAATCCAAAGGCCACAGAGGAAAACCGAAGAAAGGATTCAAACCAAATGCTTTCATAGTTTGCACAACTAATATTAATCAGAATAAAAAAGCCAATCAATGGCTTCTGGACAGTGGTTGTAACAACCACATTACCAACCAAAGAAGTCTATTTGAAACTTTTGATTCAGCTTCTGGAGAAATCCAGGTTGCTAGTGGACAAAGCTTAAACATTGAGGACAAAGGGGCTATATATTTGGTGTGCCCTGTAGGAGACACAGATTTCATCAATAAAATACGGGAGGTTCTACATGTACCAGGATTAAAATGCAGTTTACTTAGTGCATCTGCCCTTGCGAGAAAAGGCTTTGAAGTGTGTTTTTGAGGAAAATGGGGTACTGTTGAAAAGGATGGTACAATATTTCTTGAGGCATGTGAATCTAATGGAATTTACAAAGTTGTTCTCCTAGATGAACAGGCATAGGTCACTGCAGCACAAATGGTGCAAGAGGATGAACCCAACTTGGACTTGTGGCATCAGAGGTTTGGACACAGGGACAACAAAGTCATCCTGGAATTACAGAACAAAGGCCTTTCCAAAAGAATTGAGGTAAAACAACATGACACAAATAAATCTAATAGGTGCATACACTGCCTTACAGAAAAGGGAATATGACCCTCATTTCATTCAAATCCTGAGAAAAGAAGCACCAAGGTGCTGGACTTGATACATAGATTTATATGGTCCATTTCATGTAAATTCAATGGGTGGCAATAGATATGCACTGATTTTCTTGGATGATTTCTCAAATTTTGTATCACATATTTACTCAGGGACAAAAGTGAAACCCTCAATTGTTTAAAGAAATATGTGGCATTAGTAGAAAACAAATTCCACTGGAAGCCTCAAACAGTACTCTCAGATTCGGGTGGAGAATATGTTGGGCATAACACAAATGTTTCTAGAAGAACAAGGCATCTCACATATATTTTCTGTTTCTTATTCTCCAGAACAGAACAGGAAATCAGAACAAAATTTGAGATATTTAGTAGAGATGACCAGATCTATGCTTGCTGATGCACATCTTCCAAACAAATTTTGGGGAGAAGCTATCCTCACAGCCACCTACCTACAAAATTGACTACCAATTAAGGCAACAGGTAAAACACCATTTGATTTGGCATGGAAGAATTCCAAATGTGTCTGATCTCAGAGTCTTTGGGAGCACTGCTTTTTCTTACATTCCCAAAGAAAAGAGACATAAACTGGACTCTAGAACTGAACCAACCATTATGATGGAATATGCCTCTGGAATATAAGCATATAGAAATCTCAATCTAAAAACTGGTGAAGTCAATATAAGGCATGTAGTCTACTGTGATGAACATGGGACAATTGACAAAACTGGGACTGTACTAGACACCAATGAACAAGAACAATGAAATCAATCTCTCCTAGACACATTCTTGTCAAGCCCCTCACAGACATACCAGGATGATGATGGAGATGACCAGCAGGAGGTGAGTATGCCTTCAGAAGAGGATGTGCATGGAGTGACACTGAGGAACCTGAGTCACTGGACATTCAGGAACCAGCAGCCAGACGATCCTCATGAACCAACTGAGGTGTATCACCTGATCACTTGCCCTACCTTATAACATCATCACACACACAGATGAACCAACCATCTGGGAAGAAGTTGAAGGTATGTCAACACTAGAGGGTCCCACATAGAGAAAAGCTGCACAGGAGGAAATAGAGCCTTTACACAAAAATAAGACTTAGACACTAACAAAGCTTCCTCCAGGAAGGAAAACCATAGGGTGCAAATGGGTATTTTAGAAGAAACTGGGAGCAGATGGACAAATCCAACACTTTAAAGCCAAACTGGTTGCAAAAGGCTTCCAACAGAAATACGGAGACTTTGATGAAGTATTTGCATCTGTTGTAAAATATACACAATAAGAACACTTCTTAGCATAGCTGCATCTAAACAGATTCTTGTCAAACACCTGGATGTTAAAACAGCATTTCTACATGGAGAAATTGAACAAGAACTTTACATGGAACAACCACCAGGTTTCATCGACAAGAAGCATTAAGAACTAGTAGACTCCAAAAGGGTCTTTACGGCCTTAGACAAACTGCAAAAGCTTGGAACACCAAATTAAGTGGACTGCTTCTTGACAATCGGTTCCAACAAGGGCATGCAGATCAATGTCTGTACACATGTAACCAAAATGGTCATTTTTTCATATATTTTATGCTACGTGGATGATCTGATTATTGCCACAAATCAGGAACAGGAATATAAAGAAGTAGTACAAGAATTCAGCAAAGAGGTGGAAATCACAGAGCTAGGTTTAACTAAATATTACCTGGGCATACAAATAGATAAAAACACAGAGGTTTCATATGTTTTAAGTCAAAGACAAAAGATAGTTGAATTTTGTATATGTTGAACATGAAGGAGGCTAAGGGTACTGCAACTCCCATGCAGAGTTTCACAAAATTATTGGGGAAGGTGAATTCTTACCTGATAATCATAAGTACAGAGCAGCCATAGGAAAATTGCTATATCTCACAACCACAGCTAGACCAGATATAGCTACTGCTGTAGGAATTTAAGCAGAAAGGTCAATTCACCAACTCAGAGTGATTGGACAGCCCTGAAAAGAATAGCTAGGTACCTCATAGAATCTATAAATTTTTTGAAGCTAAGTTTGCCAGCAGATAGTAATAACACACAACTAGTAGGTTGGACAGATGCTGATTGGGCAGAGAATATGCAAAATCATAGATCGACCAGTGGTTTTCTCTTCACCTATGGAAATGGGGCAATATCCTGGGGTAGCCAAAAAGAGGGGATTGTAGCTTTGTTGTCTTTCACAGAGTCTAAGTTGATCACCACTGAAGAGGCCTGCAGGTTGCTGCTTTGACTTGGTAAGCTGATGAGCGACTTCAGAGTGGAACAACCAGAGCCTACCCAGATCTTTGAGGACAACTTAAAGCTGCATCAAGCTGATAGAAGGAGAGAAATTCAATGCACACACCAAACTCACTGACATGAATCATAGGTTCCTGAAAGACTTGATAGAGAGAACAACCAAGAATATAAACTACTGCCATATTGAACAGAAGGCAGCTGACATCCTGACGAAACCTCTCCTGAGGGATCGCTTTCAAACTTTACGATGCATGATGGAACTTGTTTCAGTTCTGTGTGTGATACATTGAGAAGAGATGTTGGGTAAACCAAACTATCATGCTGATTTCAATTGTATGATGCATGCTGGGAGGGGTAATGCATGGCACTACCTAGCCTGCTTTGGTTTATTGCATGGAAACCAATCAAGGGATTTGTATTTCCTGGGGCTTACAAATGCCACACATTTCCTCTTCCTGTTCTGACCGCATGGTCTTTGTAGTATTAGAGCCATTTTGGCCTCTGTCCAGCATTATCCCACTTGAGAGAAGGATGTAGTCTCCTCTCTCTCCATTCTCCCCTCACGATGTGGGTAGAGAACAAAGGGACCATATTTTTCGGGACCATTTCTTATACTTTACCTGCTTTACTATGAAACTAAGAAAGCCTGCTCGTACAAGTTGAGATTGTGCATACACTTATTTCTTTATACTTTTCTGAAGATCAAGCCTCTTGTCTTTTATGAAAAAGGGCTAGCTTTGCAGGGGAAGGAATTTGGGAACTTCTAAGTTGATACAAGGCTTAACAGCTTGCTTGAATGAAGACAGACCAACTGCAGATGTAGAAAGAGCATGATGGGACAACCACATCATTCTCAGCACAGAGGTGGAGCTATGCAATAGGATATTGTCCAACTGTTTTGAATAAGAATCTATTCTCATATTACAAGCCACAAAATAACAAAATGATATTATTACCTACTTCATATGTCAAGATATTCTGAAACTCTTGAGGTGCATCAGTAAAAAAAAAACTACAAGAAAACAGAGTTTCTTAATTAACTATACTTTATGACCAAACCTGAACTTAAAAGCATAAAATTCAAAACTGATTTTTTAATGAAAAACAAACTTATTTAATTCTTGGGAAGTGACTTTCGACTGTGCAAACCAGCAACTCCCCAAGAGAAACCTTACCTTGTCAACATTCTCCAGCTGAGAATTTACATTGTCTTCACCATTGCCTGTGAAAGGTGTATCAGGTTTCTCACAATTAAGAATATGATCTGCAATCTTAACATGGGGAGTGAGGAAGGTGAACTCATTCTTCCTGGATTCTGAGGAGAGGCAAAGCTGGTAGGAGTAAGGCAAAGTCCCGTCTTCAAAATTGGCTGGAAACATGGCACCAGCCTTGGAGGGAGGAACAGGGCCAAAGCACTGTAGGAATTTGGGATGCCCTGAACGTCGGACCTTCATGGTAATGGCCAGAATGACTGTCAAGAGGAATAAGAAGGATATCAAGGCTAAGGCCAGCACCAGATAGAACTGGAGGTCAGTCTGAGACTCAGAAATGCTTGGCTGCTTCTTCATTTCAGGAAGGGCCTCCTGGAAGTTCTCAGCAAACACCAGGTTCAGAGTGACACTGGCTGAGAGAGAGGGCTGCCCATTGTCCTTCACCATCACAACCAGCCTCTGTTTCACTGCATCTCTCTCCATAAAAGCCCTGGTGGTCCTGATCTCGCCAGTATGAGAGCCAACAGAGAAGAGGCCTGCCTCAGTGGCTTGAACCAGGTGATAGGAGAGCCAGGCGTTGTGTCCAGAATCAGCATCCACAGCCACCACTTTTGTCACTAGATAATCTCCTTCGGCTGAGCGAGGCACCATCTCGAAGGAGGCCGAGCCCTTGGCTTCTTGGGAAGGGGACAGGATGTGAGGTCTGTTGTCATTCCGATCCAGAATAAACACCCTGATGGTGGCATTGCTGCTGAGAGGAGGGGACCCTCCATCTTGGGCCTTGACCTGCAGCTGGAACTCCCTGAACTGCTCATAGTCAAAGGATCGCTGGGCATAGATGATGCCAGTCTCAGAATTGATGGAGATGTATGAAGAGATGGGAAGCTCCTCAATGTTGCTCTGGAGGATGGAGTACGTGATGCGTGCATTCTGACCCATGTCTGGATCAGAGGCTTTGATAGTGAAAATGGAGGCACCAGAGGGATTGTTTTCAGGCACATAAATGTTGGGAGAGGGATTTTCAAAAGCAGGGGCATTGTCATTGATATCAGAGACCTGGAGTGGGATTATTTTTCGTTTGGAAAGAGGAGGAGTTCCTTTATCAGTGGCTATGATTGTAATATTATATCAGGAGTTCTTTCTCTGTCCAAGGGACTATCTGTCAGGAGCTTATAATAATTGTTGGATGAGGGGAAAATCTTAAATGGCAATGTATCTTGTAAGTAGCAGGTAACATTTCCATTTTCACCAGTATCTTTATCATTGACATTGATCAGAGCAATCACTGTTCCAGGCAGAGCATCTTCAGGAACTGGGCTGAAAGTGGAGGCTAACTTTACTTCTGGTGCATTGTCATTCACATCAAGTACAGTTACTTCAATATTGCAATGTGTCACCAATCCTCCACCATCCTTGGCAGCAACAGTCATTGTATATTCTTTGTTTTCTCAAAATCTAATTGCTCCATAAGAGAAATTGTGCCATCAACTGAATCTAGGCTGAATTTCCTCTGTCCATTAATTGGAATATTGCTGAATTCATATCTGATTTGGGCATTTGTACCATCGTCTTTATCAGTGGCAACAACCTGGAGCACAAGAGACCCAACAGCAGCATTTTCCAGCAAACTAACCTTGTAGGCCTCCTGAGTGAAGATGGGTGGGTTGTCATTGGCATCAGTGACATTAATCCATATCTGGGCAGTCCCACTTTTTCTGGGTTCACCCCCATCCAGGGCAGTGAGGATTAAATGAATGGTCTGCTCACTTTCTCGGTCAAGTGGTTTCTGCAGCACCAGTTCTGCATATTTATTGCCATCTTTTCTTTGTTTAATATCCAAAGTGAAGTATTGGTTAGAGCTCAGCTGGTAACTCTGGAGAGAGTTCACCCCAATATCAGGATCTTCTGCTTTCCCAAGGAGAAATCGGGTGCCAGTCAAAGTAAATTCACTAGTTTCCAAACTGATTTGCTCATTTAGAAACTGTGGTGCATGATCATTTATGTCCTGAATTGCTACAGTTAAATGGAAAATATTAAAGGGATTTTCTACTACCACTTCTAAATTCACAAAGCAAAGTGGAGCTAAATCACAGAGTTGCTCCCTGTCTATCCTGTCATTCACATAAAGATTTCCATTCTCTGGAGTGATACTGAAATACTGCATTTTCTCTGTAGAGATGGCATGGAGATTTCTCTTTGCTAATTCCCTGACATTCAGCCCCAAATCTTTGGCGAGGTTCCCCACAATGGAGCCTTTGGCCATTTCTTCAGGGATTGAATACCGGATCTGCTCTGAGGCAGCCCAGCAGGGGAAAGACAACAGTAAGAGAAGCCGTACTTGCCTTCTGCCTGCTTTGCCATTCCTCTTCTGCCTTCTCTCCATCCCGGTATGTGAGAAACTATTCCTCCTTTCAAAAAATAAAAGATCACTGCAAACTCTCAAAAAGGTAAATGCAATCTGTTTGACAAAGAATAAATGGTCTTTCTCCTGGATTTTTGCAGGCTTTCTCCTCTTTTAGGAAGGTTGCTTTGTCTTCCTGAGCCTTCTTTTTCCTGATAATGCTCAGCGGAGCTGAAGCAATGATACTAGGAAAAGCTTCAGTGCATCTTCTCCATACACTCTGGCTTCAGTTTCCATGCTGGGTTAAGAGTGACACCATGAGGACGTGCTGGAGAACTGCACTGGATATTCTTTCACTTTCAGCTTCCATCAGAGAAACAGCTTTTATGTGGTCACATGTGCAGAGCTAAGAGTTGTTGTCTTTCTACATAAAGTTTTGTTTCATCATGAATTTATTCCTGCTGTTCCCCCCGCCCCACTGTGCTTTTAAGCTACATCTTGGGTTTTTCATTATACATTCCTTCCTCCATGCTGCTGACATTTTAACAAATATTTCTACTGATGCAGTTGTGTACTGGCTTGCTTGGCGCGAAGTCAAACATCTCAGTGTCTCAGAGAAGAAAAAGTATCAACTAGAACAGTAGCCTTGTTATATCACTAACTTTGTTCTGAAACATAGTTTTTAAAATTCAGCATTAGAGATGGGTATTTTGTTTCGGAACCAGTAGGTTATGAAACGAACCACATGAGCCCAGGTGGCCCTTCGAACCAGCTGATACACAGATCCAATTGCTTTACATTTCTCTGTCTCACGCTGGGTTAAAATCCAATGAAGAAGTATGCTGCAATGTCATCTGTGCTAGGTCTGTTATGCTGGCCAATCAGGAGCTATGCAGGGACAGGCATGATCCCGCCTCCCTCTCTGATTGGCCAGCAATATGAAGCAGGAAAGATGACATCCAGCATGCTTCCTTGTTTGTTCTGAAATGAAATGCCCATCCCTATTCAGCATGGATAATTATAATGCATGTGATTTGTTTTTTGATGCCAAATAATTTCTAGGTACCTCTAGTTATAATCAAGAATGACATCTCACTGATAAGAAAGAAATATTTGGGTAGATAAAATGACAGACGCTCCTATCTGCATCCACAACAGATCAGGTTATTCAGTGGTACTAAATCACCACTAATGCAAGCCATAAATCATCCTATCAACCTAATTTAGCTGCTATTTGCCTTTCTCTTGTTGCTTTAGAGTGGGTGACAGAGGGCTTATGACCTAGTCTTTTTCTTGACCTAGTCTTTTTCTTGATAGAATATTATGTTCCCATGCATTTAAGGATAGACCATGTGTTGAACATCAGTCTCAGTACTGGACTCCTTTGCCACTTGTTATCAAAGCTAGATTATTCTGAAATGAACAAGATCTCACCAAGTTTGTGCCGTCTGTACAGCCAGACACCTTAAGGAGCAATGGGGGGGGTTGTGGAAAAAGTATTTGATGAACAAATATGTTAAAAAGACTCAAGCAGATTGCCAATAATCTTGCAATCTGAACTTTCTTTCTTTAACTTGATAGACCAAGAATTGTTCTGATCTAATTTATGTCCAGCAGATGTTAAAATACAGTAAGTATCCATATGTTTTCCGTGCAAATCCTAGCAGTTTTCCTCCTCTTTATTGTGGATGTCATTCTCAACCTACAATTTGCTCTATAGAGTAGCAGCCAAGAGAAGTCTATGGTCTTCTCTGCAGAGATTACAACCTCAACTTCAACACAAGAGGAGTCAGCAAAGGGCATCAAGGTCAACCCAAATTATTAGGAAAAGGGAGGATAATGTGCAGGTGACACAAACCTGGCTTTATTTTCAAAATATTAGGAGTAAGTCAAAGGCTTTCCCAAAATGGGCTGCTACAAGGGAGATGAATGAAAAGAACAGTGATTCACAGGTGTTTGAGGCAGAGTTTGAGGCACAAATGAAGGCAAAAGGGAAGGAGGAACATTGCTTAACAAGATTTGGGACTGAAAACACTGTGATGAACAATTTCTACCAATGCTATATCCTTCAAGAAAGCACAGTTCTTGACAAGTTTATAGTTCCCCTACCCACTCAATCACAATTTCTTCACATACTGTACTTTTCTCCACCATTCTGTTTCAATGCATGAGTACCAGTCCATTTTCACTATTTTGTGAATAGAAGTAAAGAGCTTGCTTTAGGCCCTGGTCTTATTACCGTTATCTGCGCTTCTTAATATGATGCATACTATTATTTTGGGTAGTCACGTGACATTTCATGCACAGTTAGTGCCCCAACGACAGAGGAGTATTTTACTTCTCTGCATCCATCCCGACTTGCTTACTGCACATCTTTTCCCTGTTTTTACCCTTGTGGCGAATACCTGCGTTGCAGCCAGATAGCAGTTTTTCTTCTTAAAATCAATTGTAATTGCAGGTGGAAAGCCAGTGAATATTGTGCCGGCATGCCAGTATGCCACCAATTCAGTAGCATAAACAATTACCAAGGCAGAACTACAGGAAGTGGCAGGAAAAGGGGTACAAAATCTAATTGGTACAAATTTTCTGGGATCACACCTCATTTGAGGCGTTAAAAATTGTGCATCAATAACAGAAGTATTTTAACACCCCCCTAGTGGTGGTACAAAATGCTGCAGTTAAAGTGCGCTTCCAGGGGCGTGGTTGGCTGGGGTACCAAAATACTGCTCTTCGGAGTGAAGGCACAATATTTTGCTGCGTAGTCTTTCACAGCAAAAAGAGCAGCAAAATTGTTGTGAGACTGGGGCCTTAGTGAAATATCATTTTCAGCTCTTAACGACTCATATGGCATTGTGTTTGTGTTCCAAGACCAGAAGCAATTAGAGATCACCTAGAATTACAGACATGACTGAGGAAGTTTTCCCCTTTGCATGTAATCAATTTTCCAAGGAATCTTATGCTACCATTCTCAAGACCAATTCCCCAAACAAATTAACTTCCATAATCCTAGAAGAAGACTGTGCTGTGACATCCAGATGTTCATCTCAGTTAAGAATTTCCCTGTTATAGTTATATGCTACGTATAACATCTGTTTCTTGCCTCCGATGATAGTCTCTGCATTATTCCATCTGATTGTGGGCACGGCTGATTAATACTCATTGTTTTGTATAGAGGGGGTTCCCTTCTCCTTCTTAAGTAATTTATAGGTTGAATTCAGGGTCTCCCTCAAGCCTGCAAAAATGATCCCCACATAAGTGGTCCCCACATAAAGCCACTCTCCTTAGTTGGGGGATGGGGGAACTCTTCCTATCATGCTAAGACAAAGGAGATGGTGCTAGACTTCCAGAGGAAGAGAGAGGAACTAGCCCCATTGTACATCCAGGGGGGCTGTGTGGAGAGAGTTTCTTCCTTTAAATTTCTGGGAGTTTACCTCAGTGAAGACCTCTCCTGGGGAATCAATACAACCAAAGTAGTCAGGAAGGCCCAGCAGAGACTGCATTTCCTCAGGGTCTTGCGTAAGAACAAAGTGAAGCAACAACTGATGATCTCCTTTTACCGGTCCACAATTGAAAGCATCCTCACATATTGCATTACCGTTTGGTATGCTGGATTGACAGCTGCTGACAGGAAGACACTACAGAGGGTGGTAAGCACAGCTCAGTATATCACAGGCTGTCCCCTAAGTGCACTGGATAATATCGCTAGGGATCGTTGCCTCAGGAGGGTTGAAAAAATTCTTAAGGATGATTCATACCCCGTTCAGCACCTCTTTACCTTGTTACCACCAGGCAGAAGATATCGTAGTATAGCCTGCCGCACCATCAGACTAAAGATAAGAACAGTTTTTATCCATGGGCTGTCAGACTGCTGAATGGGAAATAATTCCAGGACAAGTATAGAAGAACTGACTTGTGGGCTGGAGCATTCTGTGTCAAGTACACAGGTGCAATAAGACTGAGTGGTTGCTAGTGGAATGGGGGTGGCGGTGGGGAAGGGAGACTCAGCCAATTTCATTGTGCACATGTTGTACATTGACAATAAAGGTATTTTTTATTATTATTATTATTATTATTATTATTATTATTATTATTATTATTATTATTATTATTATTATTATTATTATTAAATTTCATCCAATTCTGCAAGGCTCTTTTGCTGTTTGTGCATCATTTTCAGTTGGATGGAGAGGCTACCATGGGAGGAATGCACCTGGGAAGCATGGTTCCACCAGCCACGGGCAGAAAAGAGATGAGATGGTTATCACATTGGTAGATACAGAGCTCCATAAAGAGGTAAAAGATCAGCAATCCTCCCATCCACATTTGAGACTGTATGACCTCTTCTCCTGTCCTGAGGTCACCTCCCCTGTGCAAAACTGGGGTGGGGGGAGACAATACACTGTGTCAAGATTTTCTGTTCATCTCATGGGCAGAGGGTACATGTCGATGCTTGCACAGAAGGGAAGACAGTTTGCACACACCCAAATTCTGAGTCATTGTGGCAGCCCTTCCTTCGTGCAGGACCTCCCTCAGTTCTCTTTGTTTGTTTGTTTGCAAATGCTGCAGCAAGCATGTCTCCGCCTCCCACTACTGTCACCCTCTGCTTCTGCTGGGACCCTCCGATTCCCCTCTTCTGCTCCTCCTGCTCTGATCCAGGCAGGATTTAGATTGGCCAAAATACAAACCAACATGAAGCTTCCTATTAAGAGCTTGCTTTTGCAAACCAGGGAAGAAATATCCTCCAGGATCACATGGCCTGACAAGGTGGAAAGTAAATAAAACATCAGTTGTAGCGCTGCATCCTTAGAAAAATATTTTACACAATGAAGCAGAATTGAAAGCTACAATAAAAAAAACAGGGGTGTGTGTTTCACCATCCACTGCTGTGCCATAACCCACACCAAAGTTTTGTCACCGAGATTGAAAACGTCCAAAGTGTTATTTTGGTGTGAGCTAACCAAGCTATTCTGAATCATGCTAAATTGTGCCAAAAAGAACACATGCCCTGGTGCTCCACCATAAAGCTACATGACGGCTCTTAAAGGGGAAGGAGGGAATGATTTAACTAGAAAACAGTCATGGCCACTGCATTTGGCTTGTTCCAAATCATGCCTACATCAGTCCATATTAAGATCTATATGCCAGTGTGGTCAACCTCTTAGATTGAAGAACATTTTCTGTCTTCTACAGAAAAGTAGCGGGTTGCATTTTGGCAGTTATATTTCTTCCATTACAAGATTTCAAGTTCATGGTCTGTTACATTCTAAAATGCATCTTAGATATTTCAGCCCATTCAAAAATATGAGGAAGATTTTGAATAATAGATACTGGGGAAATAGTCATACTTGTCCATTTCTCACTAGGCAAAAATATATCATTTTATCTTCTCAAAGATTTCTCCTCTGTTCACCCGTAATAATTAAATGTCCTTGGAAAGCATTAGTTATCAGATGAAATTAAAAATCTAATATGTATAACCATTCATTGTATTCACTCTTGATCCAAACACATCCTTTTTTTTTTAAAGAAGTCAACATTTCTTATAGCTAAGATAAGAATAATCAATTATTGTACCACCTTTATTTCCTTATTGTATTGTAGGGGAAAGTATATTATTAATTAGAATACTACCAATTTTCTCAGTAGAATGAATGAATGAATGAATGAATGAATGAATGAATGAATCAATCAATCAATCAATCAATCAATCATGTTTTAAAACATGTCAAATAAATTCACCACCAACTGCCATCTATAAAATGTTACAACTTATTCTCTCTGCCTCACATAATTTGTCCTTTCCTCCAAACTTTCTGATACATGTTACTGCTGATCATTATCAGATCCTGCCAATATTTGTGGCTATCCACAAAACCTGCTGTCTTTAAAATGAATGGATGTTTAAATTATACTTTTTCGGCCTATAATTCATCATACCATTTTTTTGCATTAATATTGATATTTTGAGGTGTTGTAACTAACAGTCAAATTTAAATTACTAATTTTCCTGTACAAAACCTACATCCACAAATGCTTCTGCCAGAGTTCAGCTAGTCAGCCATGTCTTCTTTCATAATATCCCATTAGGTATACTTTCTATTTCTTTTCATATTCGATTCAACCAGAATACCTAATACTCAGTAGACATTTTCTGTTTATTCCACTAATGAGGGTTGCATTTTACAGTATTTCTCACTACATGAAGCGGGCCTGTGTAAACAGACATTATGTTTAGGTTCTATTGAGATTTTCAGTTTAAGGTTATGGAGGTCTGGATTAGGAAAGATCTTGCACCCGTTCCAGATGTCCACTGGAATAGAGATTATGGCTGTATAGAGAGCATAGAAAAATAAATTATATATATTAATTCTCCCTTTGGAGACTCAGTAACTTGCTACAATAAGGAGAGAGAGAGAGAAAGAAAGAGAGGCAGAGAAGAACAAGAGGAAAGGACTTGGAGCAATCATTAATATTTTCTTCTGTTTCAGGACTGCCTCGCACTGAAATTACCTTAGTTACTCTGAAAGGCGATCCCTGCTGAGAGAGAAACAAAGAGATGGCCTTCTGGATTCTCCTTCCTGGTGGACATTTACTATAATATCCTGCTGGACTAGCCATGTTATGGGCACATGTCATGCTTAGTTATGGCATGCACAACAACAATGACAAGAACAACTAATAATAATAAGTAACATCTGTCTATAATATGAAGACTTACCACTTCAGCTATATCCATTTCTATATTCAAGATATTGCCTTCATTGGTTGTCAAAAGAACATCAGAATTATTATGTGAAATGTCTTCAGGTGGTTTAACACTAGGTGCTGGAAAGGCAAATTTCTGTATTCTTGACTCAGAAGATAAGCACAGTTGATAAGAATAAGGCAATGTTCCTTCTTCATAGTGTGGGGGAAATACAATAGCATTGTTTGAATGCGGGATAGGAGCAAAGCACTGGAGGAATTTAGGACTCCCTGATCTCCGAACCTTCATCATAACAACTAGAGTCACTATCAAAAGGAACAAGAATGAGATCAAAGCCAAGGCCAGCACCAAATAGAACTGGAGATCTGACTGATACTCTGGGTCATTGGACTGGCTACTGATTTCTGGAATTGCTTCTTGGAAACTTTCAGCAAACACCAAGTTCAGACTCACAGTACTGGACAAAGATGGCTGACCATTATCTTTCACTAAGATCACCAGCTTCTGCTTCACCGCATCTCTTTCTGAAAATGCCCGGGATGTCCTGATCTCACCATTATGGGGCCCAATGGTGAAGAGTCCGGGCTCTGTCGCCTGGACAAGATGGTAAGACAGCCAAGCATTGTGTCCCGAGTCAGCATCCACTGCCACCACTTTGGTCACCAGATAGCCCTCCTCTGCTGAGCGAGGCACCATCTCAAACAAGCTTGAGCCCTCCACTCCTGGAGATGGGTAAAGAATCTGTGGGCTTTTGTCATTCTGATCCAGGATAAACACTTTCACTCTGGCACTGCTGCTGAGGGATGGAGAGCCTCCATCTTGGGCCCTCACCTCCACTTGGAACTCTCTCAGCTGCTCATAGTCAAAGGAACGCTGAGCATAGATGATGCCTGATTCAGAATTAATGGAGAGGTAAGAAGAAAGAGGAAGCTCTTCAATGTTGCTATGGAGGATGGAGTAAGTGATGCGAGCATTGCGGTCCAAATCTGGGTCTGAGGCTTGCACCCTGAAAATGGAGGACCCAGAAGGATTGTTCTCTGACACATATGCAGTATAAAAGGGTTTCTCAAAGGCAGGGGTGTTATCATTGATATCTGAGATCTGTAAGGAGATGATTTTCTCTGTTGAAAGAGAGGGTGTTCCTTTGTCTGTTGCTATGACTGTGATATTATACACTGGAGTGGTTTCTCTGTCCAAGGAAGCATCTGTGAGAACCTTATAGAAGTTACTGGAGGTTGAAACTACTTTGAATGGGAAATCACCTTTTAAATGGCAAGTAATTTGCCCATTCTCTCCAGAATCTCTGTCCTTGATGTTGACAATAGCTACCAAAGTATCAAGTGGTGAATCTTCAGGTATTGGACTGGACAAGGAGACAAGGGTCACTTCTGGGGCGTTGTCATTTTCGTCTAATAGCTTTATCTCCACCTTGCAATGACCAACCAATCCACCTCCATCTTTGGCTTCTACTGCCATCACATATTTCTCTGTTTCTTCAAAATCTAGAGCCTCCTTAATTGTAATTACCCCATCTTGTGAATTCAAGGAGAATTTTTGGAAAATATGTTCAGGAAGATTTTTGAAACCATAGCTAATGTCAGCATTGGTACCTTCATCTCTGTCTGTGGCTTTCACCTGGACCACTGAAGATCCTCTTGGTGTGTTCTCTTTCAGGTTTACTGTGTAAACTTTCTGAGTGAAAACTGGTGGATTGTCATTGGCATCAATCACACTAACCCATATTTTGGCAGTTCCAGATTTTGGAGGTTTCCCTCCATCCACAGCTGTCAGGATTAAATGCAAATGACTTTGATTTTCATGGTCTAGTGGTTTGTTTAATACTAATTCTGCATATTTGTTTCCATCTTCTCTCTCTCTCACCTCCAGTATAAAGTACTGATTTATGCTTAGGTGGTAATCCTGGAGGGAATTCTCCCCAATGTCTGGATCTTCAGCTTCTTCAAGGAGAAATATGGTCCCAGGTAATGAAGACTCACTTATCTCTAGCTTGACATCACTATTCATAAAATGTGGTGTATTGTCATTAATGTCCTGGACCTCTACAGTTATGTGGAACATATTCATAGGGTTTTCAACCATTACTTCAAAATTAATGGTGCAGGATACAGTTTGACCACATATTCTCTCTCTATCAATCCTGTCATTCACATACAGATTCCCATTTTGTACACTGATGGAGAAGTAATGTTTTTTATCTAGGGAAAGTATATGCAGATTGCGATTTGCTATTTCTCCAATATTCAGTCTCAAATCTTTGGCAAGGTTTCCCACAATGGAACCCTTTTCCATTTCTTCTGGGATTGAATACTGAATGTGCTCAGAAGCAGCTTTCCTAATAAAAAATAGGAATAAAAAAAGTACTTGCCTTCTTACTGATTCCCTGTTTTCTTTGTGCCTGTGGTCCATGGCTGAGCAATGAGCTTTATCCTTGGTTTTTGTCCTGAGCTGAAGTGTTTTAAATTCCCATCATCAGCATGCAGAAGTAAATAAAGCAGTATTAACACACGATTGCTGGCTTCTGCTTCTATAAACTGCAGTTGTTTTCTTTTCTCAGTAGAAGCATTTAGATATCCTTCTGTTCTGCCCTTTCTCCAATCTCTAGTCTGTGTGCAGGAGCTTCACTGCAAAAGGCATCTCTAGCTTGGGAGTGCCTCTCTGAGAACAAGGTTGGCCAACAGCGACACCCTGAGTCACAGATGGAGAACTTGCAGCCATGTCTTAAGCAAAGGACATGGACAGGTTCTGTTGCTCTATTTGTACTTATATGTAAATATTCTGAGGGCCAAGTAAGTGAATGAAGGGAAACAAAGATTGAACTTATTCTTTCTCAGTGCTGTAACTAGTACATTCAAATTACTAAAAGCTGAATTGTTTTATACTAAAATACAAGTATCTGCAAAGTTACTTTCTCACTTTAATATATCCTGCTTTTTACACTGCAAAGTGACAACCAATCTTTGCTGTTGTTTCCTCTTCAGAACAAACTGCAACTGTCAATAAGTGATACAGCTTAAAACATATTTGTTCTTATTCATATACTTGGAAAGTATATATTCATATACTTGGAAAAGTTACCTCTGAAATGTATTGGTTGGCAACTGGCCAAGCTGACTGGCATTAACAGACAAGATGGGTTCTGGACAGTAAGTTTTCAAAACTTTCATCTGAAATCTACATATAAACAGTGTCTTATGGAGTTGTGACACCACAGATCCTGGGTTGTCAATGTAATCTTGTCAAGATACACCACTGGACTTTCTTTAGATGATGCTGGAACTGTTATATAAACTGAAATTTCCTGGCTGATGTTTCACAATTTTGTTTTTCCTTATTGAAAAACTTCTGACTGCAAATGCTCTTTTCACCTTTTCAACAAGTGTATCTTACAGTTGATGAACCTGGAAATTTCAGCTGACATTTGGTTCTGTACAAAATTGGACTTCATCTTCATCTCTCCATGAAAATACTGATGAATGTTACTGAATCTGTTGAATATACAGTTGTTAGATCACCATAAATGGAATAGATGATGACTCTTACTATAGAAGATTAAAGCAGTGTAGTAGGTCAAGCCAGCATGTGTCTTGTGTCGTTACAGTCGTGACTGACTCTTCGTGAGTCCATGTCCATGGAGTTTTCTTGGCAGGAATACTGGAGTGCTTTGCCAGTTTACTTTATCACCAATTCAATGTCCCTTACTCACAATTATCCTAGGAATAGATGTGCTCCCACCACTTCTCCAGAAACAATGCTAACCTCTTTGAGAATGAGCAAAAGGCGCATGCCCTAGTGCAGGGGTCCTCAAAGTTTTTTATCACCAATGGGTCAATGTCCCACTTTGAATGCCTCACTAGCCAGCATGCTGATCATCTAGGCTAGTTGGGGTGAGTGAGAGAATAGACTTTGAAGTGCCTCAGCAATATAAGCAGCTGCGGAGGCTTGCCAGAAACAATCCCAGGGGCCGGATTCTTTGAGAATGAGCAAAAGGCCCCTGCCCTAGTGTGACAATACAGTGCAACCATGAAGAGAAGGCACAATGAGCTTCCAACAGAAGTAGCTTCTCTTTCTCAGCCTCATGTCCAGTGCGTACAACTTTTCATGCTGGCAAAGAGAGCCATGGGTCACTTAATTGACCAATCCAGTGCCAGGTGCCATAGGAACGTTTTCCAAATGGAGGAGCTCTACTTTTGCAGTCTTTTCCATAGATTTTCCACTGAGACCTCCACTAGGAAAAAACATTATCTTGTTTCAGATCTTTGCTACAGTTTAATACAAGTTGAGGCCCTTGCACCCATGTGTTTTCCCTTTCTCTTCATTTCAGGGTGGGAAAATCTACAGGTCCAGAGGAAAGAAACATTATAGCATTCCCATAATGGGTGGATCAATTTTTTGAATGCCCCCAAACTTAAAACATTCTCTGCAATGTAGGTGACAGAATGTAAGAAAGAAATGCAATATGTTCACTAACAGGAGAGAAAAGACCATTCAAACGCATATTTCCTGCCACTGCATAATGAACAGGACAGCTAGAAAAAGCAATAGACCAGGGGTCCTTGACCTAAGGCCCGGGGGCCGGATGCGGTCCCCAGGGTCCTGAATCCGGCCCCCAGGACCAAATGCAGACCCCCTACCCCCTGCTTCACAAGCAAGCCAGGCTCCGCAGCTGCTTCTATTGCTGAGGCAGTTCAAGGCGGTGGGCTATGTCGCTTCCCCCACCTGCCCCCCTTTTCTCCGTGTTGGCCACCACCCACCACCCAGATGATTGGCATGCTGGCTAGTCGGGCAGTTCAAAGTGGGTGGGCCATGGCAAGGTCCCCTGCTCCCCCCACCTGCCCCCCTTTTCTCCGTGTTGGCCATTTTTTGGACTGTGGTCCGGCCCCAGTGGTGTCTGGGGGGGTGGATTGGCCTGCTGTTTGAAAACTTTTTGGACCCCTGCAATAGACCAAGGTTATTTCATGAATTTAAAGACTGGAGATTCTAGTTGAACTCCACGGTGTTCATATTATCAAAGTCTGGCTATACAAGATAGTGTTGTAAGCCTAAATCAATTTATTACTCACAATTAGAACAAAAATTAGGTCCATAGGTATCCCTCTTGAACATATCCTGATGCTAGGGCAGAAACAGGCCCTAAGAATTCTCACCCAGAGGCTAAGTGACATAGAAAGGCAGGAACTCCTTTCGCAGGCACACAGAACCTGCTCCCCTTTGTCACAAGGTGTTTTCCCATCATACAGGACTCCTGCAGCTTACCTAACCTCACTCTGTTCACCACAGGCCTGCAGGGCATTTATGCTGGCCAGGATGAATGTGCTGCCTTCAGCACTTCTCCAGGGTAGGTTCAAGGGAATTCCATGCCAAGAGAGATTTTATCCATGTGGAAACAAGGCCCCTGAGTTTCTTCAGCACGTGCTTCTATTTTGTCCATTTTATGAATAACCTAATATGTCCATTGCTGAATAAGTTCCAAGGCCACCCTTCCAGTTGGTTAGTTCAATACTGTCTAATAAACAAGAACTCACATGTTACAGCACAGGTTGCAAAGTTCCTTCTAGCTGCCATTCACAAGAGGGCAGAGATCATTTCGACCACCCATTCACCTGATGCTCCTATTTACTAGTATTTCTCTTTGTTTTCCTGCTTGCTTTTACTGTATACAGTGGTGCCTTGGATAACGATGGTAATTCGTTCTCCAAGGTTAGTTGTTATCCAAAACATGTCGTTATCCGAAATGCAGTTTCCCATGCAGTTTCCCATAGGAATGAATGGGAAACCGTTTAATCTGTTCTGGAGCCTAGGAAAAAGGCACAGACACCTGGTCTTTTGCTCAAAACTCTTTAAAAAGTGCACTTTAAAGGTACAGATGCAATTTCACCTGGGATAACTTTTTTACTGATGCATGCTGGAAATTCATTATCTGAGGCAGTCCATAGGGAAAATTCGTTATCAAAGGCAGCCCTTAGGAAGTTTCATTATCCAAGGCAGCCCATAGAGAAAATTCGTTCTCCAAGGCAGAACTATACATAGGAATTGCGATTCGTTATCCGAGGCAGCCCATAGGGAAAATTTGTTATCAGAGGCAGCCCTATACCCGGAAATTTGCAGTTGTTATCCGAATTATTCATTATCTGGGGCAGTTGTTATCCGAAGTACCACTGTATTTGCATATATGGGTCATATGACTGCAATAAACTTGACTTGACTTAGAACAAATGATTTTAAATTAAGACCAAAAATGTTATCATTCTTTAAATCGGTTTACTCGAATTGGTTGGTCTTGCTCAGTAGTAGATCTTTCAGATTCCACATCTTAGTTAAAAGTTTTTCAGGAAGCAAAGATGAGGAAGAAATCAACCACTGGACCAGATAAGAAGATGGAAATTAATTCATCTCATTAAGCCTGAAATGATGGGAAAACACTACAGTACTGCAGGGGGACCCCAAAACTTTGGAGGAAATGCTTAGCTTTCATCAAAACATTGGCATCTAGGCATGCAACACAAATGTTGCCATCTAGGCATGCAGCAAAATCTAGGGACACTTCACTAATGAAAAGAAAATCAGTGACTTCCATGGGACTTGTTTCTTAGCAATGTACCTATGACCTGAATCTTAGTAACTCCCAGAAACACACAGAAAGACTGACTTTAAGTCAAATATCAGTGTCCAAAGAAGGATATCTCCTTGATGGTAGTTCTGACACAGCAGATTATTAGGGCAATAATAGAGCATCATGCCTAACATTCATGCGGATTCTCTTACATGCATGCTTTTTTGCAGAATATAAGCAAAAATGCACCTAAAATTCAGGTATGGCTACCTCCTCAAAAGCTGTTTAAAAAAACCATATGCTTCATCTGTTTTAATGCAAGATATCACCCCCAGCCTTAACCCCAGAAAGGCAGCTGGACAAATGAATTCCACTAAATCTATTGCTCCTTGACATGCTACTTTTTTCTCTCTTAGACCTTAAGAGAAAAATGCCTTAGCTTTATCTGATGAATCATGATTCAGAGAGAGTGACATATTCTCCTTGTCAACAGGTTGTGATGTCACTGGAATTACTACTGGGACAGGGAAACCTGAAACATACACATGAAAACTGGTGTACAAGAATTCTAGAGTACCCCAAAAGAAAGATTTATTTTCTTATAAACCCTGTCACGTTTGATTTCAAAAAGCCTAAAATGTCTGGTCTGAGATATGTACAATCTGCACAAAACCAAAGCCATGCATTAAAAAAATCAATTTCTTCACTCACACAAAGACAGTCCTAATCTACAATTAAAAATATCTGTATGATTAAAGGGAATATTTTCATCTCACTTGTTTGAATGCTGCAGACAATTGATTGTCACATGTTCCCAGAAGAAAAACTTACCTTGTCAAGATTGTCCACCTGAGAATTTACACAGTCTTCTCCACTGCCTGTGAAAGGTGTGTTGGGCTTCTCAAAATTAAGAATGTGGTCTGCAATCTTAACATGGGGAGTCAGAAATGTAAATTCATTCTTCTGAGATTCTGATAGACAAAGCTGGTAGGAGTAAGGCAAAGTCCCGTCTTCAAAATTGGGTGGAAACATGGCACCAGCTTTGGAGGGGGGAACAGGGCCAAAGCACTGAAGGAACTTGGGATGCCCTGAACGCCGGACCTTCATGGTAATGGCCAGAATGACTGTCAGGAGGAAGAAGAAGGAGATCAAGGCTAAGGCCAGCACCAGATAGAACTGCAGGTCAGACTGAGACTCAGAGACACTTGGCTGCTTCTTCATTTCAGGAAGGGCCTCCTGGAAGTTCTCAGCAAACACCAGGTTCAGAGTGACACTGGCTGAGAGAGAGGGCTGCCCATTGTCCTTCACCATCACAACCAGCCTCTGTTTCACTGCATCTCTCTCCATAAAAGCCCTGGTGGTCCTGATCTCACCCGTATGAGAGCCAACAGAGAAGAGGCCTGGCTCAGTGGCTTGAACCAGGTGATAGGAGAGCCAGGCGTTGTGTCCAGAATCAGCATCCACGGCCACCACTTTTGTCACTAGATAATCTCCCTCGGCTGAGCGAGGCACCATCTCGAAGGAGGCTGAGCCCTTGGCTTCTTGGGAAGGGGACAGGATGTGAGGCCTGTTGTCATTCCGATCCAGAACAAACACCCTGACGGTGGCATTGCTGCTGAGAGGAGGAGACCCTCCATCTTGGGCCTTGACCTGCAACTGGAACTCCCTGAACTGCTCATAGTCAAAAGATCGCTGGGCATAGATGGTGCCAGTCTCGGAATTAATGGAGATGTATGAAGAGATGGGAAGCTCCTCAATGTTGCTGTGGAGGATGGAGTATGTGACGTGTGCATTCTGACCCATGTCTGGATCAGAGGCTCTAATAGTGAAAATGGAGGCACCAGAGGGATTGTTTTCAGGCACATAAATGTTGGGAGAGGGAGTCTCAAAAGCAGGGGCATTGTCATTGATATCAGAGATCTGAAGTGGAATTATCTTTCGTGTGGAAAGAGGAGGGCTCCCCTTATCAGTGGCTATGACTGTAATATTATACTCAGGAGTTATTTCTCTGTCCAAGGGACTATCCGTCAGGAGCTTATAATAATTGTTGGATGAGGGGAAAATCCTAAATGGCAAAGTATTTTGTAAATAGCATGTAACATTTCCATTTTCACCTGTATCTTTATCATTGACATTGATCAGAGCAACCACTGTTCCAGGAGGAGCATCTTCAGGAATTGGGCTGAAAATGGAGGCTAATGTAACTTCTGGCGCATTATCATTCACATCAAGTACAGTTACTTCAATATTGCAATGTGTCACCAATCCTCCACCATCCTTGGCAGCAATAGTCATTGTATATTCTTCAGTTTTCTCAAAATCTAATTGCTCCATAAGAGAAATTGTGCCACCAACTGAATCTAGGCTGAATTTCTCTTGTCCATTTGATGGCATGCTGCTGAATTCATATCTGATTTGGGCATTTGTACCATCATCTTTATCAGTGGCTACAACCTGGAGCACAAGAGACCCAACAGCAGCATTTTCCAGCAAACTAATCTTGTAGACGTCCTGACTGAAAATGGGTGGGTTGTCATTCGCATCAGTGACATTAATCCATATCTGGACAGTCCCACTTTTTCTAGGTTCACCTCCATCCAGGGCACTGAGGATTAAATGAATGGTCTGTTCAGTTTCCCGGTCAAGTGGTTTTTGCAACACCAGTTCTGCATATTTATTGCCATCTTTTCTTTGTTTAATATCCAAAGTGAAGTATTGGTTAGAGCTCAGCTGGTAACTCTGGAGAGAGTTCACTCCAATATCAGGATCTTCTGCTTTCCCAAGGAAAAATCGGGTGCCAATCAAAGTAAATTCACTAGTTTCCAAACTGATCTGCTCATTTAGAAATTTTGGGGCATGATCATTAATGTCCTGAATTGCTACATTTAAATGGAAAATATTAAAGGGATTTTCTACTACCATTTCTAAATTCACAAAGCAAAGTGGAGCCAAATTACACAGTTGCTCCCTGTCTATCCTGTCATTCACATAAAGATTTCCATTCTGTGGGTTGATACTGAAATACTGCATTTTAGCCACAGTGAGAGCATGCAGATTTCTCTTTGATAATTCCCTGACATTCAGCCCCAAATCTTTGGCGAGGTTCCCCACAATGGAGCCCTTGGCCATTTCTTCAGGGATTGAATACCGGATCTGCTCCGAGGCAGCCCAGCAGGGGAAAGACAACAGTAAGAGAAGCTGTACTTGCCTTCTGCCTGCTCTGCCATTCTCCTTCTGCCTTCTTTCCATCCCGGTATGTGAGAAACTATATCTCCTTTTTAAAAAAATCAGTTTAGATTCTGAAAATAAATATCTGTAGCAAAGAATAAGTGGCTTTCCTTCGAATTTCTTTAGGTGGTGGCAGTCTTTATTTCCCCTTTCCAGGAAGGCTGCTTTGTCTTTGCATTCGTTAAACCGAACACTTCTCGAATCTCGAAGCATCAGTAGTTCATCCCCACAAGCACTCACTTGGGCTTACAGTCTGGGATAAGAGTGACACCAAGAGGACATGGTAAAGAACTGCTAGGAATTCTTTCACTTTCAGCTTGAAATGCAGAAATGGGTGGGATGGGCTGATATATTTGTGTTTCTCCATGATTATCTTTGTTCTGTGTAAAAAAATTATTTCCACGTATGATATCCCAGCATTTTCTCTCTTCATCATTTCACTCAATCATTCATAATATCATTGTGTAGTACAATATTCACGTGAAAAGAGTTGTATATTATTGGGGGATGTTTGCACTGTTATGTTATGAAATATTTGGTTGCAAAACAAACAGGCGAACTTTTCCAAAAAAGATCATAATCCTAGTATTGTTTTTCAATTGCTTTTATTCTGAACTCGCAGTAGATCCATTTTTGGTTAGTTATTGTTTAGATCTGTAGTTTATGATTTGTTTTGAAATAACATGGCAGTATCTTTTGTTACAATCAAATATCCTCTCTCTCTTGAGACAGCATAAATGCACACACGGTTCTTCCATCAATGCCCAAAATAAATCAAACAGAATGCATGTGCTATTGTCAGTATTCTCCCACAAAGCACACACAGCCTGTTTTAGAAGCTGTGCCTTCTTTCACCCCATGTAACTTGTCTTGATATTGGTGGAGAAGCTATCAGACTCGCTCAGGCAGGTGATACCCTTAGAACTTGTGCAGAAACAAATGCTCTGTGTAGATAGGTTTGGCAGGGCCAGATGGGACTTCTCTGTCGCATTACCTTCCAATCTACTATTGTTTTCCATGTGAATATTTTCTCAGTATTTATACCATCCCACACTGTGCATACAACGGGTGGTGTAAAACTTACTTAAGGAGAAACTTATTCAGGAGGGAACCCGGTTATCGTATTAGAGAGAACAAGCACTCCTTTCTAGCTATTACGCCAGGACCTTTGCACACTCTAGTTTTTTCCAAATATTTTATTTAATTTATTGCCTATACTTGTCATTCACCTGTTAGTGGCCTCTTAATCTGTATCTCTTTAACCTAACAGGCCTCCTTCTAACAGTGTTGTTCAATAGCTAAGATATTTTAGCAACCATCAGACAGGATAGATCCCTATCCCGCAGAGCTCAAAATATAAAACACAGAAGACAACAGAAAAAGCAGACGACCATGGAAGCAGTCAACAAGGAGATGAATACAGTATGTTCCTACCTGCACTATAAGCTTATTTTCATCAGTGCAAGATGAATAAGGGGAGGCAGAGCCTTAGCAGAAATATGGTTCACTCAGTATTTGAAAGAAGAAAAGTGATATCACTCTTGTTTTTAAAGGCTCAACCCACTTTTTGTTTTTAAAGGGAATCAATCCCAGAAGGATAAACAGGTAGAGCATGGTCCAAACTGTTTTAAGAAGCAGGGGATCTTTACACAGCTAACCATAAGTACTCAGTGATATACAAACAGTAGCAAAAGATACCCAGTGTGAAGTAGTGGACAGAGGGATGGATTAGTACTCTGGAGACCAGAGTTCAAATCCCTATTTGACCATGGAAACTTACAGGGGGAGTCAAAGTGGTAAAGGTAAAGGTAATGGTAAAGGTTTCCCTTCACATGCATTCCAGTCGTGTTTGACTCTAGAGGCGGTGCTCATCTCCAAATTCAAGAAGAAGAGGCAGTGTTGTGCAAGTCCATGGACATGTGGCCAGTGTGGCTGCAAGGAAACACTGTTTTTACCTCTCCGCTTTTTATGGTGGTACCTATTTATCTACTTGCATTTACATGCTTTCAGACTGCTAGTTTGGCAGGAGCTGGGGTTACCAGCTACGTGGCACCCAGGATTCGAATTGCTGAGCTGCCAACTTTGCAGCCGACAGTTTTTGGAGGCTTAGTCCACTGAGCCACCACGCTCAGTGGACTAAGTAAAACCAGTCATTAAACATATCACCTTGAAAGTCCTATTAGGGTCAGTATAAGTTCTGACTTGATGGCACATAATTAACTATGAAAGCTTGGAGTTTGTGGTTTACATGTCATCTGATAACCATTCTCTTTACCATTTTCCCAATGCTCACATCCACTTCTCCCTCCCAAAGCATGAGGACTTTTGATATTTTATGAATTTAAGTAGAGCAGCTTGCTTCTTTAGCATGTCATTTCAGCATTTAATGGCTCCTCACATTTAGTGTTTGGCTAATCTATGGGTAAAACTAATGCCTTATCTCCCCCGGTTTGCTGCAGTTATAATAGGTGTCATGACATTACTCCTCACCCTTTTACAGAAATTCTTTAGAAATCCACATTTTCCTGTCCCTTTGTGCCTTGTAATTACTAATTTCGATCCAGTTCTGCTTATGGAAAGTCCTTCTGCCGGAACGTGAAGCACCCTCTCATCCCCTCCTTTGCTAATCATTGTATACCCCTTGACTTCAATGTCCATCATCCTCTGTGTAGCATTCTCGGGAGACTGGACATGGCAACTTTGACCAGGAGTGGTTATACAGAATACGGCTCCTTAAAAATTTGACCACATTGTTTTCAGACAAATAGCAGGTAGCAGCAAGGAAGGCTGTTATTTTCCCTCGAGTTTTATCTTGCTTCTAGCCTTAGTGGAAAACATTTTTAAGATAATTTTTTTAAATAAGCAATCAAACAAACAAATAAAAACAAGCAACCAAAAGTGAGTTCTTTTCTAGATGATATGCTTTCTTGCACAAGACTTTCCCATCTCCAATGTATTTTAGAGTTTTGCACCCCGGGGGGAAAAGAAATACATTTTGAAAATGGTTACAATATAAGGGGAGAGAAAGGTAGTTCTTGACTGTGTTGTTGTAGCAAAAATGTTGCTTGACTTTCAGAAACAGCAGGAGTTCAGAACTTATATCTTTTAAAATTAATAATGCTGAACTCCATAATATATTTATTATAGCTAACAAAAATTAAAACAATATACATTTCACGGTCCCTTAACCTTCCCAATACATGATGGGGGAAAATCAACATAAAGATCAACAATGGCAAAATCCTGTTTGCCATACCCACTGGAATGATATCATTTAGCAGCAAAAGTCCAAAAGTGAAAAAATTGGTATAGGCATTTCCTGTTGTAAACCAGTCATATGACTCAATCAAGGGCTAGTTCATGATGAATTAAATGTGTCAGAATACTTATTTGCATACAAATAGTATTACCTTGAAATTTACTTATTTTTTTCTGACTGCATTACCTATATTTGGATGTGAGCTGAATAGACCAAGCCTTAAAAAACACTGATTTATTTATTGTCACCTGCAAGTTATAAAACACTGACCAATGCCAAATTATATGAATGAATACAAACATTTGCCATCAAATTTGAGGAATTCATGGATATTTCAGAGATAATTTTCAGCACTTAATTCTTTGATTCTTGTTTTGCTCTTAATCATAATACTGAGAAATATTGAGATAGAATATTATTCATATAACATAGCAGATTTTATTATATTTATTCATAACAATTATATGCCAGATAAATAAACTGTCTGAAACACTGTAAAAAACAAAACAACAGACCCTGGATTTCATAGAGAGCTACAATATTTTTCTGTGTATAAGACTACATTTTTGTCTAAAATTGTTAGACTAAAAATTGAGGGTTGTCTTATACATGGAAGTAAGCTGAAGAGAGAGCCGCACGGTTGCAGAACTGTAATTATGGGTTGGAAAAGTGGGGGCTGTCTTATTGGTGGGGAAAATATGGTATATTTTGGTGGTTTTTTTTTTTTTTTTACTTATATACCTCCCACTCACTGGGTGGTTTATAATATAATTGTGCGAACAACAACTTGCCTTCCAACAAGCTATGTTTAAATATTTGAAAGGATGTCATATTGGAGGTTTGTTTTATGGCTTCAGAGACTGGATGGACAATGGTTTCAAACTAAGAAAAGAGATTCCATTTGAACATTAGGAAGAACCAGCAGTTAGACCTGGAATATGCTGCCACAAAGGGTGGTGGAGTCTCTTCATCAGAGGCTGGATGGCCATCTGTCAGGTAAGGGGTTGAGCAGCAGGGGGTTGACTAGATAGCCAGGTCTCTTCCAGCTCTATGATTTAATCACTGCACCTGGATGGAAGGCTGAGTCAACCTTGAGCCAGCTATTTCCATCAGGATCAAACCAGGTTTGTATCGGGTACTTCAGTGCTGAAAATCACTGCACCATGGGGCTTCTATTTTTCCATAGTTCTTTTATCCAAGCTGAAAATTCATGTTCCATTTTGTTTCTACATCATATTCCAAAATTAGTTTGGAAATGTTTATATCTTGATACTCACACACACACACACACACACACACACTATCTGCATATCTTGTGCTCAACAACAACTTAAGACAGGCATGTCAAAACTTTGACCCTCCTGATGTTTTGGACCACAGCTCCCAGAGTTCTAAGCTTAGATTGCCAATGACAAAGGACTGTGGGAGTTGTGGTCCAAAACATCTGGAGGGCTGAAGTTTGGACATGCCTGACTTAAGATATACTTCCTCTCCAGTTAATGACACAAACAGAACTGCACTGACTTTTCTTTCCAGATATGTTTCTTTATTATCTCTATTCTTAATTTTGATATGACTCTCCTATGGGAAGGCTAAGGAACTTAAATGTACCCACTCCTGTCTTTCTTATGGGCAATGGTCATTCAATCCACGCTGCCAGAAAGTCCTTGCTATTTTTGGACCAAAGGTACTGTTTCTAACATTGGCCAGGCAGAAACTAATAGCAAGCATGGAACTGATGGATAGCTCTGTGCTGGATCTGTTTGTGGAGCCAGAGGTTGGGAGTTTGATTCCCTGCTGTGCCTCCTCGACCTGGGGCTGGACTCCATGATTCAAAAGGGTCCCTTCCATCTCTGCAATTCTTCTAAGATCATGCTTTATCATATGGTCACCCTCCCCTGCAATAAGGTATTTTCCCTAGCCATTGGCATTTGGAGGAATACTACTTTCAAACATGAAGGTCCATTTAACTGCAATGGCTATTATCCACTGATTAATCCATGAATTAAGGATTTGCCTCACTAACCTCTGTCTACTTTGATGCACAAATAAGAACTGAGGTCTCAAACCCAACTATCCTGATCTTTGTTACTTCCTGGAGCAATTCCCCACCACACAACCACACCCACATTCACACCCACAAATGGGAGGAGCCATTGATCCCTTTCATGCATTACATAAGCAGATAAAGTTGAATGAGACCAAAGGGTCACAGATGTAGCATCACCCCTGCTATCTCGGTGTCTGTGTAGATGACTGAAACAGGACAGGCTTTGCACATAGGTTCTTCCTTGGGTCCTGAAACCATGTGTGATCAGATGTGAAGGAACTGAAGGTGCCTTTACATACATCTACATTCAAAGACCTCTCTGCCTAAGACACTGTCACCACTACATGGATGGTGGGGCAGAACCACTGTGACTGGGGGGAGGGGAAGGCAAGAATATAATCCCAACATTATTTATGATAATACACCACAAAATACACCATGAAGAATGAAAAATCATTGATTGTGGAAAGATAAGTCATCTGCACAAGGAAGATCCCTTTAGAGAGACCCCCGTTCGCGCCTCTGCATCCAGAGCGCGAACAGGGGTCTCGGGGGTCTCGTCTTCCCCGCGCCAGATGATAGCACCAGGCACACTGTCATGACTGGCGTGGGGAAGATCCCTGGATCTTAAAGAGATCTTCCCCATGCCAGATGCAGAGGCGTAAATGGGGGTCTCTTCTACTTCTCCCTTGGGAGAAAGCTGTGGCCTTGGCTCCACTTGCAGAGATGAAACCTGCGGCCCTCTCCCGATTGCTCTCCGCTGTGGGGGATGACAGCTGAGCCAGCTGAGATCCCCTCACGGTGGAGATCAGAGATCGAGAGAGCTGCAGCCTTGCCTCCGCTTTTGGCAGCGAGGCCACAGCCCTCTCTGGACCGATCTCCGCAGCAGGGAGGTGACAGCCCATGGTGGAGATCCATTAAGAGATAGCCCCAGTTCCGCCTCCACATGCAGAGGCAAGAACAGGGCTCTCACAGTCCTCCCCCACTGGCAATGACAGCCAGGCTGTCATCACCAGAGGGGAAGAACGAAACAAACCTAACCAAACTAATTTATTCTGTTTTGGTTCGGTTTGTTCCTAAATTACTCTGGGCTTCGTTATTCATTCCATTACATAATGGAACAAATAACAAATAACGGAATACAATTTTCTTTCATTTCGTAACCATCTCTACTTGCTACAATAAGGAGAGAGAGGGGGGGAGAGGAGAGAGAGAACAGGAGGAAAGGACTTGGTGGACTTGGTGCAGTCATTAATATTTTCTTCTGTTTCAGGACTGCCTCGCACTGAAATTACCTTAGATACTCTGAAAGGCAATCCCTGCCTAGAGAGAAAAAAAGAGATGGCATTCCCGGTGGACATTAACTATAATATCTTGCTGAATTAGCCATGTTACTGGCACATGTCATGCTTAACATAAGAACACAAGAACATAAGAAGAGCCATGCTGGATCAGGCCAAAGGCCCATCTAGTCCAGCTTCCTCTATCTCACAGTGGCCCCACCAGATGCATCTGGGAGCGCATGAGACAGATATCTGTCTCCTGATACCACTCCCCTGCATCTGGTCCTTGAAGTACTCCAGTTTTAAGCCTGGAGATTACACATCTCCATCATGGTTTGTAACCTGTGATGGACTTTTCCTCCAGGAATCTGTCCAATCCCCTCTTGAAGGCATCCAGGCCAGAGGCCATCACCACATCCTGTGGCAGGGAGTTCCACAGACTAAAAACATGCTGGGTGAAAAAATATTTTATTTTGTCTGTTCAATTTGAGTGGATGTCCCCTAGTTCTGGTATTTTGTGAGAGGGAGAAGAGCATCCCTCTATTCACTTTAATCATGTTGTGCATTATTTTGTACATCTCAAACATAGTTAACTCAATCTTATTTATGGCATACACAACAACAATGACAAGAACAACTAATAATAATAATAAGTAACATCTGTCTATAACATGAAGACTTACCACATCAGCTGTATCCATTTCTATATTCAAGATATTGCCTTCATTGGTTGTCAAAAGAACATCAGAATTATTATGTGAAATGTCTTCAGAAGGTTTAACACTAGGTGCTGGAAAGGCAAATTTTTGTATTCTTGATTCAGATGATAAGCACAGTTGATAAGAATAAGGCAATGTTCCTTCTTCATAGTGTGGGGGAAATACAATAGCATTGTTTGAATGCGGGATAGGAGCAAAGCACTGCAGGAATTTAGGACTTCCTGATCTCCGAACCTTCATCATAACAACTAGAGTCACTGTCAAAAGGAATAAGAATGAGATCAAAGCCAAGGCCAGCACCAAATAGAACTGGAGATCTGACTGATACTCTGGGTCATTGGACTGGCTACTGATTTCTGGAATTGCCTCTTGGAAACTTTCAGCAAACACCAAGTTCAGACTCACAGTACTGGACAAAGATGGTTGACCATTATCTTTCACTAAGATCACCAGCTTCTGCTTCACCGCATCTCTTTCTGAAAATGTCCGGGATGTCCTGATCTCACCATTATGGGGCCCAATGGTGAAGAGTCCGGGCTCTGTTGCCTGGACAAGATGGTAAGACAGCCAAGCATTGTGGCCAGAGTCAGCATCCACTGCCACCACTTTGGTCACCAGATAGCCCTCCTCTGCTGAGCGAGGCACCATCTCAAACAAGCTTGAGCCTTCCACTCCTGGAGATGGGTAAAGAATCTGAGGGCTTTTGTCATTCTGGTCCAGGATAAACACCTTCACTCTGGCACTGCTGCTGAGGGGTGGAGAGCCTCCATCTTGGGCCCTCACCTCCACTTGGAACTCCCTCAGCTGCTCATAGTCAAAGGAGCGTTGAGCATAGATGATGCCTGATTCAGAATTAATGGAGAGGTAAGAGGAGAGAGGAAGGTCATCAATGTTGCTGTGGATGATGGAGTAAGTGATGTGAGCATTGCGGTCCAAATCTGGGTCTGAGGCTTGCACCCTGAAAATGGAGGACCCAGAGGGATTGTTCTCTGACACATAGGCAGTATACAATGGTTTCTCAAATGTAGGGGTATTATCATTGATATCTGAGATCTTAAGAGAAATGGTCTTCTCTGTTGAAAGAGAGGGTGTTCCTTTGTCTGTTGCTATGATTGTGATATTATACTCTGGAGTAGTTTCTCTGTCCAAGGAAGCATCTGTGAGAAGCTTATAGAAGTTATTGGAGGTTGAAACAACTTTGAATGGGAAAGCACTTTCTAAATGGCAAGTAATTTGGCCATTCTCCCCAGAATCCTTGTCCTTTATGTTGAACAGCGCTGCCAGAGTTCCTAGTGGTGAATCTTCAGGTATTGGACTGGATAAAGAGACAAGGGTCACTTCTGGGGCATTGTCATTCTCGTCTAATAACTGTATCTCAACACTACAATGAGCCACTAAGCCACCTCCATCTCTGGCTTCTACTGTCATTGCATATTTTTTTGTATCTTCAAAATCTAAAGCCTCTTTAACTTTAATTAGCCCATTTTGTGGATCCAAATAGAATTTCTGGTGAGCATGGTCAGCAATATTTACAAAGCTATAGTTGATCTGGCCATATGAACCTTCATCTCTGTCTGTGGCTTTCACCTGGACCACAGAAGATCCATGTGGCATGCTTTCTCTCAGGTTCACTATGTATAAATCTTGGGTGAAGATGGGTGAGTTGTCATTGGCATCAATGACAGAAACCCATATTTTGGAAGTCCCTGTTTTGGGTGGCTTGCCTCCATCTGTAGCTGTGAGTATCAAATTAAAACTGCTTTCAGTTTCACGATCCAAGTGCTTGTCCAATACTAATTTTGCATATTTCTTTCCGTCTTCTCTTTGTCTAACTTCTAACACAAAATACTGATTTGTGTTAAGCTGGTAATCCTGGAGGGAATTTGCCCCAATGTCCAGGTCTTCAGCTTGCTCAAGGAGAAATGTAGCTCCTGGCAAAGTGACTTCACTTATTGTGAGTCTCATATCACCACCCACAAAATGTGGTGCATTGTCATTAATGTCCTGGATTTCTACAGTTATGTGAAAAATATTCATAGGGTTTTCAATCAGCACTTCAAAACTGATGGAGCACAATGCAGATTTCCCACATATTTCCTCTCTATTGATCCTGTCATTTATATACAGATTCCCATTTGCTGTACCAACAATAAAATATTGCTTTTCTCCCCCGGAAATGACATGCAGATTGCGATTTGCTATTTCTCTAGGATTCAGTCCTAAATCTTTGGCAAGGCTCCCTACAAGAGAACCCTTCTCCATTTCTTCAGGGATTGCATACCGGATCTGCTCTGAGGCAGTCTGGTAGAACAAAGGCAATAGTAAGATCAGAGGTACTTGCCTTCTTAAGGACCTGCTGTTATCTTTGCATTTGTCCTCCATTCCACTGGCTGGCAAATGTCCTTTGTCTGTGGCTGTGTGTGAGATCAGAGAAGCTGAGGAGTTTCACATTGCTCTTTCAGTCTCCCTGTATCCTGCTGTTTCCCAGATCTGCAGTCAGAATCACATTGCAGGAAGCATCATGCAGTGGACGCCCAGCTCCTCCATGAGAGCAATGTTGGCCAACAGCGGCACTCTGAGTCACAGACGGAGAATTGCAGGTAACTGGATTAATGCTGCTTTTGTGTAATACCTATAACCTCTTCTGAAAGGTTTTCCCCCCACTTGGTGTGTGTGTGAAATGCACAATTCTGTTTCTCTGTTTGTCTTGTCATGTGCAATGATACAATTTCTTTAGAAAATCAGTCCTATTATTAGCAAATATCTGATGAACACACATAATCAGAGAAGGAAGATCCTTAGGTTTAGTTTAATATGTAGCTGCCTTGGGTCCTTTTACAAGTAGAAAGATGGGGTAATAATGTTCAAAATTAATTAATTAATTAATTAATTAATTAATTATTGCAATAAGATGGTTGTAGTTTCTCTTTTCCCCTCTCTCCCTCCTTATTATTGCGTTTGGCTAGCAGGGCTCCCAAAGCAATTCCCAACAGAATATTGGGATAATAGAATACTGGGATAGAATAGAATACAATGAACTGCTGGATAGCTCAGTGGTTTGTGTATCTGGGAAGTTGAATTCCTCACTGTACTTCCTTGACAGGAGCTGGGCTCAGTCATCCCTAGGGACCCTTCCAGCTTGCAGTTCAAAGGTTATTATTATAATTACAACAAATGTAGTTGCACACCCAACCAAGCAAATATTATAATAACAGATAATGGGGAAAAGACAAAATATATAGGAGTGTTGGCTACTGATCAGTTCCAATTAACAGCCTTCTCTTTGTCCGTTACTGTATAATATGTTGTTCCAATATAATTACTGTGTGAAGTATTTGGACACTTGAAACTTAATATATTGGCCAAGTGTTGTTGTGTTGTTGTTGTTGTTGTTGTTGTTGTTGTTGTTGTTGTTGTTGTTGTTGTTGTCGTCGTCGTCGTCATCATCATCAACAACACTGAACTTGAAGTAAAAGGAGAATTTACTTGTTTACCTGGCCAAGCCCAGTATTAATTGTGGAATGGAAGTACAGTGATAGTGATGATTTAAATAGGGAAACTTAAGTCCTCCTGTTGAAAATTCTGATGCCATCATCCAAAGGCATGTATGCAGCCCTTTTATCTGCCATGCCACATAGAGGGCGGCAGCTTGTGGACCTCAAGAATCTCTGTATAGATCAAACTTCAAAACTACTTCTGTGGGAATACCGTCCGGCTGCATCAGGTGATAGTTAAAAAAAAAAAAGATGAAGTCAAATTTTACTGCTTGGGAAATGCCAACCAACCTATGAAGGCCTCACAGCCCAGGGATTCATGGCCTGAGAAGCTGTTACACAGAGAACACTCCAGTTAGATTCTGGATATTAAGATATATAGGAACAATGGGGCCTATGCAATCCAGGACCAAGTTAACTGCTTTAGATACTATCAGAAAATATTTATGAAACCAGGTGTAAATGATATGATATGACTGATATAATGTACATAGGGTCTGTCACAAATTGAAAGAAACTATTCATCATATTACAGTTAGATGCCCCAACAGACACAAATAACCACAGAATCATAGAATCTTAAGGCCGGTGTGTCCAACACTCTGCTCAAAGCAGGACTATAAAGGAATATGCCCAATGCTTGTCCAAACTCCTCTTGAATGCCTCCAGTATTAGAGCACTCACCGCTTCTCAAGTTAATTGGTTCTCTTGCTAAGGCCCTTGTTAAGCAGTCAGTTAAATCTTACAGATTGAATGCATCTTTCCCTCTACATGCCACCTCCAGTTTTGTATAATGAAGATGCAATACTAGATTTGCACAAGAAAGCGATCCCTGATAAAACAGTTGGTTTGAATAAACCAGCTATTATACTTCTGAATAAACAACAAAGACAAAAGTATCTTACAGAACTTGGAATTCTATCAACAAGTGCCTCAACAATCCAGAGAGTACAAAAACTTCAAAGTACCAAACATTAAGAAATTAAAATATATTGGAATCAAATTAGGCCAGCCTCCTCCCTGTCCTATTTTCAGTATCCAGAGCAGAACAGGTTATACCTTCAGGCTACTAGAAAAATAACAAAAAGTTGCTAATATTTTGAGGGCAAAACCCTCTTCCTCAGAGCTGTAACAACAGATTAAAACATGGCAAAAGATGGAGTTGTCAGGAGTTATTTCTTAGATGTAAAGTCATTGTCAAGATGGAAAATATGCCATGTAGTTTCTTAGTTGAGGCCCGGAGCTTAGATGTTCTGAGGCTGCATCTGAAGTAACGGGCCTCACATGCACACTTTAACGCCCCCTCTCCCTGTGGCTCTTTGAGGCTCTTGGCCCCTTCTTGGCCAAGGAACCGGGAGGGCTGGAGTAGAAGACCTGTGTATTTCATTTGGGGCTTGGGATAAAATTTAGAAAAGTCCACTAAGTGCAGCCAATCGAATCAAATAAAAAGAAAAGAAATTACCTAGTGGGTGCAGTCTCGTCATGTCTCCATTGATGGTCCATTTGCCTTCTTTTTTGGTACGTATTGGGGGGGCTCATTCTTGGTATCTCAGTATTTCCAATTGAAGCAAAACAAGTTGAGGAGCAGTATAGCCATCACAAAAACCAAATAAAAAAGTAGAACAGGTGATACCTTTAGGCTACTAGAAATATAACAAAAAGTTGCTGATATTTCAAGGGCAAAACCCTCTTCCTCAGAGCTGTACCAACAGGTTAAAACATGGTAAAAGATGGAGTTGCCAGGAGTTATTTCTAAGATGTTTCCAAAATCTTTGGTTACCAATGTAAAACAATTGCCAATGGCTGCTAATATGCATCCTGAAATTAAAAAATGAGTGGTTTTACAAACATCGCCTCAATGTTAAATGAACTGGATAGTTCTAGATCATATATAAGGCACATGAAATGGAATTCTGCCCATTTTATAATGACTTCCCCATGGATTCCATTTTGGAATGTTTTCTTTTCTCCATTCCAAGAGGATGCCATGCCAACTACATCCCAAGTCTTAGTTTTGGAACATATTCCCAATACTTTTATTATATTAAATTATATGTCACGGTTCAAAGAAAATCCTTTTATGGAACATAAAGTTAAAGCTGAGAAAAACTTAATCTTGATTCTTACAAAGACAAAAATAACTCATCAGACATACACTATAACATAGCTTATCATGGCAAGATGCTGCCAGAAAGCTTGGAGACAACCATCCAAACAAAAGGACACTGCATGCCAATATAATCCTCAACCAAGTAACATACCAATGTCTTCTGGCAGGGAAGATCAACCAATGCATAATAAAAATAAAACATTAAAGAGATCTTAAGAGAAATACCAGTGAACTTCCTAGTGCCTTCATATTGAGGGAACTAGAGGCAGCCATAAGAATATATCTGAATGGGAGGAATTGATAAATGAATTGAGCAAATAAATGTTTTGGACAAAACACAAAGAATTGGCTCCTTCAACCTTTAGTAGCTGCAGGATGAGCAAAATCATTTCCAAAAATATGGTGCAAGATGGAAGTAATTGCTATATTAAAACCTGCCAAAAACCACCAAACCCCAAAAGCTACATGCCAGTCTTCCTACTATGCCACATAAACAAAGTGTTTGAACAGAAGCTCTATGTCCTTATTAAAGATCATGAACTAACATAACTTGTCACCATTCCATTTTAAAATAGAAGATTCTTTGTTGAGTTTCAAGGAAGGTATGTACAATCACTGAAGAAATCAAAGAAACAATCACCTACATGGTAGTGTCTTGGCAAGATTTGTTTTTTACAATTTTTTTACATTTACACAAATGATCAACCAATATCCCCATACTCCAGGAGTTTCATGTAGGCTGATGATTTTGCCTTGACAATCCAGGAGGAAACCTCTGAGGCCACTGAGAACCAGTTAACTGCTGTATTAGAAGATCTCTCCTTATATTATAAAAAAAATAACCAGATGAAAAGGTATACCTGTAAAATTATCTTGTCAATGTTGGTGACATTTCTCAGCCATTCCAGATACCACATGGCAGGCAAGGGGACCTTTCTGTTCAGGCAAGCTTTCCCTGAGTGACAGACTACCTATTATGTGACTTTTAGATGGATTATCATGCCTATTGCTTAGACTGAATAATAATACCTGTGTTTTCCTTGTCAACTTCCATCTCTCATAATGGATTTTTTTAAAAATTTTAATTGTTCACATACTGTTTTAGCTTTAATACTGCCTTTTAATGTGTGTTATGTCTCTTCTAATTAACTGTAGAGATGGGCACGGAATGGAATTAGAGTGTTTCATTTTGTTTCAATCTTCATTTTGTTTTGTTTTGCTAATAGTGGATGTTTAAAAAGAATTTTCATCATGAAACGAAATGAAACAAAATGCTTCGTAAGGCTATAAATAATGGGGAGCTTTCCTTTTTATATTTAACAAGGAGCCCTCTGTCCTAACCTTCCAATCAATTTGCTTTCAAGTGAAGAACCCCCTGTAAATAAGCTAGAAACCTAATGGCTAGCTGCTGCACAGAGAGATTGGAGAGATAAGCTCAACAGCTGATCAGCGGTATGGCGAGGGAAGGAAGGAAAATGTTAAAAAATAACCTCCAAAGCCCTACTTAATCAGGAAAGGTTAGAGAAACAATCAGTTTAAATCAACTTGCAGACACAGCCAGCGAAGGGAAGTTTCTACCAAATCTATGTCTGGATGGAGGATCCAACAGAATGTATTTGATTTACAAATGTCTATATGGTGCACATACACAAAACTCTGATATTAAATTCAAATTTATGTAATGAATGGGATCAAAAACCCATAGAAAAACACAGGTTTTAAATATACGTACAAGGGTTTGGAATAGCAAGGTTAGCAAACTTTTTGATGAGACACAAGGGAACAATTGACAGTAACAACACAGCACTGGGCTAGACAATGCCTTGCCTGACATAAGGTAGTTTCATGTGTTCATAAATATACAAAGAAAATGCAAGTCCACACATACATATGCCAATATTCTCTTCACCATACTATTTTGAAAGCTGTTTGAAGGGTTAGCAATGTTGGTATATGGTGCAATGGAGGGGTTAGTGAGAAGCTCCTGGTTATTTGGAAAGTTCTTATCTTCTCTCAGCTCCATATTTTCAGGAAATTGATGCATGAAATAGTCCCACATGAAGTAGATTAGAAAGGAAGCACAGCAAATGAATACTCTACAGATATTTTCTTGACCTGCTCTGCTGAATATGGTCCTGTTATCTTCAGTGAGAAACAGAATCAGGCCAGACTTTGTGGGTTCAAAACTGTATGTCTTTGCTCGTTCAAGTGTGTGTATGACTAGTACGACACCTGTGAACATATTTCCTGTTTCTGACCATAACTTAGATTCATTCTACTCTTATTAACATTTAAGGTATAGTGAAGGGTGGCAAAGCATACATCGAAAATAACTACTAGAGAGATATAAGCTTACAGTGTGCTATATCCAATCCAAGACCCACTCAGATGGACTCAGGATAGGACTTGTAAGTTAGTACCAAGTTCAGAAACATTGATTTCAATGGGTAGACTATAAGTAGGACTAAGAGTGGTTCCTGCCCTTTTCTTTTCTGATTTTCTGTTGGTGCTTGTGAAAGACATACCACAATTAAGCTTAGCAGAACAAAGGATTTTGGACAAATATTGAAGAATCAACACAGAACTTTTACACTTGCTAAGATGAATGCTCTGCCATCAGCAATACAAGACGAAAGATTCAAAAGATCCCTTATTCCCATCGTGCCTCTGTAGGATAGACAGAATTGAAACATTGGCACATGTAATCTTACATTGTCCCTTATATAGTGGAATTAGGAAAAATTTATTGTTATATGCTGTATAATGTAGCTAAATTTTGTGTGGTGGCAATTGTAGTTTGTGCTCATTAGGTTTCAACAAATGTTCAAGCAGCTACAATTAAGGCCGGTGCAATTTATATGGTATTTTCCTTCCTTTGTTCTTCCTTGTTTTGCTGTAATTGGTGCTATTTATGTATAGGTATATATGTATGGTACTTTATGTTTATAAAGTATGTATATATATATATATACTCATTCATATTATATATGAATGTGTGTGTGTGTGTGTGTGTGTGTGTGTGTGTGTGTGTGTGTGTGTGTGTATGTACTCATTCATATGGAAGTCTGAATCTGTACCTTAATACCAATGAACAAATTGACTAGATTATTTTCCCCAGATAAGAATTTTGCAGCTCATTGCCAGAACCTGAAAGCGTCCCAATGAAACTATGAGGACCCAATAAAGCCAAATTATTTGAATTTCCTATCTCAAAAGACCAGATGGAATGAGCAAAGCTGATGACCAGAACGCTATTTTTAATTCTTATGATTTTAAATACTACAGTGAGCTTTAAGGATGAAGTCTTTCACCAAGTAATTTTGCTTTCAATGCCTGACCTCAGTAAAGTATAAGACCATATATATATATTATATATATAAAATAAAAATAACCCCTGTAAAACTCACCTTGGCATCATTGTTCATGTCAGAATTTGAATTGTTTTCATTGTTGCTTGATAAAGGTGCATCAGACTTCTCAAAATTAAGAATATGATCAGCAATCTTAACATGGGGAGTCAGAAATGTAAATTCATTCTTCCTGGATTCTGATAGACAAAGCTGGTAGGAGTAAGGCAAAGTCCCGTCTTCAAAATTGGCTGGAAACTTGGCACCAGCCTTGGAGGGGGGAACGGGGCCAAAGCACTGAAGGAACTTGGGATGCCATGAACGCCGGACCTTCATGGTAATGGCCAGAATGACTGTCAAGAGGAATAAGAAGGAGATCAAGGCTAAGGCCAGCACCAGATAGAACTGCAGGTCAGACTGAGACTCAGAGACACTTGGCTGCTTCTTCATTTCAGGAAGGGCCTCCTGGAAGTTCTCAGCAAACACCAGGTTCAGAGTGACGCTGGCTGAGAGAGAGGGCTGCCCATTGTCCTTCACCATCACAACCAGCCTCTGTTTCACTGCATCTCTCTCCATAAAAGCCCTGGTGGTTCTGATCTCACCAGTATGAGGGCCAACAGAGAAGAGGCCTGCCTCAGTGGCCTGAACCAGGTGATAGGAGAGCCAGGCGTTGTGTCCAGAATCAGCATCCACAGCCACTACTTTTGTCACTAGATAATCTCCCTCGGCTGAGCGAGGCACCATCTCAAAGGAGGCCGATTCCTTGGCTTCTTGGGAAGGGGACAGAATTTGAGGCCTGTTGTCATTCCGATCCAGAATAAGCACCCTGATGGTGGCATTGCTGCTGAGAGGAGGAGACCCTCCATCTTGGGCCTTCATCTGCAGCTGGAACTCCCTGAACTGCTCATAGTCAAAAGATCGCTGGGCATAGATGGTGCCAGTCTCGGAATTAATGGAGATGTATGAAGAGATGGGAAGCTCCTCAATGTTGCTGTGGAGGATGGAGTATGTGATGCGTGCATTCTGACCCACATCCGGATCAGAGGCTTTGATAGTGAAAATGGAGGCACCAGAGGGATTGTTTTCAGGCACATAAATGTTATACGGGTTTTTCGTAAATGTAGGAGCATTGTCATTGATATCAGAGATCTGGACTGGGATTATCTTTCGTGTGGAAAGAGGAGGAGTCCCCTTATCTGTAGCTATGATTGTAATATTATATTTAGGAGTTCTTTCTCTGTCCAAGGGACTGTCCGTCAGAAGCTTATAATAATTATTAGATGAAGGGAAAATTCTGAATGGTAAATCATTTTCTAGATAGCAAGTAATATTTCCATTTTCACCAGTATCTTTGTCATTGATATTGATTAGTGCAATCACTGTTCCAGTCTGGGCATTTTCTGGGACTGGACTAAAAATAGTGGCTAAAGTAACTTCTGGTGCATTATCATTCACATCAAGAACAGTAACTTCAATATTGCAATGTGTTACAAATCCTCCGCCATCTTTTGCTGCCACAGTCATTTTATATTGTTTGGTTTCCTCAAAATCCAGCTGCTGTGTAAGAGAGATTATGCCATCGGTTGGGTCTAGGCTGAATTTCCTCTGTCCATTTACTGGTATGTTGCTGAATTCATATCTGATTTGGGCATTTGTACCATCGTCTTTATCAGTGGCTACAACCTGGAGCACAAGAGACCCAACGGCTGCATTTTCCAGCAAGCTAATCTTGTAGACCTCCTGAGTGAAGATCGGCAGGTTGTCATTGGCATCTGTGACATTAATCCATATCTGGGCAGTCCCACTTTTTCTAGGTTCACCTCCATCCAGGGCAGTAAGAATCAAATGAATGGTCTGTTCAGTTTCCCGGTCAAGTGGTTTCTGCAGCACTAAATCTGCAAATTTGTTTCCATCATTTCTATCTCTAACTTCTAAAGCAAAGTACTGGTTGGAGCTTAGCTGATAATTTTGGAGAGAATTCACCCCAATGTCAGGATCATCAGCTTTCCCAAGGAGAAATCGAGTACCAGGCATAGCTGATTCACTTATTTCCAAATTTATACTGCCACTGAAGAAATGGGGTGCATTATCATTAATGTCCTGAATTTCAATGCTTACATGGAAAATATTTATGGGGTTTTCAACAACCACTTCAAAATTAACAAAGCAATGTAAAGCTAAATCACACAGCTGCTCTCTATCCAGCCTTTCATTCACATAGAGTTTTCCATTCTCTGTGTTAATACTGAAATACTGCATTTTCTCTGTAGAGATGGGATGCAGATTTCTCTTTGCTAATTCCCTGACGTTCAGCCCCAAATCTTTGGCGAGGTTCCCCACAAGGGAGCCCTTGGCCATTTCTTCAGAGATTGAATACCGGATCTGCTCCGAGGCAGCCCAGCAGGGGAAAGACAACAGTAAGAGAAGCCGTACTTGCCTTCTAAGTGCCTGGCCATTCTCCTTCTGCCTTCTCTCCATCCAGCTCTGTAAGAAATTAGGCCTCTCTAAAAAAATTCCAAAAATACCCCAATAATCAAGTCGCCGTATCCAAGAATCTTGCTTTCTCCTTAATTGATGGAAGATGTCACAAGGATTCTTCCCTTTCTAGCACTGTGGGTCTTTTCTTCTTCTATCTGCGGAGCCTTTTTCTGAAACAACAGTGCATCTCGTCTGTCTCTCCATGCCTTCCTTGGCTTCAATGCTGGCTTAACAGTGACACCATGAGGATATAGCCATGAATTGCAAAGGAGTGTTTCATATTCAATTTCCAAGAGAACAGCTTAAGTGTGATCTTGGTTTTTTGAGTTCCTTTGTTTACAAATCTCTTTTTCTGGGGTGTCTTGTGCTTTATCTTCTCTTATGTAACTGAGTGGCTTCATCATTATACTTAAGATTTTCACAGACATGTCAATTTAAGACTTTTTAAGGCAATCATGGAATCTTACTACTATGATGTCAGGTAAAAGGTAAAGGTAAAAGTTCCCCTGCATATGCATGCTAGTCATTTCTGACTCTAGGAGCAATGCTCATCTCCGTTTTCAAGCCAAATAGCCAGTGTTGTGCAAGTCTGTGGCCATGTGTCCAGCATGGCTGAATGCATCATGCATGGAACACTGTTTGTGTTTGTGTGTTGTGTCCTTACAGTCATGACCGACTCTTTGTGACCCCATGTCCATGGAGTTTTCTTGGCAGGAATACTGGAGTGGTTTGTCAGTTCCTACTCTAGGCACCTACAGCACCTGGTATTCCCTGGTGGTCTCCCATCCAAGTACTAACCAGGGCCAACACTGGTTAGCTTCCGAAATCAGGTGAGATCGGATGTGTTTACCTTCCCGCTTTTTATGGTGGTACCTATTTATCGCCTTATATTTACATGCTTTCAAACTGCTAGGCTGGCAAGAGTTGAGATTAACAGCAGGAGCTCTCTCCACTGTGTGGCACCCAGGATTCAAACTGACGAGCAGCTGACGTTGCAGCTGACAGTTTCAGTGCTCTAGCCCACTGCAGAACGAACCTAGGACTCCTGAAATAAGAAGCTAGATTATTCCATCCAAGTAAGCCTGAGCAGCCTTGAACAAGTTGCAGAGTCCCAGAGCACTCGTTGTTGTTGTTGTTGTTGTTGTTGTTGTTGTCATCATCATCATCAGGGCTGTGAGGGAGCCTATGGATCATTGAGTCCAGCTCCTCTCAAAGATGCACAGTGAGGGGTAACACAGCCACAACCTCTGGCTCTGCAGCCAGGCACGTCAACCACCGAGCTATCTCCAGTAGTTCATCCTAGGAAAAAAGGGGCTAGTAAACTCCTCTTGAATATTTTTTACCTAGAAAAAACCTGGCCATGGTCACCTGAAGTCAGAGATGGCACCCAATTTATTATTCTAGTGAGAAAACAAAGCTTTAAAGTATTACAGCTGATTCTGGAATATAAAATAAATGGTGCAGTAGGTGCAAGAAGGAGAAGAATTGGCAAGCTGAAAGTCCTTAAAGGCCTGATGGGCAGGAACACCTCATAAACTATATGACCAGGGTGGTGGTGGTGGTGGTGGTGGTACACAATGCCCTCAATTTTGGAGATGTGATAGACCAGTAAGAAACCAGTTGTGGGGTACAAAAGGACTGCTGGGAAAGACTGGCTTTTTTTGGCCCTCTATGGCAGTAGGCAGTAGCTGTTTTTTGCAGCACCACACAAAAAGGGGAAATAAAGAGAATAAAGGAAACCATCATGTGTGAGGAGGAAAGACAGGCCCTCATATTCCAACGGTGTGAAACCTCGTCCAATGATCATTATTCCAAACTCGTACTCATAGCGTAATAATATTCCAATAAAACATTGCATAATAGATAGTAGATAGAATGATGGATTGGGATACAGAAGATCTGAGTGTGGATCCCTAATGAGCCTTGGAAATTCAGTGGTGGTGTGCGTGGTTGCTATAAGTTGGTTTTGACTTGAAGCACAGAGGACACTCAAACAACATTGATAAAAGAATATTTTAGAATGCTAAAACGATACCTAAGCAGGAACACAGACATTTTGATTTCGAAAGGTAGGCAGGGCAGCTGGGAGGGAACATATACACCCCGTGGTGAACTCAATCCAAACCTTCTCTAATGTTTTGGGCTTTATGGCGTGATGCAGCTTTTACTTGCCTTCTCGTTTGAGGCCAACAAGTCAGTCTATTATATTATTTTCCATTTCCCCATTTCCTTAGCTCCAAGTGCTAACCAGCTCTTGGGTCCTATGAACCATGAACATGATAGGAAAGATCTGTTGCGGTGTTGATCCTCCCCAAAGGGTGAGCAACAGCTCCTTGCTTGGCCCAGCGGTTGTTCTAGCATACCAGAAACATCCTTGATTCATTCCACAGCTCCAAGGGGAGCACATGCCCATGAACCTTGATGGTGGATGAACCTTATCATTTTACAGAATACATTTTGTGAAACATACATCTACATACATGCAGTGTTGATACCATAAATACATCCCATAAATAAAAATACATAAAGCATACATGCCTCTAAAAACTAGGTATGTCCCAGTCCGATGCTTCTTTGTTCTAGCAGCATGTATGAAACATCCAGAAACATCCTTGATTCATTCCACTTTTGCACATGTGTACAAAGACGGAGCACATGCCCAGTAGTTGCCACAGCATTACTTGATGGTGGATGAACCTTATCATTTTACAGAAATGTAGAAAGGATGCACGTTTTCTTGTCCCTCTGTGTTTTATAATTTATAGGTGTGATCCAGGCTCTAGGCTACAACATTTTAAGTGTGGAGGGATTGTGCATGTGTCTCACATTAAAAAGCAAAGAAGTAGACTCTAAGTTAACCAAATGTCATTATTTTTTACTATAAGAACCCCACTGTGGATCACAAGGTTGCACTAGCTTACTAAACATTGAAAAAGTAGCAGTGAACTAAGAAGAGAAAAAATGTAAGAAAGGGGAAGTGTGAGACTCTTGAGAACATTAACCTATATCACAAGGAGGTTGAATAGACAAATAAGAATAAAAATACATCTCAAGTTCCCTTAGAAATATTGAAACCACTGTTTTAGTCCTCATAAGCACATAATTCTATGCAAATCATTTCAACACCGTTCATTATTTTCACCCCTTTCTGCATGTGGAAGGTCCCTCCGCCAAATCTGGAGGATCCTTCCATTACCATTTCACACCACAGCATACCCCCATTTGGCAGGATCCAGTGTCTTTCTGGGTAGCATTTTCAGGAGACAAGAAGGGCAGCTACAGAAAGGAGAGGAGGGGATGTCCACACCCAGCTGCCTCCTCAACCATCCCCCAATCTTGATCCAATCTATAGTATTTTAGCACCTGGTGACAATAGTAGGATTGCAGTATCTACGGAGATCCGTTCCAAGCACATACACACACCCGAAACAGGTGCTGGAAAATGTGGAAATCAAATATCTGGTTCCCTGTACAGTTCTGGCAAATGTACTCTGGAAATACATATAAACATGCTGTTTATGGGGAATTTATTAAATATTTTCAGGTAGGAGTTAAGTGAATCAGGGCTGCTAATCCCATGCATAGGATGTCCTACTGTATTCTTATATTTCTGGTTTTTTCTTACCCTGTTTGCTTTGGGAAGAAGCAAAATAAGAATTTCCAACTTTTGACTAGACTATTTGGAGAGCAATTCAACATGCAGCAGCAGAGAAGATTGTTACAAGTCAACTTGTGAGTGGGGCAAGGTGGTAAACTGTCCTGAAATTCTGAGTTGATCATGGTCCATGGGCTCTATCCCAGGATTGCTAAAATGTGCTTTTAACTTCCAGTAAAGCCGCCTCCAAAATAATGCACTCACAAGCAGCTGGCTTTTTTTTTGGCAGGGGGGGGGGGAATCAGCCACGGCCCTGAAGCGCATTTTCCTGGTACTACCTCTGGGGGGGGTAGTGGGTTTTTTTTGGAGTTGCATGATGTTGCACCTTTTTAGCTGACTCAAAAGACAATGGGGATTGTTTCTTATCCCCGTTTTTCAGAAGGTGGGGATTCTAATTCAGCTGAAGGTCACGCGGGGTGGGAGGAGTGGGGGCTGGAGCTGGAGCTTGAGATGTGGGAGGGGGGAAAGAGAGTGGGGGAGGAAGGCTTGCAAAGCAGCGAGGGAGGGTGTGCATGCATGCATGCTGAGAAAGGTGTGTGTGTGTGTGTGTGTGTGTGTGTGTGTGTGTGTGTGTGTGTGTGTGTGTGTGTGTGTGTGTGTGTGTGTGTGTGTGTGTGTGCACGCGCGCGCGTGCTGAGGAGGAAGCTACCCCCCTTTGGTGTTTATCACCCGCCACCTTTCACACGATTGCGGAGCCAAGAGGGGAAGGTGCAGGATGCCATTAACTGCCTGCCTGCCTGTCAGCCACAGCCTCCTCTTTAAGGGCGGGGGGGGGGAGTAGGGGTGCGGTGCAAGGCTCCACCTGTTTTGCTCTCTCATCCTCCCCTTTCCCTCTGATGAACGAAGCCTTTTCAGTGCTTCCTCTGCAATACACACACACACACACACACACACACACACACACACACACACACACACACACACACACACACACACACACACACACACACACACACACACACACACACACACACACACAGCCAAAGGGGAATGGATGGCAATTGATCCTCAGAAGGCATCCTTTTTTGCTAGACTCCCAGCTTCCGGGGATGCCATTTTTGAAACGGCTTCCAGACGTGCAAACGCATCTAAGCCGGATGCGATTTCAGCGATTATGGGGACAACATAAAGCGGCTTTTTGACCATGTGACCATTGGGGCAGAGAAACCGCCTTTTATTTTGAGTTGCTTTTTCTGGCCATGGGATAGCGGCCCATGACTCACCCCCGCCGTTACCATTTCTAGAGCTTTGCCCTTGTTTCAAGCCTTTGTGTCAAACAATTACTTTATATCATGTTCTACCTTGGAATGAATGAATGAACTAATGAACAAACAAATGAATGACTAGCAGTGCATTTCCTTGGTTATAGGTTTTTTACAGGATGTATTCCTATAATGTTCTATAATCTTGTAAGGAACGTTTGCCCATGGGAAAAATGAGAGATTTCCAAATAGTAAGGAGCAATGTTGAGGTGGGAAAAGATTGCTGATGTTTAATCATCTATAGATCAAGAAAAGATTGATTTCGTTTTAAAAGCAACAAAATTTGTGATCTACAGACTTATTAAAATGCATTTATGGTTAGCTAGTTTTGCACCAACATATATGCTTGTGATCCTGTTATCTCCCCTAACCCTGGTGAAGATACATCAGTGATTAGGGCTTAATGGAACCATGTCCATTACATTATTATATTGCGAGGACTTCTATTTTATTTAGTAGGTTCACATCTTTTTAAAAAATTCAGATTATTTTATGAGATGTGGATGCATGAGTTACAACAAAGAGCTTCTGAAACTTAATTTAGAAGTCACATATAATAGCTATCTACATTATTTGAATATTCTTACTTATTTAAAATACTTACAAGCTACTTTCACCCCAAATGATTCAATTAGCATTACAATAAAGAGAAAAAGAGACAAAGAGAGGCTCTTAGCCAGATGAGCAGTATATAAATTGAATGAACGAACAAACGAACAAACGATGCACAAGACTCTGGCTAGGAATACAGTGACAAATAATATGAGATTTGCTCCACAATTAGCACTGTTGAATTCAGAATATTTTTCAGTGGTCATGTGATGCAAAGGCCGAGGGGAGTTAGCCTGGCCCTTTTTGTTTCCAATTTGGAGTCCCCACCCCACCCCGACTCCGGCAGCTTCTACATTTTAAAAGCTGGAACGATTCAAACTATGTTTTCCCTGTGTGACTGTTTGCTTCATTCCTCAAAAGGATGGGAGGCATTACGTTGGATGGCGTTGTGGTGATATATTGAGCTGTGGGTGTGATGTTTTGGGACTGCAGGGACACTCATCCCTGTAATCTTTCTCCTTGGTTGGTTGCCCTGAACATTTTTTTAAATTTAAAAACTACCAAGTTTAGCACTAGATCCCCTGATCATGGCTTTCATCATCTCTGCATAGAAACAAAGAGCTCAGGATTGTCATCTGGGTGGTATCAAATGAAGGGGAGCATGGATGTCGGCACATATCCAACTGCACTGGACTGAGAGCCAACATTGCACCGAAACAATGCCGATTCTCCACTTAAACTGAATACAACTGTAAAAGAGACTGGATCAGGCCACAGTGTCATCACAGCTTCAGTGCAAGCACTGACATTCCCTCTGGGGAAAGGCTTTGGTGATGCTCAACTCCAGATACTTTCAAATGAAGCATACTAACTAGATTTTTATTTTCAAGACTCGAGATGAACACTGAAACAACTTTAACTATTCTGATGAATGGCTTCCTTCAGAAGAGAAATGGAAACGTATCCTGGTGTTTTTTACTTCGCCTCATGGTATCTTGCTGGCTGGCTTAGTAGACTGGGTGATTCTATACCCTATCAGATTTAGAAAGTGTTATGGGAGGATTCCTGCTTCTATCAATGACTTTAGGCTGTGGGGGCCCAGCAAAGGTTAGAGGAGACACGAGGAGCCTTGTACTCATGAAATGTTGCCTGCTACTTCCAAGAATGAAGGTTTCTGGGCTGTCCTTTCAGATGTCTAGACTCTTGGTTTGGGAACATACGAGTAACTATGCCTTCTGCTTTCTTCATGAGAGGCAGGACTAGCAGCCACTTTTTCCAAGAGGCCAAGGGCTTTGTAGAACCAAGACCCCTAGAGATTGCTAGCAGATAAAGATTTCTACATCCTCTTCTAAAGAGGACTTCTTCAGCAATGCAATAAAATGTAAAGGAACAACATGCATAACAACCATCCCCACCAATGAATAATAATAATAATAATAATAATAATAATAATAATAATAATAATAATAATAATAATAATAATAATAATAATAATAATAATAATAATAAACTTACATCAGCTTCCTCCACCTCAGTATTTAGAATGCTACCTCCATTGGCTGTCAAAGGAGCATTCGAATTATTTGACACTATGTTCATTGCAGTTTGAACACTGGATGCTGGTAAGGAAAATTCATGTATCCTAGATTCAGATGATAAACACAGCTGATAGGAATATGGTAGTGTCCCTTCTTCATAGTGTGGAGGAAATACAATAGTATTGTTTGAATGTGGAATAGGAGCAAAGCACTGCAGGAATTTAGGACTCCCCGATCTCCGAACCTTCATCATAAGGACTAGAGTCACCGTTAAAAGGAATAAGAATGAGATCAAAGCCAAGGCCAGCACCAAATAGAACTGGAGATCTGACTGATATTCTGGGTCATTGGACTGGCTGCTGATTTCTGGAATTACTTCTTGGAAACTTTCAGCAAACACCAAGTTCAGACTCACAGTACTGGACAAAGATGGTTGACCGTTATCTTTCACTAAGATCACCAGCTTCTGCTTCACAGCATCTCTTTCTGAAAATGTCCGGGATGTCCTGATCTCACCATTATGGGGCCCAATGGTGAAGAGTCCAGGCTCTGTCGCCTGGACAAGATGGTAAGACAGCCAAGCATTGTGTCCAGAGTCAGCATCCACTGCCACCACTTTGGTCACTAGATAGCCCTCCTCTGCTGAGCGAGGCACCATCTCAAACAAGCTTGAACCTTCCACTCCTGGAGATGGGTAAAGAATCTGTGGGCTTTTGTCATTCTGGTCCAGGATAAACACTTTCACTCTGGCACTGCTGCTGAGGGGTGGAGAGCCTCCATCTTGGGCCTTCACCTCCACTTGGAACTCCCTCAGCTGTTCATAGTCAAAGGAGCGCTGAGCATAGATGATGCCTGATTCAGAATTAATGGAGAGGTAAGAAGAAAGAGGAAGCTCTTCAATGTTGCTGTGGAGGATGGAGTAAGTGATGCGAGCATTGCGGTCCAAATCTGGGTCTGAGGCTTGCACCCTGAAAATGGAGGACCCAGAGGGATTGTTCTCTCGCACGTAGGCAGTGTAAAAGGTTTTCTCAAATGCAGGGGAGTTATCATTGATATCTGAGATATGTACTGAGATGATCTTCTCTGTTGAAAGAGAGGGTGTTCCTTTGTCTGTTGCTATGATAGTGATGTTATACTCTGGAGTGGTTTCTCTATCCAAGGGAGCATCTGTGAGAAGTTTATAGAAGTTACTGGAAGTAGAAGCTACTTTGAATGGGAAATCACCTTTTAAATGGCAAGTAATTTGCCCATTCTCTCCAGAATCCTTGTCCTCTATGTTGACAATAGCTACCAAAGTACCTAGTGGTGAGTCTTCAGGTATTGGACTGGACAAAGAGACAAGGGTCACTTCTGGAGCATTGTCGTTTTCATCCAGTAGCTTTATCTCCACATTGCAATGAGCCACCAATCCACCTCCATCTCTGGCTTCTACTGCCATCACATATTTCTCTGTTTCTTCAAAATCTAAAGCCTCCTTAATTGTAATTACCCCATCTTGTGGATTCAAGGAGAATTTCTGGAAAATATGTTCAGGAAGATTTTTGAAACCATAGCTAATGTCAGCATTGGTACCTTCATCTCTGTCTGTGGCTTTCACCTGGACCACTGAAGATCCTCTTGGTGTGTTCTCTTTCAGGTTTACTGTGTAAACTTTCTGAGTGAAAACTGGTGGATTGTCATTGGCATCAATCACACTAACCCATATTTTGGCAGTTCCAGATTTTGGAGGTTTCCCTCCATCCACAGCTGTCAGGATTAAATGGAAATGACTTTGATTTTCATGGTCTAGTAGTTTGTTTAATACTAATTCTGCATATTTGTTTCCATCTTCTCTCTCTCTAACTTCCAGGATAAAATATTGATTGCTGTTAAGGTGGTAATCCTGGAGAGAATTTGCCCCAATGTCTGGGTCTTCAGCTTGCTCAAGGAGAAATGTAGCTCCTGGCAAAGTTAATTCACTTATTTCCAGCTTGATGTCATCATGCAGAAAACATGGTGCATTGTCATTAATGTCTTGGATCTCCACAGTTATATGGAAGATGTTCATTGGGTTTTCAACCATCACTTCCAAATTGATGAGACACTGTGCAGCTTCCCCACATATCTCTTCTCTGTCAATCCTATCATTAGCATAAAGATTCCCATTTTCTACACTGACAGTGAAATATTGCTTTTTGCCCAGAGAAAAGACATGTAGGTTGCGATTTGCTATTTCTCTAGAATTCAGTCCTAAATCTTTGGCAAGGCTCCCTACAAGAGAACCCTTCTCCATTTCCTCTGGGACTGAATACCGGATCTGCTTTGAGGCTGTTTCAGAGAACAAAAACAATAAGAAGAGAGGTACTTGCCTTCTTACTGCTCTGATGTTCCCTTTGTGCCTTCTCTCCATCCTGTTTGCTGTAAAAATGTGCTTTATTGATGGGTCTCTGTAACTGAATACACTGAGCAGGTCAAAATACCCAGTGAGGTTGTAAAGATCGTGCTGAGCTTTCCTGCCACGATTTTGGTTTCTTCATCAAGACTGTTTTAATATCCCCGTGTTCGTCTGCTTTCCAGGGCTGCAGCAGAAAGACTTTGCAGGAAGCAGAAATCCATGGTTCTTCAGCCGCTTCACAAACACTATAATGTTGGCCGACAGTGGCACCCTGAGGCTCAGATGGAAAACTACAAGCGACATGTCTTCTTCACTCTTAGGTGTGTATCAGTTTTTCTCCCCAAAGAAATGGGAAAGAGTTACTTGCGTGTAATAAGCTTTTTTAAAATTGTTTTTCAGATATAAAATATGTAATTTGTTCTGGTTTCTGGAAAAAAATCAGGTTTTGGTGTTTTTTGTTTTGTCAGTATTATCCAATTACAAGGAAACATCAGCTTAGCACACTAAGAGTAACAAAAGGAAGCAAAGCACAGTCCTTTCGATAAATACACCTGACTTTGTATACCCTGGCTGAGAATAACAGGCTGATGACATAATATATGTCTTACTGGGTACATTGTAGAAATATTTTAGCAATATACGTACTTTACAATGAATTCAGTTTGCATGTGTTCACTTGTATAAGAAATATGGAATTGTGCATGTTTGTTCCTTTCGACTATATAAGCATGTTTGTTCCTTTTGACTATATAAGTTATAATTAACACAATCTTTATCTCTTTGGATTAAGATACACTACTCTATACTAATTAATTAAAAATAGCACCAATTTTGTTTTCTACCTGATTTTTAGGAGGAACTTTTCACCAAGAGCTGAACTGGCACAAAAGGTTGGAGGGAGTCTTGATTCCTTTACAGGTACTGATGGCAGCCCCCCCCTTCCCTTCCCTTTTGTACTGCAGAATTATACACTTGCAACACCTTAGTGACACCTCTGTTTTAGAAAAATGGGAGGGGGGCATCTATAAAATCATTGTGTCAGTTTTGTCTATAAAATCATTGTGTCAACTTTTCAGAGCTGTATAAGACATGGCATAGTAGATATCCTTCCATTGCAATAAAGTGGAATGTTCCGAGAGTGAAATAAAAGAATGTGATTGGCATGTATGTTTGCATGGTATACATATGCAAACATTTGTTATTCATGTCAAAACATATAATATATGGGGCCATGCATTAAACACACATGGTTCCCTCTTCTTCCCTCTCAAATAAATGACAGGAAGTTGGATAGGAAAATTGGGAAATATCTCTACCTGAGATGCCAGATAACCACTTCATGTAACCAATGCAGTATGAGGTTAGACAGACCAAATATCAATACCACAACGGGGCAAAAGGCAGCTTCATATGTTTAGACATATACTCTTGGAAATATCCTTATTGTGCAAGTTCTTTTTCTTCTTTGCACAAAGTTGACTCACATTATTCCCAGTTCAGGTTTAGCTTATGAATTTGCTACCATGTTTCTTGGTTGATACTGACAAAGTTTAGATTTTCATTCCAATCCCCCCCCACCTACTGACAATTGGAAGTCCATAGATATTTCAGTGAACATGAGAATTGGATGAAGCTTTGCCCCCCAAAAAGTATCACTTTCAGCTGAACTATTAACATGTTCCCCCCCCTCCAATAATCATTTTTTGGGGTTGGGGTTGGGGTTGGGGGGTGTCCGAAAGTTCCTGAGCATTTAAGGTATCTCACATACTTTGAACACTTATTAGGTTTGCTATACAATGAAGGTGAATTGACAACACATAACAATGACAATGCCAGTCTTTTTCTCTTAATGCAGACAGTTCGTATTTTGTACTTTGTCTGTGAAAGACAAACTAGATTTGTTGCAAATATATTTAGAAAAAAAAGACTTTTCTCCCTAAGAGTCTAGATCTGTACCACACCATTATGGTACAGCTCCATAATAATTAGGATTTGCATCTATTCAAAAAGGCATTCAGTACATTGATACTATGTGAATACTTTGTGCAGAATATATGAGGGGATTAGGAAATTTACAAGCTACATCTTGTCCCTATTAAATTTGTGAAAATTAATTTAAATGTCACATTTCAGAACAGTAGAAAGAACAGCTGGATTAACATCTTGTAGTGAAACGACCTTCTGCTGCATGATAATTTTTACAATAATTATTTTACTTTATCGTTAATATTTTTTTAAAGTATGAATCACTGCCAAGGAAACTAACCAAGTAATTTTGGAAGGCTGTTCACCACGAACCTTTGAAGGGTGTGACCTTAATAATTTATACCAGCAAAGATATTAATAGCATATATCCCAGGATTTTGAAAAAAAATGAATGCACTCAGTCACATCATAAAAGCTACCATAGCATGATCTGCAAAATATATAACACAAACAACTCCCAGAAACACTCACCTTGTCATCATTGTTCATGTCAGAATTTGTATTATTTTCAATGTTGCCTGAGAAAGGAGCACCAGACTTCTCATAATTAAGAATATGATCAGCAATCTTAACATGGGGAGTCAGAAATGTAAATTCATTTCTTCTGAGATTCTGATAGACAAAGCTGGTAGGAGTAAGGCAAAGTCCCGTCTTCAAAATTGGCTGGAAACATGGCACCAGCTTTGGAGGGGGGAACAGGGCCAAAGCACCGAAGGAACTTGGGATGCCCTGAACGTCGGACCTTCATGGTAATGGCCAGAATGACTGTCAAGAGGAATAAGAAAGAGATCAGGGCTAAGGCCAGCACCAGATAGAACTGGAGGTCAGACTGAGACTCAGAGACGCTTGGCTGCTTCTTCATTTCAGGAAGGGCCTCCTGGAAGTTCTCAGCAAACACCAGGTTCAGAGTGATGCTGGCAGAGAGAGAGGGCTGCCCATTGTCCTTCACCATCACAACCAGCCTCTGTTTCACTGCATCTCTCTCCATAAAAGCCCTGGTGGTCCTGATCTCACCTGTATGAGACCCAACAGAGAAGAGGCCTGCCTCAGTGGCTTGAACCAGGTGATCTCACCTCTATGAGACCCAACAGAGAAGAGGCCTGCCTCAGTGGCTTGAACCAGGAGAGCCAGGCGTTGTGTCCAGAATCAGCATCCACGGCCACCACTTTTGTCACTAGATAATCTCCCTCAGCTGAGCGAGGCACCATCTCGAAGGAGGCCGAGCCCTTGGCTTCTTGGGAAGGGGACAGGATGTGAGGCCTGTTGTCATTCTGATCCAGAATAAACACCCTGATGGTGGCGTTGCTGCTGAGAGGAGGAGACCCTCCATCATGGGCCTTCACCTGCAGCTGGAACTCCCTGAACTGCTCATAGTCAAAAGATCGCTGGGCATAGATGGTGCCAGTCTCAGAATTGATGGAGATGTATGAAGAGATGGGAAGCTCCTCAATGTTGCTGTGCAGGATGGAGTATATGATGCGTGCATTCTGACCCACATCCGGATCAGAGGCTTTGATAGTGAAAATGGAGGCACCAGAGGGATTGTTTTCAGGCACATAAATGTTGGAACAGGCTTTCTCAAATGTAGGGGCATTGTCATTGATATCAGAGATCTGAAGTGGAATTATTTTTTTGGTGGAAAGAGGAGGAGTTCCTTTATCAGTGGCTGTGACTGTAATGTTATACTGAGGATTTCTTTCTCTATCCAGGGGACTGTCTGTCAGCAGCTTATAATAATTATTAGATGAAGGGAAAATTTTGAATGGCAAATCATTTTCTAAATAACAAGTAACTTTTCCATTGTCATCACTGTCTTTGTCATCGACATTGATTAGAGCAATCATTGTTCCAGACAGAGCATCTTCAGGAACTGGGCTGAAGATGGAGGCTAATGTTATTTCCGGTTCATTGTCGTTCTCATCAATAATATTTATTTCAACTTTGCAATGTGCCAGTGATCCACCTCCATCTTTTGCTGCTACTGTCATGGTATATTTTTTGTTCTCTTCAAAATCCAATTTTCCAATAAGAATGATTGTGCCACTGTTTGGATCCAGACTGAATTTCCTATTTGCATTTACTGGTACATTGGTAAAATGGTACCTGATTTGGGCATACAGACCATCATCATTATCAAGAGCTGTAACTTGGACTATGGTGGACCCTACTGGCACATTTTCTTGCAAAGTAACTGTATACATGTCTTGAGTAAAAATGGGAAGGTTGTCATTGGCATCTGTAACATTAATCCATATCTGGGCAGTCCCACTTTTTCTGGGTTCACTTCCATCCAGGGCAGTGAGGATCAAATGAATGGTCTGTTCAGTTTCCCGGTCAAGTGGTTTCTGCAGCACTAAATCTGCAAATTTGTTTCCATCCTGGCTCTCCTTAACATCCAAAGTGAAGTATGAATTAGTGCTAAGGTGATAATTCTGAATGGAATTCATCCCAATGTCAGGATCTTCAGCTTTCTCAAGGGGAAATCGGGTTCCTGCTAGTGTTGATTCAATGATCTCCAAATTGATTATGTCATTGAGGAAATGGGGGGCATTGTCATTAATATCCTGTATCACTATGTTTACATGGAAAACATTTAAAGGATTTTCAACTACCACCTCAAAATTAAGAAGGCAGAGGGCAATTGTGTTACATATTTCCTCTCTATCTATTCTGTCGTTCACAAAGAGGTTTCCATTCTCTGGGTTGATACTGAAATGCTGCATTTTAGCCACAGAGACAACATGCAGATTTCTCTTTGCTAATTCCCTGACGTTCAGCCCTAAATCTTTGGCAAGGTTCCCCACCACGGAGCCCTTAGCCATTTCTTCAGGGATTGAATACCGGATCTGCTCTAAGGCAGCCCAGCAGGGGAAAGACAACAGTAAGAGAAGCCGTACTTGCCTTCTAAGTGCCTGGCCATTCTCTTGATGCCTTCTGCCCATCAGCTCTGTGAGAAAGCAGCTCTTCTCTTAAAAAAAAAAATGAAATGCAGTTCAAATTCTCTCCAAGACACAAGAATTGTCTGTAAGAAACAATCTGCCTTTCCTCTTAATTTTTAGGGACTGTGACCCTTTTCATTTCTCCTTTGCGGCAGGACTGCAATCCCTTTGCTCTTCTGTTCTGCTGTCCTGGACCCCAGTGATGGGAGAAAAAAACCTAACCCTCAGTGGATCTTGTCCTTCCTTTGCTCATGTTCTCTCTTTGTTTTCCATCCTGGTTTAAGAGTGACACCACGAGGATCTGGCAAGAAACTGCAAGTATTTCTTTCTCATGAATTTGAAGATGATCTAAAGTCATGTAGCACCGATATGTATAGCAGATGTATTAATGCATGGGGTTTGATGCCTTTGCAGTGAAAGGTGCCGCATAATTCTGCTGCCTCAGGTCAAACCACTACAAAGAGGAAAACTTGGATGTGATCGTACAATAGCTGCAGAATAAGCACGCTGTCAAGCATCTGCTTCTACAAATTGTAGTTTTGCATTTCTCTTCTTGCTGCCATTGCATTCCTGTTGTGTATTTTTCGTTTTCATCCGTGTCCAGGCTTTTTGATATGTTACAGCATATTTACTTGGAGTGAAGTTCTGCTCTACTGAATTAAGCTTACATGATGAGGCTTACGAAATCATGCACAAATCTCTCTAGTGTATTGACTACAGGTTAATGGTGTAGTAGATACATGATCAGACTAGGGTTAAGGAAACTTGTGATCAAATCTCCTCTTCACCCTGGAAGCTCCTTGATATGTATGTGTGGTTGACATTGGCAAGCCATGACATGAACATCTCAGAAACAACTAGACATCGCATGACAACAACAAATCATTCATGAGCCAGGCAGGACAAAGATTATGAAGTTGCTACTGCTCTATCTGATAGTAAAAGTACCCAAAGAGAATACTCAGCATCACAGAGCAGAAATCAGAATTAAAGTTATCTGAATGACTTTATTTCTTAATTCTCAGCCAGGTCATTTTCACCGTATCTGGGATTACAGCCATGATTCCCCCTTTAATTCCGAATCACTTCATTCCACACAATCACAAAATTTAACATAAAAGAGAGCATTAATCATCACTGTTTTCCAGGTATAGAATGCTCAAAAGTCTGGAAGTTGATATTTAGAATATAGCATAGCACTGTGTAATTGGAAATGCTGTGGCTTTCAATTTGCTGCATCACAACAACAATTACATTGGTGCATGGAACACATGAATCCCATAGCACATTTTAGAAGCAGGAACTTCCCAGATATATTTTCCTGTTCCTTAGGAAAGCCCTCCGGTCAAGTTGGCACAAACTACATCACACAATCTATATCAAGGCCACTGGAGAAAATATAAGCAGCTATGCATTTTTAAATACATCAGTAGTACAATTGACCTTGCAGTACAATTTAAAATCGTGATGATGGCGGTAATGTCTTAAGGCATATTCATCCAGAAAGCAACTTTTCTTATGAGATTGTGGGACTTCTTTAACTGGAGCACTGCAAGAAATAAACAAAACTATGCTAAGGATAATTTAGCCATGTAAGCTACCTTGTCTTTGAAACAGAGTCAAATACACATAGGGCATTTTTCTTCATATTATGATCCATATTATGGTGAAAACATTATTTTATTTTTTTTAAATGTGGATGTAGTGAAGACAGGCTACTCAGACATGAATTACAAGGAAAAAAGTCCTTGCACAGGAAGACAACTCCCTGTAGCCATTTTGATCAATTTCATAAAACAATATATCCATGTTCTTTTGTATTTATAATCAAAACATTCCTCTGTACAATAATATTTACTCCTTTAATGAAGGAGGACAGAACATGTGCCCTCCACCCCAGATGATCTTGGAACGCAACCCCCATCAACTCCAGTTAAAAGAACCAATGGTCAAAGTTAACATAAATGGAAGTCGAACAGCTGAAGGGACACCAATTCCATATTCCTACTTTAATGTGATTTCCCTCAGAAATAAAATCCACATTTTTTTAGCTCGTGACTTCCTTCTACTTGATAATACATCCAGTATGGCTGAAATCTAGCAATTAGGGGCGTTTATACACGACCCCTAAACTCCGCAGCAAAAGGCTGCAAGCTCCGGAGCTTAAAAATGTTTCCCCACCAGCTCCGGAGTTTAGAGGAAATTAAGTGCGACCCCACCCACCTAAGCGCGACCCAGCGCACTTTTCTTGTACCTGCTCTTCAGGGGAGAAAATTGCTTGATGCGGTGTAAGGATAGTGAGTACGGGGCTCTCCTCGCTTCTGTTTGTTGTTGTTTTGGCTCCCGCCCCTTTAAGAGCTACTTTTCAGAGGCAGGAATGTTGCCGCGGCAAGCGGAGGCAGAACAAAGGTGATCCACGATCTTTTCTTCCTTTTTTTCTCTCCCTCCCCTCACGCAGCCAGCAGCCAGGGTGGGGACACAGGAAGAGCGACAAGCCCCTAAGATCTCTGGTCCGAATTTAAGGGACCAGCGGATCTTAGGGGTCGTGTAAAAGTGCCCTAGCTTGCAACTAGAGTGGCCCCACTGAATCAGTGGGGATTTGGTGAGTCAGCGTCTCCATAAATTCCACTGATTCAAATGAGCCCACTCTATTTGTGATTTGCACTGGATTTCAGCCTGTGAATCTGTCCTGTCCTTTTAAAAAAATATACATCAAGTGAGAATTCATTAAGTATACTGCATCCAAGCATACATTTACTCATGTAGTAGAGTTTCATTCATAGAGGGAGGGGGGCATAAGGAGTGTCAGAAAATTCCTTTGAAGCTCTCCACAGCCATTTTAGTTTTCATCATCCTTTTGCTGCCGTATACTTGGCCACTGTGCTGCTCATCTTTGACTCTGTCCAGAATGTTTGTACCGGTGCTAAACAGCAGTGACCCCAAAAAAGATCCCATGGAGAGTTTCATGGTGAGAACTACTAACGTTACTTCTATGCACTATTTCCCTGTAATTAACTACAGTGTTTTTCCATGTATAAGATTATATTTTTGTTTAAAATGTTTTAATACTAAAAACTGAGGGTCATTTTAGAGACAGAAGTAAGCTGAGACAATTATGTGATTGAGAAACTGTAATTTTGGGTCGGAAAAGTGAGGGGCGTCTCATAGACAGAAAAGTACAGTAGTTACAGACAGATAAAACAATCTGTTATCTCACACCTTCTATGTCTAAGTCCAATTCATGATTAACTTTATCAAATGTTTTGTCAAATGCATATTGAAAGTTCAAGTATATATAAGGCTGTCCTGCTATGGACACATCATGAGAAGACAAGAGTCTATTAAAAAACAAATAATGCTGGGAAAGATGGAAGGCATCAGGGAAAGAGAAAGATGAAATATAAGGTGAATCAACTCCCTAAAGGAAGCCACAGACATGAGTTTACAAGAGCTGAAAAGGACTGTTGAGGACAGGTCATTTTAGAGATCATTCATTCATAGCATCAAGGTGATTTGCTAGCACATAGCAGCAGCAGTAACAACAACAATCCTGCACATTTTTCCTTCAGAGTCTTGCAAATATTATTTAAAGTCCACATTATATCATAAGAACATAAGAACAGCCTTGCTGGAACAGGCCACAGCCCATCCAGTCCAGCATTCTGTCTAACACAGCAGCTCACCATTTGCTTCAGGGTATTCCCAAGCAGATGTCTTCACCTGCTTACGGTTCTCTGAAAATGTCCTTGATAGATATCCTGCATATCTCTCTAACCTGGAGTTTATCCTTAGGCATCCATAATGATCGGCATTGATACCCTTGTTTTCCATGAACTTGTCCAATCCTTTCTTAAAGCTGTCAAGGCTGACAGCTGTCACCACCTCTTCTGGCAGGGAGTTCCAGAGACCAGTGATCCTCTGGGTGAAAAAGTGTGTGTGCGTGCGTGTTGCATCATTACAGTCATGACCAACTCTTTGGGACAACCAGGGCTAACCCTGCTTAGCTTTTGAAATCAGGCGAGATCGGATGTGCTTAGGGCATCTAGGCAGCTGGGTGAAAAAGTACTTTCCCTTATTCGCTTGAGATCTAGCACCCAAAAGTTTCATGGAGCACCCCCTAATTCTAGTGTTGTCCATGCCGTGTATGATTTTATAAACTTCAATCAGGTCACCTCTTAGATCTATTGCCTATTACCTGTTTTAGTTTGAAAATATTTCTGAAGCAGCAAACCCGAGGATAATCAACCTTTCGTGGATCAATTCTCTCCAATATCTGCCTATCTTACTCCTCAGTTTCCCCTATGTAATGCTTCCATAGATTGCGTACACTTTTATTATAATCCTTGCAAAAACCCTGCAAAAGAAGTCAGCTCTACAAGCTTCATATTGCAGGCAGGGGCTGAAGCTAAGAGGGCTTGCCCTTCTCTTTGCTGTCTCAAAGGCAACCAAGGGGTTCATGACAGAAGCAAGATTTAAAGTACGCAGGCCTTTTGATTTATTTCTGTTAATTCACTGGGAAAGAGGTGGATCCCTTGTATTTGAATTGTTCTGAGATACAATTCAATTCATGATCTGAAGCACAAACTGTTAACTGATAATGGGGAAATAGAATGACTAACAAGACTTACTTTAAATAGGTTAATAATGTGTGGATCATAATATCAATTGACACCTTTCCTAATCTTAAAACATACAAACATAGCTAACAGAAACATGTTCTTCCCTCTGTCTATGTAGTGCCACCTGAAAACATTTACATATAAGCAAATAACTATTGTTGCCACCAGATATGAAATTATGCATTAATTCCCTATCCAGAAACTGCTGATTTTAAGCTACTATTTCATTATTGCATATTTTCAAATGTTGTACCCAATGTTATGCAAATAATGCTCATGGAAATCCATCCTATTAATCTACTTAAAACTGCACAATAGATGCTAACAGTTCTAATTATGGGACGTTCTAATGGAGTAATTAATTAATAGTTATTAAATACCAATCTTACCTTGTCACCATTCTCTGTCTCTGAATTTAGGTTGTTTCCCTCATTGCCTGTGAAAGGCATATTATTAAAAATATGATCCGTAATCTGGACATTAGGTGCCAGGAAGGTAAGTTCATTCTTTCTGGACTCTGAAGACAGACAAAGCTGGTAGGAATAAGGCAAAGTCCCATCCTCAAAATTAGGTGGAAATATAACACCAGTATTTGACTGGGGAACAGGGCCAAAGCACTGAAGGAATTTGGGATGCCCTGAATGCCGGAGCTTCATAGTAATGGCCAGAATGACTGTCAAGAGGAATAAGAAGGAGATCAAGGCTAAGGCCAATACTAAACTAAACTGGAGATCATACTGGGGCTCTGAGCTGATGAATTGGTCACTCATTTCCGGAAGTGCCTCCTGGAAGTTCTCAGCAAACACCAAATTCAAAGTAACAGTTGCAGAGAGAGGTGGTTGACCATTATCCTTCACTAGGATTATCAGTCTCTGCTTTGTGACATCTCTTTCCAAAAATGTCCTTGATGTCCTAATCTCACCATTATGGAGCCCAATTTTGAAGAGCCCAGGCTCTGTGGCCTGAACGAGATGGTAAGACAACCAAGCATTGTGTCCACAATCAGCATCCACTGCAACTACCTTGGTCACAAGATAGCCCTCCTCTGCCGAACGAGGCACCATCTCAAATGCGTGTGAGCTTTCTAGTCCTTCTGTTGGGTAGAGGATATGGGGGCTGTTATCATTCCAATCCTGAATAAGCACCCTCAAAGTTGTATTACTCTGGAGTGGTGGTGAGCCACCATCTTGGGCTTTCACTTGCACCTGAAACTCCCTCAGTTGCTCATAGTCAAAAGAGCGCTGAGCATAGATGGTGCCAGTTTCAGAGTTAATGGAGAGGTAGGATGAGAGAGGAAGAGCCTCAGTGGAGGTGTGGAGGATGGAGTAAGTGATGCGAGCATTGCGGTCCAAATCTGGGTCTGAGGCTTGCACCCTGAAAATGGAGGACCCGGAGGGATTGTTCTCTGGCACGTAGGCAGTATACCATGGTTTCTCAAAGGCAGGGGAGTTATCGTTGATATCTGAGATCTGTAAGGAGATGGTCTTCTCTGTTGAGAGAGAGGGTGTTCCTTTGTCTGTTGCTATAATTGTGATATTATACTCCGGAACGTTTTCTCTGTCCAGGGGACCATCTGTAAGTAGCCTGTAGTAGTTATTAGAAGTTGATACTATTTTCAGTGGCAAATGGTCTTGTAACACGCAAGTAACTTTTCCGTTGCCCCCAGAATCTTGATCATCTACATTGATAAGTGCTACTAGAGTTCCTACTGCTGAATCTTCAGGGATCGGGCTGGATAAAGAGACAAGGAGTACTTCAGGGGTGTTGTCATTCTCATCCAATAGCTTTATTTCAACATTACAATGAGATACTAATCCTCCACCATCTCGTGCTTCTACCGTTATTGTGTATTTCTGTGTTTCCTCAAAATCCAAGGTTTCTATGACTGTAATTTTCCCATTAACCGGATTAATACTGAACTTCTGACGAGCAGCTTCAGGTATATTGTTAAAACTGTAGCTAATCTGGCCATTTGGACCTTCATCTTGATCAGTGGCTTTCACTTCGATCACAGAAGATCCTCTGGGGAGGTTCTCTTTCAAGCTGACTTTGTACACCTCCTGCGTGAAGACAGGCGAGTTGTCATTGGCATCAATGACATTTACCCATATTTTGGCTGTCCCAGTTCTGGGAGGCTTGCCTCCATCCAGTGCCATCAGGATTAAATGGAAACTGCTTTCACTTTCACGATCCAGCTGCTTACTGAGTATTAATTCCGCATACTTATGACCATCTTCTCTCTCTTTCACTTCCAGCATGAAATACTGATTAGGCACAAGATGGTAGTTTTGGAGAGAATTCATTCCAACGTCTGGATCTTCAGCATATCCAAGGACAAACCGTGCTCCTGGCAAAGTTGATTCACTTGTCTCTAGCCTGATATCTCCATTTATGAAAAATGGTGCATAATCATTAATGTCTTCAACCTCCACAGTTACATGGAAAATATTCATAGGCTTTTCAACCATGACTTCAAAATTAATGAGGCAAAATGCATTTCTCCCACATATCTCCTCTCTGTCTACCCTGTTACTTACATACATATTTCCATTTTTCCCATTGATACTGAAATACTGCTTTTTACCTAAAGACAGGATATGCAAGTTGTACTTTGCTATTTCTCCAGCAGGCAGTCCCAAATCTTTTATGAGATCCCCCACAGTGGAACCCAATTCCATTTCCTCAGGAACAGAGTAGCGAATCTGCTCTGAGGCCATTTTGCTGAACAAGGACAGTAACAATAAGAGAGGTACTTGCCTTGTTATAGATTCATTCTTTTTAGGGTTACCTTCCATCTCCTCTGTTCAGAGTCTTGAATGTTTCTTTTCCCCCTTTTTCGCTTGCTTTTGCGAGGCACTTAAATTCCCACAACAACACAGAGAGCCAAAGGCACGAAACAATGAAAGCACAGAATTTGTTTTAAATTACAATGGGTCTTTTGTCTTTTTCTGAGGATATGCTTCTGTATCCTGCTGTTTCCCAAGTCTGCAGTCTGAATCATGCTGCAGGGAGCACAATTCACTGAATTCTTAGCTCCTCCATGAGAACTAGGTTGATCAACAGCGACACTCTGAGCCTGAGAGGGAGCACTGCATGAGGCAGCTTGGTTTTAAGCAACTAACATGGAAGGGATCACTTGCCATGCTCATATTTAGGAGGGGAGACACATGTAGACTCTTCCCAAATACAATATGAAATATTTTCTGGTTACATAAAGCAAACAGAGATCACATGAATGTAGTGTTTGTGTTTTAACCAACACACATAATAACTCAAAGTTGCTGGAAACATTAGCACACAATGTTAAAGCTCACAAAATATTTGTGCTTTCAAAATTCTATGTTCCTTATTTTAAAACAATTATTTGGTAAATTTGTTTCTCTCAGTTTTTTTAAAGGAATACATTTTTTTCACTATATGAAAGACTGCTCAGTGAGACACTGGGAATTACTGAAGATGTTAGCACACATCCCTTTGATGAAGTCCAGTGATGACTTTCAACATTCTCCTCACCTTCTCAATTTGTATACTGTGGAGTTCTTCCTTTGATTAGGTGACCATCATTCAGATGTCACTTGTCATCATTTCAAAAGCATTCCCAAACTGTAAAGCCTATTCTGTAAAGACCCTGTTGCAGTCCACTGAATCATGTGGTGTTGACCCTTAACTCTAACAATAGAGAGGAGAGTTGCTTTTCTTCTTGACGCACAGTGATGTGAGAAAAGTTGTAGTCTGAACTACAGGAAGAGACAAGGAAACTTATACTGGAACATGTCACATTTAAGGATTTGTGTGTTTTTCACACAATAGTCAAGAACTTCAATAAAAAGAATATCAATATCACAACACCTATCTCTTTTAACATCCAAACCTATGCAAGTGCTCATACATGAACTCACATACACATGCCATTACACACATTTCCTCCTCCTATGAGTATCAGGGACGAAGTGCCTGGATATAAATATTAGAACACCCACCTTTGAAAAAGTAGAGTTCTTCTAATTAAAAAGACCAAGCCAGAGTCCAAAGGCCCATGTTTAGAGATATGGTTGGTGGATAACCTAAGCCAAGGGTGGCCAAACTAGTTCTGTCTGCAGTGTCCTTCTGCCAGGCAAAGATGCTTTCGCCCAGACAGGACTGTGGTTTTTAAGATGACTTGTTTGCAGCAGGAGGATTTAAATGCTGGATAGTGGGGAATTGTCTTTTTTAAAAATGAATAGTATAGGCAGTTTTCTAATTGATTTGCATTTATGTCTTATTCATAATCATGTACTTACAATTACATTGTATTGTTGTAAACCACCATGAGCCCTATTTGCAGTAGAACTCTAGGACAGAAATCAAGGAATAAATAATAATGTAAATAAAGAATAAAAATTAATTCAGATTATTAGAAGGGAGATTTGGGCTGCTTCAGAAGTTGATATACTATTGTTATGTTGTTTATAATAAAGATAGACCTCAAAAGAGCTCAAAAAGAGTTCATTGTTTTTGAATATGAAGAATATTCACATGTATATTTTCAAATTTTGCCTTCAACATAAAACCATATATAACATAGTTCCCTAAATTTTATCTCAATAGACAATCACCTTTCTTCTCTAGTGAATCCTTGATGAACCAGGAAATTAGTTCAGAAAGTTGAAATTGCTCTTCAGTGAGTCTTTGACCAAACAGAGCTCAGAGTAGTAAGATCAGAAGGTAGCAGATAATTATTGTTAAATAGGAACCACATAGACATGTGTAGATTAACTAAAGTATATTATCAATCAACGTGCAGTTCAGTCCTTTTCCTTTATCGTGGACAACTTCTGTATCAAAAGCAAAGCAAAAAGCAAAGTGTTCTGCTTATATACTGCCCCATACTACTACAAGTAGTCTCTGGGCGGTTTACAATTTTAATTACAGAGTGCAGGCTACACATTGCCCCCCCCCCCAGCAAGCTGGGTACTCAGACATTTATCTGCATAGGGGAAGCACTGCAGTCCACCAAAGGTCCACAAACTGGATCAATACACATAATTTTCAACTATATAAATACTATATACTATATACATACAAAAATCCTATAAAAACAGAGTAGCAGTCCATGAACATCTGTCAAGTCAAGGAGGCAGGGCAGCTGGGTGAACCCACTTTTCTATGCTCACACGTATATATGCAAATCACTTCTGCACAAGATTCATTAACCACAACAAGCTAAATCCTCACTGCATCAGTGGGGATCTGGTGAGTCAAGTTCCATTTATTAAATGGGTCTAGTTTACCTGTAACTTAGTACTGGATTTTAGCCAAAGAGTTATAATCTTTTTCACATATACTATCTTTTGGGGGACTTGGACTTGCACATGCAATAACTATAATACTTTTATTTATGCTTACTTTTATTTAATGACCATTCTTCTGCAGTTTTACTGCAGTATGTAAGCAACAGAATTTTGCTTAATATTACTGACCGGACCACCCAACTCAAAAGAACAAGAGAAAATAAACTGCAAAGAGAGTGCAAATATTTTTCACAGTTGTTCTCAAGGTGTAAAGAAACAAGCAGAGCCACTGTTTTGTTACTGCTAGAGATGGGCACAAAATGAAAAATGAAATGCTGTTTCATTGTTTCATTATGAAACAAAATGATAGAATGTGCTTTAGAAAAAAATGAAAGGAACTGCCTTTCATTCTCGAGCCACCAATTTTGGTGGGTAGCGTCCTTGGATGCTTCCCTTTAATCCGTCCAAATCTGGAGGTGCAGGGGGATGAGTTATTAAACTCCAGGTTGGGTCCCCCATGGAAAAAGAGGAAGTGGAAAATGTTGCATTTTAAACTCAAGCCTCATTCCCCTCTGTGGTGTGGAATGTGAAGGAATGGGTATGAGACGAGTGCTGGTAAGTCTTGCATGAATGGGTTGCTAAGTGATAAAGTAATAAAACCCCAGTTTCACTCTCTGAAAGACCAAGAGAAAATTAGGGAAATTTAGGGAAAGGCAAGCAAAAATAGAACAGAACAGAATCATTTCAGCACTCACCTCAACCCCCTTCCTTCACATTCCACAGCATAGAGGGAGTTATTAAACTTTGGAGTTTAATAATTCATATCCTGGAACCCCAAACATCTCCAAATTTGGAGGGTGGACAGGGAAGAGTCCAAGGAAGCTACCCACCAAATTTGGTGTGTCTAGGACCCAGGGGAGCCATTTTATAGCATAACAAATCATTTCATTTTGTTTCATTTCATTCCAAAAATTATTTTAAAATTAGTTAATAACAAAATGAAATGAAACAAAATCAAACTATATTTTTGTTTTGTGCCAATCTGTAGTTAACAGCACAATTTGAAGGGTGCCCCTTTCCCCTCGTTGATCATGACATGTATTGTAAAAGGTGCACACACAACAAATCCAAAATTAAAAAAGGTTTGACTGCATCACCCCAATTCTGGCTCGCCTGCATTGGCTGCCCTTTGCATCCTGAATAAGGTTCAAGGTGTTGGTTTTGGTTTACAAAACCCTCCATGGCTTGGAACCTAAATATCTGGCAGAGCGTATCTCCCAAACATCAGAGCTGGCCTGACCCACCAGAGCTTCCATGGCATTCTCGCTCCGGGTGGCCACCCCAAGAGAGGCCTGTAAGGTTGCAACACGCAATCAGGCCTTCTCGGTGGCCAGCCCCGTGGCATGGAATAAATTGCCAAGTGAGATCTGCCTGGCTCCATCCCTGGCATTAACAGCCCCTTTCCTGCCATCCCATGCTTTCTATGATACCTCTTTTGTCCACTTTTTGTCAGAGACCAGCAAACTTCTTCAACTGAGTGCAGCTGATTTTGATATGGTGTGTACCTCAGCTTTTCCCCTCAGTCATATCCTGTATATCACGGCCCTCACCTCCAAACATGTGACCCTTATCCCCCCCACCTCATTACATACTTCTCTGATGACATTATTATTTATTTATTTTTATTTTTTTAATTCATGTCCTGGAACCCCAAACATCTACACATTTGCAGGGAGGACAGGGAGGAGTCCAAGGAAGCTACCCACCAAATTCAGTATAGACTGAACAATCTCAGTAAGGAGACGTAGATGAGCAAACACAGGCAATGCATTTATCAGTAGAAAATAGAACAAAAATACCCAATTCAATTGCTGAAGGAACAAAAAAGTGTAGGAAATTGTAGTGGGAAAGAAACATAAAAGGAGACATGAGAAACATGAGTTGGTTGTTAGGAAAAGCCAGAGTGTATTAAGGCAGAAAACTCCTGCATCTGTAGGACCCCTCATTCTTGGTTGCTTTTATTCAAAATTGCACCTTAAAATATTTGCAGATATCTAAATCAACCCCAACTCACGACAGAAGGATCATTATTGATTAGTTTAAGGCACCTATCCACAGGAAATATCCAGAACATCAAAAAAATAATAAGAAGAAAACCACAAGGTACAGGTAAATCTACTAATCCCTAATCTTTCATGGCAACTATAAGTGGTAATGCTGCAGTGCCATAATAAGCTATAATATGAAAAACTCTTTTAAAAACTTACCTGAACATCATGCTTCATTTCTAACAACTAAGAATATAGCTGGCAGTATGAATGACGGGAATCAGAAAGGTTTATGATTAAAGCAACTGTTGATTTTCAGCTGTGATTAGAGATGGTGCCATGTGCAATGCAAGTATTTTGCATCAAAACAACCTTACCTTGTCCACGTTCTGCAATTGACCATTTATATTGCTTTCGCCATTCCCTGTTAAAGGTGCATCAGGTTTCTCGCAACTGAGAATGTGGTCAGCAATCTGAACATGAGGGGTCAGAAAAGTATATTCATTCTTCCTGGATTCTGAGGAGAGGCAAAGCTGGTAGGAGTAAGGCAAAGTCCCGTCTTCAAAATTGGCTGGAAACATGGCACCAGCCTTGGAGGGGGGAACAGGGCCAAAGCACTGAAGGAACTTGGGATGCCCTGAACGCCGGACCTTCATGGTAATGGCCAGAATGACTGTCAAGAGGAATAAGAAGGAGATAAAGGCTAAGGCCAGCACCAGATAGAACTGGAGGTCAGACTGAGACTCAGAGATGCTTGGCTGCTTCTTCATTTCAGGAAGGGCCTCCTGGAAGTTCTCAGCAAACACCAGGTTCAGAGTGACACTGGCTGAGAGGGAGGGCTGCCCATTGTCCTTCACCATCACAACCAGCCTCTGTTTCACTGCATCTCTCTCCATAAAAGCCCTGGTGGTCCTGATCTCACCTGTATGAGGGCCAACAGAGAAGAGGCCTGCCTCAGTGGCTTGAACCAGGTGATAGGAGAGCCAGGCGTTGTGTCCAGAATCAGCATCCACAGCCACCACTTTTGTCACTAGATAATCTCCCTCGGCCGAGCGAGGCACCATTTCAAAAGAGGCTGAGCCTTTGGCTTCTTGGGAAGGGGACAGGATGTGAGGCCTGTTGTCATTCCGGTCCAGAATAAACACCCTGATGGTGGCATTGCTGCTGAGAGGAGGAGACCCTCCATCTTGGGCCTTGACCTGCAGCTGGAACTCCCTGAACTGCTCATAGTCAAAAGATCGCTGGGCATAGATGGTGCCAGTCTCAGAATTGATGGAAATGTATGAAGAGATGGGAAGCTCCTCAATGTTGCTGTGGAGGATGGAGTATGTGATGCGTGCATTCTGACCCACATCCGGATCTGAGGCTTTGATAGTGAAAATGGAGGCACCAGAGGGATTGTTTTCAGGCACATAAATGTTGGGAGAGGGATTTTCAAAAGCAGGGGCATTGTCATTGATATCAGAGACCTGGAGTGGAATTATTTTTCGTGTGGAAAGAGGAGGAGTTCCTTTATCCATAGCTATGATTGTAATATTATATGCAGGAGTTCTTTCTCTGTCCAGTGGAATCTCTGTCAAGAGCTTATAATAACTATTAGATGAAGGAAGAATCTTGAATGGTAAATCATCTTGTAAATGACATGTAACTTTTCCATTCTCTCCTTTGTCTCTATCATTTATATTGATCAATGCAATTAGAGTACCAGATTGTGAGTCTTCTGACACTGGACTAAACAAAGAAACTATGTTTACTTCAGGGTGATTATCGTTCTCATCAAGAACTCTTATTTCTACTTTACAATGTGTCTCTAACCCACCTCCATCTTTTGCTGCAACTGTCATAGTGTATATAGGTGTTTCTTCAAAATCTAATGAATCCATAAGAATAATTGAGCCATTATTAGCAAACAGGTTAAATTTCTCATTGGCATTTACTGGGATGTTATTGAAATAGTACTTTATCTGGGCATTGGAACCTTCGTCTAGGTCAGAAGCTACAACTTGAACTACCAAGGATCCGACAGGACTGTTTTCTCTTAGACTGACTTTATAAACCTCTTGAGTGAAAACAGGTGGATTGTCATTGGCATCAGTAACATTGATCCATATCTGGGCAGTACCAGTTTTTCTTGGTTCACCTCCATCTATAGCAGTAAGAAACAAATGCAGTATCTGTTCACTTTCTCGATCCAGTGTTTTCTGTAGCACTAAATCTGCAGTTTTGTCTTTATCCTGACTTTCTTTAACAGCCAAGCTGAAATAGGGATTGGGCGTGAGATGATAATTCTGGAGACCATTCATTCCAATGTCAGGATCTTCAGCTTTGCCAAGCAGAAATCTGGTTCCTGGGGAAGTGGATTCAATGATCTCCAAGTTGATAATGTCTTTCAAAAAAGTAGGAGCATTATCATTAATATCCTGAATTTCTACAGTTACATGGACAACACTTAAAGGGTTTTCAATCACCACTTCAAAATTGATCAGGCAGAGTGAAGCTGTGCCACATATTTTCTCCCTGTCTATCCTGTCATTCACATAGAGGTTCCCATTATCTGTGTTGATGGTGAAATATTGCATTTTATTCACAGAGACAGCATGCAGGTTATGTTTTGCAAGCTCTCTGACATTCAGTCCCAAATCCTTGGCAAGATTTCCCACAACAGAACCCTTGGTCATTTCCTCGGGAATGGAATAACGGATCTGTTCAGGAGTAGCCCAGCAGGAGAAAAGCAATAGTAACAGAAGCAGTACTTGCCTTGTGAGTACCTTGCCATTCTTGCCTTGCCTTCTGCCCATGTGGATCTCTGACAAAATAGTTACTCGTTGATCCATGTTGAATAGAGTTCTCACCGGAATAAAGGAAACATCAGTGAGGAAGCACAGATTTCTCTCTTTTCTCCCCCTCCTTAATCAATTCAAAGCAGTTTTAGTCTTCTCGCTTACACTGCTCTGCCTTTGTGTTCTCTGTTTCCTATGGCTGTGCAGCAAAGCATCAAGGACTAGGTAGGAAGTGGTGGTCGATTTCCATGTAGATTGGCCAACAGTGACACTATGAGGTTTAAACAGAGAACTGCAAGTATTCCATCTGAAGAGGTGGATAAACTGTATATACTGTACAGTATACGTATTTAGGCCCAGATTTATTGTTTTCGTGAAAATGATGAGTATGATGCAAATTCTGCATCATAGTCATAAAATGTAATGCAAAATGATGTACGGAAAAGTTGAACAAATGGAGGAACACATCAAAGACTATGGAAAATGTGTTTTATTCTTATTTATTTGACTCATACCCCATCCTTCTCCTGGACTCAGGTTTCACACAGCACCCTTCTGTGTGTGCGTGTTTCTTTCCACTGGCATCTGCTCTTTGTGCTGAAAACCTCTGTGTTCCAAATTCCCACCAGTACTTCAGTGGTGCTTTAAAGGTGTTTCCACTTTCAGTTGTTTAACTCAAAGGGCAAGTAACAGGGTATTGTCATAGACAGAATCCATACAGTGGGATGATAAAGAATGGAGGCACAATCTTACAAGAGTTTCATTTCCAGGTACCAAACACCTGTGACTACCCCCATCGGACAATTGTTTAAAATGCAGAATTACAGTAAAAACTCGGCTCACATCCTGCATTTGAGACCAGTGGATTCAGGCAGCTACTTAAGGTTGCCTTGATCTTCCATCCTTGGTAAAATAAGTACCCAGCCCATTATTGCGGGGGGGGGGGCACAATATGTAGCCTTTATAACTAAATTTCAAATGACCCAGGAAGTGCTTTAAGTGCTATGGGGTAGTACATATAAGCAGCACACTTTGCTTCTACTCTTCTTACTGTTAGAGAGACCTAACCAGGAGAGGAGACACCTGCCAAAAGAACAACTAACACTCCCAGTAACATACAACAAAACACACAAAGGCTTCTGAGCTTCTTACAAAAAGGTTCCAGTTCAGAGTTCAAAATAAGAATTTAATAATTTAAGCAAAGGTGGTCAGCACTTAAAACAGTATACTCGCCTACCCTTGGCACCAGCTGTTGTGTTTCTTATAAAATTAAAGCAGTGTTTACACCATGGAAAAAGTCAGGTTGGTACGATGGTCGAAATAGGCAAAAATTAAAATTAAAATTAAAATTAAAAATAAAATTAAAGATGACAATCATTGTGGCACCTTAAAGACTAACTTCTATATACAGTGGTCCCCCGCCCATTTACGGTTCAAATACTGCGGCCCTGCTATATTGCAGGACCATAGTATATGAAAAAAGACCCCCTGGGGTAAGAGGGGAGGGCCTGTCGGAGGCCTCAGAAATGACTTCCGGTTCGCAGGGAGGCCCTTTTGGGGCCTCCAAAAGACCCGGACAGGCCCTCGCAGGCCCATTCAGGGCAGTGCCAGGCTGGGGTTACAAGAGCCCCCAGCTAGGCGCCCCAGGCCCAACCCGACCTGCATCCGCATATTGCGGATTTTCAATTATTGTGGGTCGTGTTGGGTCCCTAACCCCTGCGATAGGTGGGGGTCACTGTACTTCTCCCTTAAACACTGCTGGGGTTGGGGGCACCATAGCCCCGTGTAGTTTAAGATTTATATTTAATTCTTATGCCCTCCCCAAATCTAACTTCAAAGCATAAACAATTCATTAGCAAACATACCATGCAGGTGTACACATACATACACCAAGACCTCCTTCAACCCACACCAACCACATTACTGCCACAGTAACAAGAGGAGGAGCCTTGATAAGACCCACCATATGCAGGCCACTTTCTGGAAATGAATACCAAGTGCCATGTGCCATACTCCCACCTGGAGTATTGTGTACAATTCTGGTCACCGCATCTCAAGAAAGACATAGTGGAACTGGAAAAGGTGCAGAAGAGAGCGACTAAAATGATTACTGGGCTGGGGCACCTCCCTTATGAAGAAAGGCTAAAACAATTGGGCCTCTTTAGTCTGGAAAAAAGGCGCTTGAGGGGGGATATGATTGAGACATACAAAATAATGCAGGGCATGAGTAAAGTGGATAGAGGGAAGCTCTTCTCCCTCTCTCAAAATACCAGAACTAGGGGACATACACTCAAATTGAGGGCTGGGAGAGTAAGAACTGACAAAAGAAAATATTTTTTCACCCAGCGCGTTGTAAGTCTATGGAACTCCCTGCCACAGGATGTGGTGATGGCATCTGGCCTGGATGCCTTCAAAAGGGGATTGGACAGATTCCTAGAGGAAAAGTCCATCACGGGTTACAAACCATGATGGAGATATGTAATCTCTAGGCTTTAAACCAGGGTAGTTCAAGGGCCAGATGCAGGGGAGTTATCAGGAGACAGATATCTAGTCTCATGCGCTCCCAAACGCATCTGGTGGGGCCGCTGTGAGATACAGGAAGCTGGACTAGATGGGCCTTTGGCCTGATCCAGCATGGCTCTTCTTATGTTCTTATGTTCTTATGTTCTTATGTGTATTGAATATTTATATTTTTAAGAAATTAATTTATAGTATAACCACTACTGTGCTGCTCAGACCTGTGCAATTCAAGGGAGAATTACATTTTAAGGTGAGCTTTAGTGAACAACCCTGCATCCTCAGAATATATTATCATTCTGTTGTTGGCTTGACATGCTAGCACAGATGAACACAGGTACCTCTTCTAAAACTAAAACTAAAATCTAATTTTACATTTTGAAAAGCAAATTAAAACAATTTAATTTTTGAATAAAAATGGTATATTTGTCTAATGTTCAGATGATTTAAGGTGCAACCAAAGGTCCGTTATTCCACACTTTTCCCCTGTCATAACTTTGTGGCCACAGAAATGCCTTGCCTGTCAAGGCTTCTGATTTTCTGCCTCCCTCTTCATAAACAGCAAACAGTTCTTGTATCCTGCTTTGTGATATTTTATTCAAGCCCGGTCCATTTTCATCATCTCACCTTTGCCTCCCTTTTCTCATACCTCCTGTCCCTTTTGCCCTTTGCTTTCGCCCCATCAATTGCATCTCCACTGGAATGCTCCACTGTCACATATGGATCTTCAATTTTAGCAAATGGGCCACTGCTTTTTAGTGGCATTCACCATTAGCAGCTGTATCGCTGCAGTTACCCCTGAAAAACATGCTGTGGGAGCAAATATATATAGATTTGCTCCCATATATATGAACATAACTCAAATATGTTCATATATGTGTGTGTTCATATATATATGAACATATTTGAGACTGATAACATCCAATACAGAAGCATGAAGGCTACGGAATCAGCCCAGAGCTTTCTCATGCAATATCAAGTCTGGACTTTTAAAATACATTTTGTGCAGTAGTCTCCTGAAATCTAATATATTTTCACAGAATCGAATAAATCTGATCAAGTATTTGTATTCACATATTAATGCTCCCACAACCAAGCAGCACTGGGCTCAAATGTTTGCATGGATTCAGAAAGGTGGAGAATAAAATCACGACTATTATGAACACTGAAAAGTCATGTAAAATAAAAAGGAATATCATTTCTAGGCTCAGAAATAACCAACACAGCTGAACACATAATGTCATGTCATCTTCCTCTTTATATATTTGTATGATTGCAGTTGTAAGTGCATTTGCCTGGAAATACTTACTATCACTAAAAACAACAGAGTCTGCAATGTTTGTTTCTTATTAAGATCACTTGCAAGCATACATGACTTACCTGAACAGTGACCGAATTCATATTATCACTACTAAGCTCACAAGGCAAGAGGATGGGACCATTTATTTCACAGGATTGCTCATTGATTGATGAATCTGTATGAGTGCCTTTTAGAAAACTACAGTGGTCTTTCTTGGACTCTCTAGTCAAAGAAACTTCATGGCAATAAGAGTGAAGAAAAGCCCGGACTCCATCAATCCCCACAAACTGAGACACAGGAACACCACTGAAGTTCATATTCCCTGACTCAAGAAGCTGAGATTTTCTCCATTTGTGCAATTTGATGCCTACTAACATAAGGAGGAAAGTGAAGAACAAGCAGGAGACAAAGGCCACTGCAACCACCAGGTAGAAAGTGAGATCTGATGGGGGATCTATGGGGGATGAGATGCTGTTCAGATCTGAGAGGATGTCAGGGATGTTGTCAGCCAGTGCCACAGTCACTGTGACGGAGGCAGAAAGAGATGGTTGCCCATTGTCCTTGACCAAGACCACCAGGTTTTGCTTGAGGGCATCTTTCTCCAGGAAGAACCGTGTTGTCCTGATCTCTCCAGTGTGGAGTCCCACTGTGAACAGCCCTGGTTCTGTGGCCTTGGTCAGCTGGTAGGAGAGCCAGGCATTCTGGCCAGAATCCGCATCCATGGCCACCACCTTAGTGACCAGGTAACCTGGCTCTGAGGAGCGAGGGGCCAGCTCTATCCCAGTGGAGCCATCAGTGGGAGGGGAAGGGTACAGGATTTCTGGTGTGTTGTCATTCTGGTCCAGGATGAAGAGGGTCACAGAGACATTGGAGCTGAGCGGTGGGGATCCTCCGTCCTGGGCCTTCACCTGGAAGTTAATTTCCTTGACATCCTCATAATCAAAGGCATTCAACGCATAGACAATTCCAGTCTCTGAGTTAATGGAAAGGTAGGAGGAAATGAGGGAATCTCTGCTGTATCTCTCAACAATGGAATATGTTATTCTGGAGTTTTCTTCCCAATCTGGATCATCTGCCTTCAGTGAAAATACGGAGGCCCCTCTTGGGTTATTCTCCATTATGTAAGAAATATGGACTGCTTGTAGGAAGTGAGGAGGATTATCATTAATGTCTAATATCTGGAGTGGAATAAAAGCAGTTGTAGAAAATGGAGGTGTCCCCTGATCCATGATTGTGACAGTGATGTTGTAGGCTGCCACCTGTTCCCTGTCCAGGATTTTGGTTGTCACCACGTTGTAAAAATTATCAACTATCTCCTGCACTTGGAAAGGGATTTGGGTGTCAATAGAATATGTGACTTCCCCATTTATTCCAGAATCTTTGTCATGTGCTCTTATGATTGCAATAACTGTTCCTGGTGGGGAATCCTCAGGAATTGAGTTGATTTGAGAAGCTATTTCCACCTGAGGTGCATTATCATTCACATCAGTAACAATAACCAGTACTTTGGATCTGCCAAAGAGACCTCCCCAATCCTCTGCCTGCACTTCAAACTCGAATGAAGGTGAGTCCTCATAGTCAAGGTTTCTTGTGAGTGATATTTCTCCTGTAGTAGAATCCAAAAGAAAGATCTGAGAAGCTGCCCCTTCCATTTTTCTGAAGGAATATTTTACTTCTCCATTGATGCCTTCATCAAGATCAACGGCATTTACTATGCACACTGTGGACCCTTTGGGAAGATTCTCTTTGACTGTCACCTCATAGACCAGTTGACTAAAAACTGGAGCATTGTCATTTGCATCTAGGACGATGACTTGAATTGGCACATTCCCGGACTGAACTGGATCACCCCCATCGGTAGCTGTTAGGACCAGGTCATAAATGTATTTCTCCTCTCTATCCAGAGACTTCTCCAATACCAGGTCAGCATGTATGACACCATTTTCTCCCATGCGGACATCTAGCGAAAAATGGTGACTGCCTCTGAGACGGTAGCTCTGCACTGAATTTATGCCCACATCTGGGTCTTGAGCTTCAGGGAGAGGAAAACGAGACCCCACCGTAGATGCCTCACTGATTTTCCATGTCTGTTCCCCTTGTGGGAAGTAGGGAGCATTATCGTTTATATCAATAATTTCTACTTCAACGCCATACAGCTTCATTTTGCTGTCCATTATAATCTGGAAATTTAGCAGGCACTTACCAGCTCCACTGCAGATCTTTTCTCTGTCTATTCGTTCCCTGGTCTGGAGATGTCCAGTGTTGAGATTCAGATTAAAATACTGGATTTTATCATGAGCAGAGAGAATGCGCACCCCTTGGTCCGAGAGATCCTTGACATCGAGTCCCAGAGCCTTGGCAATATTTCCAACAGAAGAACCTTTCTGCATTTCCTCGGCCATGGAATAGTGGATCTGCCCAGCAGCTGCCTCCCAAGCAGTTAGCAACACAAAACTGAACAAAATCCAATCTTTCCAACTTCCATGTCTCTGTGATGCTCCCATTTTTAAATATGAAAACATTCCTCTCGTTCGGTTCTTCTTTATAACCAGCATGAGCAAAGGCTGATGCAGCTCAAAATGCCTGCTTTTGGTGAGCATCCGATTCTGATTTTTCCGAAGAACAGTTGGGCTCAAGGAAGCTGGATCCTTGTCTGCTACTGCAGCGGATGGGTGAACAGCGACATCTACAGCCTCAGGACGTGCAGTTCCGGTGACAGAAGGCAGAGTGTCCCTCCATTCAAACAAATAATCATTTTGCCACTGTTTTGACTAAGCAGAGATCAAAGTCTACCAGCTCCTTAGCAGTCTCATGTTAAATTATTGCCTTTTTATAGTGGATTTCAAAAACGTATTTTTCAAATGATCTTCATATTGGGGGAAATGCAGCCTTCACACCAAATTGCACAGGTGAGAAAGAAAAGTAAATTCTGTCCTGCAAAATTGCCTTTTGTTTCCTACTCTTAATTGGGTCACTGACGAAATCAATATCATTATTGTTAACTCACCTTTATTAACAAAATGTTCATAATTTTTCCTATGAATATCATTTCTGAGTTATATGATATACAGCCATAGAAATCCCTTCACTGAGTGAAAACTACTACTACTACTACTACTACTACTACTACTACTACTACTACTAATAATAATACTAATAATAATAATAATAATAATAATAATAATAATAATAATAATAATAATAATAATAATAATAATAATAATAATAGCCAATATATAAAGTTTTGAAACCTTCAAGTACTTCACACAATAATACTTTAATCATGATATGTCAACAACTGCCTGATGGCAGCAATCCCATAATGCAGTTGCTTGAGGCTCAGAGTAACAATCTTGCTTAATGTCAGTTAGTGAGAGCTGTAGAAGTTGGATTGGATTTATTTTTTCCAATTTTTAGCTCTGCTTTTTAAGTGTTACATGCCATTAGTTTTCAGATTTAACTCCACATTCCATTATAGAGTAGAGTAGACCTTGAACCTGGGCTCTTCACAGATCTCTATAGTTGGTATCTGTGTCTATATGCTATATGTGTAGTAGTCCACAAGTTCTAAAGTTACCTCATGGCCCAGCCAATATTTTCTATACTGCATCAGAGAAAAATGGATTTACCATCCTCTTTGTGAAATACCAAGGATGCAAAGTTGCTTCCCATGTCAACATTCTGAAATAAATTTGCCTGAACAATAGAGCAAGTACGTATAACAAGTAATTTCACTGACAGATGCAGTCATCTGCTTCTTTTTCCAGGACAGTTACTCCAAACTGAAAGCAAATAGGACTGTCCCTGAACCTTCTATATCTGTGCCATATAATCCAAAGCATGTTTACTTACACACAATTCCCACATAGTCCCGATAGGAGCACATGCTCTCAGTCTCTGCACAACTTAATTGGCTCCCTGTTAGTTTCCATGGCAAATTTAAGGTTCTGCTCATGACCTACAAAGCCCTTAATGGTTTAGTATCTCAGTACTTAACTGGACACAGGGGGCACTGCATGTTACACCACTGAACTACTCAGGATATCAATGAAAGGTATGGCACTTTGAATCCCTGTGTTGGGATGAGCTCCCATTGCTTCTCCCATCTCCTGCCAACCCAGCCATTCAAAAAAGAAGATAAATATATGAGTAGATAAATAAATACCACTTCAGTAGGAAAGTAATATTGTTCTGTGTGCTTGCTTGTGTGTTTACTCATGCCGGTTGCATAACCATGGAGATATGTTGATGGACAAACGCTGGCTCTTTGGTTTCTAAACGGAGATGAGCACCAGCCCTCAGAGTCAGAAATGACTGGACGTAATTGACAGGGCAAACGTTTACCTCAAAACTGCTCAGAACATCTCTCCCACAAAACAGCAACCCATCCCATCCATTCCCTGCCTCCCTTGAACTTTAAAATGGTGACACCTAAGGAGGTCAAAAGAGCTAATGCAAGGAACCACACATTCTCAGTTGGGGGCCCTTCCCTCTGAAACAAGCTTCCAGCCAAGGTTCGTCCAGTGCCATTCCTCTCATTTTTTAGCCAACGTGTAAAAACATAATTATTTAAAGCTTTCTTTGATTAGCATTTCAAACCCCAGATCTGAGATGCCCAAATTTATTTTACAGTTCTTTAATTCTCTCTAAATACAGATTTTAATGCTAGTGGGAGGATTCTATTTATTTCACTGTATTTGTTGTATACTATAATTCTGAATTGTTGATTTTAATGTAGTTTGACATGCAGTAGTGAATTGCCAAGAGAATGTTCACATTAATGATGTAGTATGCAAGTAGAAATAATAAATAAATGAATGAATAAATAAATAAATAAATACAGTAGTCCTGCAGTGCTGACATTACATGCCCTTGCCCAGATGAGCAGTTTAGAAATGAAATGAAATGAAATCAATCAATCAATCAATCAATCAATTAATCCCTGAACCTTTACCTCAAACTTTAATCAGGGCAAAGACTATTTCAAATGGAGTGTCATTAAAAACCAAGCGCATTACAGTAATAAGTGTAACTTCTGGAGAATTACCATTCTTATCAACAATTCCTATCTCTGCCTTGCGTTGTGTTACTAGTTCACCCTATCCTTTATCCATACTACCATCACCATCGTCTCTATTCTCTCCAAAATCTCTTTAACTGCAATTGCCCCATTTCTGGCCTTCAGTCTGAACATCCAGTACAGGAGGAGCCCCGTATCTGCAGGATCAGTGTTGATTCACTTATACATGGTGTGAAAATATTAAAAATATTAGAAGAAAAAATCCTGGAACTATCTTACAATTCTAACAAGGAAGTTACCTGAGCTGGCCACTAGAGGGAACCGGCGACTAAGCTATGTATATTCTTTTATATAATAATTGCATTCACTATCATCCATGCTTTTTGCCCTCTGCATGGTGGCTTGGAACCACTCCCTTGCAGATATGGGACCCCTACTGTAATTATTATCTGTGATATTGGCACACTTTAGTTAATCTAAGCATTAAAACCTGTATCTATACAAGAGGCTTCAACCTGGAGTTCCCTCGGGCATGTTCTCATTCAGATTTACCTTATAAAACCCCCGAGTAAAAACCGCTGTGCTGACATTAACAACTGTTACGTAAATCCATACTTCAGAATTTCCAGTTCTTATTGGTACTCCCCAAAGAATAGGGATGCTCCTTTTCTCTGTCCTACATAAAGTTCTCATATTTTCCACCAATTTTGTTTTCTTTTTTTATTTCTAAGGTAAACTACAGATTGGGAGTCAGATCTAAATTCTGAAGGGCAGCTGTTCCAACACCTGCATCTTCATCCAGAAGTTGGGTCATGACAACTAGACTTCTTTTCTTATAATCAAAACATTTCACTACTCATCCAAGTAGCCTTGTCAGTCTAAGGAACGTTGGTGCAAACCCTCCAATTTATAGTTCACCATGGTTTCATGCCACCCTGGTCTACTTGGATGAGTAGTGTAATGTTTCAATCTCACAAGAAAAGAACTCCAGTTGCCATGACTCAACTTCCACACTTGCATATAGGGTGCTTTTACACAACCCCTAAAATCCGAGGCAAAGGGCTCCCAGATGCGGAGCTTAAAATTGTTTTCCCACCAGCTGCGGACTTTTAAAAAAATTAAGTATGGCCACGCCCACCTAAGCGCGCCCCAGCACAAGTACCTGGTCTCCAGAGGTAAAAAAAAATTCAGATGCGGATTATAAAGCTGTGGATGCCAGGCTCTCCTCGCCTTCTGTTTGATTTTTTGTCCCCACCGCCCCTTTAACAGCCTGGAATCCCTACAGGGCTGCTCTGACTGCAGACAGAGGTGAACGGAGGTGAGCCTGCATTCTTTTCTCCCTTTTTTTCTCCCTCCCCTCACGCAGACAGGAGCAATGGAGTGCGGAAGGGTGGGAACACAGGAAGCAGAACAAACCCCCACGATCTCTGGTCCAAATTTTAGAGGTCATGTAAAAGTGCCCATAGATATGGATTGTTGTTAGCATGCTTTAATTTGAACAAACTCATGGCACCTACAAATGTTTCCACTCAGTCATTTCATTCTCTCCCTTTAAGACCTGTTGCACACCTTTTTTGGCGCAGTAATAGGGCATGTATTCTTTTTGGTATGGTTCAGTGTGGTCCTAATTTGCCAGTTGTTCAGATTATTAGCCAACAACTAAATGGCGATGCGAGCAGCATTAACTCAACTTAATAACCCTGTGATGTATAAGGTGGAATGTGACATTAAAAGGGAGCATGAAGAAACACCTTCCTCTATTTTCATCTTATTTCCTTCAATATTATCCTAAATGATACAGTAAATTTCTAAAATCATACTAAAAAATCCCAAAAACTGAACACGGCACTCTAGATGAGGCATAACAAGAACAGAATAAAATGAGAATAATACTCCAAGGGTTTTGGAGACAATACATCTATTAATGCAGCTAAAAGAGCATCTGTCTTTTTTGCAGATACGCCACACTGTTAACTCATATTCAATGTTTCATCTACAACAATTCCAGGACCTTTCTTGTTCATAACATTACTGAGCCATGTATTCCTTATATTTTAACTGTGTGCTTGGTTTTTTCTCCCCTCAAGGTGTAGAACTTGGCACTTGTGTTAAATTTTATTCTGTAGTTTCCAGAGAAGTGTTGAAGATTATCAAGATCGTTTTGACGTTTTCTCCTATCATCCAAGTTATCAGTTTTATGTGATATTCAAATGCAATAAATATTACCTGCACTCCCTCATCGAAGACATTAATAAAAATGTTGAAGGGCGCCAGGTGCAGGGCTAAACCTTGTGGTATTCCACTTGTTACCTCCTCCCAGTTTGAGGAGGAGCCATTGATCAGCACTCCCTGAGTATGATTCTGCAGCCAATGGGCATACCCACCTGTACTTGTTCTGTACAGCCCAAACAGAGTTACCTTGCTAATCAGAATGTGGGACACTTTGTCAACGGCTTTGCTGAAGTCAAGATAAATTACATCTACAGCATTCCTACCATCTAACAGGGAGGTTACCTGATCAAAAAGTAAGATAAGATTAGTCTGGTAGGATTTGTTCTCGATAAATCCATGTTGGCTTCCTCTTATTACTGCATTGTTTTCAAGGGGCTGGCAGAGTGGCCACTTGGTCATCTACTCCAGGTAGTATCTAGGTTCCTCCTTCTTCAACATGGGGACAATGTTAGCCTCCATCATCTAGCACTTCACCGCTCCTCCATGATTTCAAGAAAATAACACATTTGGTTCTGCAATTTCTTGAGCCAGTTCCTTCAGTATCTTTGAATGAAGTTCCTCTGTCTCAGAGAATCTGAACTCATTCAAAGTAACAGGTATTTCTTGGACATTTGTTTCTCAATCCCAGTTCTCAATCCCCTCCCTTTGTACTCCACATAGGCCTGGATGGTTATAGACTGTCTTTTGAAAAAGACTACACTAAAGTAATAACTGAGCATATCTGCCTTTTTGTCTATTATCTTTATTGTCTATTATCTATTACATTTTTGTCTATTATCATTTTTATTGTCTATTATCATTTTTTCAATCCCCATTGAACAGCTAAGCCACCTTTCTTTTCTCTGTCTTTTGCTATGCACATGGCTGAAGAATGCTTTTTGGTTGCTTTTAATGCCTCTTGCTAACCTTAGCTCATTCTCAGCTTTGCCTTCCTTCATGCCATCCCTGCAGTTCTTTACTTGTCTGTACTATTCACTTTAGCCTGGCCATCCTTCAATTTATATGTGTACTTTTCCATTTTTAACTGATCTTTTTATGATGCCATAAAAAGTTTTATAAACCAGGTAAACAAACCCATGAGCAAATCTGGAACACCGTGGTCTGTGTGGACTTACAGCATGGGAGAAGAGAATATATGATATGGTAGCTGCCTAGATGCCCTAAACACATCCAATCTCGCCTGATTTCAGAAGCTAAGCAGGGTCAGGCCTGGCTAGTACTTGGATGGGAGACCACCAGGGAATACCAGGTGCTGTAGGCACCTGGAGTAGGAACTGGCAAACCACTCCTGTACTCCTGCCAAGAAAACTCCATGGATATGGGGGTAACGAAGAGTCGGTCATGACTATAATAACACAACACACACACACACACACACACACACACACACACACACACACACACACACACACACACACACACACACACACACACACACACACACACACACACACGTATCCAGTGTGGAGTGAAGGATCACTCAACTGAGAGTTAAAATAGATCACATTTAAGAGAACAACCAGACTACATCAAATTTCCCATTGTGGACATGCCCTATATTCTTAAAAGAAACTTGGTCCTCAACCAAAAATTTTTATATAGAAATCATTCAAAGGGTTTTGAACCAAAGCCTCACATTTCAAGATGCAGCTTTTCTTACACATTTCCTCTCAATCAACCAGGCCTCTGGGTGTAGAAACAGTCTGCTTATCAAGTATTTGCAGTATCGGAGTCTCAAAATCTAGAAACGTGGCCATTACTTCACTGTTTGCCAAGAGTGGCACTCTGAAGCAGGAAATGGCAGAAAATTAACTTTAATATTTCCTTCCCAAGAAAAAAATGATGAACTCAGTTTTCTGTGTGTAGATTTAATTTCACATCAGCTGTCTCAGATCTTGTACATCAGACTGGAGGAGAAAACCCAATGAATTATTTAACATATCATCACTGTTTTCCCATGCAGGAGATCAATGTCATTTTCAGACTCAAAACATCTCTCCAAATATTGTACTCAAATGATTTTAATCAGTCTTTTAAAGTATTTTCATCAGGAAAGTGATTTGTGAACACAAGAACCTGCCCTGTGCATAATCAGTTTGCCTACCTAGTCTGGTATTGTATAATTCTGATCAACAATGTGTCCAAGCTCCAACGTGGAGATCCTTATTAGTTCTACAAGAAGTCTTCTTAGCTGAAGGATGGTGAGGAATGAACCTGGGAACTTTTGCATAGAAAATTAGTAGTCTACTTCAGTAAAACCCCTCTCCGTTACATGTTGTCAAGTGCTTTCTGACTATGCCAATCCTACTAGAGTTTCTGAGGTATATGAGATACTGAAGGAGTCGGTTTTCCAGTGTTCTCCTTTAATGAGTTTTCATGGCCAGTGTCAGACTAGAACTTCTCTCTTCAATTCTAGTCTGACATTCCATCCACTATATTTATATTGGCTCTTAGTCTCTCCATGTGTACATTAAACTATGAAACAAATGGTTCTCTTTACAAAAATGATATATTATATACATTCATACTACTGGCATGTTTTTATTAGATCAGGGGAGGGGAATCTCTGGCCCTCCAGATGTTTGGGCACTTCCCACTATCCTTTATCAATGGCAATATAGGAGTTAGGGATGTACGTTTCTAGCAATCCGGAGGTCACTTCCGGTTTGGTGAGAAGCACTTTTGGGGCCTCTGAATGCCCGGGGAGGCCTGTTCGAAGCAGCGTGAGTCCTAGGGTTAGTAAAGGAGCTCCCGAACAGGCCCTCCAGTCCTGACTTGACCCTGCATCCACATATCGCGGATTTTCAATTATCCGCAGGTCAGGTCAAGTCCCTAAACCCCGTAATCGGTGGGGGGGGTTTACTGTAATAAAGCCAACGTACTATTGTAACTGAAACAACAACACATACTGACTTCAACTATATCATATACGTGCAAAGTAAAAAACAAAACCCAAACATTATTTAAATGATATCCAAATGATACTGTTAAGAAAGTCAGAATAATATTGGTCCTTTTCTCTTTCTAATAGCACATCTTTCTATTAGGCCCAATTAGCTTCAGAAACCCAGAATCAGCACCTTCGAAAAGTACTACCTTCCCAAAGCATAGTTGAATTTAAAAAAAGTTAAACACTGAAACTTTGGAAAAATATATCTTTCACTAATGCAAAGAGGTAAAGGTACAATGTCTATATAGCATGACCAAACTTCCTAGGACATGAAAAAGCCCTGACCAAAGCATGGAGCCTGGCAAAGGGAAGTAACAATTTCTTCCATGATAAAAGATATGTCAGCATCTCAATTCACTACATCAAATATAACATGTGAAAGATGAGTGGCTATGTTCACACTATGTCTTTGTTTTTGTTAAAGGAAAACAATTGCCCAAAATGAGGCTAAGGAGGCATCAAGGCTACAACCATAGGATCTCAAAGTAACAAGAGCAGCAACAAGAGAACACATACATAACTCTAGCCCAGGATGCTTATGGAAAAAGCAGAACTTGTTATTCTCCTGTCACAAGCATTACACGTCCAGGTTTGTTTTCAGAAGAACATTGTTTGTACATAGTTCTGTATCCTTTGAGGTACTTGTATTTTTGGTCCTAGACCACTAGTGACTAAATATCTATCTTTGCTAATAAATCTCACTTTCATATTTACAAATTTACTGTGTGCAAGTGGGGTCTCTCCAACTATTTTATTTCCCATGACTTTTTATATGGCAGTCTAGATGTGAGAAAATGACAATATAAAGAGCCGAATAGACATCTTACAGATAAAATTCACGATTCTCCAGGTATTCTTGGAGTACAGTTATCATTAGGGTTGGCTATGCTGGTGAGGGATAGTGGATGCTACATTTCAACAGTATCTGGAAAACAAACAATCTGCATGACTGCTCTAGACACTAAGTATAAAAGACATCAAAGAAAACAATTCATTATGTTCAGTTTCACTCCGTAGGACAGGCAGATGAGGAATATATCTCAAAACAAAAAAGTATATAAATTCCATGTGGCATTAATAATTAGCTTACCTCAACTATGACCTGATCTTCAGTATTTAAATTTAAATCCTCACCAGATAGGATAGGAGCCATTGCCTCACAAGAAGGAGGTGGATTAGTCAAAGTACTTGAAAAGTTTTGCTTGGAAACATTAAGCTGGTTTTTCCTAGAGTCCCTGGTGAGAGAAACCTCATGGCAATAAGAGTGAAGAAAGGCCCGGACTCCATCAATCCCCACAAACTGAGAGACAGGAATACCACTGAAGTTCATACTCCCAGACTCAAGGAGCTGAGAATTTCTCCATTTGTGCAGCTTTATAGCCAGCAAAACAAGAAGGAAGGTGAAGAACAAGCAGGAGACAAAGGCCACTGCAACCACCAGGTAGAAAGTGAGATCTGATGGAGGATCTGAGGGAGCTGAGATGCTGCTCAAATCTGAGAGGATGTCAGGGATGTTGTCAGCCAGTGCCACAGTCACCGTGACAGAGGCAGAAAGAGATGGTTGCCCATTGTCCTTGACCAAGATCACCAGGCTTTGCTTGAGGGCATCTTTCTCCAGGAAGAACCGGGCTGTCCTGATCTCTCCAGTGTGGAGTCCCACCGTGAAGAGCCCTGGCTCTGTGGCCTTGGTCAGCTGGTAGGAGAGCCAGGCATTCTGGCCAGAATCTGCATCCACGGCCACCACTTTAGTGACCAGGTAACCTGGCTCTGAGGAGCGAGGGGCCAGCTCGATCCCAGTAGAGCCGTCAGTGGGAGGGGAAGGGTACAGGATTTCTGGTGCATTGTCATTCTGGTCCAGGATGAAGAGGGTCACAGAGACATTGGAGCTGAGTGGTGGGGAACCTCCATCCTGGGCCTTCACCTGAAAATTAATTTCTCTGATTTCTTCATAATCAAAGGAGTTCAAAGCATAGATAACTCCAGTCTCAGAGTTAATAGAAAGGTAGGAGGACAAAGAGGAGTCACCAATTTGATCTTCAATGATGGAGTAACTGATTCTTGCATTCTCTTCCCAGTCTGGGTCACTTGCTTGGAGGGAAAAGACTGAGGCCCCTCTTGGGTTATTTTCTATCAGATAAGTGGAATAAATTGGCTTGCTAAAGACTGGAGGGTTGTCGTTTGTGTCTAAGATCTGGAAGAAAAAACCTGAGAGGTAGATAGTGGTGGAGTCCCCTCATCAGTTGCTGTAAGAGTAACAGTGTACGAGGCCACTTCTTCCCTGTCAAGGGCTCTGTCCGTCACCAAAGTGTAAAAGCTATTCATTGTGTTCTTCAGTTGAAAGGGGAGGTTGCTGGGAATCGAACATCTAACCTTCCCATTCACTCCAGAATCTCGATCTTGTACATTTAAAATGGCAAGAACCGTCCCAGTTAGAGAATTCTCGGGGACAGAGCTGACAAGGAATGTCATGGTCAATTCAGGTGAATTGTCATTCAGGTCTGTAACCGAGATCCTCACTTCTGACCGGTCACTCAGACCACCCCCATCTGTGGCTTGCACTTCAAATTCATAGAAGGAAGATGCTTCAAAGTCAAGGCTCCCCAAAAGAATAATTTCCCCTGTTGTAGAGTTTAACAGGAACATCTGGGAGTCTTTCTTGGTGATTTGTTTGAAAGAATATTTTATTTCTGCATTTATTCCTTCATCCAGATCAGTAGCTCTTACTGTAGCCACCGTGGACCACGCAGGTATGTTTTCTTTGAGACTCACTTCATAAAGTGGTTGGCTAAAAACTGGTGAGTTGTCATTGGCATCTACCACAATGATGTGAATCTGCAGAGTGCCGGATCTGATAGGATCACCCCCATCCATAGCTGTCAGAATAAGATCATAAATTGATTGCTCTTCCCTGTCCAGAGGTTTTTCCAACACGAGATCAGCATGCCGGGCACCATTTTGTCTTCTTTGAACCTCCAGTGAAAAATGGCTGCTCCCTGTGAGCCGGTAACTCTGTATTGAATTTATGCCAATATCTGGATCTTGTGCTTCTGGCAGAGGAAATTGGGATCTAGGAACAGACATTTCACTGATTTTCAGTTCCCATTTTAGTGACAGAAAGCTGGGAGCATTATCATTGATATCCACAACTTCTACTTCAACGATATAAAGCTTTAAGCTGCTCTCAGCAATGACCTGAAACGTTAATATGCAAGTCTCTACTCTTCCACAAATCTCTTCTCTATCTATTCTCTCAGAAATTTGTAAATGCCCATTGTTCACATTCAGAGAAAAATACTGGATTGTACCTGTGCTAGTAACAATGCGCAGTCCATGGTCTGAAATCTGCCTTCCATCCATTCCCAGGTCCTTTGCAATATTCCCCACAAAAGAGCCTCTATGCATCTCTTCAGGAACAGAGTAGTGGATCTGTCCAAAAACTGTCTTGCAAGCAAACACCAAGATGACACATTGTAGGATTCGTCTTTTGCATCTTCCAGGACTCTGTCTCTCTTCCATTTTATTGCAGCTCTGTTCCAACCAGCTATCTATATTTTTAAACTATTTTGTTGCCTAAATAAGCAGTTCAAGCCTAGTCTGTTTGTGATTATGCAGAGCTGAGGAGGCTGGATGGTTCTGTCCGTTTCCCTCTTTTGGATTGGTGAACAGTGACACCCAGAGTCACAACCAGAAAATGCAGGTACAGTGCTTCATTTTGGAATGTTGATGGCGATCAGGCTTTTCCTTATTAAATTTTCATTTGTTCATTTCAAAGTTATTTTGTTTATAAACAGACATCAAACAATTTCCCTCCAGTGCATGCCTCAAGGCTACAAAACAGTTATTTTTCCTCCACATTCAAACTGTATTTTCCTTTCGTTATGAACAGATATCTGTATGTAAGATATTCATGTAAGGAATAGATTTGACCCATGCAGTTGATGAGAGATCCTGTTTTGTAAAGTCCTTAATATCAGAAAGTTGTAGCATGCCACCCAAAACAATTTGATGCCTGAGGAGTTGGTACTTTCACATACTAGCCTTTGGAGTATTCAGGTCTGACCAAAGGTGTGTTGTTGTTTCAGTGGCACCTGAAGTAGCAAATCTCCTTGTTCTTGTATGGGAATGAAAAAAAATTAAAACAGTTGACATTCCCCTTCCCCAGATATCTTTATTTTTTTTCAGGCAGTATTTCTCACTGAGGATGAGGAAAATGTTCAAGTACTCATCACATCTTCTCTGTGCTCAGAGTTGCATTCAGATGACATCTGGCAGCCACATCCAATCAAAACTTACAAATCATTAGTCCATATGTGGTTGCTGCAGTGTACTGGTGCATTGTTTCCCTCCTTAACTCTTTTTGGCCAGTAGATAAACATAGTTCCCCATCATCTGATTTTAAATACTGTATCCACTTTGACTGCTCTGTGAGGAATTGGCTTGTCCACATCACCAGGTCCACTTGCTGTAAATTGTGACCTCTAACAGCTCAGAAGCTACCTGGTTGGCTTCTGAGTATGTACTATGTTCCTGGAGAGCAGACATGGTTTGCCTCCTGAAGAGTTCAGAAGCAATGAGAGGGGCCAAATAGACAATGCTTCTTCAGCTGCAGCCACAAGAGGTTAAAATGTTGATCCCAAAGTAGCAGCCCGCTTTTAAGATGATCATTTTCCACATCCAGTAAGTGGCTCAAAACTGAAAGAACAAGGGCAGTAAGCCCCAAAAGCCCCTAAAGAATGAGAGTGACTGTATCCCTTTGAAGGCACCCATACTAAGGAGGAAGAAGTGTTCTGGGAGGAGACCTCAGATCTCATGGTTTGCCTTCACTTGTCCCTTGAGGAGTGATGGAGTTCATTTCACAGTTTTTAATAATGCCAAATCTGATATTAGCTAGACCTACTACTTCAGTTCCTTGTTCCAGCCAGCTCCACATTTGCCACCCTGTTTCCCACCAGCCTCACGGAGCACCAGCAGCCACTGACCTCGTATAAAATTTGGATGATAGTTTTGGTAAAGGTAAAGGTTCCCCCCGCATATGCATGCTAGTCGTGTCCGACTCTAGGGGTGGTGCTCATCTCCGTATTCAAGCCGGAAGAGCCAGTGCTGTGCAAGTCCATGGCCATGTGGCCGGCATGGCTGCAAGGAAACACTGTTTTACCTTCCCGCTTTTTATGGCAGTACCTATTTATCTACTTGCATTTACATGCTTTCGAACTGCTAGGTTGGCAGGAGCTGGGGTTATCAGCGGGAGCTCGCTCTGCTGCGTGGCACCCGGGATTCGAACCACCGAGCTGCCGACTTTGCAGTCTACAGTTTCGGTGCCTTAGTCCACTGAGCCACCATGCCCCTATGATAGTTTTGAATCACTGCCTGTTCGAACCATGTCCTTCACTTTCCTCTGCCCAACTTCCCCTGTGCTATGCCTTTCATTTCACTGGGGTCAACTTCTTGTCAGCTCCAATGCTTGCTTCTTTTAACAGATATGATGTAATGACAAGGCAACATTTTGAAGTAATTCTTTTCTAACAAAAGTTATACTTTCTTAACACCACTATAATTTTTAGCCCAAGGAATAGAATTCAAGAAAATAATAAAAAATCAACATGATGCTTATGAAAATACTGGTAATTAAATACAGATCAGCTAAATGCTACAGTTTTGTCAAAATTATGCTTATGTCTCTGTAACAACTCTAAGACTTTGGTGACGTGTGACTAATGATAGCATTTCAAGAAATAGAATTGTCCCTCCCTCGTTAACCTAGAAGACAATGAAACTCAGAATGTAAATTTAATGAAAGAGTTACAGCTATGAAATTATATGTGCAGAATATTTGCTAGTTATCTCAAATAATGCAGGTCCGTACTTCTGACCTAGGAGGATTCACCTCCAGTTATTTTGTCTCTTTCGGGAAATCTCTGGCTTTGACTGAGATCACTTGGCTTGGTACATTACCGGGATCTTGGTTGACTCCTTGATCTCAAATACTAGCTTTCTGTAGACCTAAAGTAAATGTTGGTTCCTCAAGCAGAACATTTTGAGGTTGGAATGCTTAGACAGAATGGCTGCAGTAATCAATTCATAGCTTTTACCATTCAGATTCCTCAATGATGCCCCTGGACTTTGATTCCTTCCCTTTCTCTACTGGGTCTTCATGTCATGACAAGTTATGATCTGTCCACTATACCAATAAAGGGAACTTCTCCTTATCTAGGCACCAAGCAAACATGGGGGGGCACTTTATTGTGAGGTTCTGGACAATTGTCACCAAATCTGAAAACATAACATAGCAAATGTAGCCTACAGGTTGACCTACAGCAAAGGGCATAGTTACACTATAAAAATGAATTGGAACATGGATCAGGGATTTTGAAGTTGGTTTTTAAAGTCACACAGTTTGGGGTTTGGTGTGTCTGTCTGTCGCAGAGTTTTCAACGCTCAGTGGAAGGGCTGTGTAATGTGTGGGCATTAATAGGCAGATAGCAGTGCTAAATAAAAATCCTTGACACCCCTCCTAATTGTCTTATTGTAACATTTCAACATTTTTGTATACATTACATTCTCAGACCAACTTTATTATTTACATTTCAGCAATATCTACCTTTTCCAGCATTCGGTAATGTTTTTCTGACCCTAAAGCTTTTGTCAGAATATCAGCAACCATGTCTTGTGAAGGACACTATTTCAGTTCAGTTATTTTGCTTTGGACTACATACTTAACATTTTGATAGCTCAAACTCACATTTTTGGTTTTTGCTTTATCAACTTCTGCTTGAGCCATATGTATGCATGTCTGGTTATCCTCAAACACAACAACTGGTTTATGTACAAACATACATAACTCTTGCAGGAATTGTATCACTATTTCAATCTTTGTGCATATTTGTGACAATGCTGCATACTCAGCATCAGCTGTAGATAGTGCAACCAAATTCTGCTTGGTAACTTTCCAATCAAAGACCATTCCAGCCAATTTTAAAACATTTCCCAAGGTTGATTTTCTGGATAAAATGTCATCTGCCCAGCTAAAATCTGAAAAACACTGTAAAGTTGGCTCCTGGGTTTGACTGATCAATAGACAATAATTTATTGTTTGCCTCAGATATCTCAGAACCCTTTGGGCTGCTTTCCACACCATCCCATTTTATCTCGCACCCTGCCTTATTAAACAAAACTTCAAAGCCTTGTTTTATAAGTCAGGCAATGCTTAGCAAATTTTGTTTTAACTGAGGCACAAGTAGAAAAACTTGTTCTATCTCACCTAGTCATGGAATCTGGATAGACCCCTCTGCTTCTACTGGAGAACACTGCCCTTTACTAAAGTTACATATTGCTGTTCAGATTTGGGAGTTGTTAATTACATGATGGCTCTCCCCAGAATCCAAAATAAAGCACATGTCCCTCGCCGTCTCAGGTTGGCAGACCACCGAGGCATGGGGATGTCCTTTCCTCCTCTGCTGGCTGTTATGTCCTTCTGGAAGCAGCTGCAGCTTTTCTTTCCTCCTCTCCAGGCAAGCTCGTTGCAGATGTGAAACGCTCCTATAGATATGGCATCTCTGGACCTCCATCACCTCTGGAAGGTTCCTCTGCCAGCTGGCTGATGCAATCTCCTTGTCTGCAGGCACATGCTGTACTCTCACCTCCGTGTTATCCACCCTTTCAGTTCCTCCTCCCTCAGGAGACCGGAAAGGTATGCCATGGTGAACTGTTATTTTGGGACAGATTCCATGGTGATGGCTAGGACATCGAAACTGCATCCAAACTCGATAACACAATGAAAACGTTGTGCAGCTCAGGAAACTCAAGTTCAGCTTCTTGTAGTGGTGAAAACAAGTGCACCATCTTATCAAGATGTTTTGTTGCACTCTGTCCAGTTTCCAACTGCATACAATAATGCTGCCTTGCCAGAGTAACTTGGGAAGACACTGTAATCCTCATGTGCACTGCCCACCGAGCTCTCCAGCAACACTGAGCACTTTCCAGCTTACGTACCAGTGGTAGCTGGCTGTCCTCTAGGCACAAAATTATCGTAGATAAAGCACGTTGATTTTCTTAATGTCCTCATCAGAAAACCGAGCTGGTGGATAGTTCACAATATCCCAGAGATCTTCCTGCATAAGAAACATCCAAAGTTTCACCTCCCACACAAGATAATTTTGTCCATTTAGTCTGGGAAGATGGAAATTTGGAGCAGATGCTGCCATTCTTTTCAAAAAAATGTGTTGCCTATTTAGCACACTTGGACACCTTATTGCACAGCCAAAGTTTTAGCAAAGGTTTTGACAAAAACCTGCGCCAATAACCTGTCGCAGAGTTGTGAATGCTCAGCGGAATGGCTGTGTGAAGTGTGGGCATTATCCGCCAGATAGCAGTGCTAAATAAAGACGCAAACACAGCAGTTACTCTCTTTACCATAAACTGTATTTACAAAGATATGTACAAGTCCAGAAAACATAACATGTTGGCTGGCGTATACCTTGTTAGTAAGAAAACCAGTACAGTGATCCAAACTTTCCAGGAATCAACATGTCCAATCTGGCAGAGTAATGAGCTGCTTTTCTCCATCAACATCCCAAACTATATGGAGCAACTGCCCTGCTTTTATACATATGTCTGATGCAATCATTATTCAGCAAATTGAAGACTGAACATGTGTGGAACTGTCACCTGATTTGACTTGCTGCCAAAATATGATTGCCCAGGTGTGTGCCCACTCTGATTTCCCATTCCCTTCATGCATCACAACCTACAATAAGACAATTCCATTTTGTACAATCCTTGACAGTTCCCTCTTGGGAAACAGTTTAAACTATTTCATGGAGAATATAAACAGAATGTTATATAAAGGTTCCCTGTTTCTCTGAAAATAATAATTTTTTGCTCCCAAAGATGCGCTAGGTCTTATTTTCAGGAGATGTTGTATTTTTCCATGATCATTTTAAGTGATCCCCCTCCCCCCAACGCTGTGCCAGTGGACACCTTCACCAGACATCCCCCACCTTTACCATTTCTCCCCTACTTCCGTCACCCCTTGTGTCCACACAATGTGCCCGACTCCTGCCCTGTGCAACTCACTGGCTAACTGTGAGCCAGCCAGACTCCATCAGGGCAGAGCGAGGAATAGATGGCAGCTTGTCCTAAGGTATTAATTTTTCTCATGCCGAGTCTACTGCTTTTCCGTTATACATTGGAACTTTGCAGTGCTATTTAAGAGTCCATATTAATAAATGCTCCAAATGAATCAGTATCACTCGGATATCAGAACAATGCAGTAACCCCCGCCCTTTCACTGTTCATATTCTGCAGTCCTGGTATATCGCAGGATTGTAGTATATTAAAAAGGGCCCCTGGGGATGAGCTGGAAAGGCCTCCTGTACTTACCCCAGGCCTCACACTGCCCCGAACGCACCTCCGACAGCCTTCCCGGGGCATCAGAGCCCTCAAAATGATTTCTAGTGATCCAGAGGTCACTTCCAATTCCGGAAGTGGAGTAAGTACAGGGGTCCCCAAACAGCCCCCCCCCCAGTCCCGACTTGTCCCTGCATCCACGTATCACGGATTTTGAATTATCCGCAGGTCAGGTTGGGTCCCTATTCCCCACAATAGGTGGGGGGTTACTGTAATAAAGCCAACATACTTTTGTAACTGAAACAACAACTCATACTGACTTCAACTTTATCATCTATGTCCAAGGGAAAAAACAAAAACCCTAACATTATTTAAATGATATCATAATGATACTGTTAAGAAAATCAGAATAATATCAGTCCTTTTCTATTTCTAATAGCACATATTTCTATTAAGCCTAATTAACTTCAAAACCCAGAATCAGCACCTTCGAAAAGTATTGCCTCCCAAAGCATAGTTGAATTTAAAAAAAGTTAAACACTAAAGCTTTGGAAAAATATATCTTTCACTAATGCAAAGAGGTAAAGGTACAATGTCTATATAGCATGACCAACCTTCCTAGGACACGAAAAAGCCCTGACCAAAGCATGGAGGCTGGCAAAGGGAAGTAACAATTTCTTCCATGATAAAAGATATGTCAGCATCTCAATTCACTACATCAAATATAACATGTGAAAGATGAGTGGCTATGTTCACATTATGTCTTTGTTTTTGTTAAAGGCTACAATTGCCCAAAATGAGGCTAAGGAGGCATCAAGGCTACAACCATGGGATATCAAAGTAACAAGAGCAGCAACAACACACCCGTAACTCTAGCCCAGGATGCTTATGGAAAAAGCAGAACTTGTTATTCTCCTGTCACCACCATTACACATCCAGCTTTGTTTGTTTTCAGAAGAACCCTGTATGTACACAGTTCTGTATCCTTTGAGGTACTTGTATTTTTGGTCATAGACAAGTATTATTTATTTATTTATTTATTTGTTGCATTTTCTATCTACATTGTGTACTCACCACCAAGGCTTCAATAGCCACACAAATTACAAGAAATGCACAGATAAAAACAAATAATAATTTAGTTTAAAACCTTATAGCACCTCAATAACTAAACAATGGTAGGCAAAATAATGGCGGAGGGGAAAAAAAGACTCTCGCCAAAGGCCTCCCGGAAAAGATAGGTCTTTAACACCTTCCGGAAGGCCAGCAGGGACTCTGCAGAGCGCACTTCACTGGGGATGGAATTCCAGAGGCTAGGGGCCGCCACTTCGTCCTCCGGGCTTCACGAGGAGTGGTGGTCATGCCGAACGGGACGAGCCGAGGTTGATCGCTGAGCTAAAGGTAGTCCGGTCCCAAGCCTGGAGGGTTTTATTTAAAACCAAGACCTTGAATCTAAATACCAAGGCGGGCCAGGACTGGGGTGATGTGGTCTCACGCACACCAGCCACCATATGCGTTCTTTGCAGAAATCTCACTTATATATTTGCAAATTTATTGTGTGCAAGTGGGTTCTCTTCAACTATTTTCTTTTCTAAGAACTTAAAAGTTATTACTAATTTTCATTTACATCAGTCACTGAAGCAGCAGTAATTTTATGAACATGGCAGTCTAGATAAAGCCGAATAAGCATCTTAAAGATAAAATTCAAGATTCTCCAGGTATTCTTAGAGTATAGTTCTCATTAGGGTTAGTTATGATGGTGAGGGATGCTGGAAGCTACATTTCAACAGTATCTGGAAAACAAACAATCCCTATGACTACTGTAGACTCTTATTATAAAAGATAACAAAGTAAATAATTTCTTATGCTCATTTTCACTTAGATGAGGAATATCTCTCAAAACAAATAATTTCTTATATGAATTCCATTTGGTCATAATAATTAGCTTACCTCAGCTGTGACCTGATCTTCAATATTCAAATTTAAATCCTCACCACATAGAATAGGAGCCATTGCCTCACAAGAAGGAGGTGGATTAGTCAAAGTACTTGAAAAGTTTGGCTTGGAAACATTAAGCTGGTTTTTCCTAGAGTCCCTGGTGAGAGAAACCTCATGGCAATAAGAGTGAAGAAAGGCCCGCACTCCATCAATCCCCACAAACTGAGACACAGGAATACCACTGAAGTTCATACTCCCAGACTCAAGGAGCTGAGAATTTCTCCATTTGTGCAACTTCATGGCCATTAAAACAAGAAGGAAGGTGAAGAACAAGCAGGAGACAAAGGCCACTGCAACCACCAGGTAGAAAGTGAGATCTGATGGAGGATCTGAGGGAGCTGATATGCTAGTCAGGTCTGAGAGGATGTCAGGGATGTTGTCAGCCAGTGCCACAGTCACCGTGACAGAGGCAGAAAGAGATGGTTGCCCATTGTCCTTGACCAAGACCACCAGGCTTTGCTTGAGGGCATCTTTCTCCAGGAAGAACCGGGCTGCCCTGATCTCTCCAGTGTGGAGTCCCACCGAGAAGAGCCCTGGCTCTGTGGCCTTGGTCAGCTGGTAGGAGAGCCAGGCATTCTGGCCAGAATCTGCATCCACGGCCACCACCTTAGTGACCAGGTAGCCTGGCTCTGAGGAGCGAGGGGCCAGCTCTATCCCAGTAGATCCGTCAGTGGGAGGGGAAGGGTACAGGATTTCCGGTGCGTTGTCATTCTGGTCCAGGATGAAGAGGGTCACAGACGCATTAGAGCTGAGGGGTGGGGAGCCTCCATCCTGGGCCTTCACCCATAAATTAATCTCCTTGACCTTTTCATAATCAAAGGAATCCAAAGCATAGATAACCCCAGTCTCAGAGTTAATGGAGAGGTAGGAGGAGAGAGGAGAGTCACCAATTTGATCTTCAATGATGGAATAACTGATTCTTGCATTCTCTTCCCAATCTGGGTCACTTGCTTGAAGGGAAAAAACCGAGGCCCCTCGTGGGTTATTTTCTGTCAGATAAGTGGTATAAATTGGCTTGCTGAAGACTGGTGGGTTGTCGTTTGTGTCTAAGATCTGGAGTGAAATAACCTGAGAGGTAGATAGTGGTGGAGTCCCCTCATCAGTTGCAGTAAAAGTAACCGTGTAGGAGGCCACTTCTTCCCTGTCAAGGGCTCTGTCCGTCACCAAAGTGTAAAAGTCATCCATTGTGTTCTTCAGTTGAAAGGGAAGGTTGCTGGGAATCGAACATCTAACCTTCCCATTGACTCCTGAATCTCGGTCTTGTACATTTAAAATGGCAAGAACCGTCCCTGTTGGAGAATTCTCAGGGACAGAGCTCACTAAGAAGGAAATGGCTAATTCAGGCACATTGTCATTCAGGTCTGTAACTGAGATCCTAAACTTTGACCGGTCACTCAGGCCTCCCCCATCCGTGGCTTGCACCTCGAATTCATAGAAGGAAGATGCTTCAAAATCGAGGCTCCCCAAAAGAATAACTTCCCCAGTTGTAGAATTTAACAGAAACATCTGGGAATCTTTCTTGGATATTTTTTTGAAAGAATATTTTACTTCCCCATTTATTCCTTCATCCAGATCAGTGGCTCTTACCGCAGCCACTGTGGACCACGTAGGAACGCTTTCCTTGACGCTTACTTCATAAAGTGGTTGACTAAAAACTGGTGCATTGTCATTGGCATCTAGCACAATGATGTTAATCTGCAGAGTGCCGGATCTGATAGAATCACCCCCATCCATAGCTGTCAGAATAAGATCATAAATTGATTGCTTTTCCCTGTCCAGAGGTTTCTCCAACACCAACTCAGCATGCTGGGCACCATGTTCTTCTCTTTGAACCTCCAGTGAAAAATGGCTGCTCCCTGTGAGTCGGTAACTCTGTATTGAATTTATGCCAATATCTGGATCTTGTGCTTCTGGCAGAGGAAACTGGGATCTAGGAACAGACAGTTCACTGATTTTCAGTTCCCATTTCAGTGACAGAAAGCTGGGAGCATTATCATTGATATCCACAACTTCTACTTCAACGATATAAAGCTTTAAGCTGCTCTCAGCAATGACCTGGAACTTTAATATGCAAGTCTCTACTCTTCCACAAATCTCTTCTCTATCTATCCTCTCAGAAATTTGTAAATGCCCATTGTTCACATTCAGAGAAAAATACTGGATTGTACCTGTGCTAGTAACAATGCGCAGTCCATGGTCTGAAATCTGCCTTCCATCCATTCCCAGGTCCTTTGCAATATTCCCCACAAAAGAGCCTCTATGCATCTCTTCAGGAACAGAGTAGTGGATCTGTCCAAAAACTGTCTTGCAAGCAAACACCAAGATGACACATTGTAGGATTCGTCTTTTGCATCTTCCAGGACTCTGTCTCTCTTCCATTTTATTGCAGCTCTGTTCCAACCAGCTATCTATATTTTTAAACTATTTTGTTGCCTAAATAAGCAGTTCAAGCCTAGTCTATTTGTGATTCCGCAGAGCTGAGGAGGCTGGATGGTTCTGTCCGTTTCCCTCTTTTGGATTGGTGAACAGTGACACCCAGAGTCACAACCAGAAAATGCAGGTACAGTGCTTCATTTTGGAATGTTGATGGTGATCAGGCTTTTCCTTATTAAATTTTCATTTGTTCATTTCAAAGTTATTTTGTTTATAAACAGACATCAAACAATTTCCCTCCAGTGCATGTTTCAAGACTACAAAACAATTATATTTCCTCCATTATATTTTCCTTCTGTTATGAACAGATTTCTGTATGAGAGATATTCATGTAAAGCATCGATTTGACCCATACAGTTGATCCTGTTTTGTAAAGTCCTTAATATCAGAAAGTTGTAGCATGCCACCCAGAACAATTTGATGCCTGAGGAGTTGGCACTTTCACATACTAGCATTTGGAGTATTTGAGGTCTGACCAAAGGTGTGTTGTTGTTTCAGTGGCATCTGAAGTAGCAAATCTCCTTGTTCTTGTATGGGAATGAAAAAAATTTAAAGCAGTTGACATTCCCCTTCCCCAGATATCTTAATTTTTTCCAGGCAGTATTTCTCAATGAGCATGAGGAAAATGTTCAAGTACTCATCACATCCTCTCTGTGCTCAGTTTTAATTGCATTCAGATGACATCTACTAGCCACATCCAATCAAAACTTACTGAGATGTGGTCGCTGGAGTGTACTGATGCATTGTTTCCCTCCTAAACTCTTTTTGACCAGTAGATAAACATAGTTCCCCATTATCTGATTTTAAACCCACTTTGACTGCTCTGCGAAGAATTGGCTTGTCACTTGCTGTAAACTGTGACTTCTAACAGCTCAGGAGCTTCCCTGTTGGCTTCTGAGTATGTATGTTCCTGGACAGCACACATGGTTTGCCTCCTGAAGAGTTCAGAAGCAATGAGAGGGGCCAAATCAACAGTGCTTACTAAGTTTCCTTCACAATTGGTTAAAATGTTGATCCCAAAGCAGCAGCCCCCTTTTAAGGTGATCATTTCCCATCTCCATTATAAGTGGCTCAAAACTGAAAGAACAAGGGCAGTAAGCCTGAAAATCCCCTAAACCTAAACCATAAGAGTGACTGCTTCCCTTTGAAGGTACTCATACTAAGGAGGATGAAATGGTCTGGGAGGAGACCTCAGATCCCATGGTTTGCCTTCACTTGTCCCTTGAGGAGTGACGGAGTTTGCTTCACTGTAAACGTTGTGGCTTCTATTAAACTTTTGTAATGGTTTGCTTCAGTTTTTAATAATGCCAATTTGCCAAATCTCTTGTTGGGTGGACGTACTACTTCAGTTCCTTGTTCCAGCCAGCTCCACATTTGCCAACCTGTTTCCCACCACCCTCACTGAGCACCAGCAGCCACTGACCTAGTATAACATTTGGATGATAGTTTTGAATCCCTGCATATAATTCAATGCTCCTCTGCTTTCTGTGTACTTACCCAGATTCTTTCAACCCATTTGTTATCATTCTCTCTAACGGTTTTGCAAACCCATTCAAACCATGTCCTTCACTTTCCTCTGCTCACCTTTCCCTGTGCTATGCCTTTCATTTCACTGGGGTCAACTTCTTGTCAGCATCAGTGCTTACTCCTTTTAACAGATATGATCTCATGACAAGGCAACATTTTGAAACAGCTCCTTTTTAACAGAGGTTATACATTTTTAACACCACTATTATTATTTTTAGCCCCAGAAATAAAATTCAAGAAAGTAATAAAGAATCAAGATGATGCTTATGAAAATGCTGGTAATTAAATACAGATCAGCTAAGTGCTACAGTTTTGTTAACATTTTGATTATGTCTCTGTAACAACTCTAAAACTTCGATGATGTGTGACTAGTGATAGCATTTTCAAGAAATAGAGTATTCTCCCTTCCTCATTAACGAAGAAGACATGAAACTCAAAATGTAGATTTAATGAAAGAGTTACAGCTATGAAATTATATATGCAGAATATTTGGGGTTGGTGTGTGTGTGTGTCCTCTTGGGAAACAGTTTAAACTGTTTTTAAACTGTTGTATATTGGTCAAATGGCTACATGAGATTTTTAAATAATTGCATTCAAGGCTTTGTCCTTCACCAACCTACACTCACAATGACAGCTTCTCGCAGGTCTTCCCATTGCTCCTCTGGTGTTACTTTTTTATTTATTGTTTCTTTCCAACTGGGATAATGCTAGTACAGTATTCCAGGTAGAAAATACAACAAATCAGACTGTAAGGTTTCCCTACTGTCCAACTCACACAGAGAGACACACACATTGGGGGCAGGGAGGGGAGAGAAGGACAGGGACTGACCAACTCTTAGGAATTTATAATGATGAGAAAATATTAACAGACCCAAATGTGCTGAGAAGGCATGAGGTCAACATGACCCATCCTCTGAGACTTTGCATAACAGCTGAGACTTGGCATGATCACACATTGCAGAAGTGTCATTTTGCTGAAGAGCATCATTTAGTGGTTAGCCAGGAATAAGGAACCAGTTGAACTATCAAACAAAACTGGGAAATAGGGTCAAGTCGTTCTGGCTTTAATGGCCAAATCGCTATAAGCCAAGGACATGAGCTAATGAACAGGCACATGTAGGTATGTGTGGGCACGTGAAGAGACGTACAAAAAACGTCAGTCTGAGATCATACACATCATACAGAGAGTATATAAATCATGGGAAACCATTTGAACCCTGTCCAGACCAGCAAGAATTGATCTCTGCATTGATCAACTCAGGCAGCTCTGAACCCTTAAGCAATGGCTTGCTTAAGAACTCATACTAACCATATCTGTGTTTTGTTATGCTGGCTTGCTAATTACTTTCTATATTTCTGTATTCCTGTGAATGTCTAATAAAACCCTTGGTATGTAACTAACTCTCAGCGTGGCAATTTTGATGAACCACCAGAACTAACAAATGGTGCATTGACAATATTTTTAAGAAACATCTTACACTTATCACAACCAACCACCAGGACTGGTGAGAGGGAAGGCATTCCATGAGTGGTAAAGAGAAATTGACCAGAGAAATTGACCTGTATAGTTTCTATGGAACACTTTCCTCCACCCATGAAGGTATTTTACTGTTTCTTGTTTCCTTTGAACATTCCTCCCTTATCTCTTTCCCACTCATCCATCCACATATATAATGTGGAACTTCTCATATCATACCTCTAAATGTGATAACTGAATACAGTTGTGTTGTTCTGCATGGATACAAGGCATCCATGCCTAGAACTTTTGAATGCTTTTGATGAGGGAAGGTAGGGTACCCTAAATGAACATATACATTTCTCTACATAACTTGAATGTCTGCAAATGTATTCATTCCTTAAAGAAAATAATAGCATTGGCTCCCACAAAGGAGAGCTTCAACAATCCACAACAGCCCACAAGACCAAACATTACATTCTCAGTTTACATTTTCAGCCAAGAGAAAAATAACTCACCATTTCTCCAGACTGCTGTTCAGGATTTAAATTATTTCCTTCACTGAACATCAGTGAGACTTCAGGATTACCATTGCAAAGGATATTCTCTGCTATTTGCACACTGGGTTGCAAAAAGGTCAGCTCGTTCCTCCGGGATTCAGAGGACAGACAGATCTGGTAAGAATAAGGCAAGGTCCCCTCCTTGTAGTTTGGAGGGAATATGGCTCCCGTCTTTGAACAGGGATCAGGGACAAAACACTGAAGGAATGTAGGGCTTCTTGACCGCTGGAGTTTCATTACAATAGTCATCAGCACTGTCATCAGAAACAGGAAGGACACCAAAGCCAAGGCCAGTACCAGATAAAACTGCAGGTCGGACTGAGACTCTGTGTCAAGAGGTTGGGAGTTCATCTCCGGAAGGGCTTCCTGAAAGTTCTCAGCAAACACCAGGTTCAAAGTCACACTGGCTGAGAGAGGAAGGTGTCCATTATCCTTCACCATGATGACCAGCCTCTGCTTCACAGCATCTCTTTCAAGCAGTGCTCGAGCTATCTGAATTTCTCCCGTGTGGGAGCCAATGGTGAAGAGGGAGGGCTCTGTAGCCTGCAGCAGATGGAAGGAGAGCCAAGAATTGTGTCCAGAGTCAGCATCCACAGCTACCACCTTGGTCACCAGATAATTGGGCTCTGCTGAACGAGGCACCATCTCAAAGAGGGATGAACCCTCCATGGCTTGGGAAGGGTACAGAATCTGGGGGGCATTGTCGTTCCTATCCAAAACACAAACTGTCACTGTGGCACTACTAGCAAGAGCAGGGGAGCCGCCATCTTGGGCCTTCACTTGAATGTGGAACTCCCTGAACTGCTCATAGTCAAAGGAGCGCTGAGCATAGATGATTCCACTCTCTGAATTAATGGAGACATAGGAGGAGAGAGGCAGGTCTTGAATGTTGCTAGTGAGAAGGGAGTACGTGATTCGGGCATTGTGGTCCACATCTGGGTCAGAGGCCTTCACCTGGAATATGGAAGCTCCAGATGGGTTGTTCTCTGGAATGTAAGCAGTATAGGAAGGGTTTTCAAAGAATGGGGGGTTATCATTGATATCCGAGATCTGTATGGAGATGGTTTTGTGAGTAGAGAGAGGAGGAGTGCCTTTATCAGTGGCTGTGATGGTGACGTTATATTCTGGGATCTTTTCTCTGTCAAGGGGACCCTCCGTGAGGAGCTTAAAGTAATGATCTGAAGATGGGACTATCTGGAAAGACACAAAATCCTGCAGATGACAGGAGACTTCTCCATTATCTCCAGAATCCCTGTCAAGAACCTTGATGAGAGCAATCACCACCCCAGGGGCAATATCTTCAGGAATTGGGCTAGACAAGGAAGTAAGGATGACATCTGGAGCATTGTCATTTTCATCCAGGACCTCAATCTCCACACGGCAATGTGCCACCAGTCCGCCTCCATCACTAGCCTCAATAATCATAACATAATTTTGCTCTTCTTCAAAATCAATACTCTCTGTAAGTGTAATTGTTCCTTCTCTGCGATCTAGATGAAATTTCCTCTCTGCATTGTCTGGAATGTCACTGAAAGTATAAGTGACTTCAGCATTTGAACCCTCATCATAGTCAGATGCTTTAATTTGAAGCACAGATGTTCCTCTGGGTACACTTTCTTTTATACTTTTCTTGTACCTTGCCTGGGGAAAAACAGGTGCATTATCATTTATATCAGTAACATTAACTCGTATGTGGGCAGTTCCAGTTTTCCTTGGTAGTCCACCATCTGTAGCTGTAAGAATCAGGTAGTGTATGTGTTCTTTTTCCCTGTCCAATTGTTTCAGCAATATTAATTCTGCATACTTGCCATCATCATTGTTTTCTTGCATTTCCAGTTTGAAAAATGGTGTTGAGCTCAAATTATAATTTTGGAGGGAGTTGATTCCAATGTCCTCGTCATCTGCAGTTCCAAGAGCAAACCGAGCTCCTGGCAGGTTAGACTCACTCACTTTGAGGTCAATAGTTTCTTTCCGGAAACGTGGAGCATTATCATTCACATCCTGAATAAAAATCTTTAGATGGAAAACATTCAAGGGATTGTGTGCCACCACCTCTATGTTTAAGACACAAGTGGCTGATTTCCCACAAATCTCTTCCCGGTCTATCCTGTCCTTCACATACAGGTTGCCATTGTGTTCATTGAGAGAAAAGTACTGCTTCTCTGAGGAGATGGCAAGCTTACGCTTGGACAAGTCCCTCACCTCCAGCCCCAGATCTTGAGCAAGGTTCCCCACAAAGGAGTCCTTCTCTGTTTCCTCAGGAATGGAATACTGAACCTGCTCAGACACCACACAGCAGAACACGTGCCAGACAATGAGTAGAAAGAGTACTTGCCTCAGAGCAGGCTCCTTGATTCCATCTCTGTACCTTCCTTTCATGGTTGTCTTTGCCCTTTCTCTTCTCTTTTTCTACCCACCAGTTCAATTAAGCAAGTGCATTGCAGTCAGGCAGTAGAAATACATCCCCTGTTAGCGAATCCTTGAGAAATGGAGAGCTTTTAAAAACCAAGCCTTCTGCTGCGTTTCAACTCAATCAGTTGAAATTTAATGGAGAAATATCACATCAGAAACCTAAGGCATCCGTTCACAACTAGAGTACTTCCTTGTGGTCCAACAGTGACACTCGGAGGTCTTTTGAGGAACTGTACTTTATATTTATGTATAATCATGGCACATGGCTATTTCTAAATGTTGAAAATCAGGATTTTCAGTTGCATTTTAGTACCAATTGCTGAGCAAATTCTCTTCTCTGGCCATGCTATTAGAATACCCCACATTTTTAAAATCCATGGAAATGGAGCCTCAGTCAGGTTTGGTCCCCACATACACATGTTACATAAAAATGAACAAAATTTAGCACAAGAGGCTAGAGATTTTTAATACATATTCTTACAAGAGTAATAATTGTAAGTTGACTAACTGTAAGTGAATAATTCCTACCCCCACCCCCATTTCCAGCTCAGACAAGAAAGCTTTTTAAAAGCATTAGCAGACAGGGAGCTGCCTTGCACCCGAACTCGTACAGTCCTTTGTCACTGGCAATCTAGCCTTGGAATTCTGGGAGTTGTAGTCCAAAACATCTGGATGCCAAAGGTTCACCACTACTGAATTCTATCCCATTACTGGCAACTGCTAGTAGTAACAAGCGATGTTGTCTGGAGTTCTCCTGTTCCTGGCCAACTTTTCCTCTTGCCTATCATTACTCCTATACCTTCTGAAACATAAGCCGTCTGTTTGGGAAACGGAGGAAGTGGCAAAGAAATCTGGCCAAGAACAGGGACAGCATTCAACCCCACATTTGGAGTTGTTCTCAAAGTTAGAAAGCTGGTGGTCCAACTATTTGTCCTCCTCCCTTCCAAACCCTTTTCCTTTTGGGTCTACACATGGAACATTGCAAGCCTACAGAAACAGACTCTGGTTTCTGATATTTCAAGCCATGCTGGGAGCTTGATGAGGAGCAAGGTAAAAGTGTGGACAATAAATTTTGAAAGCAAATATAAATATGTATTTTCATACCTCCCAAAACTGCTGTTTTCATCAAAATAGACACGGGGCATTAAACTGAGATAAATATTGTCCTAGACAGAGGAAGTTATGTATGTCACACTTTCCTAAAGCACACTGATTCATCACCACATATGATAGTACAAATACTATATTCTGAGACAATTCCGCAAGCTGAGGTGGGATGATGTACTGTACCCCCATCCATGCAAAGAGATTTTTCTTTTTTAGCCATGTGTGTGGGGAGAGGGAGAATGCATCTTGTCTTGTACCTTTTAAATCCTTCCAAATATAATTTTCATACATTTCATTGGTGTACCTTTTGGAGGCAAAGTGTCCAAAAGCATACTAAGCATTATTAGTTGCACTTAGCTGTATTGATAGTAATAAATAAATAAATAAATAAATAAATAAATAAATAAATAAATATCAAAAGGATGTGGGCTCAAATCCATTGGTAGGCGATGGGTGTGATACCAAAGAAGTAATTATTCTCTAACTTTGGCCAGTAACCATCTACTGATCTTGTGCTTTTGATTCCCAAAGTTTGCAAAAATGGATGGATGTGCAGAGCAAATTGAGCTAGGCAATTTTAACAAATTACCGTGTGGTAAAAACCAGAGAAGATTGTGAAGAGCTCCAGAAGGATCTCTCCAAACTGGGGGAGTGGGCTGAGAAATGGCAAATGCGTTTTAATGTAACCAAATGTAAAGTAATGCATATTGGGGCAAAAAATCCAAACTTCATCTATCAACTCATGGGCTCTGAGTTATCCGTGACGGATCAGGAAAGAGATCTTGGTGTGTTGGTGGACAGCTCCATGAAGGTGTCTCCCCAATGTGTGGCAGCAGTGAAGAAGGCCAATTCCATGCTAGGGATTATCAAAAAGGGGATTGAAAATAAAACAGCCAACATTATAATGCCGTTACACAAAACAAAAGTAAGGCCCCACCTGGAGTATTGTGTACAATTCTGGTCACCGCATCTCAAGAAAGACATAGTGGAACTGGAAAAGGTGCAGAAGAGAGCGACTAAAATGATTACTGGGCTGGGGCACCTCCCTTATGAAGAAAGGCTAAAACAATTGGGCCTCTTTAGTCTGGAAAAAAGGCGCTTGAGGGGGGATATGATTGAGACATACAAAATAATGCAGGGTATGAGTAAAGTGGATAGAGGGAAGCTCTTCTCCCTCTCTCAAAATACCAGAACTAGGGGACATACACTCAAATTGAGTGCTGGGAGAGTAAGAACTGACAAAAGAAAATATTTTTTCACCCAGCGCGTTGTAAGTCTATGGAACTCCCTGCCACAGGATGTGGTGATGGCATCTGGCCTGGATGCCTTCAAAAGGGGATTGGACAGATTCCTAGAGGAAAAGTCCATCACGGGTTACAAACCATGATGGATATATGTAATCTCTAGGCTTTAAACCAGGGTAGTTCAAGGTCCAGATGCAGGGGAGTGGTATCAGGAGACAGATATCTAGTCTCATGCACTCCCAAACGCATCTGGTGGGGCCGCTGTGAGATACAGGAAGCTGGACTAGATGGGCCTTTGGCCTGATCCAGCATGGCTCTTCTTATGTTCTTATGTTCAAACAGAGAAGTCCCAAGATTACTAATTTTCTTTCTTTTTTCTTTTTCTTTAACTCCAGTTATCTGCCCACTATACAAATCCTATTAATGCTTCAGAACTGCTTCAGAAAAGGGTATGTGACAGGAGCCGGTTCACTCTGACTTTGAAAGCACTTTTCTGCCTGATTATTTGGAGTAATTTCTTGATTGCTCTAGGAAAAGTAGTTTACATTCCCCTATTAAATCTACAAGTCACTCCAGGGTTTTTTCAACATGCACTGAGGAAACTCTTATGTCGGCAAGAGGGAATGTTGCTGATGTGGCCCAGAATGGGGCAAATGTCATCTAGTTGCTGTTTTTTTTTTAAAAACTTATTCATTTTATGCATCTTTTAATATGTAATGTTATTACTTATTTATATTTTGCTTAGCAGTGTATGTTTATCTGTCAATAGAATTTGTTGGTGTTTCTGGCATGAAAAAAGAAAAAGACCAGGGTTTTGTCTTAGTTTGCTTTTTTCCTCCTGTAATAGGAGTTGTGCAGAGATATGCAAATGAATCCTGTGTTTACCTTCCACTAACCAGTCACAAGCTAAAGCATGAAATGCAGCTGAGCTAAGCTAAGGGGTGTACATATTGCAACAAACTGACCTCTTTTGCCCATGATGGAAGCTGTGTATCATATCATATCACATATTTTGACCATTTGCCTACCCTGTATGTGGGCAGCTTGCATATCATTTTTTACATACACAGAGAGAAAATGAAAGAGAGAGACAAAGACAGGAAGACAGATATAGGCAGAGACAGATCTTGACAACACACATTAAAAACAAAATGTTGGGAAGAACTGTTTTACTCAATTTGGAAGCCTCCTATGTGAAAATAACTACAAAAGAACGACCTGAGAGCCAGTCCCCAGTTTTAGGTGGTACAGCTCAAGAAAAAAATATTGTCACCTGACAATATAAACACTGGCAGGAAAAAATACCCTTCACCAATGAATGTCCAATGACATCTCAGAGAACCCCCCCCCCAAAGGGACAGATGGAACAGAAAATCAATTCTATTTGCATCAGGAACGATATAGAGATGAAAAATATATCATAATATTGAGACAATAAGCTTTCAAAGCAACTTCAAGCATCTAACTGAATTCATGACATATAGCATAGCCCAATTTAAAGAAACTTGTTTAAATCTAAAATTGCTTGCTCACCTGGATGATGAGTAGATTCTCATTGTTCAAATCTAAATCCTCACCAAATAGGATAGGATCCTTCCCTTCACCATTTTGTTGATTATTCATAGTACCTGAAGAGTTTGCTTTTGAAATGTCAGACTGCCTTTTCCTAGAGTCCCTGGTCAGAGAAACCTCATGGCAATAAGAGTGAAGAAAGGCACGCACTCCATCAATCCCCACAAATTGGGAGACAGGAACACCACTGTAGTTCACATTCCCAGACTCAAGCAGCTGAGAATTTCTCCATTTGTGCAGCTTTATAGCCAGCAAAACAAGAAGGAAGGTGAAGAACAAGCAGGAGACAAAGGCCACTGCAACCACCAGGTAGAAGGTGAGATCTGATGGGGGATCGATGGGTGATGAGATGCTGCTCAAGTCTGAGAGGATGTCAGGGATGTTGTCAGCCAGTGCCACAGTCACTGTGACGGAGGCAGAAAGAGATGGTTGCCCATTGTCCTTGACCAAGACCACCAGGCTTTGCTTGAGGGCATCTTTCTCCAGGAAGAACCGGGCTGTCCTGATCTCTCCAGTGTGGAGTCCCACCGAGAAGAGCCCTGGCTCTGTGGCCTTGGTCAGCTGGTAGGAGAGCCAGGCATTCTGGCCAGAATCTGCATCCACGGCCACCACCTTAGTGACCAGGTAGCCTGGCTCTGAGGAGCGAGGCGCCAGCTCTATCCCAGTGGATCCGTCAGTGGGAGGGGAAGGGTACAGGATTTCTGGTGCATTGTCATTCTGGTCCAGGATGAAGAGGGTCACAGACGCATTAGAGCTGAGGGGTGGGGAGCCTCCATCCTGGGCCTTCACTTGGAAATTAATCTCCTTGACCTTTTCATAATCAAAGGAATCCAAAGCATAGATAATCCCAGTCTCAGAGTTAATGGAGAGGTAGGAGGAGAGAGGAGAGTCACCAATTTGATCTTCAATGATGGAATAACTGATTCTTGCATTCTCTTCCCAGTCTGGGTCACTTGCTTGAAGGGAAAAAACCGAGGCCCCTCGTGGGTTATTTTCTGTCAGATAAGTGGTATAAATTGGCTTGCTGAAGACTGGAGGGTTGTCGTTTGTGTCTAAGATCTGGAGTAAAATAACCTGTGAGGTAGATAGTGGTGGAGTCCCCTCATCTGTTGCTGTAAGAGTAACCGTGTACGAGGCCACTTCTTCCCTGTCAAGGGCTCTGTCCGTCACCAAAGTGTAAAAGTCATCCATTGTGTTCTTCAGTTGAAAGGGAAGGTTGCTGGGAATCGAACATCTAACCTTCCCATTGACTCCTGAATCTCGGTCTTGTACATTTAAAATGGCAAGAACTGTCCCTGTTGGAGAATTTTCAGGGACAGAGCTGACAAGGAATGTCATGGTCAATTCAGGCGCATTGTCATTCAGGTCTGTAACTGAAATCCTAACCTTTGACCGGTCACTCAGGCCACCCCCATCTGTCGCTTGCACTTCAAATTCATAGAAGGAAGATGCTTCAAAATCAAGGCTCCCCAAAAGAATAATTTCTCCTGTCGTAGAGTTTAAGAGGAACATTTTGGAATTCTTTGCTCTCATTTCCACAGAGGAATATTTCACCTCTCCGTTGACTCCTTCATCCAGATCAGTTGCTCTTACAGTAGCTATTGTGGACCATTTGGGAATGTTTTCCTTGATACTCACTTCATATACTGGATGGATGAAGACTGGTGCATTGTCATTGGCATCGACAACAATAATGTGGATTTCTGCTGTGCCCGTCCTCATTGGATCCCCCCCATCTGTCGCTGTGAGGATAAGATCATAAACTGATTGCTCTTCCCTGTCCAGAGGTTCCTCCAAAATTAGTTCAGTGTATCTCTCACCATATTCTCCTCCTTTAATCTCCAGAGAAAAATGGCTACTCCCTATGAGTTGATAGCTCTGAACAGAATTGATGCCTAGATCTGGATCTTCAGCTTTAGGTAGAAGAAATCTTTCTTGGAGTGTTGATGTCTCACTGATTTTCATTTTCCACTCCTTTTGTAGAAATCGGGGAGCATTATCATTTATATCTGTGATTTCGACTTCAATTCCATAAAGTTTTAATTTACTTTCAATAAGAACCTGGAACTTAATAATGCACTTCTCTGCTTCTCCACAAATCTCCTCTCTGTCTATTCTCTCAGAAACCTGCAAATGCCCACTGTTGACATTCAAAGTAAAATACTGGATCATACCTTTACTAGAAACAATGCGGAGTCCATGATCTGAAACCTGCTTTCTGTCCATTCCCAGGTCCTTTGCAATATTCCCCACATAAGAGCCTCTGTGCATCTCCTCAGGAATGGAATAATGGATCTGCCCAGAAACTGTCTTCCAAGCAAGCATTGTCAGAAGCCATTGCAAAATTCCTCTTTGGCATTTCCACAAGCTTTGAGTTGCTTCCATTCTGTTACAGCAAGATAGTCAACACTGGTTCAGATTTTAGAGCTTTCATGCCACTAATTATGGTTTTTTTCTAGTGATTCTCCTTCTCTTGCTCCTACTTCCAGCTCTAAATATATTCAGTCAGTTTGCTTCTGATCTAAATGTATCAGCAGTTCGTTTCCTGTTCTGTTACAAGGCAACCTGTTTCAGTTATTTGTGCTGAATTTTGAATGCATGGTATAAGCCAGGCTGAGTGCTTGGTCTTAAAATTCCTTCTTGGTGAACAGCGACACCCAGCGGTTGAAGCCAAAACTTCAATGGCTTGTTATTTTCTCAAAATAAATCGAATGCGTGATTTTTTTCCCTTTTATACCCATTAAGGTGTTCAAAATTGACTAATAAAAATCCAGATGAGCAAATTGTCCAACTCAGAAATAAAAATACAATTTATTTCTGCTTTTATTATGGTGTTTTGTTTTATTTTTTATTTTTAGAGGCTAGTCATTACAGGGACAGTGGGTGAATTACTTTTCTGGAGCCTTCTTATGTTTGTATCTGTAGTCAAACGAAGGAGGCTGATCTTCAAAGATTTAATATTTAATATACATTAGAGACATCAAGCAAAGCATCATATGGGAATTGCAATGCATCCAATTATAAAGCATGTGCTTCAGCTCCATTCCTCTGTTGCTCAACATTGGGCCTCAAAAGCCTTCAGCCCCTGTCATCTGAGTCTATCATGTCACATTTCCCACCCCCATGTGTTCAGCATCCTCCCATTCTTATTTCCCAACCAATTTTCTTCCCACCACTACATTTCTCCTCGTTGTGCTCCTCACGCACTACAGCAGCTGTGCTTTCTTTTTTTTGGTTTCATTCCCAAGTGGAAAGGTGATTCCTGAACTGACACAAGACATTGTCCGGAGTGCAAAGTAAGGCTTGACATATCTCGCTTAGCATGTAATGAGTCTATCTCATATATGAGTTTCACCTTTTGAGTTGACTTCCTGAAATAAATGAACATTTGCATGATATTCTAATTTTTTGAGTTTCACCTGTATAGGAGGTGCTTTGATCTCCCCCAGAGTCCTATAAGGAACAAATTAGGAAATAAATATGGTTGGAGTAAGATTAAAAAGGCAGGGTAGGGCTAACGGGTAAAGGGAAAATAGGGGGATGCAGGATTGGCAAGGCACATTACAATTCTTCACTTTCATATTTCATATATATACATATCAGTTAGGACTTATATAGATACTTTATGTTACACAATAGTTTCTGGCTGTTGACATATTTCAAATGCAAACTCATTTGATTAATCTGTTTTTTGAATACTTATCTGTGTGTTTTTTTAAAAACCACAAATAAAACTTTTCCCAAATTTCCTGATGCCCTAGTTTCCATGGTGTCTCTAACCATTCTGACAGTTTGTCCATCTCTGCTGTTTCAAGGATTTTTGCTATCAACTCCTGTTCTTCTGGAATTACACTCTCCGCTGTTACAATATGTGTGGCTAAATACACTTTCTGTTGATCGATTATGCCTGGCATTTTATTTAACAAGAAAAAAATCTGGTTTTAATTCTATAGAATTTTCAAGAACTTCTTACAAAATCATCCTTATTTTGCTCCAAAATCTTTGCGCTTTTTACATAGCCACCACATATGATAGAATGAGCCTTCTTTTTGTTTACATTTCCAACATGTATTCGATATCTGGGCATTCATTTTAACTAGAGTTGTCGGCATCATATACCACCTATAAAACATTTTATATATTCTCTTTGAATACCACTGATTTAGTGAGCTTTATATTAGTTTCCTATATTTTCCCATTGTTCAGTGTCTATATTATAACCTAAATTTTGTGCCCACTTAACCATACAATCTTTCACTGTTTCTTGCTGTGTATCAAAGTCTAGTAGAAAATTATATAGTTGCTTAATATGTTTCTCTTTTGTCTCTAACAGAATTCTAACAAAGATGTGCTTTCTAGATAGACCTCCAAGGCAAAAACCAGAAGCCTATGGTTTGTTATAGCTGACATTATTCTAGTAAAGGGTTAATCCCAGAATGAAATCAGACAATCATTGACAAGTGTTTCAAAATTTATCAGGGTATCTTAGGTATAATAATTTTTTTGTTGTTGCAGTACTTCCAGGCAATTCCAAAACTTGAATTGTTACAAGTTTTATTTCTACTTAGTATCTATATTCCACAAGAGTAACATGAAATCAAAAAGTATTATAAAAACATTTGGAAAGTAACAACCATGTCATTTCATCTTGCAAAAGTCATCCTTACAGTTATTTAAAAAACCCTATAAGTACATAACTAGTATACAGTATATGAAAACAGAGCTTAAACTGTTAAGAAAGTACTTCAGTATGAAACATAGAAGCACAATCTCTTTTTAAGAGTAATGACTCTTTTGAGAGTTTTAAAAAAACAAGAATGCTTCAAATGCATTCCAAAAATTAAATAGTTTATAGAGCGTAACAGTAAGGCACCTTACAGCAGCAAAAGACAGAAAATATATCTTAAAGTACTGATGTTTTAAAGTGTAAGTACTGTACAGTATATATAAAGTTTTAAAAGCATTATTTAGCTCTAAGCTTTTTAAGACACACACGGGAAAACATTTCTATACAGAGTTGACACATGCTAGCTATTTTAAGTAAAGTCCATTGCTTACTCTGCAGAGCTGTTTCATAATCTATATCATTGGATATCTCTCAGTTTCAGCTTTTGATTCTTCATATGAGAGTGTGAGAAATCCCATATTTCATCCTCTTTTATTTACCTAACTTGTGACAAAGCAATGACTACCCCTGCTTGTTAGCAACAATTATTTGCTTTATCTATTTGATAGCACTAAGATCTGCCTATAAACAGAAGAATAAACCTGTTTATATTACACATCTGCCTACAAGAGATTAACTGCCTGTTTTTATACCAATTACCCAACAAATGGATGCACAAATATCACCTTCAACTGCTGGTAACTGTGGTTTCTCTGTCCATGCAGAGGATGAAGTTTGCAACATCTCCCTCTTCTCTCTCTCTCTCTCTCTCTCTCTCTCTCTCTCTCTCTCTCTCTCTCTCTCTCTCTCTCTCTCTCTCTCTCTCTCTCTCACACACACACACACACACACACACACACACACACACACACACACACACACACACACACACACACACACCACCTCTCCCATTCCTCTCCTCCGCTGATTTCTTCACACTTTTTCATGCACCTTTCATCCTGCACCAACTTTGTCTACTATGGGCCTTTTCACACGACCCCTAAGATCCGCTGGCCACTTAAATTCGGACCAGAGATCTTAGGGGTTTGTCGCTGTTCCCGCGTTCCCACCCCCTCCACACTCCTGGCTGCTGGCTGTGTGAGGGGAGGGAGAAAAAAAGGAAGAAAAGAATGCCACTCACCTCCGTTCTGCCATCCCCGCACTGCATTCAGATCTCTTAAAGGGGCGGGGGGCAAAAAAAAAAAAACAGAAGCAAGGAGAGCCGGGCAGTCACTACGTTATATCCGCATGAGGAATTTTCACCTCCAGAGAGCAGGTACCTGAAAAGTGCGCTGGGACGCGCTTAGGTGGGCATGGTCACACTTAATTATCTGTAAACTCCGGAGCTGGTGGGGAAACAATTTTAAGCTCCGGAGCTGGGAGCCATTTGCGGTGGAGTTTAGGGATCGTGTACAAAGGGCCTATATTTCATAAGCTTGTTCCCTTCCTGTCCAGGCACAAAAGTGGCTCCATATGGTCCTATTATAAACACTCTATTGTCCATACTTGGCATATCAATTGGCACTAAGGATCCCTTCAAAAAACAAACTTATGATTAGGCCAGCAACAAAGTGGAATAGCAGTAAATTTTATACAGAGGGCAAATGATAGTTTGAATATTACCAATGCCAGGGCAGTGAAACCATATGGGGAAAATAATGTGAACCGCAATGAAAATGTTGGAATATAAGTGCTGGATTGGTCAGTGGTTTAGGTATCTGGCTATGGAGCCAGAGGTCGGGAGTTCCATGCCCCACTGTGTCTCTTGGAAGTGATGCCAATGTATGTGTCCTTGAGCAAGCTGCACAGTTCAATGTCACCTCCAGGAGAAGGAAATGGTAAACCACTTCTGAGTATTCTCTACCCCAAATACCCTGGTAAAGGTCACAATAAGTCAGAACTGGCTTAACAGCACATGGCTAGTGTTAAGATGCTTTAAGCATGAAAAAAAAAGCAAACAGGAGCTACTAAGCCACATTATTCTCTAACTGATGAAGAATTAAGTGAGTTGCAGAACATTTTTTAAAAATTAGAAAATGAAAAACTATTGTTGTCATTGTTGTACTTGTGGTGAAAATCAAGGACATAGCCAAAAGAGGATCAGATATTTTCATACCATGTCTCACTCAAGACATTACAACAATCTGACTTCAGAAAATGCATTCAGCAATGGAAAAGTAGAATTATCACATGATCCTCTTCGAAAGCAAAAAAATGCAAGAGGAAATGCAACCAAACCAAAACTCAAGCACTACAGGTTGAACAAAACATACTGAATATTCCCACACCTTGGGTACAAGCAAGGATCTCTTGGTACAAGTCTATTCAATGCATGGACCCACACTACCATCCCCCAAAGAACAGTGAAATCAAAGAGTAAAGCAGCAGGAGGAACAATGGTGTGGAGCTCTAATTGTACTGATTGATTACCTTAATAATTTAAATTATCTTCAGTAAACATATTATTGGGCAAATTAAAGGTTTCACATTTATCTAGCACAGCCCTGTAAGTGCTTGATAGTATCTTCATTGTACAGTGGCACCTCTTAAAATGAATTTAATTCATTCTATGGGTCAATTTGCTTTAAGAAAATTTTGTCTTATGAAACGTGGTTTCCCATAGGAATGCATTGAAAATGGATCAATCCGTTCCAGAGGCTATGGGTCACTTTGTTTTATGAAACTTTTATCTTACGAAATGCGGTTTCTCATTGGAATGCATTGGGAATGGATTTATCCATTCTGGAGGTAGAAGAAAGATAAAAATAAACTTTTTTCTCTGGGTACATGCAGAACAATTTTTTGTCTCGTGAAGCACCCCATAGGGAATGTTTTGTCATGTGAAGCATGCCTATCCCCAGATTTTTTCTTCTGATGAGTTTTTCCTCTTACGAGGCATTTGTCTTAAAAGGTACCACTATACAGTACTACAGTACTCCCCCATTTATTGCAGGAGTTTGGTGCTTGATCCACCCGCAATAAAGGAAAATCCGCCAAATGCAGACGCCTGAGTAAACTGACCTTGAGCTGCTCCTGCCGGCTGCTCCCCCTCCTGACACCTCAGGAAACCTTGCTGCCAGGAGCTCAAGGCCTGCTTGCTGAGGTGTCAGGAGGGGGTTAAAAACCTCTCTTTGGAAACAGCAGCCAAGCAGCCCAAGGTCAGTTTGATGAGGTGTTAGGTGTTGGTTAAAAGCAGCCCCAGCTCTGTCTGCCAAGGTGTCAGGAGGGGCTGTTAAAAACCTCTCTTTGGAAGCTTGCTTCTCTCAAGAAAAATACCGCGATATACTGAGACCGTAATATATGAACCGCATTGTGGCCGGGGACTACTGTATAAGTTGTAATGTTTGTCCTGCTCAGATCCTACAAACATTCCTTGGAAAAACATGGCTGTAATCTTGTGCATACGTTGCTGGAAGTAAATCCCTCTGAAAAGAGTAAGACTTACTCCTGAGGAGCCTGTGTGTGAGATTGCTCTGCAGAACTGATTCAAACACCATTTCCATACTTTCCCAAGAGTGAAAAACCCAAACAGAATAGGAAATGTCCATCCCTATGCATGTGATTATGCTGTAGAGATCACAAAAATCAGGGCTGTCCAACTTTGAGCGGGCCGAGGTCTACTTTTTCTGGACGAAAGTGCTAGAGGGCTACTACACTAAAACCTCTACTTATGAATTTTATCTGTTCTGAGCATCTGGCCAGTAGGGAGAGCAGGGGACTGTGCCATGGCCCTTGAATTGCCCTGCTTGGCTGAGACAGTGGGCTGGCAGACCCAGAGCTTTGCTGGGGCAGTGGTGGTCCTTGGGGTGGGGGAGGTAGAGGTGGAGAACCTATCCCCTCACATTTTTTATTGATGGCTGGTGGGCTACTTTTGAACCCTTCACGGGCTACTGATAGCCCCCGGTCTACCTGTTGGACAGGCCTGATATAAATCATCTGTAATCTGTACTGAGAGTCCCTTGTAAACAGTCAGATGGATTCCTTTTCAGTTTCTTAGACTGAAATACTATACACAATTCCCAGGGGTAAGCAGCTGAAAAATTCAGCAGGACTTATTTGTGAGCCAAGATACATGATAAAACTATTAAGTCTGTCGTTGTGAGTCAACTTTCAGTTGAATGACATGAAAACGTTCCGTCTAGAGCAATGATGGTGAACCTTTTAGAGACCGAGTGCCCAAATTGCGATTCAAAACCCACTAATTATTTGTAAAGTGCCAATACAGGACAGTTTGCTAATATAGCCATTTAACCTGAATACAGGTGGCTGTGAAGGGGCTATGTTAGGTGCCCACAGAAAGGGCTCTGAGTGCCACCTTTGGCACCCGTGCCATAGATTCGACGACACTGCTCTAGAGCATCGCCTGGGAATCATTCTGTTTCAATTCCTTGCAGAGGATTGTACTTGATTATACAGAATAACACAATACCTACTTTCAAAGTTCACAAGATAATGATAGAATGAAGCGAAAAGATCCCATCACAAACTGCTTGCTGAAATGAGACAAGACTATTCTTAAGATTAGTTGGAGGCTACGGACTTGTAATGTACTGCCATGCTTAGATGCTATAATTGAAATCAGGCAGGAGGATAAGGTCAAAACCAAAATTACTTGCCTTGGACACTACCTATTATGAGCTCAGGTTCTGCCTACTCTTTTGTATGTGTCCAAGATCCATCTTAGTTTAAAATGTCCATTGCCACTTTACCTAGCACCTCTCCCTTGTGTTAAGGCAAACAGCACGATTCAGCATGTGGAAATGACAAGTGGTCCATCCTGAATGGTAAAAGCAAAGGCAGAACTCTGTTCCTCTTCAAAAGAAGCTAAAACCTAACCAATGAATCCCTCTTTTAACACCAAAAAAGGAATACAGTTCCTACATGGTACAGTTCCTGCAGTACATTACTTTTGCAATGTGACTTTCGTTGGTTCTCTGTACAAAAGGAGGATCTCCTGATAGGCAACGGTATTATCTATATTATAAATGATATTACCATACAGTATTTGTAACTGGTTAATTCCAATCTTTGGGTTGCATTACAAGATTTTAGGACTATACCAGATTTGTCCATACCTTGACGGGGACTCCCTGAGAACTGTTGTGCAAGTGTTGGTGATCTCGAGAATAGATTACTGCAACACTCTCTACATGGGGTTGCCCTTGACTCTCCTTCGGCGACTGCAGCGGGTGCAAATTGTGGCAGCCAGTCTGGTGGCAGGTGTGCGTCGACATGACCACATCACCCCAGTACTGGCTCGCCTGCACTGGCTACCCATTGTGTCCCGAATTAGATTCAAGGTCCTGGTTTTAATTTATAAAACCCTCCATGGCCTGGGACCTGATTACCTGCCAGAGCGGATCTCCCAGCAGTCAACTTCGGCCCGACCAACTAGGTTGTCTCGGGCGCACTCGCTGCGGGTGGCCAGGCCCAGGGAGGCTCGGAAAACGTCTACTCGTAGCCGAGCCTTCTCTGTGGCTAGCCCTACCCTATGGAACCACCTTCCTAGCGAAGTGCACCTTGCACAGTCCCTGCCAGCCTTCAGGAAAGCTTTAAAGACCTTGCTCTTCCGGGAGGCATTTGGTGACTCTTAATTTAATTTTTTCACCCCCTTTTGGGTCCGCCATCTGTCTCCATGCCTTTTCTACTTTGTGTTTTAAATTGATTTTATTATCTGTCCTTATATTGTATTTAATTGTTTGTTGTTTTGTTTTGTTGTGAACCGCCCGGAGTTCCTTCGGGAAGATGGGCGGTATATAAGCTTTAAAATAAATAAATAAATAAATAAATAAATATAAATAAATAAATAAATAAATAAATAAAGGTATGGCAGTCTGCTTCTATTTACTTAAAACATCCTGAGTACTGTATCATGAATCTGCTTGCATATAGTTTATACACCCATAGGATCTGCGAATGAACACATTATTCGTATGGTTACAAATGACTCCTATATCTGTGGATGTAATTCCAGTCTTTTGTAGGCGTCTTCTATTTTCCTGTTGGAATGTGTGCTCATGTAACGTATGTGTAGCATTTTGAAAAACTATTATAATGGACCTCCCAGTAGGTATAGGTAGGTAAGTCAGGGCCTTCCCAATAGTGAGCCTTATTTATTTATTTATTTATTTATTTATTTATTTATTTATTTATTTATTTATTTATTATTTCTTACACTTATAAACCGCCCAATTTTACCAAAGGGAACTCTGGGTGGTGTACATACATAGCACCCCACAATGACTATCCAAATACAATAAAGAACTGCTAAAAAGTACTAAAAGAGGATAGCAAGTAAAAATAGCAAGGCACCTCTAACCAAGACGAAAAGTCCAGGTAATGTCTGGCAAGGCAACTAAAAAACTAGTGCCAACAAGAAGAGGAGGGGGGAAGGAGGGAAGGGGCATGTGCTCAGAGGGCCCCGAGAAACACTTCTATATTTGGGAGAAGTGAAACACTTCTCCCAAATATAGATATATTTGGGTCCCTCCTTATTTTCTTAGGCGGGCCTATCTTTAGATAGGAAGTGGGTGGGACTCTACTGTTATTATTACAGTTGTTTCATTTCTCTAAATAATATTTAGGGACATAGTTGTCATTCTAGCGCTACAGTATGTTTTTATGATGCTCTTTTAGACACTTGATTTTTTTTAAAATGTGATTTTGGAAATATAAATCCTATCATTTTAATTTAACGTATCATTCTTAGTGTTAAACTAATAAAATATTATTATTATTTAAACAAATTTAAAAGCTGTAAGCCATTTGGGGAAGCCCCCCAAAGTCCAAAAGGCAAAAGTGATGCAAAGTTGTTCATATATATTTCTAATATTTGTGATCCAAATGTTCCCCAATCCATTCCATACATGCAACAGAGATATAAGATGTAAGAAATCCTCACAAATAGAAGCCAGGGCAATGGATCTTGCAAATTAAGCATGTGTTTACTTTCCAATGACCTCTCACAACTATATGTGGAAAGAATTATGAATGAAGGAAACCTTATGCTATAATAGATATTTTTCAGTATCTGAGGGAGCATCAATTCTAAATATGAGATGCCTCATCTTGTTTCAAGTGTAGAGATACAGACTGTGGACATTTCCATGATCGTATAACATGGAGGCTTGCCATATTAATTTTAAACCACTATCTTCCTAATTCAAGTGAACTAAGGCCTTCACATTCTTTAATCTTCCATGTTTTTCATTTGTTGTCTATTGAACCTTAGTTTAACAGACAGTTTATCAGTTTATTATTATATAATTTCTACCAATAAATTGAAATTTATCTGTTAAATTATCTACTAACATTTATAATTCTAAATTAAACTACAATATATAGGCAATAATTTAGTGAACATTTGGCACTGTTTAGTTTCATACATTTCAGGGACGACTAAAAGCTTAACTTTTTCGCAAATACCAACTGAACAGAAATGATATTCTATTTTTCTTTGTAAGTTTACTTCAATACAAATAAATTTGTTCTATGAATGATGGTACAATTGAGTTGTCCAACATATTTATCCAGAAGACCCATTCTGTATAATAAATTTATTCTCAAGAAACATTATGTAATATTGCAGGCACTGGAAAATGACATCCGTGCACTACCCCATAATTGTCACCAAAGAAAATACAATTAAAAAGCAAAAAGCAAAACACAGATTATGTCATATGTAAGATTAGCAAGGTCAACATGAAATACTAGTATAAGAATGCCAACAGGAGTTAACATAAAAAAATCAAAACAAAAACTTGATTCATTTAATTTTTTCCCCTCACCTGGATTGTAACTGCATCACCTTGATGAAAATCCTCACCAGATAAAATAGGATCCTTTCCTTCATAAGTTCCTTCATTACTTAGAGTACCTGAATGGTTTCCCTTTGAAATGTCAAGCTGGCTTTTTCTAGAGTCCCTGGTGAGAGAAACCTCATGACAATAGGAGTGAAGAAAGGCCCGGACTCCATCAATCCCCACAAACTGGGAGACAGGGACACCACTGAAGTTCACACTCCCTGACTCAAGCAGCTGAGAATTTCTCCATTTGTGCAGCTTTATAGCCAGCAAAACAAGAAGAAATGTGAAGAACAAGCAGGAGACAAAGGCCACTGCAACCACCAGGTAGAAAGTGAGATCTGATGGGGGATCAATGGGGGATGAGATGCTAGTCAGGTCTGAGAGGATGTCAGGGATGTTGTCAGCCAGTGCCACAGTCACTGTGACTGAAGCAGAAAGAGAGGGTTGCCCATTGTCCTTGACCAAGACCACCAGGCTTTGCTTGAGGGCCTCTTTCTCCAGGAAGAACCGGGCTGTCCTGATCTCTCCAGTGTGGAGTCCCACCGAGAAGAGCCCTGGTTCTGTGGCCTTGGTCAGCTGGTAGGAAAGCCAGGCATTCTGGCCAGAATCTGCATCCACGGCCACCACCTTAGTGACCAGGTAGCCTGGCTCTGAGGAGCGAGGGGCCAGCTCGATCCCAGTGGAGCCATCAGTGGGCGGGGAAGGGTACAGGATTTCTGGTGCATTGTCATTCTGGTCCAGGATGAAGAGGGTCACAGACGCATTAGAGCTGAGCGGTGGGGAGCCTCCATCCTTTGCCTTCACCCGGAAGTTAATCTCTCTGATCTCCTCATAATCAAAGGAAGTCGAAGCATAGACAATCCCAGTCTCAGAGTTGATGGAGAGGTAAGAAGAGAGAGGAGAGTCACCCACTTGATCTTCACGGAGGGAGTAGCTTATTCTGGCATTCTCTTCCCAGTCCGCATCATCCGCTCTTAAGGAAAATACCAAGGATCCTCTGTTGTTATTCTCAGCACAGTAGAAAGTATAATGGGATTTCTCAAATACTGGTGGGTTGTCGTTTGCATCTAAAATACGTAGTGGGATCACCGTCACTGTAGAAAGTGGAGGGATTCCATGGTCAGTGACTGTGACAGTAATATTGAAAGCGGGCACTTGTTCCCTGTCAAGAATACCATCCGTTTCCAGACTGTAGAAGTTATCAACAGATTTCTTTAGGAGGAAAGGGATATGGTTGGGGACTGAGCATGTCATTTCTCCATTGATTCCTGAATCTCGATCTTGTACATTCAAAATGGCAATGACAGTTCTTGGTGGTGAGTTTTCAAGGACTGTGTTGGTGGCAAAAGTTACTGCCAACTCAGGTGCATTGTCATTAAGGTCTGTAACAATGATAACAACCTTTGATCTGTCACTCAGCCCTCCTCCATCTTTTGCTTGCACTTCAAATTCATAGAAAGATGATTCCTCATAATCAAGGGTGCCTAGAATAATAATTTCACCTGTCGTGGCATTAATCCAGAAAACTGGAAGATCAAATTGTGTAGATGTTGTAAAGGAGTATTTTACCTCTCCATATAGCCCATCGTCCAGATCAGTGGCACTTACAGTGGCTACAAGGGATCCTATAGGAATATTCTCCTCAACATGCAGTTCATAGAGTGGTTGACTGAAAACAGGTGCATTGTCATTTGCATCCAGAACTTTCACTTTGATTTCCATAGTGCCAGATCTGACTGGATCCCCTCCATCAGTAGCTGTGAGGATGAGATGGTAAGCGGATTGCTTCTCCCTGTCGAGAGGTTCCCTCAAGACCAATTTTGTGTGTTGGACACCATTTTCTCCCACGTGAACATCCAAGAAAAAAATATCACTGCCAGAGAGTTCATAGTGTTGTACAGAATTTTGTCCTAAATCCAGATCTCGTGCTTCAGGCAATTGGACTCGAAATCCTGGAGCAGATGCTTCATTGATCTCCAGCTCCTGACCCCCGACAGGGAAGTGGGGAGCATTATCATTTATATCTGTAATTTCTACTTCAATTCCATAAAGCTTCAGTAGACTTTCAATAAAAACCTGAAACTTAATGATGCACTTCTCTGCTCTTCCACAGATCTCCTCCCTGTCAATTCTCTCAGAAGTTTGCAAATGCCCATTATTGACATTCAAAGTAAAATATTGCATCTTACCTACACTGGGAACAATGCGGAGCCCCAGGTCTGAAAACTGCTGCCTGTCCATTCCCAGGTCTTTAGCGATATTCCCTACAAAAGAGCCCTTGTGCATCTCTTCTGGAATGGAATAGTGGATCTGCCCAGAGGTAGCTTTCCAGGCAAGCATCAGGAGAAGGCACTGCAAGATTCCTCTTTCGCAGGTCCATCGCTTCTGCATTTCTCCCATTCTCTTACAGCTGAATAGAGGCTCCTAGTTCTGCTTCCAAAGATAGTCTATCCTCTCTAGATTTTTATGCAATCTGAGTCCTGCTTTTGTTCATCTGATCGTCAGCCAGGCTGTTCTATGAGTAATTTTGTCATTGTGGGGAATGGAATGAGATCTCTGAATCTGCAGCATCTTCTTTTCTCTTCCTTTTGGTGAACACTGCCACCCAGAGGCTCCATCCCAAAGTGCAGAAATTTTGAAATAATCAAACATTCAACTTATTACATTATAGATATGACAAAAGTCAGTTTATATTTCGTCATTCACATGAAAAGATTGACAAAATTATAACTGGACAGTAGATACAATAGTCACGTGTATTTTTAATCTCTGTTTAGAGTTTTTGCTCAGAATTTATTCACTGAATACATATGAAATAAGAGATTCAGTAATCTTGCCACTTTAGACCAAGTGTAAAGGAACAGGGAACACAAATGTATGATGTTTGCTCTCTCTCCAGAGTATTAAAATGGAATATTCCCCAGCAATATTTTTCTAAAGTACTATTAAGAATAATTATTTTGAAGATGAAATTTAAAAAAAAGGACAAGAGACTGACGTTGCCCAAATTATTCACACCAGGAGAATGGGCAGCTTTCACAGTTCTTCAGAAACAACAAAGTCTGCTCAGGAATACCTTGAAGCAAATGGTGAGCCTCTGTGTGAGACAGAATGTCTATTAATAGGCCTGGGTGCCTTTATTGACATGAAAGGTCCTTCAGAACATTTATGTTAACTTTCATTGATTTTCATTCTTCTTGTATACTGTACTTTGATTTCTGTCATTCACTTACTCCTATTTCAGACCAACGGCTATCTGATGCCATGCCTTTCCTTCCTGCCTCTGCCGTTTTGCATAACCTTCTCTTTATCATTTCTATTTTTTCAACCAACCTACTGCCCCCACTATTTTTCTTGCCTCATTCTGTCGCTTGACATCTCTCTAATTTTCCAGTTTCAAATGCATTTCTTTAAAAAAAATGGACATTACCCAACTTATTTTTAAAAACACATAACACAAGTTAAGTTGAATTAAAGATTTTTACTGGCATTTAACAACTTTGATAGCTAGCACCACCACATCTGTTGAAAACTTTTTGGTTTTTAAATTCCTCCACAAGGCTCTCAAAACACAGAACCTTATAAAAAGTGTAACATAGAAGTGGGCTTTTCATTTCAGAAGTGATCCGCTTCTGAAAGAAAACGTGGGAGCCCAGCTGGGTTCGGAACCCTTCAAATGAAATCAGCCAATCCTTTACCTTGCCCTGGGGTCATGCAAGACTAAACTCCAGTGAGGAAGACACATCCAATGTCATCGTTCCTTCTCATTGGCACTAGCCAATCAGGAGCTGTGCAGGGAAATGTATCATCCCACTCCCCCTATCTGATTGGCCAGCACTAGGGAGAAGGAATGATGACATTAGAGGCTTCTTCCTCATTGGAGTTTAGTACTGCACGACCCCAGAGCAAGGTAAGGGATTGGCTGATTTTGTTTGGAGGGTTTTAAACACCAGCTGAGCTTTCGTGTTTCATTTTGGAAGTGGTCCGCTTCCAAAATGAAAAAAATTCAATTACATTTCACAATTTCATCTCAAAAGAAAATAAAAGGGGAAAAAGGAGAGGGGTAAGAATCCAGCACTCTCTGCACAGCACCCCTGTGTTCAATCATACATGTATGTGGAGTTATATATAACATTTTTAAAGTGACTGGATGTGCTCCTTTTAATTTGAGACAATCAGATAAAACCCTGCCAAAATGCCATTTTTGAAATGTAGATCAGCTACACTGTTTTTGGTCAGACAACCGCCAATCAGATGAAGCTAAACTATTACACTGTGTGTAATTATTTATCAGCAAAAGAATAGCTTGCAGTTATTTCAGACATTCTCAAAAGTGTGAGTGTGTGCACCCTGGCACGTTGTAAGTGGTTCACAGACTCAGTTTCATTCTGCAACTTATGCAATCCAGGTTTGGCCTACATTGGTTTCATATTTTATTAATGAGAGCCACCCCTCAAAAAAAAGTTTAAAATGGCCAATCTACATGGTTCTGTCAACGAATAATAATAATAATAATAATAATAATAATAATAATAATAATAATAATAATAATAATAATAATAATAATAATAATAATAATACAGTTTGTTTTTATCCCTCCTTTCTCCCTGAAGGGACCCACTCTCTCTCCCAGGCTCTCTCCTGAGAGAAATAAATGAAGGGCAAAAGGATAATCTAGCTGTCAATCACTATATAAATATCAGGAGTCATAAGCTTGCTACAGTATGTAGAGGGCAGGAAATGAAACTCACCATTTCATCAGTCTGTTGTTCAGGATTTAAATTATTTCCTTCACTGAACATCAGTGAGACTTCAGGATTACCATTGCAAAGAATATTCTCTGCTATTTGCACACTGGGTTGCAAAAAGGTCAGCTCGTTCCTCCGGGATTCAGAGGACAGACAGATCTGGTAAGAATAAGGCAAGGTCCCCTCCTCGTAGTTTGGAGGGAATATGGCTCCCGTCTTTGAACAGGGATCAGGGACAAAACACTGAAGGAATGTAGGGCTTCTTGACCGCTGGAGTTTCATTACAATAGTCATCAGCACTGTCACCAGGAACAGGAAGGACACCAAAGCCAAGGCCAGAACCAGATAAAACTGCAGGTCGGACTGAGACTCTGTGTCGAGAGGTTGGGAGTTCATCTCCGGAAGGGCTTCCTGAAAGTTCTCTGCAAACACTAGGTTCAAAGTCACACTGGCTGAGAGAGGAGGGTGTCCGTTATCCTTCACCAGGATGACCAGCCTCTGCTTCACAGCATCTCTTTCAAGCAGTGCTCGGGCTGTCTGAATCTCTCCCGTGTGGGAGCCAATGGTGAAGAGGGAGGGCTCCGTGGCCTGCAGCAGATGGAAGGAGAGCCAAGAATTGTGTCCAGAGTAAGCATCCACAGCCACCACCTTGGTCACCAGATAATTGGGCTCTGCTGACCGAGGCACCATCTCAAAAAGAGATGAACCCTCCATGGTTTGGGAAGGGTACAGAATCTGGGGGGCATTGTCGTTCCTATCCAAAACACAAATGGTCACTGTGGCACTGCTAGCAAGAGAAGGGGAGCCGCCATCTTGGGCCTTCACTTGAATGTGGAACTCCCTGAACTGCTCATAGTCAAAGGAGCGCTGAGCATAGATGGTCCCACTCTCTGAATTAATGGAGACATAGGAGGAGAGAGGCAGGTCTTGAATGTTGCTCCTGAGAATGGAATAAGTGATTCGGGCATTCTGGTCCACATCTGGGTCAGAGGCCTTCACCTGGAATATGGAAACTCCAGATGGGTTGTTCTCTGGAATGTAGGTAGTATAAGAAGGTTTTTCAAAGAATGGGGGGTTATCATTGATATCCGAGATCTGTATGGAAATGGTTTTGTGAGTGGAGAGAGGAGGAGTGCCTTTATCAGTGGCTGTGATGGTGACGTTATATTCTGGGATCCTTTCTCTGTCAAGGGGACCCTCCGTGAGGAGCTTGAAGTAATGATCTGAAGATGGGACTATCTGGAAAGGCACAAAATCCTGCAGATGGCAGAAGACTTCTCCGTTATCTCTAGAATCCCTGTCAAGAACCTTGATGAGAGCAATCACCGCCCCAGGTGCAATATCTTCAGGAATTGGGCTGGACAAGGAAGTAAGGATGACATCTGGAGCATTGTCATTTTCATCCAGGACCTCAATCTCCACACGGCAATGTGCCACCAGTCCGCCTCCATCACTTGCTTCTATCACCATCACATAATTTTGTGTGTCCTCAAAATCAATACTCTCTTTAAGTGTAATGTTTCCATCTCTTGGATCCAGATAAAATTTCTGTGCAGCACTTTCTGGGATATTAGCAAAATTATAAATAATCTCAGCATTTGATCCTTTATCACTGTCAGAAGCCTTAACCTGAAGCACAAGGGTTCCTCTGGATGCAGTCTCTTTTAGGCTTATCTTATAGGTTTCCTGGGAGAAAACAGGGAAATTGTCATTTACATCAATAACAATAACTTCTATCTTGGCAGTCCCAGTTTTTCTAGGTTCTCCTCCATCGGTAGCTGTGAGGATCAGTAAGTGCATTTCTTCTTCTTCTCTGTCCAGTTGTTTCTGCAATTTTAATTCTGCATATTTACCACCATCTTTGGTGTCTTTAATTTCTAGATTGAAGTATGGATTTGCACTCAACTGATAGTTCTGGAGGGAGTTGATTCCAATGTCCTCGTCGTCTGCAGTTCCAAGAGCAAACCGAGCTCCTGGCAGGTTAGACTCACTCACTTTGAGGTCAATAGTTTCTTTCCGGAAATGTGGAGCATTATCATTCACATCCTGAATAAAAATCTTTACATGGAAAACATTCAAGGGATTGTGTGCCACCACCTCTACGTTTAAGACACAAGTGGCTGATTTCCCACAAATCTCTTCCCGGTCTATCCTGTCCTTCACATACAGGTTGCCATTGTGTTCATTGAGAGAAAAGTACTGCTTCTCTGAGGAGATGGCAAGCTTGCGCTTGGACAAGTCCCTCACCTCCAGCCCCAGATCTTGAGCAAGGTTCCCCACAAAGGAGTCCTTCTCTGTTTCCTCAGGAATGGAATACTGAACCTGCTCAGACACCACACAGCAGAACCCATGCCAGACAATGAGTAGAAAGAGTACTTGCCTCAGAGCAGGCTCCTTGATTCCATCTCTGTGCCTTCCTTTCATGGTTGTCTTTGCCCTTTCTCTTCTCTTTTTCTACCCACCAGTTCAATTAAGCAAGTGCTTTACAGTCAGGCAGTAGAAATACATCTCCTGTTAGCGAATCCTTGAAAAACTGAGAGGAATTTTCTTTGAGATGCAGCTTAAAAAACCAATTCATCTGCTGTTTCTTCTTTCCCATCAGTTGAAATTCACTGGCAGGACACAGATTCAGGAATACTGCATATTCACACAGCTATTCCTTTCTTATCCAACAGTGACACTCGGAGTTCACTTGAGGAATTATACTGGGTGATTTCTTTTCTATTTGTAATTTTCTAATTGCTTTTTCAGATATATTTCCATTCTGATCGTTGAGGAGATCCTGAACAGTTACTTCATTATCAGGTCTTCTGAATTTAGAAACTTATGTAGCTTGTGTTTCAAAGTTCTTTCTACTTCCCAGAAATGATAATATAGGATGAGATGTTTCAAAATCGTTACATATGCCAGAAGATTCATCTTTCAATGAATTGTAAGTGTAATTAATACTTGAACACTGAACAACAGGATATTTGTTTTCAACTAACAAATTTTACAAAAAAATTAAGAAGGTTGTCTTACATGGGGTGAAACTCATGGTAGCGCTATCTGACTACTATTTTGAGATGTTTAGTGGAACTCCTCTGTTTTTATATTCAGCCTCCTGACTGCTGTTCAGCCTTTCTCATTTAGAAGACATATGTGTTCCACTTGGGAAGTGAAGGAAGTGGCAAGAGAGATAGACCAGCAGCAAGAACAATTCTCATTTCTAGCCATGGTAACTAGGGATCTAGGTCCAACTTGAGATGGTGAGGTGTTTCTACAGTGGGAGGATCTTTATATCTTGATTTCCTGCTATTTGTTGATCAACTATGCATGAGATATAAAACTGGGGCAAACAATATTTCCTGAGAGATAGCTCATTTCGACTAATTTTGCCAGAAGTTTTCATAAGCAGCAAATGAGTTCCATTTTTATTCAGGAATATTACACTCTGTCACCTGATGTTTACCTCAATGTTACTAATAAAGTGAATGCTTTACAAAATTCTGGCCATCCCTCAGTGCAGGAATTCCAAAAGCATTTAGCTTACCGAGTGGTAACCTACTAATATTCTGCTTTTTATTTTCAAAGTCTGTACAGAAAGAATTGAGATATACACATGTGCATAAATATTTGACACCACAATACCAAGGCATTTTCACTTTGCAGGACCTCTATCTCTATGAATATTACTTGGATAACTCTTGAAAAAGTTAAATGCAGCAAAACATTAATTATTCGTTTTCCTGAATATTTTCCTATGGTCTACAGAAAATTTGCCCCCATGTTTTTTCCTGTTGTGGACTCTCCTTTTGAAAGAAAGAAAGAAAGAAAGAAAGAAAGAAAGAAAGAAAGAAAGAAAGAAAGAAAGAAAAAGAAAAATCTGTTCCAGAACAGGGCAGTTTTCCTCAAGTGAAGTAAAAGATATAACTAGTACTACACTTTGCCATTTGTCTTTCATTGCCTTAATTTCCAGCTTAAATTTTATTTTCATTTCATCTTTTAGTATTAGAATTTTCAATTTCATCCCTTAATTGTAATTTCATTCACCTTTTCTTTTGTATTGTTTTTTAAACTGAAGTTTCCTTTTCTCTTTTATTTCCTATTATGTTTGCATGATTTCCCCCTTACCTTTATCTGTTCCTCACTAGGTTTTACCTAATAGAAAAATGAATTAATTCTACGTTTCTTCCAAGCTCAAGAGTTCAAATGACCTAAAAAGACCACTTACAATGAATATGAATGGAATTACCACTACACATCAAGGAGTTGTTGAAAGGATAATGCTGCTGCCTAAGCAGTCCCTGGGATGTACCTTAGGGCATGGTTACATTGTGAAAATAAATTGGAAGACATACCAGAGTTTTAGAAATTGAGTCAAAGTTGTGTGATAATCACTTGGCACATGGATCAGTGGGTGCATCCCCTTGGAATATTTTTAGCCAATTTGTAAGCTGTGTTGTATATCTGTTACGTTAAGAGGTATGTGGCTACACTAGCTTTTAAAATCATTGCAATTGCATTTTGTCCTACAACTCCTACTACCATCATGCTGGCCATTCATGGCTGCAGCTGTGGTATTTTTTTTAATATTTGTTTTACTTTATTTTTTAAATAAATGATCTCAATAGGTTAGTTAGATCTGTGAATGTCACACTTATGCAACCCTTCCCAACACCCATTAAGAATAGATCATTAGCAGTGGCCTTCCTGGTGTGAAGTGGTTTGGATCTGTAAAGGGATTGATGAAAAGGCGGCATGGTAAATTGGAGAAAGATTATGCCTAAATCTGTTGAGAGAGGGATTTTCAAGACACACATGAATGGCTTCCTTGACTCCTCTCTGAAACCACCTATCTCCTCTGTCTAATATGTGTACATCCTCATCTTTGAATGAATGTCCTTTGTCCTTCAAATGAAGGTACACTCCTGATTCTGACCAGAATCAGGCCATTATGCATCCAATGTGCCTATTCAGGCCATTGTCCATGAGCCTATTCAGACCAGGGTGGGGGGTGAAACCAAGGTGAACTATGAATTAGAAGCCTTCCACCAACTTTTACCTCAGACTGATAAATCTATTTGGAGGAGCAGTGAAATGTTTCAATCCCACAAGAATGGTTTTTAAGGGATAGCAGTTTCACTTCTTAAAAAACTTCTGAGTGATGACACCCAGGGGAGAAACACATAAATAATACCAGAAAAATGTTTGACACATGGTCTAGCATGAGATACTTTCCACAAATGAGCATGCAGTCACAAGTCAGAAAATGAGAAATCAGAAGAAAAAAATGGAAATTTTTTTTGAAAAAAATTAATCAACTTTAAATCAATTTAAAGTGCAGACCACTAGGAATTCTTCTCTAGATCAGTGGCTCCCAAACCTGAGTCACCAGATGTTCTTCAGTGACAACTCTCAGAAATCCTGCCCAGCACAGCTGGGAGTTTTCATCCAAGAAGACGTGTGGACCCAAGGTTGGGAACCAGTGTTTTAGACATTACAATTATATGCTATCAAAATTGCTTGCTCACCTGGATGATGAGTAGATTCTCATTATTCAAATCTGAATCCTCACCAAATAGAATAGGATCCTTTCCTTCACCATTTTGTTGGTTCTTCAGAGTACCTTTAGAATTTGCCTTTGAAATGTCAAACTGGCTTCTTGAGTCCCTGGTCAGAGAAACCTCATGGCAATAAGAGTGAAGAAAGGCCCGGACTCCATCAATCCCCACAAACTGGGAAACAGGAACACCACTGAAGCTCATATTCCCTGACTCAAGCAACTGAGAATTTCTCCATTTGTGCAGCTTTATAGCGACCAAAACAAGAAGAAATGTGAAGAACAAGCAGGAGACAAAGGCCACTGCAACCACCAGGTAGAAGGTGAGATCTGATGGGGGATCTATGGGGGATGAGATGCTGCTCAAGTCTGAGAGGATGTCAGGGATGTTGTCAGCCAGTGCCACAGTCATTGTGACTGAGGCAGAAAGAGATGGTTGCCCATTGTCCTTGACCAAGACCACCAGGCTTTGCTTGAGGGCATCTTTCTCCAGGAAGAACCTGGCTGTCCTGATGTCTCCAGTGTGGAGTCCCACGGAGAAGAGCCCTGGCTCTGTGGCCTTGGTCAGCTGGTAGGAGAGCCAGGCATTCTGGCCAGAATCTGCATCCACGGCCACCACTTTAGTGACCAGGTAGCCTGGCTCTGAGGAGCGAGGGGCCAGCTCTATCCCAGTGGAGCCATCAGTGGGAGGGGAAGGATACAGGATTTCTGGTGCATTGTCATTCTGGTCCAGGATGAAGAGGGTCACAGACGCATTAGAGCTGAGGGGTGGGGAGCCTCCATCCTGAGCCTTCACCCATAAATTAATCTCCTTGACCTTTTCATAATCAAAGGAATCCAAAGCATAGATAATCCCAGTCTCAGAGTTAATGGAGAGGTAGGAAGACAGAGAGGAGTCACCAATTTGATCTTCAATGATGGAATAACTGATTCTTGCATTCTCTTCCCAATCTGGGTCACTTGCTTGAAGGGAAAAAACTGAGGCCCCTCTTGGGTTATTTTCTGTCAGATAAGTGGCATAAACTGGCTTGCTAAAGACTGGTGGGTTGTCGTTTGTGTCTAAGATCTGGAGTGAAATAACCTGAGAGGTGGATAGTGGTGGAATCCCCTCATCTGTTGCTGTAAGAGTAACTGTGTACGAGGCCACTTCTTCCCTGTCAAGGGCTCTGTCCGTCACCAAAGTGTAAAACTCATCCATTGTGTTCTTCAGTTGAAAGGGGAGGTTGCTGGGAATTGAACATCTAACCTTCCCATTGACTCCTGAATCTCGGTCTTGTACATTTAAAATGGCAAGAACCGTCCCTGTTGGAGAATTCTCGGGGACAGAGCTGACAAGGAATGTCATGGTCAATTCAGGCACATTGTCATTCAGGTCTGTAACCGAGATCTTAACTGTTGACCGGTCACTTAGGCCACCCCAATCCGTGGCTTGCACCTCGAATTCATAGAAGGAAGATGCTTCATAATCAAGGCTTCCCAGAAGAATAATTTCTCCTGTTGTAGAGTTCAACAGAAACATCTGGGAGTCTTTCTTGGTGATTTCTCGAAAAGAGTATTTTATTTTCCCATTGATTCCTTCATCCAGATCAGTGGCTCTTACAGTAGCTATTGTGGACCATTTGGGAATGTTCTCCTTGATACTCACTTCATATAAAGGTTGGCTAAAAACTGGTGCGTTGTCATTGGCATCAAGGACAATGATGTTAATCTGCAGAGTGCCAGATCTGATTGGATCACCCCCATCCATAGCTGTGAGGATAAGATCATAAAATGATTGCTCTTCCCTGTCCAGAGGTTTCTCCAACACCAACTCAGCATGTCGGGCACCATTTTCTTCTCTTTGAACCTCCAGTGAAAAATGGCTACTCCCTGTGAGCTGGTAACTCTGTATTGAATTTATGCCAATATCTGGATCTTGAGCTTTGGGTAGAAGAAAATGTTCTCTGGGTGTTGAGGTCTCACTGATTATCATTTTCCATTCTTTTTCTAGAAACTGTGGACTGTTGTCATTTACATCTGTGACTTCCACTTCAATTTTGTAAAGCTTTAATTTACTTTCAACAAGAATCTGGAATGTTAACATGCATTTCTCTGCTTCTCCACAAATCTCCTCTCTGTCTATTCTCTCGGAAACCTGCAAATGCCCACTGTTGACATTCAAAGCAAAATACTGGATCATACCTTTACTAGAAACAATGCGGAGTCCATCAGCTGAAACCTGCTTTCCGTCCATTCCCAGGTCCTTTGCAATATTCCCAACATAAGAGCCTTTGTGCATCTCCTCAGGAATGGAATAGTAGATCTGCCCAGAAACTGTCTTCCAAGAAAACACCATGATAAGCCATTGCAAAATTGTAGTTCTGTAACCCTCAGTATCTTCCATTGTATTACAGAAGGATAAAGGGCAGTAGCTACTGGTTTCTGGTGCTCCTCTTCTGTTTCTCCCAGTTAAAGTTTAGATGCCAATTTATTTCTCAGCACATATATCCGTTCTCCTCTTCCTGGGCTGTCAACCCATCTGGTGTCATTTTTGTGTGCTTGAGATTAAAAGCAAAGCTGCTGGACTGGTTGGATTTCTTTTCCCAACATTCATTATCAGTGAACAGCGACACCCAGAGGCTCAAAACCATGCTGCAGAAGTCTCAGCAGTCAAATATTAAAAACTACATATTCATTTACCATAAACTATTTTTCCCCTTTATATAATTTGCAACTAACAGATTCTTCAGTAACTTATCATCCATTGCCAATATTCTTCTTATATATTCACCCAATAAAGGCATTTTTAGATTTAACTAATATCTTCTCAGATTTATCTCTCCTCTTACTCAAAGTAAAATAAGGAAAGCTGTTCTTCAACAATGTATTATTTAATATTAACAAGAGACACTGAGCAAAGTATCAACTTGCAATCATAATACATGTAACTGTGTAACATGCAATTCAGTCCTGCTCACCCTGGCCCCTCCACACCTTCTCCTCCCTCCCCCTTTTCCCAGGGGTAACCATTTCATGTTCCCCCTGCTCCAATTTTTCATCTGTATATGTATATGTTTTCTTTTTCACCAATACATTTCTCTCCATCATGCTTCTCGTATGCTACTACATACTTCCCTTTTTGAGTAGAGTTAAAAATATCCATTTTGCTATCCCAATACACTAATTTTCCATACAGTTGTATGGATGAAAAAGTACCATCCTTGTCACACCATGACATTCTGAGAAAAGCAATATGGATTCTTTATATCACCAAAGAGGTGGGGAAATGGAAATGTTCCACTCTGTCACAGTAATTTCTAGATTTTTGTAGCATTCTAGTGTATTCCTCATAATGACCATAACCATTAAGCAGATCAACTCTTCTTTCTTGCTTTCAAAAGGAAACACCACAATTTGGGCAACAGCAACTTTTTGTTCTCTATTGCCTCCAATCTGTCAAGAAAAATTTAGCAGAATTCTTGTGTATGAAGATCTCAAATGTAAATATATGGGTTCCACATACTATAGCAAATATGCCTCTAATTTTGCAGACAAAGTGAGATTCACCACACCAATCTCATCATAACATCAGGGCTGGAGACAATTAATTTTTAGAATTATTTCTGTCCATGTTCTTGATTTTTAAAGAGCCAGCACTTCACAAATAAATAGCATTTACAGCCGTGAAAGAACAATTTAAAACTGACCGGGACAGGAAATAAAAGATGCAACATGCCCTTGTAAGGGAGTGTGGAACAGCCAAATGCTAAGCAGCATTTCTGCCTACCACAATAATAATCTTAAAGGTCTTCAGCTCAGCAGGGAACAAAATGTCATTAAGAAGGCAAGACAGATTTCTTAGGTGGACTTCCACTACTGGGGTACTATGTAACCCTGGAGAAGGGCCACTCATGTATCCCAGCCATATAGATTTCAGCTGGAGGCAGAATGTATAACAGATCTGGTTCATAGATATTATGGGGGGGGGAGGTCCTCATCAATTAGCATCAAATCCTGGGTGGCACGCAGTGGAGCAAGCTCACACTGTTAACCCCAGCTCCTGCCAACCTAGCAGTTCGAAAGCATGTAAACATGAGTAGATAAATAGGTACCACCATAAAAAGCAGGAAGGTAAACACTGTTTCGTGCTTCAGCCATGCCAGCCACATGGCCACGGACTTGCACAACACTGACTCTTCGGCTTGAAAATGAAGATGAGCACTGCCCCTAGAGTCAGACATGACTAGCATGCATGTGCAGGGGAAACATTTACCTTTATTTATTTATTTATTTATTTTTAAGTTTATATACCACACTTATTTCCCCTAAAGGAAATCTGGGTGGTTTACAAACAGAGCAACATGAATTATTAAAACCCAAAAAAAAATTCAGATCAAAAAAATACAAAACAAAAGAAAAGAAAAGAAAACCTTTTTAAAGTTATAGCATAACTCCTACCTTATTTCCCAACTCTGGGCCTGATTATGAGATTCCAGGGCTTTACACAAGTTACACTGACATGGGATGGAAGTATGGATTTTACTATCTCATTGCACCAAGGCCATGATGCATAACAATCACACATTCAGCTCCTCTCCCCAATAAAGAAAGCAAAGACTGGCATTTCAGAGGCATGCATGTAAGTTTGTCTCCTTCTAGTTCTTCCATGGTTAAGGACCTTGTATTTCTCTCTTCAGTTTTATCAGGAGGGATGGGAAGATAAAAGCAAAGTGTTCTGCTTATATACTGCCCCATACCACTTCAAATAGTCTCTGGGTGGTTTACAGTTTTTAATTGCTGTATGCAGGCTACACATTAGTTAAGGTAGGCTGAGAAATGAAATATGACCTCTGGTTCAGTATAAAAGGAAAACAAAGATATGGTTTCCCAACCCCCATCATAAATATGCATCTTTGGTTCCCATTCTGTTCTCTTGCTTTCATCCAACTGAGAAAATGTGATTCTACGTGTTCTCCACTATTCATTTGAATTTATTTATTTAGTTTTCTGTGCTTTTACTGTATGCTGATGGCACCATATTATTTGAAAACATGCCTCCAAATAGTTGTTATTAGGTGTCCAGGGCTGCAGCACAGAAGGTTCATTATCTTCCCATCATGCTTGCATTCTCTTTGGATACATTTCATTGGCTTGGCCATTGTTGGAAATTTTATGCTGGAGGCCTTAGATATGCCCCAGTAGTGCTTTTCTTAATTCTCACATAAGTAGGTTTTTAGAAAGATCAGTTATAATTTCCACAACATAGCCTAAATCTATTTACACAGTACCTTGCAGATGCTATAGTTAACTCTTTTCCCCCTCATTATAAAGTTATTAAAGATACCCTAGCCGGCAATAAAGAGCTGCCTAGATGCCCTAAGCACCTCTGATCTCGCCTGACTTCGGAAGCTAAGCAGGGTCAGCCCTGGTTAGTACTTGGATGGGAGACCACCAGGGATACCAGGAGCTGTAGGTGCCTGGAGTAGGGACTGGCAAGCCACTCCAGTATTCCTTGCCAAGAAAACTTCATGGACATGGGGTCACAAACAGTATTTGTTTTCCATTTAGTAAACACTTGTGCCTCAGTCAACATAGTATCATTCCCATGCATGTCATGCCCTACTTGGGGGACTCTTTGTTTTAGGATGAAAGCCAGGATGACATGTCTGAGCTAGACTGACTGGAGTTGGAAGAAGAACTCAAGGCCAAATTTTAGTCTCTCCCTAGAGAAACTGGAAGCAGAGGCAGGACCTGGTTCCACATTTATTTATTTATTTATTTATTTATTTATTTATTTATTTATTTATTTATTTATTTATTTATTTGCTTGCTTGCTTGCTTGCTTCATTTTTATACCACCCATCTTCCAATCTGGAACTCTGCACAGTTTACAAGTTGAAACAATTGAAACAATTGACCCCCTTCAGATGGGATGAAAGCTGCTGAAGATGAACAACGCCCAGGCCTCAGGGAATGAAAGCATTACATAGTACAGGACAGCCTAGCCCAGCCAAGACAGAGTGCCAAATTCCAACAGAGGATGGTTTAGCTGTTGGGTTTTGCCTGATTGAGTGCAGGTGTGCCAGGGAGCCACCCAAACCACAGATAGATAGATATATAAATAAATATATATGCCACTCAAAGATCAGTGGTGGGAACAAGTCTGGCTGTCTTGTTCTGTTTCCACCATTCTTTGCATGCCTGTGTGATCAATCTCCTGACAACCCAACCTGGATGGCCTATGCACTGCACTTTTAGCTGGATTCTGCTTGGATTGATGATTTTATATGATGTTTATTTATGGTATGGCTCCAACCTAAACCTACTATCCCTATCATCTGCTCTCCAAACTGTCTGATACTGTCTCCTCGTGTACCTGGCATTTCTACTTTGCTTACAATACCCTCTGAAGATACCTCATTCTTATTAGGTATACACCATAGGCAGACTGGGCACAGGCTGCCTAAGACCCAGACATTGGCTCTGTCACTGTATTTGTTACTCACATTATAAATTCAATAAATTATGTACAGAACAATTCATGCAGGTACTTTCCCTTCATAAAAATAGTGGAATATGATCCACTAACATATGTGGCAGAAAGTTTAAAAAAGGGTTAATTCTTACCATTGATAGAAATGTAACAGATTTTTTTGTTTGTTTTTTGATAGTTAAGCAAAACCAAACCAAACCAAACAACAAAATAAACACGGGGCTTAGCATATATTTAAATGGACACATAAGTTTACTTGAAGGCCAGTTTCAGACACTGAGTTATTCGCAACATATCCATAACAGGGCGCACATTTGTAGCCACTAGCAAAAACAGTCCTCAATTACCAGAAATATACAGTTAAAAAAGAAAAGTGCAAAAACAACATAAAAAGAAAAGTAACAAATATACCAGTTGCATTACTAGACAATCATAATTTTAAAATCAGAATACAGCTACTGAATTTCTTTCAAGTTTAGTCAGAGCTCAAAACACCAAAATAAAATCTGGGTTATCTAAAATACTTTGCTCACCTGCATTATGATTGGCTGACCATAATTCAAATTTAAATCCTCACCAGATAGGATTGGGTCGTTTGTCTCTCCAGGATATTGATTTTTCAGAGTACCTGAAGAGTTTGCCTTTGAAATGTCAAACTGGTTTTTCCTAGAGTTCCTGGTGAGAGAAACCTCATGGCAATAAGAGTGAAGAAAGGCCCGGACTCCATCAATCCCCACAAACTGGGAAACAGGAACACCACTGCAGTTCATATTCCCTGACTCAAGGAGATGAGAATTTCTCCATCTGTGTAACCTGATGGCCAGTAAAACAAGAAGGAAAGTGAAGAACAAGCAGGAGACAAAGGCCACTGCAACCACCAGGTAGAAAGTGAGATCAGATGGGGGATCTATGGGTGATGAGATGCTGCTCAGGTCTGAGAGGATGTCAGGGATGTTGTCAGCCAGTGCCACAGTCACTGTGACTGAGGCAGAAAGAGATGGTTGCCCATTGTCCTTGACCAAGACCACCAGGCTTTGCTTGAGGGCATCTTTCTCCAGGAAGAACCGGGCTGTCCTAATCTCTCCAGTGTGGAGTCCCACCGAGAAGAGCCCTGGCTCCGTGGCCTTGGTCAGCTGGTAGGAGAGCCAGGCATTCTGGCCAGAATCTGCATCCACGGCCACCACCTTAGTGACCAGGTAGCCTGGCTCTGAGGAGCGAGGGGCCAGCTCTATCCCAGTGGAGCCATCAGTGGGAGGGGAAGGATAGAGGATTTCTGGTGTGTTGTCATTCTGGTCCAGAATGAAGAGGGTCACAGAGACATTGGAGCTGAGGGTGGGGAGCCTCCATCCTGGGCCTTCACCCGGAAGTTAAATTCCTTGACATCCTCATAATCAAAGGCATTCAAAGCATAGACAATCCCAGTCTCAGAGTTGATGGAGAGGTAAGAAGAGAGAGGAGAGTCACCCACTTGATCTTCACTGAGGGAGTAGCTTATTCTGGCATTCTCTTCCCAGTCTGCATCATCCGCTCTTAAGGAAAATACCAAGGATCCTCTGTTGTTATTCTCAGCACAGTAGAAAGTATAATGGGATTTCTCAAATACTGGTGGGTTGTCGTTTGTATCTAAAATACGTAGTGGGATTACTGTCACTGTAGAAAGTGGAGGGATTCCATGGTCAGTGACTGTGACAGTAATATTGAAAGCAGGCACTTGTTCCCTGTCAAGAACACCATCCGTTTCCAGACTGTAGAAGTGATCGACAGATTTCTTTAGGAGGAAAGGGATATGGTTGGGGACTGAGCATGTCATTTCTCCATTGATTCCTGAATCTCGATCTTGTACATTCAAAATGGCAATGACAGTTCTTGGTGGTGAGTTTTCAAGGACTGTGTTGGTGACAAAGCTAATTGCCAATTCTGGTGCATTGTCATTAAGGTCTGTAACAATGATAACAACCTTTGATCTGTCACTCAGCCCTCCTCCATCTTTTGCTTGCACTTCAAATTCATAGAAAGATGATTCCTCATAATCAAGATTGCTTAGAAGAGTAATGTCCCCTGTTGTGGAATTAATCCAGAAAATTGGAAGATTAAGTTTTATAGCTGGTGTAAAGGAGTATTTAATCTCTCCATATAGCCCATCATCCAGATCAGTGGCACTTACAGTGGCTACAAGGGATCCTATAGGAATATTCTCCTCAAGACACAGTTCATAGAGTGGTTGACTGAAAACAGGTGCATTGTCATTTGCATCCAGAACTTTCACTTTGATTTCCATAGTGCCAGATCTGACTGGATCTCCTCCATCGGTAGCCGTGAGGATGAGATCATAAGCGGATTGCTTCTCCCTGTCCAGAGGTTCTCTCAAGACCAGTTTTGTATGTTTGACACCATTTTCTGCCTCATGAACATCCAAGAAAAAAATATCACTGCCAGTGAGTTCATAGTGCTGTACAGAATTTGGTCCCAAGTCTGGATCCCAGGCTTCAGGCAATGGGACCTGGAATCCCGGTGCAGATACCTCACTGATTTCCAGCTCCTGATCCCCAACAGGGAAGTGGGGAGCATTATCATTTATATCTGTAATTTCTACTTCAATTCCATAAAGCTTCAGTTGACTTTCAATAAAAACCTGGAATTTAATGATGCACTTCTCTGCTCTTCCACAGATCTCCTCCCTGTCAATTCTCTCAGAGGTTTGCAAATGCCCATTGTTGACATTCAAAGTAAAATATTGAATCTTACCTACACTGGGAACAATGCGGAGCCCCAGGTCTGAAAACTGCTGCCTGTCCATTCCCAGGTCTTTAGCGATATTCCCTACAAAAGAGCCCTTGTGCATCTCTTCTGGATGGAATAGTGGATCTGCCCAGAGGTAGCTTTCCAGGCAAGCATCAGGAGAAGGCACTGCAAGATTCCTCTTTCGCAGGTCCATCGCTTCTGCATTTCTCCCATTCTCTTACAGCAGAGGAGAGGCTCGTAGTTCTGCTTCCAAAGATAGAGGATTTTGTCCAGAATTATAGGTGAAACGGATGGCTTTTCACTGCCATTCAGCTTGTTCCTACCAGCAATGTTTCACTGATGGATAGCTGAAGAGCAATTCTGGACTGGCTGCATATTCTTTTCCTGTTGTTGGTGAATAGTGACACCCAGAGGCTCTACCCCAAACTGCAGCAATCTCAATTTTCAGTTATCAAATACGGCACTGCATCATTCTACCTGCAACATTGTTTTTCTTTTCTTTTCTTTTAAAACGCTTTATGGTTTGTTGGAAGATTTCTATGAAAATACAAATGTTTCTGGAAGTTATATGTTTATTTGACATCCACGTCCATTCTTCATGTTTGAACATAGCTACTAAATTAAATAAGAGTCTTATTCTGCTGATTTATTCTAATTGAACAGGGATATGAAGGAAAAGCATAGGATGTTTTATTTTTCTCCACAAGATTGCAAAAATGTCTAGAATATATCCCCATGAGTGCTTCTTTTCTTCAAATAAAGAAATACAAGCCTTCCATCTGAACCATACCCAACAAAACCTGACAGAATGGCCACCACCAGTACTAGTCTCTGAAATAACTGATCATGTAAGTCAATGCAAGCCATGTAAGGCACCTGGCATTGTTGGCATTGCACCCGAGCTGATCAAGGGGAATATAGATTGGTGGGCTCCAATACTAGCTAAGCTGTTCACATATATAGATCAGAATGGCCACATGGTCCATAGTCATCCCTATTTATAAGAAAGGGTCAAAGGCTAATCCCACCAATTACTGCCCAGTCAGCTTATTGCCAGTAATTGGTAAATTACTAGACATCTTTACTGGAAACGAATAGACTGGATGGATAGTGAAAACATTCTTTCTGATGAATAGGTGGGCTTTAGGGCAGGAAGCTCTCCCATGGACCAGGTTCTGATTTGCAACACCTGGTAGAAAAATACTCCAGTAAACTGAAAGGACAGCTATTTGCAGCCTCCATTGATCTCAAATCAGCCTTCGATTCAATTTCTACTGATAGACTGTGGTGTAAACTTAATGACTCCACCATAGGCTGCCATTTACTGCTGCTTATTTATAAACTGCACGAAAATGCATCTTTAAATGTAAGGTACAATCTGGAAGGATATCTTTCAAAGACAGTATACACATTTTAAGGGAGTCAAGCAGGGTTGTATACTTGCTCCACTATTATTTAATTTTTATATCAGCTCCATGATCACAGCTCGCACGCTACTAGACTTTCACCCCACCCACCCCAACTAGGAGGCAGGCACATTTCAGTGCTATTAGATGTCAATGATGCTGTAAGACTCCCATCAATTTAAAGAGGGCATTGGGAGCCTTAGCACGCTACTGACATAATGAAAATAATAAATTTTCAATAAATTATGGAAAAAATCAAAGTTATGGTTTTTGCTGAAAGACCAAAGATCTACAAATGGTTGATAAATAACCATAAAATTGAACAAAGAAACTTTAAATACCTAGGAGTGGTCCTTCAATGTAATTTATCCCTCAAGGAGCATGCAGCACATGTTGCACAATCATCTCATCAAGTTTCCTCTGCAATTATAAAATTCTTTTCTGCTGGGGGGGGGGAGCACAAAATATCCCAGCAGCTTTGAAATTATTTCAATCCAGACCACTCAGCCAACTTCTTTATGGATCACAATTGGGTCCCTACTCCCTTCTCGTCTTTTACACCTTTGGAAGTAGTCCAATTAAACATTCTGAGAGCCAATTCTTTCAGCTGCCCTGTTGGGTGCCTACTGCAGCCCTGAGGTTAGAAGACTGATGGGACTCATGGATGTTGAAGTCAGGGCTTGGTTGGCCATTTTTGACTGAAAATATTTTTCCCCAAGAAGTCCAACTTCTTTACTATGGTTAGACAATTACCATTCAGTAATGGAGGCTCAGCGGACTAAGGCTCTGAAACTGTTGACTGCAAAGTTGGCTTGGCAGTTTTAATCCTGGGTGCCATACAGCAGAGCGAGCTCCCGCTGATAACCCCAGCTCCTGCCAATCTAGCAGTTCGAATCAAATGCAAGTAGATAAATAAATAGGTACTGCCGTAAAAAAAGTGGGAAGGTAAAACTGTGTTTCCTTGCAGTCATGCCGGCCATGTGGCCATGGGCATGCACAACACTGGCTCTTTGGCTTGAATACGGAGATGAGCACCGCCCCTAGAGTTGGACATGACTAGCATGCATGTGCGGGGAAAACCTTTACCTTTATAGAGGGCAGCCTTACCTCTTAAACTTAAAACTTATAGTTTCTCAGTGGATTGCCTTACACAGGTTAGCTATGACAGAGCTAAACAAATCCTGAAACAACGTATTCTGGAGGTAGAGAGACACCATGATCTGGGGGTTACCACTAATAGCATACCAATCAATCCAGCACTGACCCCCTTTAAACCTGCTAATTATTTCTTTGCTTGTCTAACAAAGAATCAAGGCCTTGCTTGTCTGAATGTTCTGCCATCAGCAATACAAGAGGGAATGCTTCAAAAGATCTGTTACTCTCAACGCAAGTGAAACGTTGGCACATGTATTTCTGCACTGTCCCTTATATCACAGAATTAGGGGAAAACTTCTTGTTCCATACATAAAACAATTCCCCGGACTTCCAGAGAAATTCTACGCCTGCCGTCTGCTGTCAGGGCAAATTATACACACCCCAGAACATCTGGTGTCTCCAATTTTAATTGTTAGGATTCACGCTTTGGCGTGCTGGGATGCATTAGGAGGCACTAGGACTTTTATCTTATATTTGTTCTATACTGTTTTATTCTGATGTTGTTATTGGATTTTGTTGTACTTTTATTCTCTGTTTGTTAGCGCTCGGACGCTTTTGTTCGCCGCTTAGAGTCCTATTTTAGGAGATAAGCGGGATATAAATATAACAATAAATAAATAAATAAAAATTAAATATACTATCCAATGTAGCTAAATTTTGTGCAGCAGCAATTAAAATTCATGCACAAAGTGCTTCAACAAATGTTCAAGCAGATACAGTATGGCTCAATTATTATGGTATCCTCCCTCCCCTGTTCTTCCTTGCCTTGTTTTAATTGGTATTATTTGATATTAATTGTACATTAATTGTACATGCATTTCGAGAGGCCTTTGGCGAGCTTTAATTTAACTTTAATGTAACTTTTTTTTTCTTTTTTCTTTTCCCCGCCGTCTTTAGTTCACTGGTGTTTACTAATGTCCACTTGTATTCTGTATTTAAACCCTCAGTGATCCTGCTTGCTGGCGCATTGGGATGCATTGGTTTTTAGTATTGGATTTTAATATTTTCATTTGTCTTTTCATATTGTTTGCTTATTACTGCTGTTATTTGTATTTGTATTGTAAGTCTATTATTGCTTGTCTGGCGCTTGCTCGCCTGTTTGTATGCCGCTTAGAGTTCTGCCCAGAAGATAAGCGGGATATAAATACAACTATAAATAAATAAATAAATAAATCTTCCCCATAAGGATTGTTAACTGGCTTTTCAAAGAGTTGTTTGAAATAACTATTTTGGATGGAGCAGTTTGAGACAGAAGAATTGTAATTTCCGATGACTTCACACTAATTATAATATCAGATTCTATGTCTGTGAAGATTCTCAGTCATCCAGGTGAGTTTAATCTGGAAGTTGAATCATGGCAACTGGACTTCTTTTCTTGAGAGATTGAAACATTTTGCTGCTCATCCAAGCAACTTCATCAGTCTGAGGAAACCTAGTTATGCGTCTTCCATTTTATAGTTCACTTTCATTTCACATCACTCTGGTCTAAACCCTTTCAGAGGGTTCTCTCAAAAAAAGAAGTCCAGTTGCCATGACTCAACTTCCATATCAGATTCCACATTTAGCTCTTCTTCAGAAACAACAAATACAGGTTTTAAATATTAATCGGTCTGGATGTTTATGCTGACTGAACATACATAATTGTCTAAGTTGGTCCAGCTCTGGATTTTCCTGTATAGGTCTCTATCCATCCTCCATTGTCTTATTAATCTTTCTCTCCACAAGGCTCCTTTCCCTGTCCAAAAGATGACTGACACTCAATTTCTTCAGGTTTAATTTTCATCCCTCTGTATATTCCCTGATACTGTGGCATCACAAGCAGACCACAGATTAAAGAGGCTTTCCAGTCAAGGGTCCCTACTGTCCATCACAAGGCACATAGTACTTATTCTATCCCCCTTTAATGGATTTTTATGGTGATAAAAAGGATAATACCTGGTGATGCCTAGATCCCTCCTCCTAACATCCAGTAAAAATCCATGACTGAGGTAGAAGAATTGCTTTGTCTAGAAGCAACTTGGAACTGATTCAGGAAGGCCACCATTCAAAAATCAACCTCAGCTGTCCCCAGGGAAGCCATTCTCTTTCCATCAGAATCTTTCCCTCTCTACAACACAGTAGTAATAATTTAACTACTAGAGTTTTTACACAGATGGAAATATAATTTGATCTATGAACAATGTGTGTGTGTGTGTGTGTGTGTGTGTGTGTGTGTGTGTGTGTGTGTGTGTGTGTGTGTGTGCGCGCGCGCGCGCGTGCGTGCGTGCGTGCGTGCGTGCGTGCGTTTGTAATTTTTGGGTTGTTATGTATATGGACACACAAGCTCAAAGCTCTTCCTTGATCATGTTCAAATGAGACTTCAAACACAAGTGATCAGTTTCTTTAGTTTACTTTGTCATTTATTAAACAGCAGTAATAGATAATGTTCTCTTCTCTTCTTAAAGTTCTTGGTGTTCTGCTTTAGCTTCTGCAGATTTAGCTCCATTGCCAAAATGGAAACGGACTGGATTTAGGGCAGAGAGAGAGAAGACATGCATCATTTTCTAGAAAAGAATGAAACGTGGCATCCCATCCACTAGATATTCCAATTTGGTTCCTAAATTTGCATTCACGTTCAGCACTTGATGTTTCACTTTTACACATGCAGAACATGACCCGGCATTTATGCATATGAATGAATCAGTAAACAGAAATATGCAGACACAAAGGCGGGCCAGAGTACTTCACTCCATGTGAAACAGGAGAGAGGATGTCTCTCACCTTTTATTATTACTAGCCATTTATCATTTGCCACTTGTCAGATATGGTTCTGGTTGACTATGATATGACAGAACCGTGGTATGGTTCTGGTTGATTAACGACAGCATGGATAAGAGATCAGAGTTGCTTTCCATACCTGCACTGCTCCAGCAAACAGAAACTGTTCACCATCTTGCCATCACCTCTTAACGTAAACAATTCAAATGGAAAGTGTAAGAAATACCTTTATTTGACCACTAAAAATCACAGACACACACCAACCTTCAACCTACAAAGGTCTTCACCAGAATAGAATACTTTTTATTGGCCAAGTGTGGTTAGACACACCCAGAATTTGTTTTGGTAAAACATGCTCTCTCTATATAAAAGGAAATATAAGAATCATATAGTCAACAATAAAAACACAGTACAATACTACAATATAACCTATTATTTAAAAAGGAAGAAGAAAAGTAAAAATTAATTATTCAACAGTTTGATAGCACTTGGAAAGAAACTATCTTTATATCTAGTTGTCCTAGTATGCAATGCCCTAAAACGTCGCCCTGAGGGTAACAATTGAAACAGATTATGTCCAGGATGTGTGGAATCTGTATATATTTTCATCCCCCTCTTTTTAGCTTGTGTGGTATACAATTCCACAATAGATGGCAAATTAGTAGCAATAATTTTTTCTGCAGTTCCAATTATCCTTTGAAGTCTATATCTGTCATGCTTAGTCGCAGAACTAAACCAGACAGTTATAGAGGAACAGATAATAGATTCAATAGCACCTCTATAGAATTGAATCAACAGTTCTTTTGGCAGTCTGAACTTCCTAAGTTGACGCAGAAAAAACATTCTTTGTTGTGCTTTCTTAATAATACTTTCAATATTAGATGACCATTTTAAATCTTGAGATATATTAGTACCTAAAAATTTAAAGGACTCCACTATTGACACTAAGGCCGTTACTTCACGAAGTACTTCGCTTCGCAGCGGGATTGCCTTCGCTTTGAATGCGAAGCCGGTCACGTGGTCTCCCTTCGCCCCCACCCCTCTTTCTCTGTCCTCACCATGCGAAATTTTAGGATCGAATCCATTACTACCTCACGTGCTCCCTTCGCATTCGGAAGCTTACTTGCAACGTCCGGTTTCTGCTTTCTTTTATTTTTTAAAAAAAATTACCACGGCGTATCGATGCATCAATACCCGGCTGTCATTTGCGGTCAGAGGCGCACAAGCCAGCGGTCAAGCCCGGCGCTCAAAGGCCCCTGCGGTTGTCCCGAGGACTTGTGGGCGGCCATCGTGTTTCCCTGAAGCAGAGCAGCTGGGTTGGGTTTTTTTGGGGGGGGCGGGGCGGGGAGAGGCTTCTCTCAGCTTCATCGCCCTGTGTGCCCCGCCGCCGCTCTCTGGGTGGGCGCGTGCGGGGGTGTCTTGCAGCGGCAGCACCGACACCCCCTCCCCCCTCCCTCTGCGCAGCCCTTCGCCATCCCTTGCCAGCGGAGGGGCTCTGCTCACGTCATCCGGGGATGCTTGCCCCCCCTCTGTTGCCCCTGCCCCGTGTACAGAAGGCAAGATCAAAAGAACGGGTTAACCGAAATATCTATGCATCGGCATTTCGGAGAAAAAGTAAGTTAAAAATAAATAAATATATATATTAACTGGCCACACGTGACTTTGGATGCGAAGCGGGATGCGAAGCGAAGAAGATTCCCGGCCTCCGGCAGGGGAATCTCTCGCCCCGCTTGGAGCACGGTTTAGGGGGCGTGGTCGGGGTGGCGCCGAATCCAAAGAGGAGGAGCGTGCGGACTGAAGCGATCGATTCGCACGGAAATTACGGCTCGCCGCGCAGCGAGAGGTTCGTGAAGTAACGGCCTATGTTATTTGATATCGTAAGAGGTGGCTGTATAGAACGAGTCCTCCTAAAATCCACCACCATTTCAACAGTTTTGCAGGTATTTAATTCAAGATTATTTTGAGTACACCATAAAACTAGTTGTTCAATCTCTTGCCTATAGGCAGACTCATCATTGTCTCGAATGAGACCAATCACCGTAGTGTCATCTGCAAACTTCACTATTTTAACAGAGGAATCCTTTGAGGTACAATCATTAGTATATAAGGAAAAAAGAAATGGAGAAAGCACACAGCCCTGAGGGGCTCCTATGCTAACCTTGCTAATATCTGATATAATTTTACCTAACTTCACCTGCTGCTTTCTGTCTGTTAGGAAGCTTACAATCCATTTGCAAATGTGATCAGGTACAGCCAGCTGTTTTAATTTAGTCATAAGGATACCTGGAATAATAGTGTTAAATGCAGAACTAAAATCAACAAAAAGAACCCTTGCATAAGATTTTGGAGATTCAAGATGTTGCAATATATAATGTAAGGACATATTAATAGCATCATCTATTGATCTATTTGCACGATAAGCAAATTGCAATGGATCTAATGACAAATCTGTGACAGATTTCAGGTAAGCCAACACTAGTCTCTCAAAAGTTTTCATGAACACAGAAGTTAAAGCAACTGGTCTATAATCATTCAATTCCTTGACAGAAGATTTTTTTGGTACTGGAATAATCAATGAATGTTTGAAGCAAGAAGGAACATAACACATCTCCAGTGACCTATTAAAGATGCGGGTAAAAATAGGAGCCAGTTGTTCAGCACAAACTCTTAAACAAGAAGTGATTTTATCTGGACCTGGTGCTTTTCTTAACTTCTGATTGTAAAACAGACTTTGCACCTCCTTCTCTGTGATCACCAAAGATGGAGGACCCGATGACATGGGATAAATTTCCACAGGCTCAGTTGTTGTTAAATCTGAGATGGAAATTGCAGGAATAGATGGCTGCAGTTTCCTCTCAAACCTGCAGTAAAACATATTCAAGTTATTCACCAGTTGATGATTTCCTTCAACATGGAGAGGGATTTTACTATGACCAGTAATGCTTTTAAGAGTTTTCCACATATTGGCTGATTCATTTGTTGAAAACTGGTTCTTTAACTTTTCAGTGTAGTTCCTTTTTGCTGCTCTAATTTCTCTGGTCAATATATTCCTAGCCTGATTATACAATGTTCTATCACCATTTTTATAGGCTTCTTCTTTGGCATGACATAGCTGTTTGAGTTTAGTTGTAAACCACGGTTTGTTATTACTGTAAATTTTCCTAGATGGCACACATAAGTCCTCACAAAAGCTGACATATAGAGATGGGCACGAAAAGCAAAAATGGTGTTCCGTTTCCGTTTTGGTTCGGGTCCTTTTCATTTCGGTTCGGTTCTCTTGAAATAGATTTTTCTAGAAAAACTTCATTCCGTCTGTCGTTTTGGTTCGATTGTCGTTTTCCCATAGGAATGCATTGAAGCAATGCATTCCTATGGGAAAAAGCAAGCACGGAAACTGCAGCATTTGGGGGGGGGAGGGGGACAACCCCAAGCGCCAATCAGCTGTAGCGCAGGCTTGGGATTCAGCAAAAAAAAAAAAAGTTTTAAAAGCTAGTGCTTTCCGGGTGCATTGGGGCGGAAGTGCCCTGGCTTATTTTTAAATCTCCTTTGTTTTTAAAAAGAACAAGAATAATTCTCGCCGCTTTCTTAAATTCTCCCCCCCCCCCACCGCCCTTTACCATACCGTCACAAAAAAGCAAAATAGCAACATAGCGAGCTCAGCGAAATACACCCTCTTTTACCCCCACCTTGATTCGGGATCTCCTCCTGGGGTTGCTGCCTCCTCTGCCTCATGGTCCCTCACCCTCATTGCCAAACGGATGCGGAAAGACAACCCGCCCCTTTAAGGAGCACAGCATTGTTCCCAGAATCCCCACCAGCTTCTCCCTCTTCTCCATACACATGCGCGGGGCGCGCATACACACACACACAGCACGGAGGGCATGACCATGAGGGCGGAAGAGGCAAGCCCAGGAGATCCGGAGGAAAGGTGAGGCCAAGGGGGTGTACTTCGCTGAGCTCACTCGTTTTCCTTTTTTATGATGACACAGCAAAGTGGGGGAGAATGTAAGAAAGCAAGCACCCAAATCTTGGCTAGGAATAAATCACTTGATTTATTTAGGCATGCTTGACCCAGAGTTCCGGAGGTGGCAGTAGGAGGCGGGGAAAATTATCTTCTTGTTCTTTAAAAAGCAAAGGAGGTTTAAAAATATGCCGGGGAGCTTCCCTTCCCCAATGTGCCCAATCGGCGCCGGGAAAGCAGGCGCTTTTAAAACTATTTTTTTGCCAAGCCCCAAGCCCCCCACACTACAGCTGATCGGTGCTTGGGGCTCTGCCAAAAAAAAGGTGCGGTTTCCTGCGCCTTTTTTCCCACATCTCCAGTCCATTTTATTGCACGCCACCACTAACGGAAACAAACAGCACCGAACAAATTTTTGTTGGTTCTGTTCGGTTTGAGTCTGGCCCGTCCAAATTGTCGTTCTTCGTTCCGTTACATAACAGAAACGAAGAACAGTAACGGAAACGGAAATTTCGCCGTTCTGTGCCTATGTCTACTGACATATGATGTTATAGTGTCTGTGAGCTCATCCAAACCAGCAGAAGTGTTTTCAAATAGGTCCCAATCAGTGCAGTCAAAACATGCTGTCAACTTTAACTTTGCTTCCTCAGTCCAAGTTTTCACTGTTTTAATTGTTGGTTTCAAAGTTTTAAACTTTTGTTTGTAAACAGGTACAAGGTGAACCATGCAGTGATCAGAATGTGATCAGGATGGGCACCATTGTGTTGTGCAGATTTGAAAACAAAAATGCACATTCCAAAAATCATGCCATGTCAGTTCTGTGTCTGAAAAGCGAGTTTCAACATACAAGTTGGAAACACAAGTTGGGAATGTAATTTCAAATCCCACCTCAGGTAGCTATTGAGGGATCATCTCCAACTCCCCAAATAAAGGGATGCCAGGCATTCAGCATTTCCTCTTTCCAGATGGGAATGTCATATGAAATGCTACTGGGCTTCAGCATTTTGGAACAGAATCTACATTCTCCTTTTGAGAATATGGAAGGTTTGGGCACTTTAGAAAGGGTGAAATAAACCTCTTAGATTTCAGAGTGCTAAGTTAGCCTTTCAAGGAATACCTAGATATTTGTACCTACCTTCACACATGCACACAAACATAAAAGCACAAGCTTTGTTTCCTCATGTGTTTTTTCTGTTATTACAGTTGTGACCGACTCTTTGTGACTCCATGTCCATGGAGTTTTCTTGTCAGGAATACTGGAGTGGTTTGCCAGTTCCTATTCCAGGTGCCTACAGTGCCTGGTATCCCCTGGTGGTCTCCCATCCAAGTACTAACCAGGGCCGACCCTGCTTAGCTTCCGAAATCAGGCAAGATCAGATGTGCTTAGGGCATCTAGGCAGATTGTTTCCTCATACAGTTCTTCATATGAAGACAGGAGTATGTTTCTTTCCTTTTCTGCCTCTAAGGGGGCTGGATCTTGTCAACTCCTTCTCAGACTCTTTGAATGTAAGCATCCTGCTACTGGATCTTTTCTAATCAATAAGTTATTTAATCATAGTCATACCCCTTTCTCATTTGTTGAGGTACATAATAGCAACTGCTGGCAGAAACTGGGAGCAGATGTGGATATCAACATTATTACAACTTATCTGGCAGTCACAGTCCAATTTCAGGGGTGAGCTGGAAAAACAGTAGGACAGGACTTTGCAGACATACAGAAGTCCATCTGGCTCCGTAGTAGCTTACAGGACCTGGGAGGCACTTATATAATTGAGATACCTTATCAGCCCACTGAACAGTAGCTTCAGTTATCCTCAAAAATTCAGTGTGCTTCACATTTCCGTCCACCTCTACACAAACTTAAAATAATCCCATCCAGGCCCAGACCCTAACTTTCCATCTCTCACAACTTACCAGCCTTACTGGAAGAATACTGGCACAAAAAATGAGACTGTTCCCATCAAGTCACCACTTGGTTCTTTACTTTCATCTGACTATCTAGCTCAGATTTTAAAATCTTCCTTTCACATTCTCCTTGAAAGGGCCCCCAGTCCCTGACATTATTTATTCTTCAGATACTAGTTCAGCGATGTCTCAATGTCAATTTTGATGTTTTTGTTTGCTTCATTGATTATGAAAAAGCATTTGACTCAGTTAAACATGATAAACTTATTAATATTCTTAAAGAACTGGCTTGGACAATCATGATATCAGATTGATTTGGAACTTGTATTGCAACAGCATGCTGGTGTCTGGGTAGATGATCAGATATTGGAAGAGGTGTCAGTTATGAAAGGTGTTCATCAAGGTTGTATTTTTTCACCTCTACTCTTTAATATCTATTCAGAACGAATTTTCCAGGATGCTCTTGAAGGAAAGAACCAAGGTGTGAAAGTGAATGGAGTTCTTGTTAATAACATAAGATACACTGACGACACTGTCCTGCTTGCAACAAGTCTGGCAGATTTGCAAGGATTATTGGATTCTGTGGCTGCAGAAAGCGGTACCGTGGGATTGTGATTTAACGTAAAGAAGACAAAATGGATGGTTATCAGTAAAAATCAAAATGGTTCACAGAACCTTCTTAAGATTGGCAGTGATATAATTGAGAGTATCAGTAAATCATCGGATGCTTTGTACTGGGATCCTTCATGTGAAATTCACTGTAGAATTGAACAAGCTAGAAATTCCTTCCAGAAAATGAGGAAAGGCTTGACAAACCAGGAGCTATCTATCAGACTTTGTACTCAAATACTTCAATCCTATGTCCTCAGCATACTTCTTAATGGTGCTGAAACTTAGATCGTTACAGACACATTATGCAGACTTTAATAGACAAATTATACATTATTTAAAATGTGATGTACAGATGAATTCTGAAGATACCTTGGACAGCCAGAGTCACTAATGTGGCCATACTACAGTGCATTAATAAAAAGTTAGAAATCCTAAATCCTATAAAGAGAAGAAAATTGCAATATTTTGGACACATAATACGCAATAAGAAATACTTAAAAAAGGCTACTGATTGCCAATGTTCTACAAGGACAAGGCACTTGAAGAAGACGTTCTCCTTCAATGGGTGGTCTAAATTTGGCAGCAGACTGGCGTGGATTAGATTGGGCTGGGTGGAAATGTGATATGCCATTTGGTGTGATCTTCACATCTAAATGGCATAGAAGAGCTCTAGCAACCCTATTTGATCAGATTGTGGGCAGTCTCTTGACCAGCCTTTCAGGCAAGGCAAAAATAATTATATTTTAATTTTTTAAAATAACTGATACAGGCTATCAGCAATGGTCTACTTTTTTCTAAGGCAGTAGTTCTCAACCTGCCTAATGACACGGCCCTTTAATACAGTTCCTCAAGATGTGGTGACCCCTTGCCCTGTTTGGAAGAGGCCACAAGCCCCCTTTGGCAGGCCACTGCTGCAGGTGTCATAGAGAACTTCCCTCTACACCAGGGGTCCTCAAAGTTTTCAACCAGCGGGCCGGTCCACCACCACCCAGACACCACTGGGGGCCGGATCACAGTCCAAAAGCAGCTGCGGAGGCTGGCTTGCTCACAAAACAGGGGGTAAGTGGGGGGTTGCAATTGGTCCCAACCCGGATTCAGGACCAATCCGGCCCTGGGGCCTTAGGTTGAGGACCCCTGCTCTACACAGTCTCAGCCAATCGCAGCCTCCAGTGCCATTGACTGACATCCCCTCCAACCTACCAAGCTGTAATTCACTCTTTAACCCCCTTCCCCCCCCCTCCAGACCCAAGAAGTTTGTGCCTTTTTCTTCACTGGCTCATGGTGACCCCTGTGAAATGGTCATTCAACCCCCAAAGGGGTCCTGATCCCCAGGTTGGGAACCACTGTTCTAAGGCAAAAGAATAATTACCCCTGGCTGTCCAGTGAAAAGCAGAGGAAACATGCAATTTGCCATTATCCTGAAGTGGCTCTCTTATTCAATCATTTCACAATATCGGACATTTCAACCAGAAGGCACCTTGACAGCCAAAGGGCTCACTTTTGGTTTGTTCTGAACTATCAAACATATGGGAAATGGACCAAATCAGAGTGATCCTACTTGCACCAAAAAAAAAAAAAAGTAGAAGCCCCCAAGAGGGACTCATAAAGCTGCAGGAAGGGACCCTCCGGAGATGGGTTGATTCACTCCCATTACTATGTAGTGTGATTTGCCAGAAAAAAAAGAGTGAACAAACCCATCCCTTGCAGCTGATCAAATAAATAACAGGACAAATTCCAATCTGATCATTCTCTTAGTTGAATTAAAGTAGAAAACCTCCAGCTGTTAAAAACTAATGTATCTGCCAATACATCCACAACTGCTCAATAATATTTAAACTTCTTTGCAAATCACGTAAAAGTGCACACAACTGTAATAATTACATTTATATTTTGCACACACCGAGATAAAATGAATAAATGAATGAAAACATTGAGAGAAAATAAAATAAAATTGTGGGGAGGGTGGAAGTCTCTGCATGCAACCTTTGAATACACCAATCTGTAGTATCCAACCAGAGGTCTATATGATTCCAGCATGAATTCTGACTTTCTCCATGCTGTCCTCAGACCTCTGCTGGTATCCCACTTCCTGGTTATAGAGTTAAAGAGATTCAGTGTTGCTTTTTCCAGTAGTGCATCTTGTCCGGAAGTAAAAAGATCATATACTTTGCCACACACTATTTGTATGGATACTATTTTAATTAAAAAAAACAAATGAATCTGTAAACAAAAGGAAATGAAACTCACCATTTCTCCAGACTGCTGTTCAGAATTTAAATTATTTCCTTCATTGAACATCAGTGAGACTTCAGGATTACCACTGCCAAGGATATTCTCTGCTATTTGAAGACTGGGTTGCAAAAAAGTCAGCTCATTTCTCCGGGATTCAGAGGACAGACAGATCTGGTAAGAATAAGGCAAGGTCCCCTCCTCGTAGTTTGGAGGGAATATGGTTCCCGTCTTTGAACAAGGATCAGGGACAAAACACTGAAGGAAGGTAGGGCTTCTTGACCGCTGGAGTTTCACCACAATGGTCAGCAGCACTGTCACCAGGAACAGGAAGGACACCAAAGCCAAGGCCAGAACCAGATAAAACTGCAGGTTGGACTGAGACTCTGTGTTAAGAGGTTGGGAGTTCATCTCCGGAAGGGCTTCCTGAAAGTTCTCAGCAAACACCAGGTTCAAAGTCACACTGGCTGAGAGAGGAGGGTGTCCGTTATCCTTCACCAGGATGACCAGTCTCTGCTTCACAGCATCTCTTTCAAGCAGTGCTCGGGCTGTCTGAATCTTTCCCGTGTGGGAGCCAATGGTGAAGAGGGAGGGCTCCGTGGCCTGCAGCAGATGGAAGGAGAGCCAAGAATTGTGTCCAGAGTCAGCATCCACAGCCACCACCTTGGTCACCAGATAACTGGGCTCTGCTGACTGAGGCACCATCTCAAAGAAGGATGAACCCTCCATGGCTTGGGAAGGGTACAGAATCTGAGGGGCATTGTCATTCCTATCCAAAATACAAACTGTCACTGTGGCACTGCTAGCAAGAGCAGGGGAGCCGCCATCTTGGGCTTTCACTCGAATGTGGAACTCCCTGAACTGCTCATAGTCAAAGGAGCGCTGAGCATAGATGGTCCCAATCTCTGAATTAATGGAGACATAGGAAGAGAGAGGCAGGTCTTGAATGTTGCTAGTGAGAATGGAGTAAGTGATTCGGGCATTCTGGTCCACATCTGGGTCAGAGGCCTTCACCTGGAATATGGAAGCTCCAGATGGGTTGTTCTCTGGAATGTAGGCTGTATAGGAAGGTTTTTCAAAGAATGGGGGGTTATCGTTGATATCCGAGATCTGTATGGAGATGGTTTTGTGAGTAGAGAGAGGAGGTGTGCCTTTATCAGTGGCTGTGATGGTGACATTATATTCTGGGATCTTTTCTCTGTCAAGGGGACCCTCTGTGAGGAGCTTAAAGTAATGATCTGAAGATGGGACTATCTGGAAAGGCAAAAATCCTGCAGATGACAGGAGACTTCCCCGTTATCTCCAGAATCCCTGTCAAGAACCTTGATGAGAGCAATCACTGCCCCAGGTGAAATATCTTCAGGAATTGGGCTGGACAAGGAAGTAAGGATGACATCTGGAGCATTGTCATTTTCATCTAGGACCTCAATCTGCACATTGCAATATGCCACCAATCCGCCTCCATCACTTGCTTCTATCACCATCACATAATTTTGTGTGTCCTCAAAATCAACCTTCTTTGTAAGTGAAATGGTTCCATCCTTGGAATCCAGATTAAAAAACAATTTGGCACCACCTTGGGTTTTGCTGATAGAATAAGAGATCTCACTATTTGATCCTTCATCAACGTCAGATGCTTTAACTTGAAGCACAGAGGTTCCAACTGGTGCACTCTCTTTTAAGTTTATCTTATAATTTGCCTGGGAGAAAACAGGGGTATTGTCATTAGCATCTGCTACTTTTACCAATATTTTGGCAGTCCCAGTTCTTCTGGGATCACCTCCATCTGTCGCTGTAAGGACCATGTTATGTGTTTTTTCTTTTTCTCTGTCCAGTTGTTTCTGAAGGATTAATTCTGCATATTTCCCACCATCTTGGGTCTCTGTAATTTCTAGCTTGAAGTATGGATTTTCACTCAAAATATAGTTCTGGATGGAATTGATACCAATGTCTTTGTCTTCAGCATTTCCAAGAGAAAAACGAGCTCCTGGCAAGTGAGACTCACTCATTTCAATTTGAATATCTCCTTCTTGGAAATATGGGGCATTATCATTGACATCATCAATAAAAACTTTTACATTGAAAATATTCAAGGGATTATGTACTACAATTTCTAAATTTAGAACACAACTGGATGATTTTCCACAAATCTCTTCCCGGTCTATCCTGTCCTTCACATACAGGTTGCCATTGTGTTCATTGAGAGAAAAGTACTGCTTTTCTGAGATGGAAAGCTTGTGCTTTGACAAGTCCCTCAGCTCCAGCCCCAGATCTTGAGCAAGGTTCCCCACAAAGGAGTCCTTCTCTGTTTCCTCAGGAATGGAATACTGAACCTGCTCAGACACCACACAGCAGAACACGTGCCAGGCAGTGAGTAGAAAGAGTACTTGCCTCAGAGTGGCTCCCTTGATAATAATGCACATTATTTTCATTACTGCTGTTCCTCTTTCCTTTTGCCTTCCCCAATACATTGCAGGTCTCACAATATCTTTCTAAAGCACAGTCCTCATTAGCTCACCTTTAAGAAACAGGCAGTTTTCCTTCCTGAGCAGCTTTTACAATGGTGTCTCCTCTTGCGTCTCTTTTTCCTCAAAATCTGAAATAGCATTGAGGTATATAGCTGCACAAACCTTAGATATTCATCCATGCCTGTTCCCTTCTTGTCCAACAGTGACACTCTGAGTCCACTTGGGGAACTGTAGTTGCTCGTATAGTTTTTCTTGTAAGTAGGTAGAGTACAGTATTGCTATTTTCCCTGGCCTATGTTTACCTCACACATTTTAATATTAGTAAAGCCACAACTTAATTAATGTTTTCTATTTCAAATATTATTATTTTTTCATTTTCACACAACTGTTGCTAGTAGATCAGTCATTGGATGTATTTGATTTTCTTTCAAACACACAAGTCCATCTGAAAAGAACCTTAAAAACTAATAACTGAGAAGAGCCATATCACTGTTGTTATGAGAAATGTAAACTAGCAGTAGCATGTAATAACTCCTTAATCTTTTTTTTCAAGCAGATCCCTTTGAATTTGTTTCATTTCTTACTAGATAGACCTCAGGCCTGTCATAATGGCTAACAGGAAGTCTGAACATTTTGCATTCTTTTTTAACAGCACTAGAATTATAAAGGAATCAGATTATTAAATATCCTGTGTCTGTCTATTTAATCTACTATTTTCATAATATTGGAGCCTATTTATTTTTCCATGTTCCAATGTCTGTAAGTGTGCATTATTCTTTTAGATTGCTGTGAAACATGTGAAATGTACATGAAATTTGTACTAATTCACCAGCATTTATGATGTAAATTGGAAGGATTTTTTTTAAAAAATGTCCTTACAATCCACTTCATTTTATCAGATCATCTGTTTATCAGAAATGCATACAATGCCCTACTGATACATTATACTGCAATTTTAAAATCAAGACATTATTTTCTTGTTATTATGGGGTCTCTGGCAAGCTGTCCAGTGAAGTGGTTTTGAATTATGAGAAATTTGAATTAAGGTGAACTCTTGGGATTTTACCAGAAGACCATGTGGATTAACTGGCAAGACTGTATGGCATATTTCCTAAAGAGTGCATGGATAAAACCCCTTGTATCCAATAAATTTCATCTTATATTTAATTGCCACAGTCATCGCACAGTACTTAACAAACATCAGCATAAGTGCAATGGGGAACATTGCAGCCATGAACTGCCACGAGTTGAGGAATATATGTGTACATTCCTTATCATACACCAGTCACATAGTTTGGCATACAGTTAGGAGCAGAGGAATTGATTGCTTATCTAATAAAAATTTACTCCTTTGATTTAGGCTGTTGCACTAGCACCAGCATATAGTGGCACCCCAACTTAAGAGCAGCTCGACTTAAGAGCAATTTGACTTAAAAGCGGAAAACTGTTGGCATTTTAACTGCCACCTTACAAATTTTAGATATGGTCTGCTCAACTTACTTTTTTTCATTTTTTTATTTTTAACCCCCAAAAAATTTTTTTGGCTAGGTACCCCAACTTAAGAGTAGTTCGACTTAAGAGCATGCAATCAGAATGGATCAAATTCGGAAATTGAGGTACCACTTGTATTAGGATTTTCAATGACTAACCCAGTATTTTTATCATCATGATACTGTTCCAATAAATTTAAACTACTGCAGTTTGAAGATATGGATGTATTGCAATATGCAGATTGTCACAACTGATTGTGCAAGCCATTATTAATTCTATACCTGGCCAAAGCACTACTGGGCATTCATTCTTAGAAACAGGCTTCCTCTCTAAATCTCCCTGTTGGATTGGAATCTACACAGAGTATACACTTGAAGAATCTACAGACTTGTAGATCCCATGGCTAGGTGTTGTATTGTCTGAAGTAAAGCTTTTCTTATGGTTCATGATATGGGACTGGGAACTCTGTGTGCAAACATAATGTGTGGTTGGGTTTGATAGGCTACCCAGGCTTTTGCCATTGAAATCTCCATCAGTGATTCACCAGTGTAGATGGTGATAGATTTCCCTTCCAGAACATAGCAGATAACAACTTGTCAGATTCACTCTGGAGCTTTAAAAATATCCTTGGAAAAGACTATTACTTGGTTACTAGGAAAATATGTACATATAACTATATGTGAAAAGTCTGTGAAGATGATCAGTCGTCCAGGTGAGTTGATCTGGAAGTGGAGTCATGGCAACTGGACTTCTTTTCTTGAGAGATCAAAACATTTCGTACCCATCCAAGCAACGAATGAAGCTGCTTGGATGGGTAGCGAAACATTTTAATCTCTCAAGAAAAGAAGTCCAACTGTCATGATTCAACTTCCTAGTATATATGAAATGTTCTTATATTGCCTTTGAATCCTAAGATTCTCAAAGGTGTTCACAATGTAAATTCAAATAATTTACATATACATTTGTTAACAAAAAATAAAACAAAGTGAGTAAACCAGGAAGGAATCTTCAGAAGACATAAAGCATGGGGGAAAGGGATATCACAGGGTACAATGAGATGAAAATAAGAGAAACTGATACCAAGATATATATTTTGAAAAATAAAACTTGTAATGTTTATTGCATCCTCAATATTATGCATGTAGCAATGAGTGATTAACATATGCTTCAACACAATGCAGTTCACAATACTTCTTGTGTATTCATACAGTTACTTTTGTTTATGTTTATGTATCAATCTTTATACCAAATTCTAAGCAGCCTCAAAATTTCACTCCTGGTTGACTGTTAAATAACCATGTTAGATCTTAACTGCTTTATGACTCTCTGGCTTCTCTCTTTTTACCACAAGGTTCTATGCATTTATAATCTTTAGCCACATTCACCAATTCATTGATTGGCTATTCTAAACACTCACATAAATATTCATAAAGAACAATACATACTCATAAACAACCCTGTTCGTCACATCTCCCCCCAAAATCAGATGTTCAGCAGCAGTGGGACACGGAGCAAGACAGATGGGTCTATATATAAAAAGAGTATTTCAGTTACTCTGGACCTAAATTAGAATCCAGTTGTATGGATAACCTTCAAGACGTTCCTTCCAGGTCTTACAACCAAGGAAAAGTCAACTGACTAAAATAGCTGAAATGGGTCTTGAATAATCAACCTGTTCTTAAGCAAATGGAAATTCCCTTCTCCCCTTCCTAAAGATTCTGGTAATTAATTGTTGGTAACGGCAAGGAACTTGGAGTCCATTTAAGGTATTCCGAGGGAAAGTCAGACCTAACAGATTTGTTTGGAGCTGAGAAGGTTCAGAGATCAATCCAACAGACCAGAATTATATCTGTCAATAATAGAGATGGGCATGAAACACAAAAATGGTGTTTTGTTTCATTTTTCATTCATTTTTTTTTGTTTTTTATCTATTTTGACAGGTTATTTAAGCAGTGTGCTGGGCCCTCCTGGCCGCCCCCCCAAACGCTGATCAGCTGGCATGTAGGGCCCTGCCGGCTGTCCTCTCAAGCACCAATCAGCTGGTGCAAGGGGCTTTGGTGGTGAAAAAAAGTTTTAAAAGCTCTGCACTTTCCCCACCCAACCGGGCATGTTGGGGGGATGGTGCGGGCTTTTAAAACATTTTATTTTCTGCCGAAGCAGCTGACGTACAGGGATTCAGTGGCAAAAAAAAAAGTTTAATAACCCTGTGCCATTTCCCCACTTGATAGGGCACGCTGGGGGAATGGCACAGGGTTTTTAAACTGGTTTCCCATAGGAATGCATTGCTCCAATACATTCCTATGGGGAAAATGAAAAACAAAACAGAACAAACTGAAAAAAATGTTTTGTTTTGTTTTGTTTTTCTTTAAAGGGACAATTTGTTTTTCATTTCGTTAGGGAACAAAACGAAAAATGAAAAATGAAATAAAAATAATAATTTTGTGCCCTAGTCAATAATAGGAACCAAAAATGATGCAATTGTTTTATATAATGACCATGGCTGGCTCCTGAGTGCTCATGAACATACCTGGGTCACACATCTGATTGTACAACCAAGTGTAGCACAAAAAGCAAGAAAAATAATGAAAACTGCTTGCACAGTTTCCACTTACCACACAGTATTTTCCAACTGGATTCAAACATATTCAAGTACATTACAACACACTATGATGAGCACACACACATCAGTTGTAACAAACATGTCAACATCCACGTTTGAGCAGTACCTTTGGTAAACAAAGCAAAATATTACACCCCCACACCCCACCCCCAAAAGCCAGCCCCCTGGAAAAACAAACTCCTACAGTTTTCACTGCATGGGGGTTAGGGTGAGTGTAAAATGGGTCTATGTAACTATAATGTTTCCTGTCTTGAAAGTTCTAGAAATGTGGTAAAATCATGGAAAATGAGCACTTCTCCTTAGAATATAATGGAAACCAGATGTTTATTGCTTTGGAAAAAAATCTAGAGAGGGGACTGCTCAATAAGCTGCACTTACAGATACAGTGAGAAGAAAGCATAGCTTACCTGGATTCTGACCTGCTCTCCATTGGCCAAATTCAAGTCTTCATCCACTAGAATAGGATTCGTTGCCTCACAATTCTGTTGATTGTTCAAAGTCTTGGAATAAATTGTCTTAGAAGGATTAAACTGACCTTTCCTAGAATCTGTGGTCAGAGAAACCTCATGGCAGTAAGAGTGAAGAAAGGCCCGGACTCCATCAATCCCCACAAACTGGGAGACAGGGACACCATTGAAGTTCACGTTCCCTGACTCAAGCAGCTGAGAATGTCTCCATTTGTGCAGCTTTATAGCTAGCAAAACAAGGAGGAAGGTGAAGAATAAGCAGGAGACAAAGGCCACTGCAACCACTAGGTAGAAAGTCAGGTCTGATGGAGGATCTATGGGTGATGAGATGCTGGTCAGATCTGAAAGGATTTCAGGGATGTTGTCAGCCAGTGCCACAGTCACTGTGACTGAGGCAGAAAGAGATGGTTGCCCGTTGTCCTTGACCAAGATCACCAGGCTTTGCTTGAGGGCATCCTTCTCTAGGAAGAACCGGGCTGTCCTGATCTCTCCAGTGTGGAGTCCCACCGTGAATAGTCCTGGTTCTGTGGCCTTGGTCAGCTGGTAGGAGAGCCAGGCATTCTGGCCAGAATCTGCATCCACGGCCACCACTTTAGTGACCAGGTAACCTGGCTCTGAGGAGCGAGGGGCCAGCTCTATCCCAGTGGAGCCATCAGTTGGAGAGGATGGGTATAGGATTTCTGGTGTGTTGTCATTCTGATCCAGGATGAAGAGGGTCACAGAGACATTATTGCTGAGAGGTGGGGAGCCTCCGTCCTGGGCCTTCACCTGGAAGTTAAGCTTCTTGATCTCCTCATAATCAAAGGAGTTCAAGGCATAAATCACTCCAGTCTCAGAGTTAATGGAGAGGTAAGAGGCGATTTGGGAATAATTAACATTTTCTGCAGTGATTGAGTAAGTTATTCTTGCGTTTTCTTCCCAGTCTAGATCATTTGCTCTTAGGATAAAAAGGGAAGCTCCTCTCTGGTTATTCTCCATTAAAAACAATGCATACTCTGATTTTGCAAAGCTTGGTGCATTATCATTTGTGTCCAAAAGTTGTAATGGTATTAGAGTAGATGTAGAAAGACGAGGTGTCCCATGGTCAGTTACTGTGATAGTGATGTTGTAATATGCCACTTCTTCTCTGTCAAGAGCATGGGCCACTACCAAACTATAGAAATTATCTATGGATTTTTTCAGTTCAAAAGGAAGGTGCCTGGGGATTGAGCATGTGACTTCACTGTTGATTTCTGAATCTTTATCTTCTACATTTATAATGGCAATAACTGCTCCAGGTGCTGAGTTCTCCTGGATGATGTTGGAAAGAAAAGTTACTGTTACTTCTGGGGCATTGTCATTCAGATCTCTGACTGTTATCTCAACTTTTGCCCTGCTAAACAGCCCAGCATAGTCTTCAGCTTGCACCTCAAGATCATGGAAAGATGACACCTCAAAGTCAAGGTCTCCAATTAGTGTGATTATGCCAGTTGTTGAATTTAAAAGAAATAGTTTTGCATCTTCTCTGGTAGCTTTTTTGAAGTAATACTTCACTTCACCATTGACACCTTCATCCAGATCTGTTGCTTGGACTTGACAAATGATGGACCCTTTGGGGATATTCTCTTCTATGCTAACTTCATAAATTTGTTTTTTGAAAATGGGTGCATTGTCATTTGCATCCAGGACATTCACTTTGATTTGTGTAGTGCCGGATCTGACTGGCTCTCCTCCATCAGTAGCTGTGAGGAGCAAATCATAAACTGATTGTTCTTCCCGGTCCAAAGGTTTTTCCAACACCAGCTCAGCATATCTGGCATCATTTTCTCCTCTTTGAACCTCCAGCGAAAAATGGCTGCTCCCTGTAAGCTGGTAGCTCTGTACAGAATTTATGCCCAGATCTGTGTCTTGAGCTTCAGGCAAAGGAAATCGAGATCCCTGTATAGCTATTTCATTAATTTTCACCTCCTGATCTCCTGGAGGAAACTGGGGAGCATTATCATTTATATCAGTAACTTCTACTTCAATGCCATAAAGTTTTCTTTTACTTTCAACAATAACCTGGAAATTTAAGGTGCACTTTTCTGCCCTTCCACAGATTTCTTCCCTGTCTATCCTCTCAGAGATTTGTAAATGGCCATTGTTGTAGTTCAAAGCAAAATACTTAATCATACCTGTCTTGGTAAGAATCCTGAACTCACGATCAGAAAGATGATTTCGATCCATTCCTAGGTCCTTTGCAATGTTCCCCACAAAGGAGCCTTTCTGCATTTCCTCTGGAATGGAGTAATGGATCTGTGCTGAAATAGTCTCCCAGATGAACACTATCATGAAGCATTGCAGGCAGATTCTGTCTTTGTAACTCCATAGCTTCTTATTCTCTCCCATACCCTTGTGACTCATTCGAGCTCAGAAGCTACTGGATCTGAATCCAGCAGGTCAAAAAGAGACTGTTTTTCAGAAGGTTGTTCAGAATGTCGGTAGAGTCCCTGCAATGTCGGTGCAAAGATGATATCTCCACTACTTTGAATTTGTGTGTTAAGAAAAATGCAAGTTGGGTTGGATGGTGAACAGCGACACCCAGAGGATGAACTGAAAATTGTACATGATTTTGTCATACTACTGTGTTCGTAGTATATGTCTGTCAATATTCCATTACACTTTATAATTGCATTTTTTTTAAAAAAAAATGCATTACATTCAAAAACTGGCCATCTAGAAATGTGGAGATTTGGCAGCTTCATCGCTTCTCATAAGTAATGGACTGAGTAATACTACAGCTGTAGCCCTTCTTACTCACATCATCTGGATCCTTGTGCTTTATAGGTCCGATACAATAGTTTTTTTCTGAATTACAGAGATATGAATATACACATGATATAAATCTAAGTTGCTTACTGTTGTCGAGGTTTTGCTTCCTTCACTATGAACACTTCCTATTGTTTTATATGTCAGCCTATGTTGTCCATTTTGAGAGCAGCAATGTGTTTACACAGTTATAGGTCAATGGGACTGTATGTACACTATACTATCACAGACTCAAATGTCCTGGACAATGATTCTTCCATCTTCCTCCCACAGCTTCCATGAGGCAGGGCTTTGGTGACAATGAGTTAGAAATGGACAGAGTCTGCACCCAGACTCTGGAACTCCCTCCCACTAGAGGCCAGGACTGCCCCATCTCTGCTGTCTTTCTGGAAGCAGGCAAAGACCTTCCTCTTCAGGCAAACTTTCTATGAATCGATAGGATCACATAGACTTTGTGCTTATAATTACTTATAACCTCATGTTTTTTACATTTTACACTATGTTTTTGATGTTAGTTTCCATCACTCATAACTTTTACATGGAATTTTACTCTTTTTTTAACTGTGTGTGTTCTCTTGTATCTTTAATGTAATGTTGTCTTTTCATGCTCTAAGATGTCCCTCAATTCCTTGCCCTCAATTACTTGAATATGTCTTAAGTGTATTGGACTGTATATTGTCCCTCATTACTGTAAGACACCTTGGGTCCTTTTCCAAGGAGAATGACAAGGTAAAAATACTCTAAAATAAAATGAATAATAAATAAAAGGACTACTAAGGACTACTAAGGTAAAAGGAAGCCCAGAGGCTCCATCCATCTTCAGTGTTCCAAAGTGTGTGAAAGGTAGAGGCAGTCTATTCCAGAACATTTTAAGATACTGATAGCAGGTATAGATTAATTTCAAATGTACATAGAAGGCAAAATAAACATGTCACTGATGTGTATTAATTGCAGATACATGAAGAATTATTGAGAGACCAAAGTGTGGTCTTTCTGCCGCTTTTGTGTGGTTTCATATATATGTGTTCAATTCTTAAATATCTTGTAGTGAGCCCTCTGGGACATGCAAAAGAAGATACACAATAAGAAAAAATATACTAATATACTAATCAATCACTCAAGGGAGAGTGATTTGAAACCTTCAACTGTTTGCAGTGAAAGCAAAGGACTATCGAATGGAACTCACACGCAGCACCTGCCTTCCTCCAAATCAGCACTGAAGACGATGCTGGCTCCATTACAGTGATTCATTGCTCCCATTTCAGAGGTACAATCTCAGTATTTGAAATATGCTAGCTGAGGAGCATCTTCTATTCTGGTTTCTGAAACTGGACAAGTTTCCACAGCAGCATCAGGTAGATAATTACTCACCAGTTGCTAGCAGTCAAAGTATAAAGAATGCCAGAGAAAGCAGCAATATTCAGGTTTAAACATAACAGAAAACAACGGAAAACACATATACGCGTGTTAAAATATAAATTTGCCAAATTGTCCTTTAGCTACACCCAGAGCTCAATACTTCCCTCACTTTCTTCCTTGAGGACTACTACACCTTGACCTTTATTTCACCCTGCCAAATACCCCAGAATAGAGCCTTAAAACGGTGTTATTCATCTCAGTTTCAGTCAGTGATCATATGTTTTGGTTAAGAGCTTAATTCATTTCCTAGAATGAAACTTCTATAGCAAAGATGGAGAATCTGGCTTTCTCCAGATATTTTTTGAATGCAGATCCCATCATGCTTGACCACTGATCATAAGCATTCTGATTAGAACAAATGGGAGCTGCTGCCCAACAAGATCAGAACAAGCACAGATTTCCTCTCTTTGTTTTATAGAATATAAAGCATTAATAATGTTATTTTACCAGCTAGGGGATATGGATATTTTTTATTATTAAACAATTGCAGTGTTATATTCTGTACACTTATATCCATAAATATTATCTTAACATTTAATATAATATTTATATTTATTTATTATTTATTGTGAATCGCTTTGCCCCACCTTTCTCCTTGGAAAAAATTAATTTTAATATTATATTAATAATATGTTTATATAATATTTAATATTAATATAAAATGATCCTGACATTTGTAGATTCTGAACCAAGATATATCAGTCCATACTTTTTAACTTGGACATCCCATTCATGTTTCTAAGCAGTTATGAGCTTCCTATAAATATGTTCTGTCTAGGTCTCCCTTTGAGATCAATGTATGTTTTTATATATAATGGTATTTTTACTGTTTGTTCTATGATATATGTAATTTTGAATGTATTGGTTATGCTATGCTTCAGTTTTGTTAACCACTTATTTTTAAAAAGAGTAAACTTTATAGAAAGGTGTAAAATAAATGCAAATGAATTCATGAATATGCTCTCTTTTTAGGAGAGAATGGTGAGCAGAAAGATGTCAGTGACCCAGTCAGCTCTCTCTCTCTCTCTCTCTCTCTCTCTCTCTCTCTCTCTCTCTCTTGAAGAAATATCTATGGCACATGCTTATAATTTGCATGTCCTTTTTGACAGTGTCCTGCCATCTCAGTTTTGGTGGCCGACTTGGCTGCTGGCCATCAATTTCCAGGTGGTACACAATTTGTGTGACAGTGGAAGGTGCTGCTCTAAGGACATGTCCATACTAGTGGAGCTGGCTTCCTCACACCATATCTTCTCTGTTATTGATACCACACCTAGTTACTGTCAGGTAGTATCATTTGTGATGTGGTCAAGTAGGGAGATACCCAATATTCAACAGAGCATTTTTGCTGCCCAGCACTCTGTGCCATGCAATGCAATTGCTTTCAGGCAGTGCTATGGAGAGCATACTTTGGACATTATCTTTTTCTCCAATAGAAATGTTGAAGGTAAGTTCTCTTGGTTCTTGATTGTTCATTTGAACCTTACAACATTTCACCAGCTGAGGTGATCCCATTCATTGCTCTGTACATGCTTTTCAGGCATCAATGTAAGAGACAGATAAAGTAAGCAGAAAAGGAAGCTGGGGAGTACTAAGGCAGTGCATTGGTTGAACATTGCTGAGGAGAATATGATCTTCAATGCTAGAGGCAAGAAGGGACAATTCTCGATGGAGCCATTCCCAAGGATGATTGTTCCAGAGCCTTGGGATGCTTCAGTGAAATGTGTGAGGGCTGGAGCAGGTAATCTAGTAGTAGGAAAGAGCCACACCACAGGGAGCCAGAGCAAAAAGAAATATAGATAACCATACTTTGTGGAGGTAAGGAAGGGAATCCCTCCTCATTGCTTGTACTCTCTAAACATTCCTGTCACAGGCCCCTCAGGAGAGGAAAGCATCATTTCACTTCAAGGAATCTATAAGCTTCATTTTGCAAATCTGCTCTTCTTGGTGTCTCTTGAGACAGTCATCACTGGCAAATTCAGGTTGATTCTAATTATTATAATTGTGAGATACTCACATGATTAGTCAATATTCTGTGCCATCGGATGGAATGCCATAGCCAAAACAATTGGGTCTGCTGATAGGTCTGTATAGCCATGCTGAGTTACTTTGAGCAGGAGTATAGCTCCTCTCTACCACAGGCAGCCTTGGCTTCTCATCATCATCATCTTTGAACAGCAATTGGGACCCTATGAACCAACAGGTCCAAATCCTGTGAGGGAGACCTGGTGGGGAATTGAATTCCCACAGCCAGATACCTAAATCACCGAGCTTTCCAGCAGTCTTCTGACACCATTCCAAACAGAGTGTTATCATCTGAATAGTAGGCCATATGGACACCTCATTAGATTGGCTGGCCTCACAGATACTCCCTGTCCCTAGTCCCACTCGACTAACTAATTTTTAAAGTCAGTTCTGAGAAAACTGCAGTGTGCCTGCTAGCTACACCAACAAACTGGTGATTCTGCTGGTCTTCCACATGCTGAAAGCATAGCAGCCAGGCACACTGATAGGAAAATTTCACCTTTGTTTGCAAGAAAAAAATAGAAATTCAAACTGTACATTATGTTCATGGGCATTACATATCTTCTGGCAAAGAGGTTAACTTTACCTTCCCACAATGTGTCTACTTTTAAAACTGAAAAAGAAATGATTTCTCTTCAATCTTTCCCTTGTGAATGAGAGAGCTCCTGGCAGAATGATTCTGGACAAATAACCAGCAGCAGCAGAAAGTGAATCCTCTTCAGTGTTCCCTCTCCCAACTGCAGCCTCCAAATCTACTTTTGAGGATGAGCCGATTAAAAGAATGTGAAAGATTTCCCCATGTAATAACCAGCCTTGATGGTCAGTCATGTTTTCAATGGAAGGTTTTCTCTTATAATTGTGACATTTCAAAAGAGCAAATATGCTACATTGTATTTTATCAAATATAAAAATATATGTACCTAATACAATACTTCAGAGTAATGACTTCTGTTGTGCTCTGGTATTTTTGATATTCACTTCCCGTTTTTACATTACAATGTTCCCTTAATTCAGGAGCCTCGTGGCACAGAGGTTAAATGCCTGTACTGCAGCTAAAACTATGCTCACGACCAGGGTTTCAATCCCATGTAGCAGGCTCATGTTTCACTCAGCCTTCCATCCTTCTGAGGTTGGTAGAATGAGTACCCAACTTGCTAGGGGCAGGGGCAATGTGCAGACTGCATACTGTAATTAAAAACTGTAAACCACCCAGAGACTACTCTAAGTGGTAAGGGGTGGTATGCAGGCAGAAAACTTTGCTTTGCTTTGCTTTAATAAATAGTAACTATTTTGTCAATGAATGGGATCCAGAATGCCTCCTTCATGAAAAAGAGATCCCTCCCACCACCATTCATAGATAGAACTGGAAAGATTCTGGCTGGTAGAGAATTCCAGCAAGAGGATGTATGTGAAGCTTCAATGTTAACAAATCCCCCTTTCCGTTATGGGACTCAGCACCACCTACCATGCTGTTCTATAGGATCCACCAAAATACTGTGATATTGCATGAAGGTCACTGAGGAATTCCTTTGACCAAATACAGACACAATCCTATATTCAATGCAACACTATGCCAAACCGATGTGTGCATGTGTAAACATTATATTTGTGCTAATCACATTATACATATCTAATGGTATACCCTTGCTAGTCAATTAAAATTTTCATCCACAGAGTTACAAATAAAGAAGGAATAGTTGTATCAAAATGCATAATAAGGTGATACACCAACAAATTTTATTTAGGACAATAAAAAGATGTTTGGAAAAAAGTGCAAAGATTTTCAGGAAAGATGTTACAGAAATAAGCGTGGTAAAATAAATCATTTTCTGTGAAATCTAACATCACTGCATCACCTGATGAATCCCCTCTATTGTCTGTATTGTGCTTCCTCTATCTCATAACAGTTAGCCTATTACAATGAGCTAATCAGTTATTTCTTTCCCACTTCACCCAGTCCCTGTTTGACCCCATGTTTCCAAAGAAATATTTAAAAGAATTGCCGAATTAGAGAGATCTTGTATTGTGGTGTGGTGTATCAATATATTTGGCATACAGAACACTGTAAATTGACAAAAGTCAATTAATCAGCACGGGGCCAAATTCCAACTGTGTTAGATCTGAAAATATGAGTTTCCATTCTATATAGTCAAATGCCTTTACTGCACTCATAAGTAATAAAAACACTTATTCATTTGATACTGATGCATGATGAATAGTCATCTGTCATGTTGCCATTATTATGACATTTTAATACTGTCTAAGGTTAAAAGCAGGTTTCAATGAGTTCAATGGGTTTATTTCCAAGCAAAATGGAGATTGTAAATTGCCAGCTTACATACTAACATTCTTATCTTCCTTTTGCATTTTCCTTTTTTCTGTTACCATATTTATTAGTAAACAATTCTAGGGTTCTAACTAATATATTGCATATGTATGTTGTGGAGGAAGATGTAAGATGGATTCAGTTTTGTCAGGCTGTAGGCTTGTCAAGCTGGGGTGTTCATGAAATCTGGGGTTCCCTGGGGAAAAATGTTTCAGCTGATGGACTGTGCAATAAGCAAAAGAACATTTGGTTAAGGGACTGTCTATGTAGACTTTAGAGGAAAGATTTGAAACTAGTGCACTGATGGCAGCAATAGGCTGAGTTAGAGATGTCTCAGGTAACAGCAGTCCGCTCTAGCCAAGTCACAGATAAATCTTGGGGATCTACAACATATGAGGGAGCAGTGATTTGTGTCCTGCTTCAAGCAGTAGGATTTCTAATGCTGACCCAATCATAAGCTATCCTAATAATTCTGTAGCTCTGGTCATATTTTACTGCACTTTCCCAACTTTTACAATATCATATGCATCTATCAATAAGTCGTTGTTTTCTCCATTCACAGTCTTGATGAGACTAAGTTCTTTTAATTAGGACAGCCTGATATGTTCATTTGTAGCTCCAATGCCCTGGAGCTTCCCACCTCTTTCATCATGAAAAAGTATTGCAACTTCTTGGAAGCCCTATTAAAAGATCCAGGTTTATCAATAATTGTCTTGAGCAATGTTGATTTTATTAATGGAGGTATGCAGTATGTATAGCACAACGACCATCACTGGTGGGTTACTAAATCACTTTCTCTAGAACCTTGAATAAAATACACAATAGGGCAAAGAAACAAAAAGGTAATGTTTGTTCTACAAAGATCATTGTGTGTTTGAGAGCTCTGAATGGAACTCCTTTTTTAAAAACAAAAAATGAAATGAATTAGAAAGAAACCAGAAATCTCCACCTTTTGTTAAAACAAAGAAAAAGTGGAGAGGGCAGAATTCCAGATGTACCTCTCTTAGTTTGCTGCAGAAAAACCAACAAAAAGTCTAGTGGTATTTTAAGATTATTTAATTGGCCAACATTTTCTGGACTACAGCCCTCTTCATCAGAGGCAAGGAATGTTGCTTTTGTTGACAGATATTAAGATAAGTGGGATGGGGTGGGGACAGCAATGCTAATGAACAAAAATTAATTATTATTTTAACCGTGGCTGTTCAGTTTCAAGATAAGATAGACATCTAAACATACATAAGTTGATTCATGGGGGGAGAATGCTGTATAACTACAGACATACTGGTGGGCAACGGTGAAAACCTTTGAAGCTTCAAGCAATTCAACATACAGGATATATGACAAAGTTCTTGCCAGTCTAGAGGCTAGACGGCACAAACTAAAATAACGGAGTCAGTATGTGAAATAACATGGGCAAGGACATACATAGCATTTGAGCAAAAACAATGTTCCTTCTAATAATTTCATTGATCCAGCTACAAATCTACAAGTATTGGATGAAATACTCATGGATGAAAGTGAGTCTTTTTGAAAAATAAGCCTCTTTTTACTGACTTGGGGCAAGAGTGCACCTACCCATTTCGGGCTATCCCAAGTAGCAACAATTTAAAAGGGAATCCTTATTATAACTTCTGTTTGAGATGCTTCACCTAAATGTGCACCAGACTTAATCTGAAGCCTGCATGTATACAACAACCTTTAACCTCTCCCTCACTGGTGAAAGAACTACATTGTGATCTGGACAACTGTGAGGAAAAGCAAATGAAATATATTGACAAAGCAGTGAGCTTCACACTCCTGAAGGCAAGTAGGTGTCCATAGGGAAACAGAGTACAGTATCTACTATTTGAAAGAGGAGAAACCCATTAACTCTACTCATTCCAAATTAAAATAAAAGTATTGAAATGCTCACCTGAGTGTCAGCTGCCTCCTCCTGAAAGATATTCAGATCACCTGCTATTAACAAAGGATCTGGTTTATCAGCAGCCTGCTGGGGAGTTAGTGTATTTGTACAGCTTCCAATAGGAAAAAGAATCTGAGAGAGCCTCTTCTGAGAGCCTGAAGTCAGTGAAACCTCATGGCAATAAGACTGAAGGAACGCTCGGACACCATCAATGCCCACAAACTGGGAGATGGGAACACCACTGAAACGCACACTTCCATTGTCACAGAACTGAGATTTTCTCCATTTGTGCAACCGGATGGCGAGTAAGACAAGGAGGAAGGCGAAGAACAAGCAGGAGACAAAAGCCACTGCAACCACCAGGTAGAAGGTGAGTTCCGAAGGAGGATCAACAGGAGCTGGGATGTGGCTTAGATCAGTCAGTACATCTGGAATGCTGTCAGCCAGCACCACTGTGATGGTGACAGAGGCAGAAAGAGATGGTTGCCCATTGTCCTTGACCAAGATCACCAGGTTTTGCTTGAGGGCATCTTTCTCCAGGAAGAACCGGGCTGTCCTGATCTCTCCAGTGTGGAGTCCCACCATGAACAGCCCTGGCTCCGTGGCCTTGGTCAGTTGGTAGGAAAGCCAGGCATTCTGGCCAGAATCTGCATCCACAGCCACCACTTTAGTTACCAGGTAACCTGGCTCTGAGGAGCGAGGGGCCAGCTCTATCCCAGTGGAGCCATCAGTGGGAGGGGAAGGGTACAGGATTTCCGGTACATTGTCATTCTGGTCCAGGATGAAGAGGGTCACAGAGACATTGGAGCTGAGCGGTGGGGAACCTCCATCCTGGGCCTTCACCTGGAAGTTAATTTCCTTGACATCCTCATAATCAAAGGCATTCAAAGCATAGACAACCCCAGTCTCAGAGTTAATGGAGAGGTGGGAGGACAGAGAGGAGTAACCAATAAGATTATCAATGATGGAATAACTGATTCTGGCATTTTCTTCCCAGTCTGGATCACTTGCTTTTAGTGAACAGATTGAGGCTCCTCTTGCATTATTTTCCTGGAAATAAGACATGTAGGTTGCTTTCTCGAAGTATGGGGGATTGTCATTTGTGTCTAGAATCTGAAGAAATATAACAGTAGACACAGAGAGTGGTGGAGTCCCATGATCAGTAGCTGTAATCGTAATATTGTAGTTTGACTTTTCTTCCCTGTCAAGGTTGTCATGTGTCACCAAACTGTAGAATTTATCTAGAGATTTTTTCAGCTGGAAGGGCAAATTATCAGGAATTGTGCAAGTAACCTCTCCATTGATTCCGGAATCTTCATCTCGTACATTTAGAACTGCAATTATGGTTCCTAGTAGTGAATTTTCCATGATGGTATTGATGGAAAAGGTTATTGCTAGTTGAGGTGCATTGTCATTGATATCCACAACCATAATTACAACTTTTGACCAATCACTCAGTCCTCCTCCATCCTCAGCTCTCACCTCAAATTCATATGAGGATGCTTCCTCATAGTCAAGCTCTCCCATCAAAGTTACTATACCAGTTGTTGAGTTTAAAAAAAACATTTTGGATACTTTGTTTGTGATTTTTTTGAATGAGTATTTTACCTCTCCGTTGGTTCCTTCATCCAGATCAGTGGCTCTTACTGTAACCACTGTGGACCATTTGGGAATGTTTTCCTTGATGCTCACTTCATAGATGGCTTGGCTGAAAATTGGAGCATTGTCATTTGTATCTAGCACAAAGATGGAGATTTGCGCTGTGCCACTTTTGATTGGATCACCCCCATCAGCAGCCGTAAGGATCATCTCATAAACTGATTGCTCCTCCCGGTCCAGACTTCTTTCCAGCACCAGTTCAGCATATTTAACACCATTTTCTCTTATTTTCACATCCAGGGAAAAATGACCAGCACCTGTGAGTTGGTAGCTCTGTATAGAATTTATGCCCAGATCCGGATCTTGAGCTTCAGGTAATGGAAACCGAGATCCAAGAGTAGACATCTCACTAATTTTCAATTCCTGTTTTCCTGATGTGAAGTGGGGAGCATTGTCATTTATGTCAGTTATTTCCACTTCAATGCTATGGATCTCTATTTTGCGCTCAATAATAACTTCAAAAATCAACAGGCACTTCTCTATTTCACCACAGATTTCCTCTCTATCTATTCTCTCAGAGATTTGTAAATAACCATTATTGTAATTCAGAGTAAAATACTGAATCATACCTTTGCTGTTAACAATCCGTAGTCCATGATCCGAAAGGTGATTTCCATCCATTCCAAGATCCATTGCAATATTCCCCACAAAAGAGCCTTTTTGCATCTCCTCACGAATGGAATAGTGGATCTTTCCAGAAATTGCTTTCCAAACAAGCACCATTATGAGGCACTGCACTGTTTTCTCTTTAGAAATCCATAGACACTGAGTTTCTCCCATTCTTTTGCAACAAGATAGAAACCGCTGGCTGTAGACGAGAAGTTCTGGAGTCTGAAATTCTTATTATTATTTTAACTAAATGTTACGTGAAATTCTCTGCAGTGTATTTTCAGACATTTCATGTACTGCTAAGGAACTGCAGGCTGAGCTGGCTGGAGTTCTGACTGTGTTCCTCTGCCAGACGGGTGAATACCGACACCCAGAGGCTAAACTGAAAAGTGTACATGATCTCTTTCATAATATTACCTTTATATTTGGCTCCACTGAATTCTTCTCTCGATTAAAAAAATCACACACACACACACACACACACACACACACACACACACACACACACGCACACACACCTCTTTAATTGCAGTCTCACCTCCTATTAAAAATGGAAAAAACTTTCCTGTGTAGTTTGCTTCCATCACTGACAAAGAGTCGATAATTCCAAACCCATTGTTCGTGGCAAGTAATTTGCATAAAGCTAAAACCTATCTTGACCCTTTTTTAGTTCTAGTCTTTATGAAACACAAGTCCAGAGAAAGATTAAATCATTCAGTCTGTTATGAAACCTCAGGATTCAGTGGTATTTGAAGGTTTGTTTACTCATAGGCCCGAATAATATTGCTTATGTACTCCATGTATTTGTGCATATCACAGTGGCAAACTGCCACTGCTTTTAAGAGTGTATTTTTCATCATGTGCCAAGCCATAGAGTTGGCATGCAAGAAGGAAGACAAGCAAAGACTCCTTGAGTAGCAGCAATTTGCTGCTGCAATTCATGCCTTTGCATTTATGTGGGTGACATGAGTATCACATTTCTGGCTACTATTATCACTTAGCTACAGTATAATCCTGCCTTCCCCCAATATGCAGATACCTTCCGCCGTTTACTTCCACTACAACAGCCTTATAAAAATACTGTAGTTAGGCTGTTAAGGAATAAGTGGCTCAGGTTCATTTAGCTCCAAAGCGGAGTGAGTACTTGAATGTACCATGCCCCATTTCAACACTGCAACCATAAAATGCTTTGCTTTTATTTCATTCAAGAAAAATCAGGATACACCTTTTTAAGAAGTGCACCACTCAGACTCTCAAAAAGAAACTTTTCCAGACTTGGTACAAGTCCAGCTCTTTGCCAGCATGTTTTTTTTAAATAAGATCTTATCCCACAATGTTTTTCTCAGTCATATTTGGTTTGTATTTCATTTAGATAAAGTTAATTTGGCTTTTTGTAAATTCAATGACAATTGCAACAAGAAAAAGGTAATTTCTCAACCATCATTTCGGTGCTTTAAAGACTAGACTAACTAAATAATGACCTGAAGAGGTAGACTGTGTTCCACAAAGGCTTGAGTCAAATACAGGCCCAAATCCTCCTGCCCGATAGTTTAACAGTGTAGAGTAACCTTGGGAGGTGAATCGCCCTAAGAAATTACTATAGATTTTATCTGCTACATAGAGTAATGTGACTCAGCATGCAGCTGATAATGTCTGTGGTGAATTCTTAACTTGGCACAATTCAAGAATTATTGAAGCTACACAAGAGGATGTTGACACAAATGTTTCAGTCCCTAAGGAGTCATGGGGCCAATGTAATTCCCTCTTCAAAAATTGAGCACATCCATAACCTCACAACTATTTCAAGACTTTATCATTAACATCCCTTGCAAAAATCATAGCCTTTGATATATCAAATAGTCATTTCCCTTCAGTGCCTTGAACTAATGCAGTACATACAGTATTTGTGATACACCACTTTCTCTACAACAATGGCTTTGCCCATCTCTAAGGTTACACTTAAATTCTGAGAAACTCTGTCATCTAAAGTCATTCTTGTTGATTTCTTTATCCAGGCAAGTATTTTTCAAACAGTATTTTTAAAAAAAAAAACCACTTTAAAATATTTGGGTTGTGGAGCCCGGGGGCTCCCAGTGGTATTGGGGAAAGCATTTGGGACCTCTAATAAGCTTCCTGCAGGCTGTGGATCACACTTTGGCCACTTCTGCTGTCTAGGCAGCAAGCAAATTACCTTCTTCATTCACTGTAGATATTGGCTGATTAGAAGTGTGTGCCTTGCCATTAGCATGAAGATAAATCATGTAGATTTGTTTACCCTACTCCATAAAAAACCAGCAAGGATTATGTCACAATATACGTTATCTCACCACCTATGCATCTAGTAGGAGCAAAGTAGTACACACATACAGAGGAGGAGGAGCAAATGCATGCCACTCCTACCTTCCGTCTGCCTCTCCAGCAGGAACCAACCCACTATGTTATGGGGGAAAGCAAGGCAATCTGTTTGTGGAACAGTTCGGTTTAGTGGTGGCACCTTCCAACTTGTTAATTGTTACATTCAGGAATACAGTAGACTCATGTCGAGACTTCTGTATAGAGAAGATGACAGACAAGTGCATGACAGCATGTTTGCATGCTTGGTAGCATATTTAGACTCCTAGTATGAATGGTATTGGAAGGATAAAATGCTGAGATGTTTTCTCACTTATATTGAACTGAGATCACCACAGGTTTCTTAATGGAGGCGGGTTGTTGTTTGGACCAACTGGGGAAAGAAACTATCCTGAAGTAATCAGGAAAAGTTATTCCAGCTCAGTACTACTGACTGATACCAATAATACTATTGGCAACCTAATGAACTTGCTTACCCAGATTACATGCCTATTAAGGGTTTCACCACAAGGGTGCATGGAATCATATTCTTAGGGACACTACTGCTGTTTGGAACATAAAGTTTAGTGACATGTTTGTTGTTACACACCATTAAGTCACCTCTAACTTATGGAGACCCTATAAATGACTGATTTCTAAAGCAGTATACCTTCACCAGCCCTGCTCAGCTTTTTAAACTCAAGCCTGTGATTCCTTTAGGAAGTCAACTCATCCAGTATTGAAATGTTTGAAATGTCAGAAATGTTTTCTGATTGTCTAGGTTCCTAGTTAATTGATATAATATGGGAAACGAAAAATGGAAATGTGAAGACAAACCTGATATATAAATAAATTTTAATTGGTTAGATTTTTAAAAGAATAGTGGCAGTTTATGCATAAAGTAAAACATATAGACCAGGAGGTAGTTCTTTTATAATAGCCCATAAAGTATTAACTTGAAATAGAGATGATTGCTGACATTAGGCACTCATTGGAAGAATAGGTAAATATACTGTGGATGATATATAGAAGATATATGCAGTTAGTCAAAACTATCCTAAATTGCTTAGTATTGAAGAGCTAAACAGCAAGATTGAATACATTGCTGAGATCAGATAGGCTATTTTTTGTATTAAAATAGATGTAAGTATAGATAGATAGCATATGAATGAGATAGTAAGGAAATTAAGTATGAAAGTATGCTCATTTAAGCCGGGGAAGGAGATATGAATTATATTGGGCTCAATGTTGGGAAAACTGTGATGGAATTGATAACACAACAGGAGACAAGCAATTATATTTGTTTTATGCAATTTAGTGTAGAAAATAAATTTTAAAATGTAAAAAAAAAAGATATATGCCAGTGGTGGTGAATCGTCAGCACCCCAGATATTTTGGACCAGAACTCCCACAGTTTTTGGCATTGGTAATACAGGCTTGGAATTCTAGGTGTTGTGGTCCAAAACATCTGGAGTGCCAGAGGTTTGTCATTACTGGATATGTAGCATTCATCCATTTCAGTTTCTTCTTTGTCAACATTAAAGTTTTGTAGTTCTTTTGTAGTCCACCCCCATGTTCAACTTCAGTCCTGCTTTGGCACTTTCTTTATTTTAAATTTTCCTTAAATTTGTTCCAATTCATGGCTGCTTTCTGTCAGTAAGATGACAGAAAGTTACTGTCATCTGTATATCTTAGATTATTGGTTTTTCTTCCACTAATTTTCACTCCTCCATCAGAATCCAATATGGCTTTCTGTATATGTTCTATATACAGATTGAAGAAGTAAAGGATTAAAATTTACCCTTGAGACTTTTCGGAACAGGAAAACATTCTGTCTCTCCATATTCTGTCCCAACAGTAGCTTCTTGTCCACAATACAGGTTATGAATCAGCAAAGTCAAGTGTTGAGACACGCCAGTTTCTTCATGTGCAACCCATGTTTTAAAAACTTATCATTTAAAAAACGATTCACACAGTCTATAAAACTTGGCCTGGTCTTCTTCTGGTACCCTTTGGTGGACTCCAGTCTTGAAATCTAGCACGAACATCAGGCATTTCTTGCACCATAGAATGCTTGCATAAAACTTTCAATTTCAGTTTCTTCACCATCTATAGTTGGCCCATAGACATGAAAGTTGGCTTTTTATTATGCTCTCTACATTATATGACTGATATTATTCAGTCAGACCTTGGATTATAACCCCTAACTGTCTATGTTACATCTTGCCTCAGAATTAGAGTCCCTCCACATTTATTCTAAGTTCGAAGTTTCCAGAGTAGAACACTTTTCAGACTGAAAATATGTCATCCCATTCCAGACTGAAAATATCCCATACTTGGTTCACTGATACCAAGAACTGCAACATTTATATATTTTATTTCTTGTTGTATAGTTTCCAGTTTACTTGATTCATAATTTTCATGTTCCATATTCCGGTTGTATCTGATCTGTTGTACCAGACTTTCATTCCAGTTCTGTGCTTATAAGCAACCAGATGTCATATTGGCTATAATCTGTATGTGTCATTTGTGACAGTGATGTTTGTACTTGCTCTTTGTTCTCCCCCAGCAGCTGATTGAGTATTTTCCAACCTTGAAGTTTCATCTTGCAGCAGTATCTCTTGTTTCATAGACTGCCTCATATTCCAGTCCCACAATGGTTTACTATTGCCACCTTCTTTTTTATTATAGTTACACCCTAATAAAAAATCTGCCTTATATTTCTGATCTTTTCCTAAACATTTCTGGCTGGCAGTTGCAACTGACTGTTTCAAGGAGCATCTGTAGAATATCTTCAGTTTTGTTAGATGATGCAGTATGGCTTCCCAATGTGACACTTCAAAATCAGGAAACAAAATACTTCACTGACATATTCTCTATCCTTTGGAACCACTTTATTTAATAGGACAGATCGATTTGCAAGCCTGAGCAACCATCATTCATAAGAAAAGAAAAGCCATTCCTATATCAAGGCAATCATACTATATAAAGTTTAAACCATGTGTTGGACTACAGGAGATGTACTAATGTCTAAAGCCTCTCTGTTACCCAACATATTGTCCAAATGATGTGTAAGCAAAGTAATTCCCAGTTCTGTTTATTTTCCTCCTCCATCATACGTTACAGCATATGAAGATTATGATGAACAGCTGCTGAAGTCTAATATTGTTGTTAAAAAAAGGTTCTATTCTAGTTCAGAATATCAGTTGTCCTTCTAGAAATCTGTTATGTGCTATATTAAGTTATACAGCTGAGCAGGGATTCAAAACCAATTTCCCTGAGTCTATCACTGTATTCACTACAACAGACTAGGTACCTAAAACAAGGTGTACAGGTTCCTCAAATTTAGAAATATAATCAGGAAGCAGTTTTCACATGAGGTTACTTAACAATTAACAAGTACTCTGTTTAGGAGGAGAAAATAAGACGATTACAAAACCAGGTGAAATTTGGCTTTGCAATTTTGTCAAAACCAAGACTTATGCTCAGAGATCTTAAAATAGGACATGGATAAAATAACTACTTTCATCTGAATAAATTAACTAATTATTTCAGGTTAGAAAAAAAAGTAGATGACCAAAACATTCTGTTTTTAAACCTCTCTTACAAAAATCACCAGCCCAGCACACCTACACTTTGGGATTTTTAAAAAAAAACAACTCAGTTAAGCTCAAATGAATTAAGCTTATCAAACTTGCATGGCAATTTGGTTCGTGTGGTTTAAAATAGAATGAAGGAATTAAAACATATATGCTTACCTGACTGTCAGCTGCTTCCCCCTGAAAGATATTCAGATCACCTGCTATTAACAAAGGATCTGGTTTATCAGCAGCCTGCTGTGGGGTCAGTGTATTTGTACAGCTTCCAATAGGAAAAAGAATCTGAGAGAGCCTCTTCTGAGAGCCTGAAGTCAATGAAACCTCATGGCAATAAGACTGAAGGAATGCTCGGACTCCATCAATGCCCACAAACTGGGAGACGGGGACACCACTGAAGTTCACATTTCCATTGTCACAGAACTGAGATTTTCTCCATTTGTGCAATCTGATGGCGAATAAGACAAGGAGGAAGGCGAAGAATAAGCAGGAGACAAAGGCCACGGCAACCACCAGGTAGAAGGTGAGATATGATGGGGGATCTAAGGGAGCTGAGATGCTAGTCAGGTCTGAGAGGATGTCAGGTATGTTGTCAGCCAGCGCCACAGTCACCGTCACAGAAGCAGAAAGAGATGGTTGCCCATTGTCCCTGACCAAGACCACCAGGCTTTGCTTGAGGGCATCTTTCTCCAGGAAGAACCGGGCTGTCCTGATCTCTCCAGTGTGGAGTCCCACCAAGAAGAGCCCTGGTTCTGTGGCCTTGGTCAGCTGGTAGGAGAGCCAGGCATTCTGGCCAGAATCTGCATCCACGGCCACCACTTTAGTGACCAGGTAGCCTGGCTCTGAGGAGTGAGGGGCCAGCTCTATCCCAGTGGAACCATCAGTGGGAGAGGATGGGTATAGGATTTCTGGTGCATTGTCATTCTGGTCCAGGATGAAGAGGGTCACAGAGACATTGGAGCTGAGTGGTGGGGAGCCTCCGTCTTGGGCTTTCACATGAAAGATAATCTCTCTGATTTCTTCATAATCAAATGGGCGCAGAGCATAGACAACCCCAGTTTCAGAGTTAATGGAGAGGTAGGAGGAGAGAGTTGCTTCACTTATGCTTCCCTCAATGATTGAAAAGGTAATTGTGGCATTTTCCATAAAATCAGGATCGTTTGCTTTTATGTGACAAACTGGCTGACCCCTCGAGTTATTTTCAGTTACATAAGAAGTATATTGTGTTTTGTCAAAGACTGGAGCATTATCATTTACATCGGAAATTTCAATAAACAGCACCACAGTGGCAGACAAGGGAGGGTTTCCTCTGTCAATTGCACTGATAGTTATGCTATAGTTTGATAACTCTTCTCTGTCGAGGTCTCCATCAGTCATCAGCCGGTAATAGTTATCAAATGACTTCTCCAGATGGAAGGGAAGAGTTGTAGGAATTGAGCATATGACCTCTCCGTTCTCACCCACGTCTCTGTCCTGTATGTTCAGTAGAGCAACCACAGTTCCCAAAGAGCTTCCTTCACTGATTGAATTAAAAATGGTAGTGATTGTTATCTGAGGTATATTGTCATTAACATCAATAACCATTATCATCACTTCCGTCCGGTCAGAGAGGCCTCCATTATCCTTTGCCTGAACAATGATTTCATACAAGGCTTTTTCTTCATAGTCCAGTTTCCCTGTTGTCGATATTTCCCCACTTTTTGGATCTATTTTGAAGAGCTGTGATGCCTTCTCTTTTATTTTGAGGAACGTGTATGTCACCTCTGCATTTGCACCTAGATCTGCATCTGTGGCATTCACAATTAGCAATCGGGAGCCCACAGGGACACTTTCCAATACACTGACTTGATAGAGAGGCTGGTGAAATATGGGCGCATTGTCATTTGCATCCAGAACTGTTATACAGATCAATAGAGTGCCGGACCTCACAGGATGTCCACCATCAGTCGCAGTTAGGGTGAGAAAGTGAACTGGTTCTTCTTCCCTATCCAAAGGCTTCTCTAGCACCAATTCTGGATATTTGTCCCTATTGGACTTCCTCTGGAAGTTCAAGGAGAAATGTTTGCTGCTGCTCAGGTGGTAGTTCTGGAGTGCAAAATCCCCACTGTCCAAATCCTGAGCCTCCTGCAATGGGAAATGGGTCCCCACCGCTGCTATTTCACTTATCCTGAGATCTAAGCGTTCCTGTGCAAAGGTTGGAGTATTATCATTTATATCTGTGACCTCAATATCAATCGTGAACAGCTTCACCTGATCCTCAAGAAGGACTTCCAGGCTTAAAATGCATTTCTCCTCCCACCCACATATTTCATCCCTGTCAATTCTTTCTGAGACATATAAATGTCCATTCTCAAAATTCAAGGTAAAGTATGGATGCATACCTTCAGAAATGACGCGAACGTTGCTATCTGACAGCTCCTTATTGCTGAGTCCCAGGTCCTCTGCAATACTCCCCACGTAAGATCCTTTCTGAAGCTCCTCAGGAATTGTATAGTGGATCTGCCCACCATTTAGCTGCCAAATAGCAATCAGTGTAAGCCAGAATAAACCATTGTATTGCTGCAATCTGAAAGAATTGGCCATTTCAAGCTTTCTAAGCTTTTTGTAGGGGTTCCCTCTGGATCCTGCAGTTCTGTTTCTTTCTTCCTCTAAAACAAATCGTTCTTCTTCCTTGCTTTAAAAAAATCCTTTTATTAACCTGTGCTGTTTTACAGGGAGTGTATGCGTGTATGAATCCTGCAACACACAATTGCTCCTCTTGGATCTTTCTCTGCAGTTTGTTCTCTCATTGTTGAACAGCGGCACCCAGAGTTTCAACCAAAAATTGCAACAATTGAACAACACTTTATTACAATACTCAGTGAAGATGTTGCTTCTCTTTTGTGTGTGTTGATTATCTTCTTTTCTTAAAAGGCCATAATTGTATCTCCCCCCTTTTATTTACACTTTACAACTGAACATTTTAAGGAGGGAAAATTGATAGCGTACTCAGTGTTTTAGCCACTGTTCTCTCTGAAGTCTATCAACTACCTTCTACCTGTTCTATTATTGTGTCTGTGTTTTTTAAATGCATGTATTACTTTAGGGCATGCAATACTATACACACTCAAACTGAACTGTGGTTTTAAAAAAACATTATTGTATTGAAACTGTGCCCACAAAAGTATGGAAATTAAATCCACAGATCTTTTTTCCTTTTCTATCACAAATAAATGCAAGGAGTAAGCGCCAGTATTGCTTCTCTAAACAGAAAAGCTCTCTGCTTACTGACAAACTGGTTAAAGACAACAGGACATCCTTCCCACAAGTACAAATCAGTTGGACTGGACTAGAAAAGCTTGAGTGATCTTACAACTGCACTGCAAATCTGCTGTTTACATATGCTGGTATTGTCAAAGCAAGTGTATGATTTCAGCTTTTCCACAACACTGATTATATGCTATATAGGGAGCAGGAGAGCTACTGAGATTATACTGTAGCACCACACTACTATTGCATTTAGGTGTGTGTGTCTGTACAGCATCAGGTTGGCTAATCAAAGCTAATTAATCAGGTCCAAGTTGCACACTTAGAAGAATTAGTGGAGTTCGGGCTTGAATATATATCTTTAAATATTTGGGTAGGAGAGCAAGGCATAAGAAGATTGTCTCAGGGTGCCCATGTTATGAATGGAGGGAGATCCATATGTTGTCTCAAGTTCCTTGATTGGGGTGGGGGGTGGGGCAGAGCTTTCAACAACTATATTTAACATTAAACCAAAGTGTTTCCCCTCTTTCGCAAACTTTCATACCTTTCAATAGGAGAGAATGTGTAGACATTAGTACTAGAAAAAATGAAAGGCTGTCTCCTTTGGACAATTTCAGGATAGAATTTTTCCAAAGCTACCAGATAAATTTCAACAAAACACCCTGTACTCACTCACTTCTCCCAGTGGTGCCATAGAAAGAATCACACTCATTCACAAAGGGAGAGCTGCTATTTAAACCTCTCTCTTAAAGAGACCTATTCTGAAATATATAAGGGCGCTTTTACACGACCCCTAAGATCTGCTGGCAACTTAAATTCAGACCAGAGATCTTGGGGGTTTGCTCCTCTTGCTGTGTTCCCACCACTCCGCACTCCCTTGCTCCTGTCTGAGTGAGGGGAGGGAGAAAAAAAGGGAGAAAAGAATGCAGGCTCACCTCCCCTCTGCCGTCCCTGGGAAGCATTCCAGTCTCTTAAAGGGGCAGGGGGCAAAAAACAAACAAACAGAAGGGTGGAGAGCCCGGCACTCACTGCTTTGCAATCTGCATCAGAAAATTTTCACCTCCGGAAACCAGGTACTTGGAAAATGCGCTGGGATGCACTTAGGTGGGTGTGGTCGTACTTAATTATTTTTTAAAGTCCGAAGCTGGTGGGAAAACAATTTTAAGCTCCGCATCTGGGAGCCCTTTGCCTCGGATTTTAGGGGTCGTGTAAAAGTGCCCTAAGTTGTCACAATGTGCCCTCCAGTGCAAAACATATCACAAAATCGATCAAAATCCACAAAGACACTAGTCGTATTCGAGGAGCAGGGTTAGAAATTCACAGTCTCAACTCAGTAATAGCAGCTCTAAATTGTCAACTTGAGGAAAGGGCACACAGTGGCACTTCAGGCTTTTAGAAGGTGGCAGAGTTGAGAAGCAGAACTGAAACAGCAGTGAATTGTAGGCCTAATGGAAAGGTTGCTAGAAAGAAAGAAATAGCACAGTGTATGCCATTCGTATCTTTGAGGGCAATAACATGATACATTCACATCAACCATAATCATGGGGTAGCTAGAGCCACTAGATAATGTAGCTGGTCAAAATCAGTGGGGCTTATAACTGAGGCATTAGAGATAGCCCCCAAATAAAGCTGAAAGCTCATTAATGTTTCAGAAAGTTGACTGAAGCAGCCTTTCTGAATTTGTGAAATCAGACTTCAAAGGAATTCCTTGTCTATGTTCTAAAGACCAATAATCAAACATTGAGAGCTGATTTCCATAATCTTCCAAGGAAGTGAAGCTCATGCTCTCGCACATTACTTAAGAATTTCTATCTTCCACTCATGTGATGTCTATAAAGCCTGTTTGCAGCCAAATTTTATAACATGTATATAGTTCAAGAAATAATTATAATGAATAAGAAATGCATGCTGGGTAAGTCTGACATGAAATTAATGCAGTCCAGGCATACCTCGATTGACAAACACCCCCATTTACATACTTTTCGGTTCACAAAAGGAAATCTGGAGCTGTAAACACTCCGTTTTCTTTTTTCACATTTTTAATTTTTTTTTTACCTTGGTTTATGTAAGGCATTGAGAAAAAAGTACCCAGGATGCATTACACTCCCATGCGTTTCTGGTTTACAAATTTTCTGGAATACAAAAGGTCCCAGAGAATGGGTTAACTGCATCAACCAAGGTATGCAAGTACTATTTTCTAAATTGAAATTGTTTATGTTTTGTTTGATGAAAGGGTTGTACATATTTTAATGATTTAAGATGGCATTATTATACCATAGATCTTACACAACCATTATTTCAATACAGACAGACTGGGTTCTTTATCTTCTCCTTCCTAGTCTTTTGCTTTCTCATCTATTATGTTGTAATTCAGAAATGTTAGAAATCACAAGACACACACACACACATTTTGTCTGCCTGTCTTCTTCACAATAAATAATTTCTTTCTTCCCTTTACTGTATAACCGTCTTTGCTTTTATAGCCTTTAACATTTCAACTGAATAAAGAGTCAGACTGAATGAAGAGGATCAAAAGCATACAGTATGCATTGAACTAGGGCAACAGATTTCAGCTGCAATGATCCTAATTAAAATGGCTGATCTGCAGACTCATTAACTGTTTAAATTCTTGCTACCTTTTTTGTCCGCAATGTGGGTGTCCTTTCTATCAAGGGAAGACTATCTTCTGCATTGGCAATCTCACCTGGCTCCAAACCAAGTTAAGTCTTTAAAATAGCAGTTCCTCCTTTGCTCATACATGTTAAAGGAATCTCAGCACCCCACCAGGTCAGTAAGCTTTGTTAAATGAATCCAGCATTGTCCTAACATATCTTGTATCCAAAGTCCTTGTACAACAGTAGCCTGAGAATGGTTAACTTAGTTAAGCCTCTTACTAGTTTGTCCTGTATTGTCACTAAACCTTTTGGCAACAAATCAGCAATTATTCGATTTTGTGGAAAACAGCAGTGTATTCAATTTCTTATATGATACTGAAGATTCAAATGATTTCTTCACCTTTTCCTCCAATTTAGTTATCATTGAAAGATTGAAAGATTCAGTAGACATATGAATTGGAATATCTAGTATACACATTGAATAGGAAGCATTATTAAACACACACTGGAGTATATTTTAGAGCTCATTCTATGTCACAGGTTATAGTGAACAGATCCTACCTTTCCACAATTGTATCCTTGCAATGCGATTCATAGAAGTCGTTTTATCTTTTTCCTTTGTCGTCAACTGGAATCCTAAGCAGTCCATTGTGATTCATTTGCTAAGAGTTTTATGAATACATGTGAATCCCTTATATGGTCACCATTGACTGGATTTTTTTCACCCTTGCATCCTTGTATATAACTACTAAGGTGTTATGAGAAATGTTGTATATCATGTCCTTTATGGACTATAACATTTAACCATTTTACTCAAGTACATCTAATTTAGAAATGCTGTATATTGTGTCTTTTATAGATAATATCATTTAACATTTTGTTCATGTAGCACCTATAAAATGATTTACATTTGAAATAAGAGCAGGAAGACAATTAATCTAATACAAAAAAATGTATAGGGATAATTGGTCAGGATCCTTATAACCTAGCCGTTCTAGTTTATGAAAAAGCCTTTGATAGAGTAGAATGTGAATTTTGACTACAATTATGAAAATAATAAACTTAAATGTCAAACTTTGGCACCAGGTTCGTGCTTGATATACTAATGTGAAAGTTTACTTCTATGTAAATGAAATCTTATGAAAGAGTGCTACATTTCCCCACGGCTTACTATAATTAGCCAATCTATGGACCAGGTATGAAATTGTGGTTAATCTTGATAACCAATTCCTTATTCCTTCCCATGTTAAATCCTTCTGCATCACAGCATTTTACTTTGAAGAACAATGCAAAATCTTACTCAGACCTCTCTTCCTTTAGAGAATCTACTTATCTAGGAAATATCTACTTTATTTTCTGGTCATCTCCTATCTTAAGAGCTGCTACCACCTCTTCTTTCATGTTCCTTATCAGATCAAAATTATGATTTTTAGCAGCATGAAAGACAGCTCTATCTTTCATGCATATGCTCTTCTGAGAAATGACATGTATATTAATAGCAGTTGGAAGAAAAATAATTGTGACAATGCTGAAGACAGTAAGAATTATTGTTCATGTTATTATTTAAAAACAACTTACCAGGTATGGACAAGTAATATAGACATATGAATCTGCTTCACACTGAATTAGATTTTTAATCTTACCAAGAACTGCTATCACAATTGGTGGGAATTATGTTGATATTTCTCTGCCAGTTAAATATACTTATCTCAGAACATCAAAAGACAATTGTTGGCTAAGCAAAAAGCTCTGAAGAAAGGTTAAGACTATAATCTAGTATCCATGCACAAGCATGTGTTTGCAATTTTGCTTGTTAAATTTTAGAATAACGAGCATCATTGGACTGTGATAGGTGATACCGAACATCCTCTGCCCTTTTAATAGTATAAGATATTTTAGGTCTACTACTGCTTAAACTCAAGCAATGAACAGACGCATTTCTTCAGAATCATCTCCTTCATAGGCCCACATTTACAGCTACTGGTAGTATGATTGAAGCCAAAGAAGGCACACTAATATCTAAGTTGCTCAAGACAGGAAACTGCCATGTATTTTATAGAGAAAATGTTCTTAGACAAACTCTAGTTAGACATCTGGCTTTACAGTTTAAAGTTTGCACAAAGGGATATCAAAGCAAGTGATTCTTCATTCATCTATCAGCACCAGTGAAGATGCCCATTGAGTGGCTTGTGAGGAGCCAGAGGATTGAGTTGGCTTTCTAAACAACAGAGTAGCCCAGAGTAGCTGCTAGTGGATACCTCCATCATCTCTGAACAGCCAGAAAGTAAGTGTGCAAGTACACTGGTATGGTTTTGAATGCCAACTCTGCTGTATAAGATCTTGCAATGTATTCAAATGTATCATTACAATATATTCAAATAACAGCAGCAAAAATCAATGAGAACAACAGAAACTAAAACTGGAATGAGGATAAGATTCACAAACCAGAAATAAACTACAGCACGCAAAAGCCCCAATTGCCTAAATGTTTGCGTGATGTAATCCTATGTAAATGTGCTTACATAAATATCCACTATTTTTCACAATTTGTAACAAGTTAAATGGATGTACAAAATTATAATTGTTAAAAATAAGTAGAAAAAGCCTAACCCTCTGTATAGGCACCCTGTTATCCAAGAAGGGGCACCACTTTGCTATTAATACAACTGCCTTTGATTGTCTCCAGATATATTTTTCTATAATGACATCCAGTTTTCAAAGAGTACTAGATCCATTTCATAAAAGCTTATTCTTGTGCTCCCAAGACAATTGCAAAGCCAAGTGATTCTAAAATACAGTTAAAATAAAAAGACATATTGCAAAGTGCTGACATGTTAATACTCACCTGCACTATAGGCAGATTCTCCTGAAAGATGTTCAGATCATCAGTTGTTAACAAAGGATCTGGTTTATCAGCAGCCTGCTGGGGAGTCAGTGTATTTGTGCAGCTTCCAATAGGAAAAAGAATCTGAGAAAGCCTTTTCTGAGAGCCTGAAGTTAATGAAACTTCATGGCAATAAGACTGAAGGAACGCTCGGACTCCATCAATGCCCACAAATTGGGAGACGGGAACACCACTGAAACGCGCACTTCCATTGTCACAGAACTGAGATTTTCTCCATTTGTGCAACCGGATGGCGAGTAAGACAAGGAGGAAGGCGAAGAACAAGCAGGAGACAAAAGCCACTGCAACCACCAGGTAGAAGGTGAGTTCCGAAGGAGGATCCACAGGAGCTGAGATGTGGCTTAGATCAGTCAGTACATCTGGTATGTTATCAGCTAAAACTACAGTGAAAGTAACTGAAGCTGACATTGGGGGCTGCCCATTGTCCTTGACCAAGACCACCAGGCTTTGCTTGAGGGCATCTTTCTCCAGGAAGAACCGGGCTGTCCTGATCTCTCCGGTGTGGAGTCCCACCGTGAAGAGCCCTGGCTCCGTGGCCTTGGTCAGCTGGTAGGAGAGCCAGGCATTCTGGCCAGAATCCGCATCCACGGCCACCACTTTAGTGACCAGGTAACCTGGCTCTGAGGAGCGAGGGGCCAGCTCGATCCCAGTGGAGCCATCAGTGGGAGGGGAAGGGTACAGGATTTCTGGTGCATTGTCATTCTGGTCCAGGATGAAAAGGGTCACTGAGACATTTGAGCTGAGCGGTGGGGAGCCTCCATCCTGGGCCTTCACATGAAAAGTAATCTCTTTGATCTCTTCATAATCAAACGGACGTAGGGCATATAATGTTCCTGTCTCAGAGTGTATAGATAGATAGGAGGATAGGTAGGAGTAATTCATTTCTCCTTCAGTAATTGAGTAACTAACTTTGCCATTCTTTTCCCAGTCTGGATCAGATGCTTTTATTGTCATAAATGAAGTCCCAGGTGGAGTATTTTCTGAAATTGAAGAAATGTAGGATTTTTCCTTAAAAAATGGTGGGTTATCATTTTTGTCCAGTATTTTCACTGGAATGATAGTTGTTGTGGAAAGAGGAGGAGTTCCTTTATCCATTGCCATAACAGTCACATTGTAGTAAGAGATCTCTTCTCGGTCCAGGGCTCTCTCAGTCCCTAAACTGTAGTAATTGTCAAACGTTTTTTCTAAGTGGAATGGTGAGTTACCAAGGATGGAGCACATGACCATGCCATTTTCTCCTGAATCCCTGTCTGTTACTTTTAACAGTGCAACTACAGTCCCTACTGGGGAATCTTCACTCAGAGCACTGGTGAAAGTTGTTACTGCAATTTCTGGTGCGTTATCATTTACATCAGTGACAACCAAGAAAATATTTGCTCGGCCTGATAAGCCCCTTCCATCACGGGCTTGGACCTCAATTTCATAGGAAGCACACTCCTCATAATCTATGTTCTGCCTTACCCTTACTTCTCCGGTCTTGGCGTCCAAATGGAATGTATTTGAAGCCTTTTCTGATATTTGACGAAATGCATATGTTATCTCTGAGTTAATTCCCTCATCCAGGTCTGTAGCATTTATTGTTACTAGTAAAGAATCGATGGGAATGTTTTCCATAGCAGACACTTGATAAACAGAGTGTGAAAAAACTGGTGCATTATCATTTGCATCTTCCACAAGGATCTTGATGTGCGCGGTTCCAGATTTGGCAGGATTTCCCCCATCACTGGCTGTAAGGATTAAGTCATGGAACGCCTTCTCTTCTCGATCCATAGGCTTTTCTAGTACTAACTCAGCATATTTGGCCCCATTTGGTGTCACTTGAACATCAAGAGAGAAGTGGCTGTTAGGGCTGATGTGATAATTTTGCAAAGAATTCGTTCCTAAGTCTGGATCCTGTGCATCGGGAAGAAGGAAGTGGGACCCCACGGCTGCACTTTCTGGAATGTTCAGCTGCAGTGTTTCCGCTTGGAAAGTTGGTGTGTTGTCATTGATATCTTCAATTGCAATGTCGACTGTGTAAACTTTAAGCTGTCCTTGAACCAGGATCTCTAACTTGAGTACACAAGGGGCTAGTCGGGGACATAGCTGCTCTCTATCCAGCCTTTCCTTAATATACAAATAACCATTTTGGAGATTGAGGGCAAAATACTGTGTCCTACCTTCAGTAACAATCTGGACAGCGTCAGGCAAGAGTTGCTTCAAATCCATCCCCAGATCCTTTGTGATGTCCCCCACAAACGAACCTTTCTGCAGTTCCTCAGGAACAGAGTAATGGATCTGCCCAGCGATTGCTTGAAAAACAGCCACCAACACGATGCAGGACAACTCCTTCCTTGTATCCCAGAGTATCTGACTGTTAGCCATTTCTGCTTCTGCTGGGCTTTAATCTTCAGCCTTTGGGTAGTGGAAAGTCTCTTCTGTCCTTGATTTCTGCAGATACTGTTGCTTACATCCAGATATTTCAAGAAAAATGTATTTATCCAAGTCTTTTTCTCCCCCTCCCTTTCCAACAAGGTCCTCCTTTCCTGTGTTCTTTCAGTCAGGAGATTATCAGCCTTCTGTTGTATTTTTCAGTGTAGTGGGTTGCCTTATTGGTGAACAGCGACACCCAATGTCTCAAGAAATAAATGCAGTATTTAGAAAAGTTTAATAATATCCGATATAGTGGTACCTTGTATAAAGGAATTAATTCGTTCCAAATGAAATTATGTTAAGCAAATTCTCCTTTATACAAATTTCCCATAGGAATGCATTGAGAACAGAGTAATCCCTAATCCCGACCATTTTTATGTTGTACGGATTTGCCCCATAGACAATTCTATTAAGCAAATTATCCCTATCTCTAGAATGTTTTATGTTGTACAGATTTTATGTTCTACAAACTGTTTGTTATACAAGGATCCACTGTATCTGGAATATCTCAAGAAAAAGAACTCTAGTTGCCATGACTCAACTTCCAGATAGACTCACCTGGATGATTGAGAATCTTCACAGACATAATATCTTATAGCAGTTTCAGAAAGAGCATATTATTAATTTTCAGTTTGTCATTAAAAAGAGCAAAAATCCTTCACAATAGTCCTAAGTAGAGATGGGCACGACTTGAAAAAAATTTTTTTCGAGTTGTCATTAATCGGGCCGGTTCCGTTTCGGGTCGTTTCCGTTTTTTGTGAAAATTCGCAAAAATTAGTCGGTTCGTTCTTTCGTTTTTTCATTGTCGTTAGTACTGGTTTTTTTGGGGGGGAGCGGGCTCCTGGAGGCACCTCTGTGGGGTGGGTGCTTCCTCTGGCCCGCTATAAAGGAAAAGCGGGCTCCTGGAGGCACCCATGGGTGCCTCCTATCCTCACCCACTAGGAAGGGGAAGCAGGCTCCAAGAGACCCATCAACATGGGGGTCTCCCCTCCTCACCTGCTGCTGCAAAATGCATGCATAGCCATATGGATATGCATACCAGTTGCAGACAGTGAGACTAGTGATGGCAGTGAACCCAGAGCCATAGGTTGATGCCTAAGGCTCTCGCACCACCATGTCTCACAAAGAAGGGAATTGTACTTGTGTGTAGTGCAATGCAAGTAGATCTGGCTTAGGGTTAAGGTGGGTTAGTGCAAGGGCTAGGGTTAGGCTAGTGACAGGTAAGGTTACGGTGGGCTAGTGGGTTGCACCTCTGGGTGCCTCTCTGACCCACTAAGAAGACAGTCTGTGACGTATGGGTAAGGACTGGAGTCAAGGATTAGGGTTAGGGTTAGGGGGCTAGGGCAGGTTTTAGGGGGCTTTTTGGCACATCCCAGAAGTCTCCATGGCCAAGTGGCCATGCGATTGGTGGGATGGCTCCAAAATTTTTGCATGGTCGTCCACTCCCACATGGCTGGCCACTCAGCCAGCCCATCATTGCGCAGGTGTAAATAAAATAAAATAAAATAAAATCAATGGAGGACAGAGGAGGAGAGGAGAGACATTTTGTTGCAAGAAAAAACCCACTGCTACTGTGAAAAATCTGGCAGTTTATAAATTTTCGCGTGTTTCTGTTGTGCTTGTGTGTTTTTGGACCACCATTTCAAAAACAATATTGCCTTCGCCGCCCCATTTTGGATCCCCCGCCCGCACCGCATGGCATGGCGAGTCCGGCTGCCCAGGACGGGGAGGCGGGACCCCCTCCAGAAACCACCCCTCCGGTAGGTGCCCTGCGCCCTTAGTCAAGCAGGCATTTTTCCGCCTGCTTTTTTGGCCCGGGAATGGGTGGGGGGAGAATTTAAAAGTTTTTTCCTGTGCCGTCTGTGCCGCTTGCTTGCGCTTTAATTGCAGTGGCCGGCGGCGAGACTGGGCTTTTTGCTGGCTGCGAGCCTGCGGCGAGTCCCACCAGAGCAGCCCAGGACGGGGATGGGGGGAGGCTGGGGACCTCCAGAAACAACCCCTCTGGTAGGTGCCCTGAGGCACGGCAGGCATTTTTCCGCCTGCTTTTGGCGGGAACCGGGTTTTTAACTTTTAAAAACTTTTTTTTCTGTGGCATCGCGCGTGGCACGACAAATCAGACCAAAATTGTTCGTTTGTCGGTTTGAGCTCGAAGTCTGGCGGAGTAATTCCCGTTACCGTTTCCATAGAGTAACGGATACGAGTAACGGAAACGGGAATACCTCTAAGTCGTGCCCATCTCTAGTCCTAAGAAAATTCATTCAATATTTTGAAAGATCAAATTTTAGAAAGTAAATACTACCACTACTACCACCAACTTTGAAGTGAGAAATAATATGAGATTTCCTGCCTCAGTTTTGACTGTATCTTCTTTTGCCATTACAGGGAGTCTACAAGATACATGTTACTCACTCATTCCTGACTGACTGCAGGATGCTGAATTAATATTCCTCAAGCATTCATTTCAAGTGAAAATCAGTTCAGTTAGGTTTCAACTAATTAGCTTATGTTTGATGTAGCACATTCTTGTTGCTTATTCTGTTTTTGTTGTGTTTTCCCTCCAGTGAAAGTCCCATGAAAAGAAAGTGTCAAATAACACATTGAAGTAAATTCATCTTTTCTGCTATCACTATGTTTCCTCTCTAGGCATACAATTCCTGAGCTATGACATTTGCAAATGAGGTCTGTATTTATCTTTTGATGAAATTATGTTCAATCAGAAAACAACAGCAAGCTAAGTGATCAACTGCTCTTTCGCCATTTAAAGGAGCTGTGCTTTTAAAATGGTGCATTAACTGCATAATCCTTCCTGTTGATAAAAGTAAGCTGCTCATGAAATAAATGAGAAAAGCCTTGTGGTGCAGTGGTTAAATGCCTGTAATGCAGGTAAAACTGTGCTCAAGCCCTGGGGGTTCAATCCCAGGTAGCCAGCTCATGGTTGACTCAGCCTTCCATCCTTCCGAGGTTGGTAAAATGAGTACCCAGCTTGCTGGGGGGGGGGTTGCAATGTGTAGCCTGCATACTGTAATTAAAAACTGTAAATCGCCCAAAGACTATTTGAAGTGGTATGGGGTTGTTTATAAGCAGAACACTTAATAAATGTGCAAGGAGACAAGAAACTGATATAGGGCGTTTATACACGACCCCTAAGCTGCGCTGCAAATGGCTCCCAGCTCCGGAGCTTAGAAATGTTTCCCCACCAGCTCCGGAGTTTAGAGAAAATTAAGTGTGACCACGCCCCCATAAGCGCGACCCAGCACACCTTTCATGTACTTGCTCTCAGCAGGTGAAAAATATTTGATGCAGATAAGAGTGCCGGGCTCTCCTGGCTTGTTTGTTGTTTTTTTGCCTCCCGCCTCTTTAAGAGCCCCTTGAGCCAGAACCAGGAAGTAACGGGGCTCGTGGCAACTTCCACTGGCACCGGCAGGTTAGTAAAGGCTTCTTTTGTCCTTTTTTCCCCTCCCTCCTCTCACGCCGACAGGAGCAGGAAGTGCTGAGGGGTGGGGACGCAGGAACAGAAACGAACCCCCAAGATCCGAATTTAAGGGACCAGCAGATCTTAGGGGTCGTGTGAAAAGGCCCATAGAAAGGTCCAGACACCTTTTTGCCATATTACAGACCCTACTTCTGCTTTAAAGATACCCATCTCTGAATTTTGGGATTGTAACTAGAAATATGGGGGGAAGGGTGCAGGAGAATGGAAAATAAATTACAGATTTTCTGTAAAAAGGAACAGAATTCACAAGTCTTCTCTTGCTTGCGACAGCAATGAGGGCACTTAATTTGTAGGGTAGGGATGAGACACTGTGACTTTAGCTGTTGCTGGAGATATATCCTTCCAATCTCAACTCAACTTTGTATATTTGATTGACAGGGTGAAGAGGCTTCAATACTTTTTGCAGAACAACTCTACAATAATCCACTGAATATTCTCATGATGCTTTACTCTTGTCTCTAGTCATGTTTACCTATAAAAAGGTAAAGCCACAGACACACACATGTGTGCTACTCGTGTCTGACTCTAGGGGCAGTGCTCATCTCCGTATTCAAGCCAAAGAGCCGGTGATGTGCAAGTCCATGGCCATGTGGCCAGCATGGCTGGAAGGAAGCCTGGTTAAGTGAGCTGTAAAATGTCACTTAATCAATGTGACCTTTTGCATATTCTGTATACCAGGAGTTCTCAAACTTTTTAAACAGGGGGCTGGTTCAATGTCCCTCAGACACTGTTGGGGGCTATAGTTTTTCAAACTATAGTTTTTTGGGGGGGAAATGAACAAATTCCTATGAATACTGCACATATTTTTGTAGTGCACAAAAAAACAGGAAAAAGAATGCAATATTTAAAATGAAGAACAAATTTGCCAAAAGCAACCCCCCCAAAACCATGCCCACCTTTCTCATTTTTATCTGAAGCAGGCCACTGGGGACAAAGTCATAAGCACTGCCTTCTTTTCCCGGTTCCAAGTTTCTTCCAGCTCCTTCATCTACCCCTCCTCCTCCTTCTGCTCCTGATTGAAATATGTTGTTAAGCAAGAGCTCATATTATCTCACCCAAGACTGGCGCTTTTGTGGTCATTTGTTTTTGTTTTGTGATCACGCTCCGGCTGCACTCTCTCTTTCTCTCTCCCTCCCCTCCTCCTGGGAAACAGTGACCCATGCCATCAGTATTTGACTATTTGCAAATCCTCTGTGCTCTTTTCCCCTCTTCCTCCATTTCCTACTATGCCTTCCTTTCCTCCTCCTTCTCCCGCCTCCTCATGCATGCCCCTGTTTTCCTTTGGCTCTTTCATTCTCCCTTCTCTGCTTTTTTTGCAGAAACTCACTGCCCACCCCACCCCAGATGAGGAAGGCAGACATGTTGGGCTGAAAGCTTCAAGGGGGGGTTGCTCAAGGGCCCCCTTCCCCACTCTCACCCATGCAAAAAAAATCCAAAATCTGGTGGTTGGGGAACCCTCCACCCACCCACCTCCCCATCCCCACATGGCTTGGCCACTGTGGATTGACACCACTTGCCTCCCCTCGTCTCCCCTCTTCACTCCCCATCACTCCTCTATCGCAGTGCTCCCCAACCTTTTTATTACCGTGGACCGGTAAATGCTTGATAATTTTTCCCTGGCCCGCTTGTTTTGATTTAATAAGATAAAAAATGTAAATCTAGAGGGGCGGTGCTCATCTCCGTACTCAAGCCGAAGAGCCAGTGTTGTGCGATGAGTCCTTGGCATCGCTGCAAGGAAACACTGTTTTTACTTTGCATTTTCCCCGGGGCTCCCAGCCGCCGTGAGGCCTTGGGACCCTTCACCCTTCCTTGACATGAGGCCTCCCTCCCTCTCCCTCCTTACTTTCTTTCTTTCTTTCTTTCCCTTTTCTTTCTTCCTCCCTCCCTTCCTTCCTTCCTTCCTTCCTTCCTTCCTTCCTTCCTTCCTTCCTTCCTTCCTTCCTTCCTTCCTTCCTTTCTTTCTCTCCTTCTTTCTTTCTTTCTCTCCCTCCCTCTCCCTTCTTTCTTTTTTCTTTATTTCTCTCCCTCTCCCTCCCTCTCTTTCCTTCCTTCCTTCCCTCCCACTCTACCTCCTTCCTTCACTTCTTTCTTTCCTTCCTTCCTCATTTTTTTCTTTCTTTCTTTCTTTCTTTCTTTCTTTCTTTCTTTCTTTCTTTCTTTCTTTCTTTCTTTCTCCCTCCCTCCTCCTCTCCTTCCTTCCCTCCCACTCTCCTTTCTTCTTCTTTTTCCCCCTTTTCTTTTTTCTTTTTTCCTCTCTCCTCTCCTCTCCCTTCTTTCTTTCTTTATTTCCTTCCTTCCCTCCCTCCCTCCCTTTCTTTTCCTTTCTTCCTCATTTTCTTTCTTCCTTCCTTCCTCCCCCTTCTTTCGTTCTTCCTCTCTCTCCCTCACTCCTTCTCTCCCTTTCTTTTTCTTTCCTTCCCTCCTTCCTTTACTTACTTACTTTCTTCCTCCCTTCCTCCTTCTCCCTCCTTTTTTTTCTTTCTTTCTTTTCCTTCCTCTTCCTCTCCTTCCTCCCTCCCTCCTTTCCTTCCTTCCTTTCTCCCTTCTATCTTTTTCTTTCTCTCTCTCTCCCTCCTTCTCACCCTTTCTTTCTTTCTTTCTTTCTTTCTTTCTTTCTTTCTTTCTTTCTTTCTTTCTTTCTTTCTTTCTTTCTTTCTCCCTCCTTTCTTTCTTTCTTTCTTTCTTTCTTTCTTTCTTTCTTTCTGGCAAGTCGCAGCGGCGGCGCGATGGTGGGAGGGGGTGCGGGGGTGCGGGGCGGTGCGCAGCGGCGGCGGTGGGGACGGGGCGGTGCGGGGGTCGCGGCGGTGGCGGCGGGACGGGGGCGATGCGGGGCGGTGCGCGCGGCGGTGGTGGAGGGAGGAGTCGCGCGCGGCGGCGGGCGGGCGGGCGGTGGGGGGTCGTGGTGGCGGCGGGACGGGGCGGTGCGGGGGCAATTGCGGCGCGGGGGTCGCGGTGGCGGCGGGACGGGGCGATTATGCGGCGCGCGGCGACGGGCGGTGCGGGGAGTCGCGCGGCGGCGGTCGGTGCGGGGGTCGTGGCAGCGGCGGCGGGACGGGCGATTGCAGCGGCGGCAGCGATGATTTCTTTCGGGACAGGGACTGGGGGCGGGACGATTGTGGGGGGTTGCAGCGGCGGCGGCGGGCGGGTCTCGCGGCGGGTGGTGCGGGGGTGGTAGCGGCTCGGTGCCGATTCATCCACGGACCGGCACCGGTCCGCGGCCCGGGGGTTGGGGAACACTGCTCTATCGCAATCTAGAAATCATATTTTATTTTGATTCCGTCTCTCTCCCACTCACCCCTGCCTTCTCCCAGTCCTACAACACACACACACACACACACACACACACACACACACACACACACACAACCCACCCCCAGCAAGTCTTTCTGGGAGCTGCAAGGGCTGCTGCAGTCTGTGGCTTATTTTATGGAGGGCTCTTGTCAGTGTACCTTCTTCTTTCACCTCTGCCTCCCTGCTGTGTGGTGGGTTTTTGGCTCAAGTGGGGACCAAGTGGCGGGTGTTCTGCAATGGCCAGCAGACCAGATTTAGGACCCTGACAGGCCAGATCCAACCCACTGGCCATAGTTTGAGGACCCCTGATGTATACTGTATGGTTTGTTACTTGCTACAGAACTTGGAAAATCATTTTTAAAAGGAGTGCATTGCCTAACAAAGCCCTTCAAGGAAGGTTTTCTTACTATTAATATGGATGGTAGGAGTGACTATTAGCCCTTATTCTGAAGTCACTCACAGTTAACTTGAGAACCGGTTAATCGTTTTTAAAGAAGTATGCATAGATAAAAGCTTAAGTTTATTAAAATTAAGTTTTTTAAAAATGTATTGCTATATATATAGACAACTTTTAAAAACTGTTTATTTAATTAGAATTGAATGATATAATGAAATATAAATAATTCTACATCACTTTGTGTTAAATTGTAGACTGTGCCACCTCTACTTGAATACAAGCTGTAAGAAAAGGTCTGAACCTGATCTAAATTACACTAATGTTTAGGCTACTTTTTCTCCTCTTTAGACAGAGTGTAAAACATTAAATTAACCCTAAAATATCATATCAGAGAACATATCAGAGAGCTTGCCCATATATTACATTGCCTGAAATCCTGTTGCTACTTGCAGTAAGCCATGCCAGAACAAGCCCATTCAATCAGTAGGGATGAATCAGCTCCTTCAAAAGTTCTGTTGATTTCTATGTAGATGTTGGAGGAAAATCACTTTAACCTGCGTTGATGATTATTGTCTTCCTTTGAGAGAAGAGATACAGCAAAAGGAACACAAAAATAGTTACTCTGGTATAAGATGCCATGTTTGACCTTTTTCCATGATTAGTTCCATTTTTCCAGTGGTGGTCCTGCCTTACCACTTTTCTGTCATTCCCTCTAGTGCCTTTCATTCCATTGCTTTGTTGAGCCCCATTGCTTTCTGACCTTTGCTCTGCCATTCACTTACCAATTTTCAGCACTGAGCACATTTAATTCCAGTAATTCTGTAGAAATAATGATAATAAATGTTCTAACATTGTTCATCCTTTATATCCTCCCATAGCAGGTCTTTCAGCTTTTCTTGCAAGATCCATTTTCTTGCCATACCATTAAATCACAAATTAGTTTTAGTTCTCAACTACTGCATGTTCCCGTAACATTATTACTTTTGGTCTGTGTCAGGAGGGTCAGTCTTTGCTTATATGGTCAGTGGCAGCTTAGACAAGGTGACATCACTGGGGTTCTCTACTATCTGAGTGATCATCTCTCCTACCATGACTGCTCCATATCTGCCTACTGCTTAAACTGTGCTGCTCAATAAGATCACTGTCTGGAGAGAACTGAGCCCTTTCAGCTGCTCCTTCACTTCCTTTATTTCTTGACTCAAATGGATCTGATGAATGTCCAGCTTTAAATATAAGAGGCAAGTCCAAGCATGTTTGATGGGCTACAGCAGGTGCCCAGAAGTACAAAACCACAATACTGAAGTGGTTGTATACCAAAAGCAAAAGAAAGAAAGAAAGAAAGAAAGAAAGAAAGAAAGAAAGAAAGAAAGAAAGAAAGAAAGAAAGAAAGAAAGAAAGAAAGAAAGAAATCTAGCCCAGCAACAAAATAATGGGCTGTAGTGCAGAAATACGGCATATTTATATATCTCTTATACAAATATTTAAAGGCACAAAACTCCAAGAACCCAAGAAGTACACCTGAAGCAGTTCAGGATAATAATAATATTATAGTCAGATCTCCAAAACGTATTTTTGCCCATTATTTACCAGTGAACTAGATGAACAAAAATAACTTGTTACAAGGATAATATAGAAAACTGTGCTTTCAATTCAGCTGAACATTGATGGGCCTTTGTATGTAGGCCACAGATTCACTTGGAAGATGCAGCTACTATTCAGAATGGGTTTGCCCACTTCAAAGCCCAAAATTTCAAACCACAACTAATAGTTTCAGACTTTCAGTGACTGATTTGCTGTAGAAACCTGCTCAAATTCCACTCATTTTTCTATGACATACCTTAACATTTCTTCAAGTGAAAGTTTCAAAATTAAACTTACCTGTTCAGCATTCAGCCTTTCTTCATCAGCAGTTGGATCTTCCAGAGTGAATAAAGGACTCAGTTTATCAGACACTGGTTGAGGTGAAAGAGTATCTGTACACCTTCCCACAGGAAAAAATATTTTACTCTTTTGGGAACACATTGTTAATGAATCTTCAGGGCAGTAAGTGTGAATGAAAGCTCGGACGCCATCAATGCCCACAAACTGTGAAACAGGAACTCCCTTAACATGTCCAGTCCCTGATTGGCACAGGTGTGAGTTTTTCCATTTATAGAACCTAAGGACACCTAAGAAAAGAAGAAAGATGAAGAACAAGCATGAAACAGATGCTACTGCAGTCACCAGGTAGAAGGTGAGATCTGATGGGGGATCCAGAGCAGCTGAGATGCTGCTCAGATCAGTCAGTATATCTGGAATGTTGTCAGCCAGTACCACCGTGATTGTGACGGAGGCAGAAAGAGATGGTTGCCCATTGTCCTTGACCAAGATCACCAACGTTTGCTTGAGGGCATCTTTCTCCAAGAAGAACCGGGCTGTCTTGATCTCTCCAGTGTGGAGTCCCACTGTGAAGAGTCCTGGTTCCGTGGCCTTGATCATCTGATAGCAGAGCCAGGCATTCTGGCCAGAATCTGCATCCACGGCCACCACTTTAGTGACCAGGTAACCTGGCTCTGAGGAGCGAGGGGCCAGCTCTATCCCAGTGGAACCATCAGTGGGAGGGGAAGGGTACAAGATTTCTGGTGCATTGTCATTCTGGTCCAAGATGAAGAGGGTCACAGAGACATTGGAGCTGAGAGGTGGGGAGCCTCCATCCTGAGCCTTGACCTGGAAAGTTATCTCTCTGATTTCTTCGTAATCAAAGGGACGTAGGTTATATAGGGCTCCATTCTCAGAGTTGATAGAGATGTATGAAGAAAGAGAGGCATTTCTGATAATGTTTTCATTGATGCTTATATGGGAGTTTCCTTCTGAATGAGCTTTCTTTGGATTGGTTAGGACAATGTCTCTATCAATGACAGAATAAATTATTCTCCCATTTTCTCCATCGTCAGGATCATGTGCCTTTAAAATTGTGATAAAATCACCTCTATTGTTATTTTCCTTTGTATAAATAGTCATGGATCTACTTTTAAAGGTGGGCGAATTGTCATTTTCATCTAATATTTCTATTGCATAGTAAGCAGTTGCTGAGAGAGGAGGAACCCCTTGGTCACTTGCTATGATAGAGATGTTGTAATTAGGGTCTTTCTCCCTGTCAAGGATTCTTGCAATCTCCAAATTGTAATAACTGTCAAATGATTTCTTCAACAAAAATGGGAGGTTTGCAGGTAATGAACATGTGACCACCCCATTTTCTCCATCATCTCTATCATTTATATTTATAAGAGCTATAATACTTCCTGGAGGAGAGCTTTCTGCAACTTTGCTGAAAAGCGGCGTAATTGTGATCTCTGGAGCGTTATCGTTTGCATCTATGATTCTTATTAGTACTCGGGCACGACTAGACAATCCAGCAGTGTCTTGTGCTTGCACTTCTATTTCATGTAACTTGGAATCTTCAAAGTCCAGATTCCCGGTGACAAATATTTTCCCTGTACTAGGATCCAAATGGAATATTTTGGAAGCTTTGTCTGATATTTTTCTGAATAAATAGGTTATTTTCCCATTTATTCCTTCATCAAGGTCAGTTGCATTCAGCGTTAGCACTTGGGACCCTTTAATTGTGTTTTCCACAATATCCACTTCGTAAAGAGGCTTATTAAAAATAGGAGCGTTGTCATTTACATCCGCAACAGCAACACGAATTCGCACAGTCCCCGACCTGATGGGTTCTCCTTTATCAGTAGCTGTGAGAATTAGCTCATGCATTTTCTGTTCTTCTCGATCTAATAACTTTTCAAGGACGAGTTCAGCATATTTGGCTCCATCAAGCCCATTCTGTACATCCAGAGAAAAGTGTTTGTTACTGCTGAGTTGGTAGGTCTGGAGAGAATTGGTCCCCAAATCTGGATCCTGAGCCTCTGGTAAAAGAAACCGTGTCCCAAGACCTGAGTTTTCAGCCACAGTTAATTCCAGCTCTTCTATGGGGAAGCTGGGCGAGTTATCATTGATATCCACAATTTCAACTTGAGCCGTAAAAAACTTGACCTGATCGTGAACAAGAAACTCAAATTTCAACACACATTGTTCTACCTGGTGGCAGATCTGCTCCCGATCAATCACGTCATTAACAGACAAATGGCCATTTCTTAAATTAAGTGCAAAGTATTGCTTCATACCTCTGGATATTATCCTGACTTCACCCCTCGACCACTCCTTGAGGTTCAGTCCCAAATCTTTTGCAATATCTCCAACAAAAGAGCCTTTCTCCATTTCTTCAGGAATCAAATAGTGCACTTGCCCAGATGTTACTGGCCAGAGATGGCCCAGAAGAAAGTAAAACATAATGATTTTCGGAAAGCATTGTCTTCCTCCAGCCATTTCTAAAGAGGCCCTGGTAGATTGCTTTTCTCCAGAATGTCTCTCCTCCTTCGAAGAAGAAATGCTATCAAGGTCCAGAAGCTGCCTGTCCATTTCTTGCTGCACATCCAGAGAGGGTGAATGTGGGTCTGAGCTTTGTAAATTCTCTGCTGAAGGATAACACAGAAGAAATCTGCTCTTCTTCTGTCTTACAAGCAAACAGCGACACTCAGAGTTTAAAAAAATAATTGCATCAGGATTATTAACCAGTCTTCTTCAGGACTTTTTGGGAAGAGGGTAGAGAGGAAAAACAGTGCAATTAATAAAATTATTATCTCCTACATTGGAGGACTGCTAAGCATTTGCCATGAAAATGTTCTAACCTACTTCACTATTTCAAGATCAACCTATGGGATTCATCAAGGTGTATTTGAACAAGTGCCTGTATGCTTTTGAAAACCGATATTGATTACAATGTATACAGCTATTTTTCTGCATCAGCTTCCTGTGAAGACAACAAATGCTTTTTTTAAAAAAAAGTATTTGTACACAACACATGATAAAAAATACAGGTCAGAATTCAATTGGGGATGTATGCTGGCATAGGCCTATTTGTGTGAAGCACATTGGTGGATTTGTGTCAATTAGCAAGCCATCCCTTGCATTCCAAACAGTGTGCCAATCACATGATGTGGCACACATCCAGGAATGAGCGTGGCAAGCAACTCATGAATTAGCAGCAATATGCCACATTGGTTTCCACAATGAAAAATTGACCAGCATGACTCACCAGTAGAATTCTGGCCAAAGATTTTCACAAATTGCAAAATACAGTCCTGTTTTATGCGACAAGTGTTACATAAATATTTTTACAACAAAAAGTGAAAGAAACGTACAAAAGAACAAAAAGAAAGAATTGAAATATCAATTTCATGTATTCATTAAAGCTTCACCATCACTTTCTCTTTAATCTTTATCACTATTGTTTCTTATCCTTTAAAAAACTACTGTACTAAGATACTTAGTGCACGCACGCACGTGCACACACACACACACACACACACACACACACACACAGGGGGGTTTACAGTCATACAATAATAGCACATACCTACAAATGGAGGTAGACATACTGTAGTTAAACATATATGCTATTATTGTAAGACTGTATGATATATTTATATATATGCACTTGACTTCATGCACATGCCAGGTTTTGCTTCACAACTATCATCACGACTTGATCTTCAAAATGCTGAAATTAACTGCTCCTCACTCAAACATTTGCACTATCCTCTCTCAATCTATCTGATCAGGAATCAATAGAGAGAAGATGGTAGGCCCACAAAATGTGGCATTTGGAATTGCCATACATCATTGCTATATTTAGTATTCTGACAGGCAGAGGTTCTGATTAAAAACACTTCCATCTGTGATATATATCATGAAATAGTGAAAATATTTAGAAAACCTTGAGCCATTCACTCTGTGCTTTCTTGAGAGAGGTTCCTTCCAAGTCTGCAGTTCCAATGTTATTTTTATTGTTTATTATTTCGACCCTGTGAGGGTGTGGTGGAGAAGAGAAAATCACCATGTTTATCACCTTGAAACCATATGGCAAATTTAAGGATAATGATCTAATGAGGAAGCAAGTTATAAGTGATGAGCACGACTGTCTTAAGCCTTTTTGTCAAAGCTAGTGTCACCATGAAGTTCTTTACTTAAATCTATAGTAGATTATCCCTTGAGGGAAGATCATCTGTCTTTGGTTTCATATAATATGTGTATTATTTCTATTTACAGTGTAGGTTTTACTTAAGGGTGATATTGGTTCTGAGACCTGGATTTTAGTATCTTATACAAGTGGTATCAGTTGTTTCATGTTTTGCTTCTTCTCAGAAGCCACATCAGTTTCTGGTGCACATAACAAGCAAGTCCAACTTCCACCTTAAAATTGCAATCAGATGCAGACCATGTGGTTTAAACATCAGCCACTTCCCCACCTTTCTTCCTGTGAACCTTGAGTTGGACTAACAAAGAGGTTCTCTATACACAAAGGTCAATGGAAATGCAACGGTGTGCATGAGAAGACATATGTCCATTTTTAAATTGGCAGGAATTCTGCAGTCTCTCACCTGCCCTTCTACTAGAGGATGGAGAAATGCATTTGTGTTTTAAGTTACATCAAGAGTTATTATCCAAGGGTCCTGCAAACAAAAAAAATAATCCATACACTAGTCATATAGGAATGACAATATTTAAGCAGATCCCAATCTTATAAATATATTCTAAAGCTTGTTAAAATTCCACTTCACTAGATAATGAAATCATTAAAATGCTAGAATGATATCTAATGTGATATCTAATACAGTGGACCCTTGTATAACAAACAGTTTGTATAACATGAAATCTGTACAACATAAAAAATTCCGGAGATAGGGGAAATTTGCTTAACATAATTGCTTATGGGGAAAATCTGTACAACATAAAAATGGGATTACTCCATTTTCAATGCATTCCTATGGGAAGTTGTATAAAGGAAAATTTGCTTAACATAATTTCATTTGGAATGAATTAATTCCTTTATACAAGGTACCACTGTATAACTAGATATTTGTGGACATCGACTGTTCTTTGTCCTTTGCCCTGTTGGCAAGTAGGCAGGCAGAATCCTCCCATCTGTGTCTTCTCTTCTTAAGCCATGGGTCAGGTTTCTTGCTTGTCACCCAAGGATACGGTGTGAACTGGGAGTTTCTTCTTCTTCTTCTTCTTCTTCTTCTTCTTCTTCTTCTTCTTCTTCTTCTTCTTCTTCTTCTTCTTCTGATGATGATGATGATGATGATGATGATGATGATGATGATGATGATGATGATGATGATGATAACGACGACGACGACGACTTCTGCTCTCCATTCTTACATCACATAATTATGGATGTGATCCCTCGCAGAATTTCTCTGTCTTGGTGAATTTCTAAGTCACAACATTCTGAGACAACCTGCCAAGACTTCTCTCTGTACCATCAAGCTTTTCTAGTTTTGAGCAAATATAAGACCTCAGTTCTGTTTTAACTCTCTTCCACAATTTCCCATTGTCCTTTCTAGGTTAATCCAGTTTCACTAGATTTTTCTCTGCAATTTTATTTCAAAGCAAGGATCTTGACCAGAGAAATGTTACTGCAAGATGCGCAAGATGCATCTTCTTGGTTAAAAAACCAAACAAAACTAGATAGTTATTTTACACAATTGTTTCATGAGAAAGATTCATGCAAGACAGTGAGAAAGATTCATGCAAGACAGTGAGAAAGATCCATGCAAGACAGATCAAAAGCTTGCTCCATCCAACGTTCTGTGTCCATGGAGGCCAACTAATTCCATATGAGAAGCCAACCAGCCAAATATATATTTGATTGCACTAGGAATTCATCATTCAATATATTGGTCTCCCAACTGCCAGAATTATCTAAGAACTCTCTAGGTAGAATTCTGTAACTTCCAACCCATAAACACATACCTGCACTCACCTGGACAAGGCTGCCTCTTCATTCTTGCACTCACCTGGACAAGGCTGCCTCTTCATTCTTGCAACTCACTGAATTCTATCTGAGGAATTATTGGAGAAATCTGGGAGTTGGTATCCACCCCACCCCAAAAATAATCTAATGGCATACCCCTACATTGCACCCCTTTTCCTCTGTACCAACAGATAGAGGCATATGGCCTTTGATACTGGATGCAATAGAAACATACTGATTAGGATCAATGAATATATTTACTCTCAAAGCTGTTGAAGTGGTCAGCCATTGCTCCAGCTAGTGTGGTGAATTCCACAGTTTAAGTGTGAACTCTGTATAGAGGGTTTTTTATTTGATCTGTCCTAATCCTCCACCCATTCAGATTCAGTGGATAATTCTAGATAATTCAAGTTATAATTATCCATATTCATACAGAAAGTACATTATATAATCTACTCTTTTTTATGGGGATTGATTCATAGACATGTAAAATTATAGAAATGTAGAGGTGAAATGGGGCCTGAAAGGTTGTTCCACGTAAGCCCCCAAAGAATCAGAAAATTTGACACCATTGCATCCCTGATAGGTGGTCATCTAACCTCTGCTTTAAATGCTCCCATAAAAAAAGATCCCTGTGATATTATTTTGATTGTCCTTTTCTGCAGATGCTCAAGTTCTTCTATATCCACCTGCTGGTGTGGCAACCAGAATTATACACATTATTCCCAATGTAATTATGCTGGGATTATATTTTACAAAGTAGGAGTAAAGAAAGAGTTACTGGGTGTAGAAGGTGCATGAAGTGAAGTAATCACATCAGGGAGCTGAGGCACACCCAGGTGCTTTGAGATAAAAGCAAGAAGGCAAGATACAGCTAAACAGTAGCCACAACAAAGAAGGGAAAACCTCTGCAGCCTACAACAAGAAGTGGAAGAAAGAAGTTCTGCTCTGCTGTATGAACTGCCTGGTGCTAATAAGAAGGGTGAGAGACTTGCAAATTGCTGAAGAGCTTGTAAATATAGAGATAGCACACTTTATTTTGTAAGGCAGTGAAGTGAACTGTTCTCAAACCTATTTGTAAATAAATTCTGTCTTCTCAATATAAACTTCTCCAGCTCTGTCTACAATCCTCAACAGGGCTTATGGGCCCAGAGCCAACATTAAAATTGTTGTCTTGAAGAAGCAGAAAATAATTGCTCAGGAGGGGAGGAAGAAATAAGAATCCAATGATGGTGATGTCCCTGAGTTCTAGTATGCCACTGGAAAGAATGAATGAAAAGATTTATGCCAGTTGGAGTATAAAAATGGAAATGCTGCTCAGGAAAGATGATGTTTGGGAACCTGTGGTTAATGACTCACCCACTGAATATCCCTCCTTGGTATGGCTGCGCAGAGAGGAAAGAGCTTGTTGTTGTTCAGTCGTTCAGTCGTGTCCGACTCTTCGTGACCCACTGAATATCCTCCACTGCCTCCCGGAGTTTTGTCAAATTCATTTTGTTGCATCGATGACACTGTCCAACCATCTCATTCTCTGTCGTCCCTCTTTTCCTTTTGCCTTCGATTTTTCCCAGCAAAGGGACTTTTCCAGGGAGTCCTCTCTTCTCATGAGGTGGCCAAAGTACTGGAGCCTCAGCTTCAAAATCTGTCCTTCCAGTGAACATTCGGGGTTGATTTCTTTTCAGAATGGATAGGTTTGATCTCTTTGCAGTCCAGGGGACTCTCAAGACTCTCCTCCAGCACCACAGCTCAAAAGCATCAATTCTGCGGCGATCAGCCTTCTTTATAGTCCAGCTCTCACTTCCATACATCACTACTGGAAAAACCATAGCTTTAACCATCCTGACCTTAGTTGGCAAACTGATGTCTCTGCTCTTTTAGTATGCTATCTAGGTTTGCCATTGCTTTCCTCCCAAAAGCAGGCGTCTTTTTATTTCATTGCTGCAGTCGCCATCTGAAGTGATCAAGGAGCCCAAGAAAATAAACTCTGTCATTGCCTCCATTTCTTCCCCTTCTATTTGCCAGGAGGTGATGGGACCAGTGGCCATGATCTTAGTTTTTTTGATGTTGAGCTTCAGCCCAAATCAGGTTCTTTAATTCTTCCTTTTGCTATTAGAGTAGTATCATCTGCGTAATGCTTGTGATTCATCCAGACCGGCCTTTCTCATGATGTACTCTGCATATAAGTTAAATAGGCAAGGTGACAGTATACAGCCTTGTCGTACTCCTTTCCCAATTCTAAACCAAGTTGTTCCATATCCAGTTCTTTTGTCCCACATATAGATTTCTTAGGAGACAGATAAGGTGGTCAGGCACTCCCATTCCTTTAAGGACTTGCCATAGTTTGTTGTGGTCTACACAGTCGAAGGCTTTGGCATAGTCAATGAAGCAGAAGTAGATGTTTTTCTGGAACTCTCTAAGATGTTGGCGATTTGATCTCTAGTTCCTCTGCCCCTTAGAAATCCAGCTTGTAGTTCTGGAAGTTCTCTTTTGCCTTGTAGAATTTTGAGCATAACCTTGCTAGCATGTGAAATGAGTGCAATTGGGCGATAGTTGGAGCATTCTTTGGCATTTCCTTTCTTTGGGATTGGGATGTAGCATAAGGCTGTATTAATCCATTCACAGTGTCATGCTCTCCCAGAGTTTTCTGATTATTTGTGGCAATTTTTCTATCTAGAAGATATTATCAAAGATGCTTTGTGTTGCTATTTTTAAAACAGTGCATTTTGGTCTGCAATGATAACATGCCTCCTTCATAGCAAAAAATGTTATAAAATAAATATCAGAATTGAGAAAAAGACCTTAAACCCATTCTTCATCTGCAAATCTATGTACTCAGAATCAACTCCCTTAGCTCTTAAGTGCTACATTTCAAAAAGTTCAATGAATATAAGGTTGTTTGGAATTGAATTGGTCTGCACAAGGAGCAAAGTTTGAGGAGGAAGGGGCAAGTAATAAAATGAAAGTGAAACCTTTTGAGCACAGTCCTCCACATCTTGAGACCTTTGAATATAGAGGCCTGAGGGTTATCATATTATTCTCACTCTCTCCCTTGAGGAATAAAAACTGAAATGGCAGCAGACCATAAAAGAGACCAAGTTTGGGAATATTTTAATGAAGTTCATCTACCTATGGGCAAGGCATGCATGCATGCAAAATGCGTGCAAAATGCAACAAAGAAATGCAAGTTCTTGTGGCCCGAAGGAAACAACATCAGAGATAAAAAGTGCAGTGATAAATATGTATACATAAAGCATACATAATACTATATAATATTATTGTTTTGTTTAAATAAAACTATTTAAATTGTTATTATTAAGGTAATGATTATTTTTCTCCTTCCAATAAAGTACAACATAACAGTTGTCTAAATATTTTCTGATATAACTGTAAAACTAATCTGAAAAGTTATTATTCAAAACATGAAACCTTCATTTGATTGTAAATATTAAGATTAAAACAACTCCAGAAAAAATGAGTCTTTATGTAGAAAATCATGATTTAAATCAAGCCTTACTGATTAGTGATCAGTTTGATTTAAATCATATCCACTTTTATATTGTTAAATATAAAATGACTGACTAAAGCAAAAGAAGTCTGGGACACTTTAAAAACCCTGCATGTGATAAAAAGCAAGAAGCAAAGTTTATTTTGCAAGGAAGTTATATGAAATAAAGCTTCAAAAGGAAGTTCTATGTATGAACATTTGCAGACAATAAAAAGTTTATCTGCTGAGTTACATAAAAGAGGAATGACTTTTACTGACTTGCACAAAGTTTATGTGATATTGTCTTCACTTGATGAAGCCTGGGATGGATTAATTATTATGTTCTATAGAAGCCATGGCAGAGATTCACTTGAACTTAGAGTTTGTTACAGGAAACCTGTTACAAGAATGGGACAGAAGACAAGAGATAAATGGAGGTAACCAACCCAGACATAGAATAAAGTTGGAAGAGAAGAAGAATGGAAATATTCAAAGGATTAAAAAGTGTTACAAATGTGGCTCAGAAAATCATTTACTAAATAATTGTTTGTTGCTACCTAAAAGCCACAAGCTCAGAAATAAAAAGGCAAGATACAGGGGATGCCCGACTTACATGCCGCTTGACTTGCAGCATATTTGACCTGTGTCCACTAGGGGCCTGTTTGACTTGCGCTGGGGGCTTCGAGTTACATCTCAGAGGCCCGGCACAAGGCCCCCTCAACACCCCCGGACGTTGGAGGAAGGGAGGGAGGGAAGAGAGGAAAGGAGGGAAGGAAGGGGCTTCCCTCGCAGATCGGGCCCAAGGAGGAGAAAAGATGTCCTGTGCATGTGCGTGTGTGTGTGTGTGTGTGTGTGTGTGTGTGTGTGTGTGTGTGTGTGTGTGTGTGTGTGTGTGTGTGTGTGTTTGTGTGGCGGAGGCATCCAGCAGCAGGGCTGGCCCTGCCAGGCTATTCTGCTGCCTCCTGCTCGGGTGCCAGCCAGCAGAGGCCCTTCAGCGATGCCTAATCCAGCACCTGTCACCTCTCACGACATGGAGGAGGCACGCGGTAAACCAGGCAGGCCGGCGGGGCTGGAGCGGTGGGACGGGGGGAAGAGACGGGTCCACTGGGGCACACGTGGTGCTCACCCGGTCTTGGTCTGGGTCCTCATCCGGGCCAGGGCTGAGCCGAGGCACGCCGGGCTGACCTGGCTGCAAAGGCTTGGCCCCACAGGTGGCCCAAAGCACCAAGAAGGCAGCAGTGGCAGAGGGACAGGGGGCGGCCAGGGAATGCGGCATGCAAAAGGCTTCTGGGCGGCCTGGGTGTGGCGTGTCCGTCGACATGATGAGACGAGCCGGGAGGGTGCCAAGCATGGTGTGAGGCCAGAGCCCGTGCCCGGAGCTCATCGTTTGGGGCGGACGCGCCTCCGCGGTGGTCCGTTGAAGGGACTCTCGGGGCCTTCCAGTCCAGCCCGCACCTGGCAGCCCGGTCCACACACGCCGGTTCCTGGGGGCACAGCTTGTGCCGGTCCAGCCGGAACATCCCGCCGAGCCGGGCCCCTCCCAAGGAGTGTGTGCCTCCGGCCCTCACCTGCCCCGTGGGACTCTTCCTTCCTTCCCTCCCTCTTTCCCTCCCGGGACGGCCCAGCAGCCAAAAGAGCTGCTGCTGCTCTCCTATTTCCTTCCAGGTGCTGGGCATGCCAGAGGCACCGCCGCGGTGGCAATCTACCCTTTTGAAGCAGAGGCTTAATTAGAATCCCCGCCTAGGTAGTGGCTATGCTGCCTGAGGGACTCCAGAACACAGCTTTTCCCTGAAAAATTTCCCTAGCACTCCATATTTTAAAAAATAAGGGGGGAGGCTTTATTTTGTGACAGTGTGCAACGACAACAGATTGGTATCCTTACATGTGTTTACTCTGGAATAAGGCCACTAAGTTCAAGAGCACCTACTCAAAGGGAAAAAAAACAAACCAAAACCAACCAAAATCTGGAATATTCTGGTATTTTTCAATACTGTACACTGACTAGCATGCTCCAAGCAGCTTCCCTGCGGAGGAACCCATCAATTTGTGTTAAATTGCTATTTTTGGGGGTCTTTTTCATTGTCTGGAATGGATTAATCCACTTTCCCATTATTTTCTATGGGAAAAGTTCGTTTGACTTAAGGCATGTTTTACTTATGTCTAGAACTCTGGAACGGATTAATGACGTAAGTCAAGGTTCCACTGTACAGTAAAAACAAGGAGCCATTTTCTGCTTATGTTGTGAAAGCAGAAAGTTCAGCTACAGGTAATATGGCTTGGTTAGTGGATTCAGGAGCAACTCATGTTATGGTAAATAACAATGTTTGATAGCATGACAGTAGCAAAAGATTTTGTAAATTTGGCAGATCAAACTAAAAGGAAAGTAGAAGGAAAATCAACTGTGTATGTAAATTATATTGATACATTAGTAACAGAAGTATTATACTGTATGTTCCCCATTTAGAAAACAATAAATGTCTGTATCCCAATTGGATGTTATGAATTATACCGTTATATGTGAAATACTCACACAAGGAACAGTGAGTGTGACAGGAAAATTAGAACAGTCATTATATACTATAAAAGAAAATAAGGTGAAGTGTTGAAGTTATAGTAAAGCAGGTGTTACTATGTCCAACAAGGCTCCAAACAATAATTGTATTCATGTATATCATAGAAGATGGGGTCATGCAAATTTCAAAATCATTAGTAAAATGCCGGAGTTAAGAACATAAGAACATAAGTGCTGCCTGGCTGGAACAGGGCACAGCCCATCCAGTCCAGCATTCTGTCTCACACAGCGGCTCACCAGTTGCTTCAGGGTATTCCCAAGCAGGTATCTTCACCTGCTTAAGATTCCCTGCAAATGGTATTGAAAGATATCCTGCCTATCTCTCCAACCCGGAGGTTGTCCTTAGGCATCCATAATGATAGCCATTGATACCCCTGTTCTCCATGAACTTGTCCAATCCTTTCTTAATGCTGTCAAGGCTGAGATCTGTCACCACTTCTTCTAGCAGGGAGTTCCTTAGAACAGTGAAGCTCTGGATGAAAAAGTACTTTCTCTTAATTGTTTGAGATCTAGCACCCAAAAGTTTCATGGAGCTCCCCCTAGTTCTAGTGTTGTGCAATAGGTAAAAAAAAATTGTTATCTACTTTGTCCACAGCGTGTATGATTTTATAAACTTCAATCAAGTCACCTCTTAGGATGCTATCTCACCTGGGAACGATCCTGATCTCTTGAAGGTCCAGCTTTTCCTCTTCCTCCTGTCATGTGACTGAAGAAGTGGGATAGCAGTTCCCATGTACAAAGGGTTTTTTAAGCGCAGTTCAGCCCCATGGCCAGCAGGTGGTGCTAGGATTTTAAAAAGGACCAGCTGACTGGCACTAGGGGTGGGGGAGTTAAAAAAAGTGTCCAATCAGCCAGCTGCCTGGTCCTAGGAGGGTGGAGGAATTTTTTTAAAAAAAAAAAAGTGCCAGACCATCCAGAGGACCAGCTGACTGGCGCTAGGGGTGGGGGGAGATGAAAAGAAAAAAGTGTCCGATTGGCCCCAGGAACAGCCGGTGGGTGCTATGAGAGAGAAAAAAAAGAAAACCGGATCATCTATGCGTTCCCACAAGGTCTGCCACCTTAAAAGGTGGATTTTTTAAAGCAAGGCAAAAAATTCCCTACCTCTCTGGTAAGTCTTGGAAACCTCGCTTAAAGTGACGTTGAGGATAGCGGAGGACTGGAGGATAGTTGATGTTACACCAATTTTCAAAAAAGGAAGGAGGGGGGGACACGGGAAAAGTACAGGCCGGTTAACCTTACATCTGTCTCAGGGAAGATGGTGGAAAGCCTCATCCAAGAGAAAATTTTAAAATACATAGAAGAACAAACCTTGCTGAGAGAAAATCAGCATGGCTTCTGTAAGGGTAAGTCTTGCCTGACAAATCTTTTAGAATTCTTTGAAAAGATCAACGGCACATGGATTTGGGTGAACCGGTGGATATTGTCTATCTGGATTTTCAGAAGGCTTTTGACACGGTCCCTCACCAAAGACTGCTGAGAAAATTGCACAGTCAGGGGATAAGAGGGCAGGTCCTCTTCTGGATTGAGAACTGGTTGAGATCCAGGAAACAAAGAGTAGGTGTCAAACAAAGAGTAGGTGTCAATTGGGATTGAGATTCAGGAAACAAAGAGTAGGTGTCAATTGGGAACTTCCAAGATGGCGGGCGGCAGCAGCTACTTTGTTTATCTGCGCCACAGCGCTCTTGAATTTTTTTATATAGCGCTGCCTTGGTTTTTATTTTAATTTCAATTTTGTCATGTGGGCTCTCTGGCTTCGCAGGGGGTTTGGGGGAGTCTTGGAGGGGCTCGTTTGGAACGGTCGGAGTGCCGGATTTGGTGGCATTTCCTACCCGCTATTTCAGAGACGCCGGAGACGCTGCTTCCTTTTCCTTTTTTTGAGATCCTTGCCCAGGTCTCCGTCACGGGAGGTATTTTCATCTTGCACCGGTGTCTCTGGGTGGCCGACTGGGTGACCCTCCCCCCTTCCCCCTTCCCCCCCCTCCATTCCATCGGTTTTTTGGGAGGGGTCCGGGCTGCCGTGTTGTTGCGGCTTGCCGTTCGGGTACCAGTGCCGCTTTTTGTCGGTGCCGTTTTCCTGCCGCCTTTGTGGGGGCTAGGTGTGGTCACTCCACTCCTTCCGCCCTAGCCCCTATCACCTTCCACCCCCGGCTGCGGTTAGCTCTTTCCAGAGAGGGTGGCGGGGTTCTCGGACCCCGGGCGGCGGGCCGGCTGCCGACCACAGGCGCCATGGTACCTTTGTGGTTCCTGGGACCTGCCCCTGGGCGGCGGCTCGGTCCTTTGCTGCTGCAGTTTGGCTGCGCTGCCTGGAGGAGGAAGGTGTGGGTCCCTGATCTCGGGCGGCATGTCGGCCGCCGGTGCCTTTGTCCCCCCGGGGGTTTTCTTCTTCGGATGGTGGATCGGCCGTCAGTGTGGGTGGGGCGTGGGCCCTGGTTTCTCGGGCGGCAGGCCAGCCGCCGGAGTAACACCATTCCGTTGGGACTTGCCATCACGGGTGGCGGCTCGGCCGTCGGCGTTAGCCTTGGGGGGCAGCTGCGGCTTATTAATTCCTTGCCGAGCTCTTTGCCCCCCTGGTAGGAGGCTAGCGCCCCCCTCCACCAGCCTGTTGATTGTACCATTGACCTGGAGGGGGTGGGGTCCTCGGCTTTCGGGCGGTATGCCAGCCGCCGGTGCTATCATGCCCCCTTGTGTGACCTGCTTCCCGGGCGGCAGTTCGGCCGTCGGCCCCGGGGGGAGGGGCGCGGAGCCTCGGCTCTCGGGCGGCAAGCCGGCCGCCGGTGTGACAAAGCCCTCCGGGGATTTGTCCTTCTGGGCATTTGTTCGCCTGTCGGCGCCATTTCTGGGGGTATAGGCGTGGTTATTCCATCTTCCCCACCTTAATTCCCTGCCCCCACATGCCTGCTCCCTACGGGACTCAGCTGAACTCGATTTGTTCTACCGCCTTTCCATCGTTTTGGGGGGTGTTTGGTGTGGTCATGCTCTGGGTCACCGGAAGGATAGACTGATTCCATCGTCATGCCACCTATGAAGTGAGAATTGAACTGGTGCCGCTACCTTTGGCTGTTTGGGAGGCCCCCGACAGCCTTCGTAGGCTGCGGATTAGCCTTCATTGAGGGTCACTGTTAGCAGCAACGACCCTCCCCCCCTTTCCATCAGTAGCCATATGAGAGCTCCATATGTTAATTTTTCTTATCTTATCTTATTTTATTTTTGCTTTATTTTTGCTTTGTTTACTTTGTATTTTTTTATCAGTTAACTGTTAGCTGTATTTTGTGTTGGTAATTGTATATTTTGCTTGTGTATTTTATTTGATTTGTATTACTTTGGAGTGGGACCCTGACCATCTGAGATCCCATGGAACCTGACGGGGGCCCCATTAGGGTGCTGTCGGGCCGTGGGAGGTACGCTCTGGGTCGGCGGGTCGATCGGATAAGGAGAACTCGGGACAGACAATTACTGCCTGTCCCCCGTTCTGACACGTCAGCTCACCGCCAAATGGCAGGGATCCAATCCGTCTGCTCCCCCTCCGGCCTGTCCTGTCTGCTGATCAATGCCTGGTCGGTACATAATAAAACCCCACTCATCCACGATTTGATCGTGGATGAGCGTGCCGACCTGGCTTTCCTCACGGAGACCTGGGTGGGCGAGCGGGGTGGGGCTTCTCTCGCCCTTCTTTGCCCCCAGGGTTACCGTGTGCAGCAGTTGGGCAGGTCAGAGGGGCGGGGGGGTGGCTATGGTCTACAGGGAATCTTTTTATGTCAGTAGATCCGCGACGTTGGTGAGTCCAGGTTTGGAATGTCTCCACCTTATGGTGGGCCAGAGGGATAGGTTTGGGGTAGTGCTTGTGTACCGTGCTCCCCGCGACCCTGCACTCTCCCTTCCAGAGCTCTCCGAGTTCATCTCGGCGGCACTGTTGAGGTCTCCTCGCCTACTGGTGGTGGGGGACTTCAACGTGCACGCCGAGGGTGGGCTGTCTGGAGCAGCTCTGGAATTCATGGAGTCCATGGCCTCCATGAACCTGTCCCAATTAGTTATCGGCCCTACCCATAAGGGTGGACACACCTTGGACCTGGTTTTTGCCTCCACATCGCGGGGTTTTGATCTGGGGGTCGGGAGGTTGCTGGCCCGGCCCGTGTCATGCTCAGATCATTATCTGCTGACCTTCTCTGTTGCTGCAGCCACCCAGCCCCGCGGGGAGCCGGGCCCTTCCATCTGGGCCCGCCTCGGGGCTCCTGGACCCTGTGCGATTCTCGGAGGCCCTCGGGGGTGTTCCAGACGGCTTGGATGACGATCCGGCCGACTCCCTGGTCCAACGGTGGTTTGAGGAGGTGACTGGGGTAGTTGACTGGATCGCCCCCAAGCGCCTGATCCGATGCCGAACCCGTCCGGCCCCTTGGTTTACCGAGGAGCTGCGGGCGATGAAGCAGGAGCGGAGAAGGCTAGAGAGCAGATGGCGGAACGCTCGGACAGCATTGAATTGGGCTGCGGTTAAGGCGTCGACCGGTCGCTATTCTCATGCGATAAGGGCGGCTAGGAGATCTTTTGTCACCCTGAGAATTGGTGAGGCCTCGAATCGCCAGGCAGAATTGTTCCGGGTGGTCCGAGACCTCACCAATCCCGGTCCGCCAGGGCCTCCTCCTAGTGATTTCACTAGTGAGTCTTTCGCAGCCTTTTTTAAATCTAAGATAGAGGCCATCCGTTCCGAGCTGGACGCCGGTTGTACTGGTCCAGCCCCTGAGGTGGCTAGTGTCGGGCCACCTCGGTCGCCTCGGTTTGTTGAGTTTGGGTCTGTTACACCTGTGGATGCCTCCAGGGCCCTGGGACATTGCAGGCCTGCGGCCTCTCCGTTCGACCCTTGCCCTTCCTGGCTGATCAAGATCGCAGGGGGGAGCATGCCGAAATGGGCTTCACTAATTGCCTCAGCCTCCTTCAGAGACGGGATCTTTCCCAGTCTTCTGAAGGAGACGGTGGTGAAGCCCATTATTAAAAGACCTGGCTTGGCGGTGAACAATTTGTCCAACTATCGTCCCATAGCCAATGCTCCCTTTTTGGGCAAGGTGATTGAGCGAGTTGCCGCCCTGCATCTCCAGTCGTTCCTGGAGGAGAACCATGTCCTGGATCCCTTCCAGTCCGGGTTCAGGTCGCGTCATGGGACCGAGATGGCTCTGGTCGCGCTGCATGATGATCTGTTGAGGAGGGCCGACAGGGGTTGATACCGTCGACCACGGTATCTTGCTGGAGCGGCTCTCAGAGGAGGAGATTGGGGGCCAGGCTTTGCGCTGGCTCCGGTCCTTCCTTGAGGGCCGCACCCAGCGAGTGAGCTTGGGGGGTGAGTTGTCGGCTCCCTGGACACTCTCTTGTGGGGTGCCTCAGGGGTCGTCACTCTCCCCAATGCTCTTTAATATCTATATGAAGCCGCTGGCTGAGATCATCCGGAGTTATGGAGTCTGCTGCCATCAGTACGCTGATGACACGCAGCTCTATCTCTCCTTTTCCACCGGTGCAGTGGAGGCCGTTCGGACCCTTGACCGTTGCCTGGCTGCGGTTCTGGACTGGACCAGGACTCACAGACTCAGGCTCAACCCTGGCAAGACCGAGGTTATGTTCTTCGGGGGTACTTCGGAGGGGTATTGTGGCCCTCTTCCCAGTCTGGGCGGGTCCGCACTCCAGCTGGCGCAAAGAGTGAGGAATCTGGGCGTTGTCCTGGACCCAGATCTGACCCTGGAATCCCAGGTGTCAGCCGTGGTCAGGTCGGCCTTTTACCATCTAAGGCTTATCGCCCAGATTCGCCCATACCTCGATGAGGTCTCCTTGAGGACTGTGGTACAGGCTCTGGTCATGTTGAGGCTGGACTACTGCAACACTCTCTACATGGGGCTCCCCTTGAACCTTGTTCGGCGATTGCAGCGGGTCCAGAATACGGCAGCCAGGCTGGTGGTTGGTGCGCGCCGCTTTGACCGCGCCACCCCCATCCTGGCTCGCCTACACTGGTTACCCGTTGCCTCCCGAATAAGGTTCAAGGTGTTGGTTTTGGTTTAGAAAACCCTCCATGGCTTGGCCCCTGCCTATTTGGTGGAGCGTCTTTCCTGACAATTAGATCTAGCCCGACCCACCCGCTCTTCGGTGGCCCTTTCGCTGAGGACTGTCACTCCGAGGGAGGCCCGTAAAACAAGAACTCGAGGACGGGCCTTCTCGGTAGTGGCACCAACTATGTGGAACAAGCTCCCCAGTGAATTACGGCGGGCTCCCTTGCTGGCGTCATTTAGGAAAAACCTAAAGACCTTTTTTTTCCGCGACGCGTTTGGTGATCTCTAGGGATCCAACTGTGTTTTTTTTTTAACCCGCCAATTTATTTAATTATTCTTGGATATTACTGTTTTAGCTGTTGTATTGATTTACTGTTTTATCTTTATTGTTGTAAACCGCCCTGAGTCCTTTTTATGGGAAATAGAGCGGTATATAAGTGCAATAAATAAATAAATAAATAAATAAATAAATAAATAAATAGGAAATTTTCACAATGGAGAGAAGTGAAAAGGGGTGTGCCCCGGGAATCTGTCCTGGGACCGGTGCTTTTCAATCTGTTCATAAATGACCTGGAGACAGGGATAAGCAGTGAGGTGGCCAAGTTTGCAGATCACACTAAACTTTTCCATGTGGTAAAAACCAGAGAAGATTGTGAAGAGCTCCAGAAGGATCTCTCCAAACTGGGGGAATGGGCTGCCAAATGGCAAATGTGTTTTAATGTAGCCAAATATAAAGTAATGCATATTGGGGCAAAAAAATCAAAACTTTATCTATCAACTCAAGGGCTCTGAGCTATCCATGGTGGATCAGGAAAGAGATCTTGGTGTGTTGGTGGACAGCTCAATGAAGGTGTCTACCCAATGTGAAGAAGGCCAATTCCATGCTAGGGAATATCAAAAAGGGGATTGAAAATAAAACAGCCAACATTATAATGCCATTATACAAAACGATAGTAAGGACTCACCTGGAGTATTGTGTACAATTCTGGTCACCACATCTCAAAAAAGACATAGTGGAACTGGAAAAGGTGCAAAAGAGAGTGACTAAAATGATTACTGGGCTGGGGCACTTCCCTTATGAGGAAATGCTAAAACATTTGGGGCTCTTTAGTCTGGAAAAAAGGCGCCTGAGAAGGGATATGGTTGAGATGTACTACAAAATAATGCAGGGCATGAGTAAAGTGGATAGAGGGACGCCCTTCTCCCTCTCACAAAATACCAGAATTAGGGGACATGTACTCAAATTGAGGGCTGGGAGAGTAAGAAACGACAAAAGAAAATATTTTTTCACCCAGCGCGTTGTTAGTCTGTGGAACTCCCTGCCACATGATGTGGTGATTGCATCTGCCCTGGATGCCTTCAAAAGGGGATTGGACAGATTCCTGGAGGAAAAGTCCATCACAGGTTACAAACCATGAGGGGGACGTGTAATCTCCAGGCTTAAAACCGGGGTACTTCAAGGGCCAGGTGCAGGGGAGTGGTATCAGAAGACAGATATATAGTCTCGTGTACTCCCAGACGCAACTGGTGGGGCCACCGCGAGATACAGGAGACTGGACTAGATGGGCCTTTGGCCTGATCCAGCATGGCTCTTCTTATGTTCTTATGCTCTTATGTTCTTATGTTCCGGGTCCCCCAAAAAGCCCGGTGGCCATAGGGACGGTATTTTTGTACATGGTTTATCTACAAATTTAATCTGCATTTAAAGGGACGTGGGATAGGGGCCCTAGAGGCTGTCATTCAAGAGCAAAGAGGCCCAGCCGTTGCAGCCTCAGATGGTAAGGAAGGTGTTCCAGTCCCCTAATCATTCTGGTTGCCCTCCTTTGCACTTTTTCCAGTTCCATAATATGCTTCTAGTGGTATGGTGACCAGAACTGTACACAGAACTCCAGATGGAGCCTCACCAAAAATTAATAAAGAGGCAAAATGAAACTTGCTGACTTATTTCTATAGCCTTCCTAATGATCCCTAGCACTGATGTTGCTTTTTTCACTGCTGCGATGCACTGGGTTGACATCTTCATTGAGCTGTCCACCAGAACACCAAGGTCCTTTTCCTGTTTTGTTGCAGAGAGTTCAGACCCCATCAGTTTGTAAACGTAATTGGGTTGTTGTTTTTTTTTGCCCCAACATGCATCACTCTGCACTTACTAATGTTGAAGCTCATTTGCCACTGGTTTGCCCAATCCCCCAGTGTCAAGAGATCCCTCTGGAGTTCCTCACAATCTCTCTCAGTTTTTACTACCCTGTATAATTTTGTGTTGTCTGCAAATTTGGCTGCCTTGATATTTACTCCTACTTCCAGATCATTTATGAAGAGGTTAAAAAGCAGGGGTCCCAGTACGGAACCTTGGGGGACCTCACTCTTTACCTCCCTCCACTTGGAGAAGTGTCCATTTAATGCTTCCCTCTGTTTCCTATCCCTTAAGGTAAAGGTAAAGGTTCCCTCCGCACATGCGTGCTAGTCGTGTCTGATTCTAGGAGTGGTGTCTCAGCTGACAAAGACTCTGAAAACTGCTGGCTGCAAAGTCAGCAACTCAGCAGTTCGAATCCCGGGTGCCATGCAGCGGAGTGAGCTCCCGCTTATAACCCCAGCTCCTGCCAACCTAGGTGTTCAAAAGCATGCAAATGCAAGTAGATAAATAGGTACCACCATAAAAAGCAGGAAGGTAGAACAGTGTTTCCTTGCAGCCATGCCGGACACGTGGCCATGGACTTGCACAACACTGGCTTGAATACGGAGATGAGCATCACGCCTAGATTCGGACACAACTAGCATGCATGTGTGGGGAAACTTTATTTGTGTAAAGGTGTAAAGGTAAAGTTTTCCCCAAACAAAACACCTGCATGAGATTAGAAAACAAGAGCCAACAACAGCCACCAACATAAAATCCTATTACTGTGCAGGAGGCCCCGGGAGATACATATTTCCTTAAGATGTTTACTATGGGCAGAGCAATCCTGAGAAGCAACATTAACAAGTTGTAAACTGATAAAAGTAGGATGGAGAGTTTTTTTTGGGGGGGGGGTGAGGGAAGCAGCTGTGACATGAAAAGGAACAGCCCTCCTCAGCTCACTCACATCTGGATGAACCTCCTGAGGTAATAAATTTGGTCTAACCATTTATTAAGTGACTCAGAGGTCTTGAGTTGGCATCCTTTGCCATTTCCCGCCCCCTTCTTCCCTGACAAATTATTTGTTTGTTGGAAGTGGGGGGGCACACGTTTAATGAACATGTGGTGTCAGAACAACTGTCAGGAATGGCAGCCTCTCATAACCGAAGAGTTAAGCCCTCCCTGTGTGATGAAAACAATCCCTTTCTCTCTCTCTCTCACTCTCTCTCTCTCTGCATTTTTCTTGGAATCATTTGTGCAGGTTCACCATTATTTGAAAGGGCACGGGAGAATTGCTCATGGCTTTCATTTGCTAATCCAGGACAAGATCTGTCCCTTGATTCCATGAATGGCGAGGTTATTCAAGAGCCTTTGATGTGGGACCTTGTCAAAAGCTTTCTGAAAGTCCAGATAAACAATGTCAACTGGATCTCCCTTATCAACATGCTTGTTGATACTCAAAAAATCCAACAGATTTCTGAGACATGATTCACCCTTGCAAAAGCCATTTTGGCTCTCCTTTAGCAGTGCCTTCTCTTCTAGTTCCTATTAATTTTATCTTTTAGGATGGTTTCCATCACTTTACCTTGGACAAATGTCAAAACGGATCACCTCTGGAACCTTTTTTGAAGATTGGTGTTGTATTCACTACCTTCCAGCCTGATTTGAGGAAAGAGTATATATATTTGGCTAGGACCTCAGCAATTTCACCTTTAAGTTCCTTGAAAACTCATGGATGGGTGCCATCTGGTCCTAGTGATTTGTTAACATTTAGTTTAACAAGACATGCAAGGACCTCCTCCCTGGTTATTTCTATCTGGTTTAATTCTTTGGTTTCCCTCCCTACCAAGATAGGCTCTGTTTTGGACATGTTGTCTCTGTCTTCTTCAGTGAATACTGAAACAAAGAATTCATTGATTCTTTCTGCAATCTCCGTTTCCTCTTTAATAATCCATTGCCTTCCATTGTCGTCTAATGGTCCAATAGCCTTCCTAGTTGGGTTCTTACTTCTAATGTACTTAAAGAACTCCTTGCTGTTTCTTTGAGTGTTTTAGCTAAACGCTCCTCCAAGTCTTGCTTTGCTTTCCTGATTGCTGCCTTTCATTTGTTCTGCCAGAATTTATGTTTCTGCCTGTTTTCCTTATTTGGACAAGCCTTCCATCTTCTCAATGACATTTTCTTGCTTTTGACCACTTTGCAAATAGCTCCTCTAAGCCACATCGGAGTCCTCTTGGACCTGGCAATGCCCTTTCCCCTTTTGAGTATGCATTCCAATTGGGCCTCTGTTATTGTTTTTGCAAACAGCCTCCATGTAATAACCTCCCCCTCCCTTGTTCCACCTGGGACTGTGCCTGGCTAGAGGTGGGTCTGTGCCTGAAGCCTTCAGCTCCTGCTCCCTCGAGAGAGGGCTCATAAGACCGGCTGGAGTCTCCACAGAGAAACCTCCCCCACCCTTGTTCCACCTGGGACTGTGCCTGGCTAGAGGTGGGTCTGTGCCTGAAGCCTTCAGCTCCTGCTCCCTCGAGAGAGGGCTCATAAGACTGGCTGGAGTCCCCACAGAGAAACCTCTCCCTCCCTTGTTCCACCTGGGACTGTGCCTGGCTAGAGGTGGGTCTGTGCCTGAAGTCTTCAGCTCCTGCTCCCTCGAGAGAGGGCTCATAAGACTGGCTGGAGTCTCCACAGAGAAACCTCCCCCTCCCTTGTTCCACCTGGGACTGTGCCTGGCTAGAGGTGGGTCTGTGCCTGAAGTCTTCAGCTCCTGCTCCCTCGAGAGAGGGCTCATAAGACTGGCTGGAGTCTCCACAGAGAAACCTCCCCTCCCTTGTTCCACCTGGGACTGTGCCTGGCTAGAGGTGGGTCTGTGCCTGAAGTCTTCAGCTCCTGCTCCCTCGAGAGAGGGCTCATAAGACTGGCTGGAGTCTCCACAGAGAAACCTCTCCCTCCCTTGTTCCACCTGGGACTGTGCCTGGCTAGAGGTGGGTCTGTGCCTGAAGTCTTCAGCTCCTGCTCCCTCGAGAGAGGGCTCATAAGACTGGCTGGAGTCTCCACAGAGAAACCTCTCCCTCCCTTGTTCCACCTGGGACTGTGCCTGGCTAGAGGTGGGTCTGTGCCTGAAGCCTTCAGCTCCTGCTCCCTCGAGAGAGGGCTCATAAGACTGGCTGGAGTCCCCACAGAGAAACCTCTCCCTCCCTTGTTCCACCTGGGACTGTGCCTGGCTAGAGGTGGGTCTGTGCCTGAAGTCTTCAGCTCCTGCTCCCTCGAGAGAGGGCTCATAAGACTGGCTGGAGTCTCCACAGAGAAACCTCCCCCTCCCTTGTTCCACCTGGGACTGTGCCTGGCTAGAGGTGGGTCTGTCTGAAGTCTTCAGCTCCTGCTCCCTCGAGAGAGGGCTCATAAGACTGGCTGGAGTCTCCACAGAGAAACCTCCCCCTCCCTTGTTCCACCTGGGACTGTGCCTGGCTAGAGGTGGGTCTGTGCCTGAAGTCTTCAGCTCCTGCTCCCTCGAGAGGGCTCATAAGACTGGCTGGAGTCTCCACAGAGAAACCCTCCCTCCCCTTGTTCCACCTGGGACTGTGCCTGGCTAGAGGTGGGTCTGTGCCTGAAGTCTTCAGCTCCTGCTCCCTCGAGAGAGGGCTCATAAGACTGGCTGGAGTCTCCACAGAGAAACCTCTCCCTCCCTTGTTCCACCTGGGACTGTGCCTGGCTAGAGGTGGGTCTGTGCCTGAAGCCTTCAGCTCCTGCTCCCTCGAGAGAGGGCTCATAAGACTGGCTGGAGTCTCCACAGAGAAACCTCTCCCTCCCTTGTTCCACCTGGGACTGTGCCTGGCTAGAGGTGGGTCTGTGCCTGAAGCCTTCAGCTCCTGCTCCCTCGAGAGAGGGCTCATAAGACCGGCTGGAGTCTCCACAGAGAAACCTCTCCCTCCCTTGTTCCACCTGGGACTGTGCCTGGCTAGAGGTGGGTCTGTGCCTGAAGCCTTCAGCTCCTGCTCCCTCGAGAGAGGCTCATAAGACCGGCTGGGTCTCAGAGAAACCCTCCTCCCTTGTTCCACCTGGGACTGTGCCTGGCTAGAGGTGGGTCTGTGTCTTCAGCTCCTGCTCCAGGGCTCATAAGACCGGCTGGAGTCTCCACAGAGAAACCTCTCCCTCCCTTGTTCCACCTGGGACTGTGCCTGGCTAGAGGTGGGTCTGTGTCTGAAGTCTTCAGCTCCTGCTCCCTCGAGAGAGGGCTCATAAGACCGGCTGGAGTCCCCACAGAGAAACCTCTCCCTCCCTTGTTCCACCTGGGACTGTGCCTGGCTAGAGGTGGGTCTGTGCCTTGAAGCCTTCAGCTCCTGCTCCCTCGAGAGAGGGCTCATAAGACCGGCTGGAGTCTCCACAGAGAAACCTCTCCCTCCCTTGTTCCACCTGGGACTGTGCCTGGCTAGAGGTGGGTCTGTGCCTGAAGCCTTCAGCTCCTGCTCCCTCGAGAGAGGGCTCATAAGACCGGCTGGAGTCTCCACAGAGAAACCTCTCCCTCCCTTGTTCCACCTGGGACTGTGCCTGGCTAGAGGTGGGTCTGTGCCTTGAAGCCTTCAGCTCCTGCTCCCTCGAGAGAGGGCTCATAAGACCGGCTGGAGTCTCCACAGAGAAACCTCTCCCTCCCTTGTTCCACCTGGGACTGTGCCTGGCTAGAGGTGGGTCTGTGCCTGAAGCCTTCAGCTCCTGCTCCCTCGAGAGAGGGCTCATAAGAGCGGCTGGAGTCTCCACAGAGAAACCTCCCCCTCCCTTGTTCCACCTGGGACTGTGCCTGGCTAGAGGTGGGTCTGTGCCTGAAGCCTTCAGCTCCTGCTCCCTCGAGAGAGGGCTCATAAGACCGGCTGGAGTCCCCACAGAGAAACCTCTCCTCTCCCTCCCTTGTTCCACCTGGGACTGTGCCTGGCTAGAGGTGGGTCTGTGCCTTGAAGCCTTCAGCTCCTGCTCCCTCGAGAGAGGGCTCATAAGACCGGCTGGAGTCTCCACAGAGAAACCTCTCCCTCCCTTGTTCCACCTGGGACTGTGCCTGGCTAGAGGTGGGTCTGTGCCTGAAGCCTTCAGCTCCTGCTCCCTCGAGAGAGGGCTCATAAGACCGGCTGGAGTCCCCACAGAGAAACCTCTCCCTCCCTTGTTCCACCTGGGACTGTGCCTGGCTAGAGGTGGGTCTGTGCCTTGAAGCCTTCAGCTCCTGCTCCCTCGAGAGGGCTCATAAGACCGGCTGGAGTCTCCACAGAGAAACCTCTCCCTCCCTTGTTCCACCTGGGACTGTGCCTGGCTAGAGGTGGGTCTGTGCCTGAAGCCTTCAGCTCCTGCTCCCTCGAGAGAGGGCTCATAAGACCGGCTGGAGTCCCCACAGAGAAACCTCTCCCTCCCTTGTTCCACCTGGGACTGTCTTCAGCTCCTGCCTGGCTAAGAGGTGGGAAACCTCTCCCTCCCTTGTTCCACCTGGGACCTGAAGGTGGGTCTTCAGCTCCTGCTCCCTCCCTCGAGAGAGGGCTCATAAGACCGGCTGGAGTCTCCACAGAGAAACCTCTCCCTCCCTTGTTCCACCTGGGACTGTGCCTGGCTAGAGGTGGGTCTGTGCCTGAAGCCTTCAGCTCCTGCTCCCTCGAGAGAGGGCTCATAAGACCGGCTGGAGTCTCCACAGAGAAACCTCTCCCTCCCTTGTTCCACCTGGGACTGTGCCTGGCTAGAGGTGGGTCTGTGCCTGAAGCCTTCAGCTCCTGCTCCCTCGAGAGAGGGCTCATAAGACCGGCTGGAGTCTCCACAGAGAAACCTCTCCCTCCCTTGTTCCACCTGGGACTGTGCCTGGCTAGAGGTGGGTCTGTGTTGAAGCCTTCAGCTCCTGCTGGGACTGAGTCCCTGGCAGAGAAACCTCCCCTCCTTGTTCCACCTGGGACTGTGCCTGGCTAGAGGTGGGTCTGTGCCTTGAAGCCTTCAGCTCCTGCTCCCTCGAGAGAGGGCTCATAAGACCGGCTGGAGTCTCCACAGAGAAACCTCTCCCTCCCTTGTTCCACCTGGGACTGTGCCTGGCTAGAGGTGGGTCTGTGCCTGAAGCCTTCAGCTCCTGCTCCCTCGAGAGAGGGCTCATAAGACCGGCTGGAGTCCCCACAGAGAAACCTCAAGATGGCGGGTGGCAGCAGCTTCCACGATCTGCTGCGCTCCAGCGATTTTACATTTTTCTTTTTAGCGCTGCCTCGTTTTTGTTTTGCTCCCTCCCCCCTTCCCCCAGGTGCGCTACATGTCATCCTGGCAGACTGCCCACTACCCTTTAGTTTTAGTTTTCTCTTCGATTTTCTTTTATCCTTTATCTACTATTGCTTTGATTTGTTGTCTGTTTACAGGCGGATTGCTGCCTGTTACTGATGTAGTAGTATGTTGTAGTGTATTGTCTCTTATTTACAGTAGTATTGCTGTTTTGTTATTTTATTTTTGTACTATTGTATAGTAAACGTTGTTTTGTAGTCTTGTGGCTTCTGTAGTAGTTTAGCACTGCATTGTGTGTATTTTTAGCTCGCAGTAGTAGCTTTTTTCTTTTTTTTCTTTCTTTTTTTTCTTTTTTCTCTTTCTCTTTCTCCTTTCCTCTCTTTTTTTCGCCATGAGCGCAGGGCTCACATACTGACGGTGATGGGCCGTGGGCGGGTACGCTGTAGCCGTTGGGGTTTGTCAGACAAGAAGAACTCGGGTCAGACAACTCGTGTCTGTCCCTCGTTCTGACCCCTCGGCTCTCTGCCACGTGCCCGGTAGACATCCCGCCAGCGCCCCCAACCTTGCCTGTATCCTGATGAATGCCAGGTCGGTACACAATAAAATCCCTATTATTTATGACACCATCGCGGATGAGAAGCCCGACCTGGCATTCATTACCGAGACCTGGGTGGGCACAGGGGGGGGGCGCACTCTCCCTGTTGTGTCCACCTGGGTATCTGGTAGAGGGAGTGGGAAGGTTGGGGGGTCAAAGGGGGGGGAGCCGCCATCGTCTACAGGGACTCTTTTTGTGTTAGCAGGGCCTCGACATTGGTTAGCCAGGGGTTAGAAGTCCTTCATCTGTTGGTGGGACAGCGGGACAGATTTGGCATTGTGCTGGGCTACCGAGCTCCCCGCAACCCTGCACAATCCCTCCCGGAGCTCACAGAGTTCATCGCCGCTGCCCTGTTGAGGTCCCCGCACCTATTGGTTGCGGGTGACTTCAACGTGCATGCGGACGGTGAACTTTCTGGTGCAGCTCTGGAGTTCATGGAATCCATGGCTTCCATGGGTCTGTCCCAGCATGTTTTATGCCCCACCCACAGATCTGGTCACACCCTGGATCTGGTCTTTACCTCCATGTCGGGGGATTCGTGTCTGGAGGTGGGGGACCTTGTCTCCCTTCCTGTGTCATGGACAGACCATCACCTGCTCTCATTCTCCCAGGCGATTCCGGCCCCTCCCCGCGGGGACCACCGGCCTTCTGTTTTGGCCCGCCCCCGGAGGTGAGCTCTTCGGGGGACTACCTGGTGGTGAGCTCTTCGGGGGACTACCTGGTGGTATGTCTGACGATCCGGCCGAGGATGTGGCTAATCTTTGGCATGAAACAGCTATCCACACCATAGACCGGATCGCCCCCAAGCGCCTCCTCCGTTGCCGAGCCCGGCCCTCCCCATGGTTCACGGGGGAGCTTAGGGCTATGAAGCAGGAGAGGAGGAGGTTAGAGCGCAGCTGGAGGAAAACCCGGACGGCACTGAGTAAGGCTGCCGTTGATGCCCAGTCTAGTTGCTACACCAACGCGATCAGGGAGGCTAGAACATCTTTTACCTCCCTGAGAATTGCTGAGGCCTCGAACCGCCAGGCGGAGCTTTTCCAGGTGGTTCGGGACCTCAGCAATCCTAGTCTGGCCAGGCCTCCTCCTACTGAGTTCAGTAGTGAGCAATTTGCAGCCTTTTTTCGAACTAAAATAGAGGCCATCCGTGCCGGCTTTGACTCCGGTTGCAGTGGTCCTGCCCCGCCATCCCCAGTTGCTGGTCCGCCTTCATCGCCTCGGTTGGATGCGCTTGGGCCTGTTTCTGCTGTCGAGGCCTCCAGAGCTATGGCGCATTGCCGGCCTGCCTCCACTCCTTTCGACCCTTGCCCTGCCTGGCTTATTAGAGCTGCCAGAGGGACTATGGCCGAATGGGCTTCTGCCATCGCCACCGCCTCCTTCAGCGAGGGGGTTTTTCCCTCTCGTCTGAAGGAGACGGTGGTAAAGCCCATACTGAAAAAACCTGGCCTGGCGGTGGACGATTTAACAAATTATCGCCCAATCGCCAATGTCCCGTTTATGGGCAAGGTGATCAAGAGGATGGCGGCGGTCCGGCTGCAGTCATACCTGGAGGATCGGCAGTGCCTTGATCCATGCCAGTCCGGGTTCAGGCCTCGCCGGGGTACCGAAACAGCTTTGGTCGCCCTGCAAGATGACCTTCTCCGGGCGGCCGACAGGGGTTGCTCTACCCTGTTGGTCCTCCTGGATCTGTCAGCGGCCTTTGATACCGCGTCTCTGCTGGACTGGCTCTCTGAGGTCGGAATCGGAGGCACTGCTCGCAGTTGGCTCCGTTCCTTCCTGGAGGGCCGTCCACAGTACGTGCAGCATGGGGGGGGAGTTATCGGCCCCTTGGATTCTCCCTTGTGGGGTTCCACAGGGGTCGTCTCTGTCCCCCATGCTGTTTAACATCTACGTAAGGCCGTTGGCGGGGGTCATCAGGAGTTTTGGAGTCTGCTGTCATCAGTACGCTGATGACACGCAGCTCTATCCTTTACCACCTCTGCTGTGGAAGCTGTGAGGATCCTCGACGGGTGCCTAGAGGCCATGCTGGCTTGGACCGGGGCGAACAGGCTTAGGCTCAACCCCGAGAAGACGGAGGTCATGTTCTTCGGGAGCTCGCCGTCGGGGTACGGTGGCCCTCTCCCCTGTCTGGGGGGAGTTTCCCTGCAGCTCGCGGAGAGGGCGCGGAATCTGGGTGTGCTTCTGGACCCGGCGCTTGCTCTGGAGTCCCAGGTGGCGTCGGTGACCAGGTCCGCCTATTACCATCTCCGTCGGATCGCCCAGATCCGCCCGTACCTGGACGCGAGCTCTCTGAGAACAGTGGTCCAAGCTCTGGTGATCTCGAGGCTGGACTACTGTAACGCCCTCTACATGGGGTTGCCCTTGACTCTTCTCCGGCATCTGCAGCGGGTACAGAATGAAGCGGCCAGGCTGGTGGCTGGTGTGCGTTGCTATGACCACATCACCCCAGTCCTGGCCTGCCTGCACTGGTTGCCCGTTGCAGCCCGGATTAGATTCAAGGTCTTGTTTTTAGTTTATAAAACCCTCCATGGCTTGGGACCGGACTACCTGGCAGAGCGTATTGCTCAGCGATCAACCTCGGCCCGTCCCGTTCGGCAGGTGCGAGCGCACTTGCTTCAGGTCGCCACTCCTCGTGAAGCTCAGAGGATGAGTACTCGGACCCGGGCGTTCTCAGTGGCGGCCCCCAGCCTCTGGAATTCCATCCCCAGTGAAGTGCGCTCTGCAGAGTCCCTGCTGGCCTTCCGGAAGGCGTTAAAGACCTATCTTTTCCGGGAGACCTTCAGCGATCCTTAACTGAGTGGTTTTTTTTCCTTTCTTTTTTTTTCTTGTTTTTTTTCCCGCCATCGCAATTTGTTTTTATCTACCACTGTACATTGATTAGGTGCCATAAGGGTTTTTAACCTTCTGTTTTATTGCTATTACTATTTGCTTTACTTGTGCCTTTATTGTAATTTCTATGGCTTTGGTAGCCTTGTAAGCCGCTTAGAGTACACTATGTAGATAAGCGGGGTATAAATGCAACAAATAAATAAATAATAAATAAATAAATGTCTCTTGGAGTGTTTGGATTCTCAGTTTCGTCATTTTTGGGAAATTTCCTTTTTGAAACTTTCATGTCTGTGTAGATTTTATCAATGATTTGCAGTCTATGATTAAGTTAACAGTAATTGTGTTGCGGTCACTGTTAGACATGGGCACGAAACAGAAAAATGGTGTTTCGGTTTTTCATTTGTCGTTGAGAGGTCTGTTTTGGTTCGTTTCTGTTTGTCGGGAATTTTTTGAAAAATTTCGTTACCGTTTTTCGTTTTTTCGTTTGTTGTTTCTACCCGCTTTTTGCGCGATTTTTAAAGCATTTCCGTGCGCAGGCATCCCCCAACGCCCCAGACCAGAGGGAAAACACTAAAAAAATGGATGCTGGCAGAGACACAGTATAGACTAGGTATGCAGGGAGGCTGCAAAGGCAGCGGTGGGCGTTGCCCAGGGTGCAAGGCAGCCGCAGAGTGACTGCACTGTGGGGCAGGGGAGGGTACTCACCGAGAGGTACGCAGCACGCATGCACACAGGGAGGCTGCAGGACTGAAGCTAGAGTCACAGAGACAGCAATCCCACCCTAACTCCCACCAGAGACTGCAAGGAGGACGGGGGGCGACCAGAGCTTTTTATGCCCTCTGTGGCTACCAGACCTGCCCCCCCAGTCTGCAACCTGGGCATGCTATTGGTTGAACATGATCCCACATCACATGGCTTGCCTCCATTTTGTGGCTGGTGGCGACATCCATTTTAAAGGGAAAAGAAAAATACATCGCGATGGGAGAAGACAAAAACAAACATTTTAAGGACCCCAACTCCCCTGGTAGGTATCATCAGACAATATAAATAATTATAGCTGCGTTTTTACGGATGTCCAGGGCGTTTTTTAACATTTAAAACAGCTCATTTCATTGCGCGCCACCATTAACGGAAACGAAACGTAACGACCACAATTTTCATGGTTCTGTTCATTTCGTTTCATTTTCATCACAATTTTCGTTTGTTGTTTCGTTACGTAATGGAAACGACAAACGGTAACGGAAATGAAAAAATGTTCGTTCCATGCCCATCTCTATTCACTGTTCCCTATTGGATCAGTCACATTAACATTTCATACCAGATCCTGTATATTACTCAGGATGAAGTCAAGGATTCTTGTACCTCTAGTTGGGTCTTCAACTATCTGTTCCTGGGAACAATCATTTAGCATATCTAGGAACATTATCCCTTTATCATGTGCTGAACAACAGTTCACCCAGTCTATGTGAGGCTAATTGAAGTCCCCCATTATAACCAGGCTTCCCTTCTCGGATGCCTCTTTTGCAACATTCTCCAACTGCCATTCTCCCTCAGGGGCTTGAGCTGATAGCATATGCCTAGAGTTAGACCATCCTTATGGCCTGATACTCTTACCCATAGAGTTTCTAATGATATAGGTATTCCAGTTCATACAATTTTATCACTTCTTTGACATACAAGGCTACACCACTTCCCGTTTGCCCCTTCCTGTCCTTGCTGTACAGTTTGTAGCCCGAAGTAACTGTATCCCATTGGTTATCATCCATCCACCAGGTTTCAGTGATGCCAATAATATCAATATTTTTATCTATTGATAAGTATTCCAGCTCCTCTATTTTGTTCCGGAGGCTTCTGGCATTTGCATACAAGCATTTATATATGCTTTTCTGATGCAGTCTTTGGAGTCCAGTTGCATCATTATACTGCCTCTTGCATCCTTCTGCTAGAGTACTGGTGACTAGCTCCTTGCTCTGCTCAGTAATTTTTGCATCTTCCTCACTACTCAAGTACACACTTTGCCATACTGGATGCTGCCCAGCTCATGTTGGCTTTCCACTAGTTATCAGTTTAAAAGCTGCTCTGCAGCCTTTTTGATGTTGAGTGCCAGCAATCTTGTCTCATCATGGTTCAAGTACAACCCATCCCTCCTGAACAGGTTTGGCTTGTCCCAAAATGTTGTCCAGTTCATGACATATCTGAAGCCATCCACTCGACACCATCACCTCACCTAATTGTGTAAAGATAAAATTAAACAAATGTAATGTATTTCTGGATGCAAAGGATTTAAATCTACAATAGCTCCATTTATGGAAAAATATGAAAGGAATTCTAAGAGAATTCTGGAATTATTACATACAGATCATTTTTTAATTTATTTTAGAGTATTTTTATCCTGCATTACTCCTTGGAAAAGGACTCAAGGCGGCTTACAGTAATGAGGGACAATATACAGTCCAGTACAATTAACACATATTCAAGTATTGAAAACAGGGAATTGAGGGACTTCAGAACACATCACTAGGGCATGAGTCACATTGGCCAAAGCTGGTTTCTCAAAAAATGGGCATAATTTGCATACTAACCTTAATTGTGCAAATGCACTCCTGGCCACAGCCGTGACCTGGGCATCCAGGCTCAAGGATGAGTCCAAGAGCACCCCAAGCTGCACACCTCTTTTTTACAATTGGGGGTTACCCCATCCATTACAGGTTGCATCCCCATCCCTTTAGCGGTCCATTTCAAAGTTCATTAGGTGGAGCAAGATATTATTTAATAATTGTGGATGATTACTCAAGGTTTGGATTTATATATCTGTTGAAATACAAAGGGGAAACTGAAAGAACAATTAGAAATTTTGTGAATTGGGTAGAAGCAAAATACAATGCCAAGAGAGCTGAGATATTATTGGATAGAGGAAGGGAATATTCATCTAATTCCTTAGAAAAATAATAAAGGAAATTCCCTAACAAAGTAAATTTGCATAAATTAATGGTGTCTTATTCTCCTCAGCAGAATGGCGTAGCTGAGAGAAAAAATAGATATTTGCAGGACATGGTAACAACAATGTTAAATTATTTTCAATTATCTAGAAAAAAAATTGGGGAGAATGCATTACATTTGCTAACTACACACAGAACAGGATTTACTCAAGAGCAATTGGCACAGTACAATTTGAAAAATTCTATGGTTGCAAACCCAGAATCAAACACATTAAGGCATTTGGATCTGAGTATTGGGTACATATTCCTACAACACAAAATAGGCAGAAGTTAAGTGCTTGAAGTAAGAAAGGAATACTATTAGGGTTTGAAAACTCCAGTTATAGGGTGTGGCTGCCTAAAGAAAACAGAACAACAATCAGTAGAAGCATTAAGGTAAATGAGCAGAGCTGGAAGTCAGGTGATAAATTCACAAGTGTATATCTTGACACAGGGAGTAAGTAGTTCAGAAACAGAGGAAGAAAGTAACTCAGAAAACCATCAGGAGGTAGAAATTAAACAAGAAACAGATGTAGAGAGTTGTTGTGAGTTTTTCAGGCAGTTTGGCCAAGTTCAGGAAGTTTTTCTTCCTGATATTTCACCAGACTCAAGAAGAGGGAATTGGTGATGAAAGAGAGGAACTAGAAGTAAAAGTAGCATCAGAACCAGGCCCATCATAGGCAGTATTAAGATCTGAAAGAGAAAATTTAGGAAAACCTCCAGAAAGATACCAGGCCAGTAAAATAAAAGCTTGCTGTATAAAATTGGAAGGTACTATGGATGGGCAACAAACAAAAAACTACATGCCATTTCATTGTTTCATTAGCTAATGAAATGAAACAAAACTAAACAACCACATGGTGTGTCATTTCTTACGAAATGAATTGGCATTTTTCCTTTGAAATGAACTGATTTGTTTCTCTATAACTCGCTCTCCTGGGGTTGTAGAGACACCAAATTTGGAGTGTTCCATCCATGGATACTCCCCTTTACGCCCTCCAAATTTGGAGTGATTTGGTCTTCAGGGGGCAAGTCATTAAACTTCAAAGGGGTGCCCACTTTCAAAGTGCCATTTTCTGTTATTGGAAAGCAGACAGAGAGGGAGGGTCATCTCTACCCAGCTAGCTCAGTAAACTCCTGACCGCAGCCACAGAGTTTATTTATTTATTTATTTATTTATTTATTTATTTATTTATTTATTTATTTATTTATTGTATTTATACCCCGCCCATCTTCCTGACGGAACTCAGGGCGGCTAACAAGTTCAAACCAAACAGCAATAAAAAGAAAAACAAAAGGCAACAGATACAATAAAAATGGGAAAGACAAACCCTCCACCAAGGTGAGGCAGGCGAAAGAAAAAAAAATAAGTAAGAATTAAGTAAGGAGGTCGCCAAATGCCTCCTTAAAAAGGTATGTTTTTAGAGCATTTTTAAAGGCGGGCAGGGACTGTGCAAGGTGCAGCTCACTAGGAAGATGGTTCCACAGCATGGGGCCCACCACAGAGAAGGCGCGGTTATGTGTGAGCGATTTCCGCACCTCCCTGGGTGTGGCCACCCTAAGTGAGTGCGCCTGCGCCATTCTCATGGGCCTGGTCCCAGTTGATCTCTGAGAGATTCTCTCCGACAGGTACTCTGGTCCCAAGCTGTGGAGGGTTTTGAAAATCAAAACCAGGACCTTGAACTTTATCCGGAGTGCAATGGGTAGCAAATGCAGGCGAGCCAAGACCGCGGTGATGTACTCATATCTACGAGCACCCACCACCAGTCTGGCCGCCGCATTCTGCACCCGCTGCAACCTCTGGACAAGGGTCAGGGGCAACCCCACGTAGAGGGCATTGCAACAGTCAATCCTCGAAATCACAAGGGCCTGCACAACTGTCCTCAGGGAGGACTCATCGAGGTACGGTTGTATCTGGGCGATCCTGCGGAGATGGAAAAAAGCGACCCTGGAGACCGTCGTCACCTGGGCTTCCAGGGAGAGGGCTGAATCCAGGACCACACCCAGATTCCTGGCCCTGTCCGTAGGCTGGAGGGAACCCCCTCCCCAGTCTAGGGAGGGGGCCATTGTACCCAGATGAGGGTGCCCCAAAAAACAGAACCTCTGTCTTCCCCGGATTAAGCTTGAGCCGGTATCATCCTTGCACAGGGGCCATGCTAATCTTCTCTGTATTGTTCCAATTTTAGTATATGTGCTGCCGTATTCTGTTGCTGGTCACTGACCATAATAAGGTTTGATTGATTGATTGAAGCTTGAGCCGGTTAGACCTGGGCCATTCCAGGACTGCCTCCAGGCACAGGTCGAGGGAGCGTACTGCCTCCTCTGCAGAAGAAGAAAAGGAGAGATAGAGCTGTGTGTCATCAGCGTACTGATGGCAGCAGACTCCATATCTCCTGATGACCTCCGCCAGCGGCCTCATATAAACATTGAACAGCATGGGTGAGATTGCCGACCCCTGGGGCACCCCACAAGGGAGAGACCAGGAGCCGACAAGTCATCACCCAGCTGAACCCGCTGAGATCGGCCACCGAGGAAGGAACGGAGCCAGCTCAAAGCAAGGCCCCCAATTCCAGCCTCAGGAAGCTGAACCTGCAGGTTACTGTGGCCGACGGTATCAAAGGCAGCTGACAGATCAAGGAGTACCAACAGGAATGAACACCCCCGTCAGCCTCCCTGAGGAGGTCATCCTGCAGAGTGACCAGGGCAGTCTCGGTCCCCTGAAGTGGCCTGAACCCGGACTGGAAGAGATCCAGAACACGATTTTCCTCCAGGTATGACTGAAGCTGGATGGGGGCCACCCTCTCAACCACCTTGCCCAAAAAGGGGACAATGGCAATTGGACGATAGTTGGATAATTCATCCGACGCCAAGCCAGGCTTTTTCAGTGTGGGCTTCACCATGGTCTCCTTCAAGCAGGAAGGGAAAATTCCCTCCCTGAAGGAGGCCGTGGCAATAGCCGCAACCCACTCCAGCATGTTCCCCCAGGCAGATTTAACAAGCCAAGCTGGGCAAGGGACAACAGGGGTAGCCACCGGCTGGCAGTAAGCCATAGCCCTGGAGGCCTCCGCTGGAAACACCAGCCTGAACTCAACCAGACGAGGAGACAGAGGAGGTGAGGCCCCAGGGACATCCGAGGATGAACTAGAGCAAGCGGGGGGCAGTTCGGAATGGATGGCCTCAATTTTTGATCCAAAATAGGCTGCCAATTGCTCACTAGTGAACTCACTTGGAGGAGGCCCCAGATGACAAGGATTGGAGAGGTCTTGAACCACCCGGAACAGCTCAGCCTGGCGATTCGAGGCCTCGCCAATTCTCGGGGAGACATAGGTCGATCTAGCGTCCCTGATCGCATGAACATAGCAGCCGGTCAGCTACTTAAGAGCAGCCCTACTCACTTCCGTCCGATCCTTCCTCCAAATGTCCTCAAGCCTCCTGCATTCTTGCTTCATTGAACGCAACTCGGCCGTGTACCATGGCAAGAAGCGGTCTCCACAGTGCAGGAGGCGCTAAGGGGCCATCTGGTCAACTGCCCCGGTGGCACCCTCATACCACCTATCCACCAGGGCTTCAACCAGATTGTCTGCCAGACCGCCAGAAAGCTCCCCGAAGGCCTCCTGGAACCTAGCAGGGTCCAGGAGCCTACGGGGGCGGGCCCAGATGAACGGCCGATGCTCCCCACGGGGCAGGGTGGCAATCAACAGGGAAAATTTTAGCAGATGGTGATCCAACCATGACACGGGTAGGGGAGGGATTCCCCTAACCCTCAGACAAGAATCCGATGACATGGAGGTAAAAACCAGGTCCAGGGTATGGCCTGCTCTATAGGTGGGGCAAACAACATGCTGAGATAGTTTCATAGAAGTCATGGATTCCATGAATTCCAGAGCTGCACCAGAGAGTTCCTCCTCGGCATGCATGTTGAAGTCCCCAACCACCAAAAGGTGGGGGGACTTCAACAGGGCAGTCGAGATGAACTCCGAGATCTCTGGAAAGAATTGTGCTGGGTTGCGGAGAGCACGGTACACCAGCACAATGCCGAACTTATCTCACTGACCCACCGATAGATGAAGGCATTCAACCCTGGAACACACCAAAGCCGCAGATTTGCTAACATGAAGGGATTCCCTGTAAACGATGGCCACCCCACCCCCCGACCCTCCAACCTGCCGACCCACTGGACCTGAAACCCGGGGGGGGCACAGCAGGGAGAGGGAAGCCCCTACCTCTGTGCCCACCCAGGTCTCAGTGATACAAGCCAGGTCAGCTCATTCATCCACGATAACATCGTGGATGAGAGGTGTTTTATTGTGAACCAACCTGGCATTAACCAGGAGGCAGGACAGGCTGGAGGCGCTGGCGGAATGGCACCCAGGTACGTGGCAGTGAGCAGGGGGATCAGAATGGGGTACAGGCCTCAACTGCCTGACCCAAGTTCTTCTAACCCAACTAATCCCCTCGTTCAAAGCGTACCTCCCACGACCAGACACCACGGGAATTGAAGCCCCTGCCAGCATGGTGACCCCTGGAAGGAGAAAAAAAGCAATAAAACAGATACAAAATACAAAATACAAAATACAAAATACAAATACAAAGCAACCGTAACAAAATAACGCAGCACAACAGGCAAAAAATATGTAGAAGTAAACAAATATAGAAATAAACAGCTGAGGGCTAGGGAGCCAGTGGTCCAAGATAGTAGAAGGGGGGGGGGAGTCAACAGAGAGATCAACATAAGACAAATCAAAGAAACAGTGGGATAGTAGAGCAAAGCACTCTAAGGGGATGCAGATATGTGTCAATACATAAGCCTCCACAGCACCATAGCCAGATTGAGCAGCCGCCTCCAAGGAGCCTACAAAGGATGGAGAAAGCCCATGGGGGTCCGCCTAGAACGAGCAAATGGCACCCCCTCGAGAGACCACAGCAAGGCCACACGCCAACGACCCACCTCCAGGAGGCCAGCTAGGGGGCTGTAGAAAGTCCATGGAAAGTCTGTGGGGGGTCCACCTAGGATGAACAAATGGCACCCCCTCAAGACACTGCTAAGAGGCCACACACCAGCGACCCATCTCCAGGGGGTTGTGTAGGATCCATGGAAGGTCCGTCCGTAGGGGGGTCCGCCTTGGAAGAACAAACAGCATCCCCCTCAAGTGTCCTGCCTTCAGGTAATGCCTGGCCAGCCAGGGGGTTGGAAGGTCCATAGAAAGTCCATCCTTCTGTGTGGGGGTCTGCCTAGGTCAAGCAAATGGCACCCCCCTCGTAAGACCGCAGAGAGGCCACACACCAATGACCCGTCTCCAGGGTGCTGTGTAGAGTCATGGCAAATGGCACCCCCCTCAAGAGACCACAGCAAGGCAACACGGCAACAACCTATCTTCAGGAGGCCGGCAAGGGGCCATATAGGGTCCATGGAAGGTCCACGGAGGGGGGGTCCGCAAGCATATAACAAACAGCACCCCCCTAAAGAAACCGCGGTAGAGCCACGTGTCCACGACCCCCTTCAAAAGGCCAGCTGGGAGGGCCAAAGAAAGGCACATGGGGGGTCCGCCTTGATAGAAACAGCAGCACCCCCCTTAAACCACGGTGAGACACAGCGGCAGGTCAAGCAGCACTCCGGCACTCCAACGAGGCAGGTCCCCAAGCGAAGGCAGAAGAGGCAAGATGTTCCAACCGAGGGTGAAGAAGCTGGGAGTTCTGAAGCCCTAGGACTCCAGGGTGTGGGGGCCATAGCAGGCAACCATAGACCTAAGCCAGGGAGCTCGTGCAGGTGGGGGGTTTGCGCTGGAGAGACCAGCAGATAGCGCAACCCCCCCACCAGGAAACAGCTGCTAGGTGGCTTGGCGGCTCAGCAGAGACTGCAGAAGAGCCGCCACACAGTTCGCGAAGCAGGAGAAAATGGGTCCGCAGCCAGCCACACCAGCCAACAGCACGACCCCCCACACTGAAAGACAGCTGCTAGACAGCCCGGCAAGAAGAAAACAGCCAAAGTGAAGACAAGGTGAGGAGGCGAGGAAACGGAGCAAGAGCATGGTGTCTGAGGCGTCCGAAGAAAGAAAAAAGTGAGGCAGAGCCAAAAGAAGTAAGACAGGGTGGGAGGGGAGAAACAAGACCCCCATGGCACTGGCAAAGGCCCCCAACAATTAAAAATAAAAATAAAAACCAAACAGAGTAAAAGGAAAACCAAAAATAAAAGCACAACCTCTCAGCAGCGAGAGAGAGCTGCCACCGCCCGCCATCTTGTTTTTGTAGACTTTTTAAATTTCCTTGGAGGGTCATGTAATATAATTCAAAGGAAAGGTCCTGAAGATGTTAAAATCCCTGCTCTGAACTTACACTTTTGAGGTTCTTTTCAATGACTCCCATCTTGCTTGTGAGGTTTAAGCAATCTTACCTTAAAGACTCAGGTAACCAGGCACATTCTTAGCTTATAAAAAGCTTTATTCTGTTACAGAGATTTTTGCAGTAATGTATCTAACTTGAAAACAAAGAAAATGAAACTCTATTCTGTTTACATATTGCCATTCTAAAACCTAAAATCTAATAGAGTTAAATGAGAGGCAAAAAGCCTCTGCTTGCTTATATCACATCTTGAACAGTCCAAGCAAAGGAATTTTGTTAGTCATGAAAAACAGAGCTCTCTCTTCCTTCTCTCTTCTCCATAACTCAGACAGTCCGTCCTGGAAAAGACAGTCACATGGTATTCCAAAGCCAATCAGAGTCCACATACTTGTTTCACACATTTTGCTTACATTCCTTCAAGACAGAAGATCTACAACGGAAGTTAGAAAAACCTTTCCTTTGAATTACGTTACATGACCCTCCAAGGAAATTAAAAATTCTAATAAACATTTAGTATTTTTTAACTACAACTACAATAAGGATATATGTAAACACTATTACATATTATTTTAAAAAGAGGTAAATGAAAATTGAAGTGCAAAAGAAATTATAACATGTGCAATAGAAAGCACTTATAAGAGGTAGCACTAATGGTGGAATATATGTTCTCTACATGTAGATACAGCAAAATATTAGGTAACTGGAATACTTGAGTGCTTGCAAGCTTGAAACTTCTGAAAAACAGATATAGAGAAAAATTAGAACATATCACATTTGCATAACACTAAGAAATACAATGGCTATATAGAATATACTGGATCAATCTATTTATTTGTAACTGGCTTATCATGAAATAATGACACTACTCTGGAACAAAGATTTCTTCTTCAGGATAATTCTCTACACCAAAATACATTCTAGAAAGGCTGTCAGCTAAAATGTTTTTAGAGCCTGGGATATAGTTAACTTCATACTCAAAATCTTGCAGGGCCAAACTCCATCTAAGTAGACGTTGGTTACTTGCTTTCAAATGATTCAACCACTTCAAAGCTTGATGATCTTTTTGTAGAATGAAGTTTCTTCCTCAAAGTTAGGGTTGCAACTTGTTCAGAGACCACACAATACTGAGGCACTCTTTATCTGGTACGGAGTAATTTCCTTCTCTGGGTAGGGGCGTTTTACTGAAAAAGGATGTTGGATGGAGGAATCCTTCTTTTTCCTGTAATAAAAACAACCTAGACCAAACTCTGAAGCATCTGTTTGTACAACAAAAGGCTCATCAAAATCAGGTGGAATGAAAATAGGATATTGAGTTAGACTGGTTTTCAAAGCATCAAAAGCATATTGACATTCACGTGTCCACACTATTTTGACAGACATTCTTTTATGTGTTAATTCAATTAAAGTTGTTGCTACCTGACTGAAATAAGAAATGAACTTTCTGTAATAACCAACCAAACCAAGGAAGGATTGAACTTGCTTTTTGTTTTCCAGAATTGGCCAATTTTTTATGCTTTCAATTTTAGCTTGCAAAGGTTCAGTCGTTCCACTACCAACCCAATGACCCAAATACACAACTTTTCCTTTCAACTACTGACATTTTGAAGCTTTAACAGTTAACCTTGCATCTTGCAGACGTTGAAGCATAGTCTTGACATGTTCCAGGTTATCTTCAAAGGTGTCTGAGAAAATCACGATGTCATTGAGATAAGCCTGGGCAAATGGCAAGTCTTGTAGGGCAATATTCATGAGTCTTTGAAATGTAGCACCCACATTACATAACCCAAATGGCATTCTGCAGAATTGTTTCTTTATGCGTGATAAAAGCACTCTTCTGACATAACTCGGGGTCAAGCTCTATTTGCCAGTATCCTGAGGATAGATCAAGACAAGATAAGAATTTTCCTCTTACGATCTTCTCAATTAGATCTTCAGCTCTAGGCATTGGATAAGGATCTGAGACTGTGACTTGATTCAACTTCCTGTAATCCACACAAAAACGAACGTTGGGTTGTATTTGACCATCTGGTGTCTTCTTTGGTACTATGACTACTGGATTAGCCCATGGGGATTCACTAGGCTGAATGATCCCCAAGCCCAACATCTCTTGAATTTCCTCTTCCATTTGCTTAGCATGTTCACCAATAGTTTCTATGATGGAGACTTGATAGGCATGTCATCTTTCACATTGATTTTATGTTTGGCTACTGCAGTTCTTTCTGGGGTATTAACAAAGATAGAAGCTTTCTCTTCAAGACTTCATACATTCCTTGTTGCTGATATGCAGGGATATCAGAATCCAAGTACACTTCAGACAAATCACCAGCTTCTCTGAATTCTTGAAGCAAATCAGGGTTGGTGTCTACTAGAGTTTCAGATGACGTTACCTTCACTCTCAACAAAATTGCTTGTCTCTTCACATAAGGCTTCAGTTTATTAGCATGGTAGACTTTTGGCTTCTTTCATGTTTGGATATTCTGACAACATACTGTAGTTGATGTTTCCCAGTTTCTGTTCAATTATTCCTGGGCCTAACCAATGCACTTGCAGTTTTTTTGTGATTTATTGGATCCAAAACCAGTACTGAATCTCCTACTTGGAATGAACATGGTCATGCTTTGGCATCATAATAGGCCTTGTATTTCTTCGGGGCTTCTTCTAAATGCTATGAATGTTATGAATATCTTGCAACTTCTTCTGTAACTCTCTGATGTATTTAGCGACTGGAACTGAAGTATCAGGTACAGATCCTTCTCACTGGGCTCTAAGTAACTCCAATGGTCCTCTCAAGTTTCTTCCAAGAATTACATCACTTGGCGTATACCACCCTAGAGATTAATGGGGGGAAGTTCTGTAGGCACACAAATATAAGGTAAGGCATCGGACCATTTTTTCTGATTTTCTTGAATGAAATCTTTCAACGTCTTGAACATTTTGCTGTTTGCATTGCACTGAACCATGGGATTCTGCATGATAAACGACACTGGGCAGCTAGCAGCAGGAAAATTGTAGTTGACCTCCCTCAAACTTTCCCCTTTAAGCACCGCAAATTTGGTGAGGTTTGGAGAATGTGGGCCCAAGTTATTCAATGCCAAATGGGCTGCCCCAGTAGAAAAACTTTGGTAATTTTAAAGTCCTTGAAAATACTGATCCTGGGCACCTACCAGAATGGAATTCACTGTGGTCCTCCCTCAAGCACTCCCTTTTAAGCACCCCACATTTGGAGAAGTTTGGTGTACGGGGAACAATTTACTCGACTCCAAATGGGGTGCCCCCAGTAAAAAAACTTTGGTAATTTTAAAGTCCTTGAAAATACTGATCCCAGGCACCCACCTGCATGAAAATTGCTGTGAACCTTCCTCAAGTGCTCCCCTTGAGGCAGCAAATTTGGAGATGTTTGGGTTACGGGAGTTTTTTGTTGTTGGCTTAGGAACAGGGCAATGGTTTTCTGCTTCTATCCCTCATGGCAGCAGGGTATATAAAGGGGCGACTACTTTCAGTTCTGGGAGTCATCTGGGAGTTAGAGAGGAGGATAGATGTCTCTCTCTGGCAGTGGGAGATTTAGTTAGTTGCAGCCAGCTAGCTTGAGTTCTTTGTTGTTGGGACTGGCTTCTTTAGCTAATCTGCTGCTGCCTGTTCCTGTGTGGCAAGAAGCAAAGCTGTGTGTGTTGCTTGCTGTTTGTGTGTGAGAGTTTTACTCTCTTTTGTGTGTGTGTGTGTAGAGTCTGAGTGAGACTGTTCGGGTCACTTCTGGACTGTCTCCATGGGCTGACAGCCAGTGCCACCCACTCCCTTGAAAAAGTACAATAATTCTGAGTGCAAAACAAGGAGGCTTTATTGGACAGGCTTTATTTAAATAATAATAATAATAATAATAATAATAATAATAATAATAATAATAATAATAATAATAATAATAATAATAATAATAATAATAATAATACAGTAACCCCCCCGACGATCGCGGGGGTTAGGGTCCCACCCCACCCACGATCAACGAAAATCCGCGATATGCGGAAACAGGTGGGTGGGCCTGGGGGGGGGTGGGGGTGATCACGCACCTGTCCCAAAAGCCTCAGAGGCACCCGGGGGGTGCAGAGAGCAACCTGATCGGTCTGCGCAGCCCTCCTGGGTGCCTGCGAGGCCTTTTGGAGGTGCCTGGGCCCCCCGTGGAGAGTGACCCGATCGCTCTGTGCAGCCCTCCCGGGCGCCTGCAAGGCCTTACAGAGGTGCCCGGGGGGTGGGGGCGTGAAGAGCGACCCGATCACTCTGTGCAGCCCTCCCGGGCACCTGCAAGGCCTTTTGGAGGCGCCGGGGGGGCGACGGAGAGCAACCTGATCGCTCTGTGCAGCCCTGCTGGGCGCCTGCGAGGCCTTTTGGAGGCGCCGGGGGGGCGACGGAGAGCGACATGTTTGCTCTGCGCAGCCCCCCTGCGGCTTCTCGGAGGTGGGCGGCGTGCACGGAGCAACCAGATCACCCACCCCACGGTGCAGGTACTGCAATCCCACGATGTAGTGGGACCGCGGTACCTGAACCGCGAAATGGTGGGGGTCACTGTAATAATAATAATAATAATAATAATAATAATAATAATAATAATAATAATAATAATAATAATAATAATAATAATAATAATAATAAACCACACAGCTATCTATGCTGGATTTCGTATTACCAATCACTAGTCGAACGCTTCCCAAGCCTTTAGGACTGTGATGTATTGGTGAATTATGCGAGCAGACTCCAGTAAGGTGGCTTTCTGCCTCTGACTGATGGTGATCTTGTCAACTCCAATGTCTTCTAAATACTTGCTTAGGTCTTTAGGCACCGCACCCAGCATGCCGATTACTACTGGGACCACCTGTATTGGTTTATGCCAGAGTCTCTGAAGTTCAAATTTCAGATCCTTCCACAGATTTTGTATTATTATTATTATTATTATTATTATTATTATTATTATTATTATTATTATTATTATTATTATTATTATTATTTCTGACAATTTCCTGTGGCTACACTGCTTGAGGGGGTGGAGTTTTAGCTATAAATAACTGCTGCCAGCTAAAAAACTAAAACAAAACCAATTCTTTTAAAAAATTATTATTTTATAATAAACTAACAAACAAACAAACAGTACAAACAATAAATGTGCACCGCCCAACCCCCTTGGGACCATTCAGTTGTTCCTTTGGCTTCTTTTTCTTCTTCATCTTCTCTTTTTCTAACTGGCTTCTTAGAGTCCTTTTCTCCAGAACTATGTTGGATTATAAATCGGTTGTTTCCCTTTCCCTTTTAATAATACATAGTCTATAAATTTCCCCCAGATATCATAAAAATATCCTTCCTCATTTCCCCTCACAAAACTTTTAAACTACAAGACAATTTGTCATTTAAAGCTATGTCCCACACTTCATTATACCAGTCTTCCATTCTGAAATCTAACTTCATTTTCCAGTTTTTTGCTATAATCAGTCTTGCTGCTGTCATAAGATTTGCAATTAATTCTTTAGTTTTTATATCATGTTCATTAGTAAGTGGTAATGATAACAATGCTATTTCCGGCTTACATTCAATATCGACTTGAAGCATTTCCTTTATCTCACTAAAAATTTGTTGCCAAAACTTTTGAACTATTTCACATTCCCACCAAAGATGAATATACAGTAGGTGCCTGTCTTTATTTCACATTTCCAGCATAGCTTGGAATATCTTGGATTTATTCCATTCAGTCTGACTGGTGTCATATACCATCTTAAAATTAATTTAAAATAATTTTCCTTTATACTGACTGATAATGATCATAAAATCCTCATCTTTCAAGTTTTTTTCCATTCATCTTTTTAATTTCTTTTTCAATATCTTGCTTCCACACTTCTCTTATTGTTTCTTGCTCCCTTTCTTCTAGAGAGTCCTTGATTATTTTATATATTTTGCCTACCGCTCCTTTCCTTGGATTTTCTTTCTCAGGTTCATATGTTAACAAAAACTGTTCAAACTTGGTATATTCTCTAGGTGTGTATTTCTTCTAATCCAATCTTTCGTCCAACTTTCTAACTGAACATAATTCATCCATGTTAAATCCTTAATCTTGCCAATTTCGTTATTTTAAATAATTCTCCACATTTCTTCATATTTGTAGGGAAGTTTTCCTGATCTATCACTAAACAGAGAGGGGATCCTTCCGGCGCCAATTTCCTCCCATACTTTGTCCAAGTAGTTATTAAAGAACTCAAGATGGGGTTTTTAATCTCTAGTATTTATTTATGTTTCCCTTTATCTCAGCTGATTCGACTTCCCACCATATTAACTTTTCTGGCTTAGATAGTATTTCCCCCACACAACTAAGTTGATTAGCTATAAAATAATTTCTGAGATTGGGTATACCTATGCCTCCTTCCTTTTGTGATCTATACCAAAAACATTTGTTTAATCTTGCTTTTTTGCCACCATTACAATATCTGTTTATCAGTTCTTGGAAAACTTTAAGTTCCAGTTCTGTAAACTGAATAGGTAACAGTCTAAAAAGGAAATTAATTTTAGGAAGTATCTTCATTTTTACCAGTGCAATTCTGCCAAACTATGATAGATTTAATTTAGAGTAATTTTGTAATTTATTTCTCATCTCTTCTTTTAATTTGATGAAATTCCGTTCCTTAGTCTTAAAAATATCCTTGGCTAACTCTATCCCTAAGTATTTAATGTGTTTGCAGCTTTTCAACCCATAATTGGAGATTGTCTCAATTTCTTGTTTATCATGATTAAACAACATAATTTCTGATTTTTGCCAATTTACACATAATCCGATTATTTCACCAAATTCCTCTAGATGTGATTTTATTCTTATTTATTTATTTACTTATTTATTTAGCTTGTATGCCGCCCACTACCCAAAGGTCTCTGGGCGGCTCACAATCAGAATGAACAGTTAAAACATCAAAATACAATAAAATTCGAACAATAAAACATGTAGATGCAATAAATACAATACATTAAAAACACACCACTAAAATTGCCATCAAGGCCCACAATCATTAGTTTAAAAACTTTTGGAATAGGAAGGTTTTTACCTGGCGCCGAAATGTTAGCAACATTGGTGCCAGGCGAGTCTCATTTGGGAGGGCATTCCAAAGTCTGGGGGCAGTTGCTGAAAAAGCCCTATTCCTGCAAGCCATCCCCTTCACCTCCTTAAGGGATGGTTCTTTCAGGAGGGCTCCCTGACTAGATCTTAATTGCCGGGTAGGTTCATATGGAAGGAGGCGGTCCTTCAGGTATCTAGGTTCTAAGCCGTTTAGGGCTTTATATGTCAAAACAAGCACTTTGAATGGGGCTCGGGCAGCAACTGGTAACCAGTGTAGGTTATACAGAATCGGCGTGATGTGTTCCTTGGTGGCCCTACCACTCACCAGCCGTGCCGCACAATTCTGAACCAGTTGCAATCGCTGAACCGTCTTCAGAGGCAGCCCCACGTAAAGCGCATTACAGTAATCAATACGGGATGTTACCAGTGCATGTGTAACTGTCATGAGGCTCCGTTCATCTAGGTAGGGGCGCAGCTGGTATATATTCCGCAGCTGGAGAAAGGCACCCCTGGCCACCGAGTCCACCTGGGCTTCCAGAGTTAGACCGGGGTCCAGGAGCACCCCCAAGCTACGGACCCTGTCCCTTAGGGGGAGTGCAACCCCATCCAGAACAGGGAAGTGGCCCTCTAGCCTGTCTGACAAAGCACCCACTAACAGCACTTCCGCCTTGTCTGGATTGAGTTTCAATTTATTAACCCTCATCTAGTCCATTATCTGGCCCAGACACGAGTTCAGAACAGAAACCGCCTCACCTGGATTGGTGGAGAACGAGAGGTAGAGCTGAGTATCATCAGCATATTGCTGACTCCTCAGCCCAAACCTCCTGATCACCTCTCCCAGCGGTTCCATGTAGATGTTAAACAGCATGGGGGATAGTATTGAGCCCCGTGGAACCCCATGATGTAAACGCCAAGGGGCAGAGCTAGTATCCCCCAGCACCACCTTCTGGACACGGTCAGCCAGGAAGGATCGGAACCACCGCAAAGCGGTGCCTCCAACTCCCAACCTGGCCAGCCTATCCAGAAGGACACCATGGTCGATGGTGTTGAAAGCCGCTGAGAGGTCCAGGAGTATCAAGAGGGTTGCACTCCCCCTGTCTCTCTCCCGGCAAAGGTAATCGTACAGGGCGACCAAGGCAGTCTCTGTTCCAAAACCCGATTGAAATGGATCTCTGTTCCAAAACCAGATTGAAATGGATCTAGAAAATCCGTTTCATCCAGCAGCGCCTGGAGCTGTCCAGCCACCACCCGCTCCAACACCTTGCCCAAATAAGGGAGGTTCGCTACTGGTCGGTAGTTGACCACCAGTCCTGGGTCCAGGTTAGGTTTTTTTAGGAGTGGTCTGATTACTGCCTCTTTTAAGGCAGCAGGGACCACTCCCTCTCTTAAAGAGGCATTTACAGCTTCTTGGACCCAGGTGCGAACCCCCTTGGCAGATCTTTCAATTAGCCAAGAAGGGCAAGGGTCGAGCAGCATGGTGGTGGAACAGACAGATCCAAGTACCCTGTCCACATCCTCGGGTCTCAACAATTGAAACTCATCCAATAACACTGGACCTAAGCACGGTGCACTGGACACATCCCTTGATACTGTATCAATTGTGGAGCCCAGTTCACTGCGAATCTGAGCAATTTTTCCCTCAAAGTGAACAGCAAACTCCTCACAGCGTGCCGCCGAATGGTCCTGGGCCTCCACCCTATCTCCTGGCTGAAGAAGTTCCCGGACCACCCGAAACAGCTCCGCTGGACAGCACTCTGAGGAAGCAATACGGTTGGCGAAATACTGCCTTTTCGCCAACCGTATAGCCACGGAATAGGCTCGATAATGGGCTCTAAGCTGTGTTTGATCAGACTCACTGCGATATTTTCTCCACTTGCGCTCCAGCCGTCTCCCCTCCCGCTTCATTGCCCGCAACTCAGATGTATACCACGGAGCTGTCCGGGCTCTGCGTAGGGGGAGAGGGCGCTTAGGTGCGATCATGTCAACTGCCTGGGTCATCTCCCTATTCCATAAGGTGACCTGAGCTTCGACAGGAGCGCCGATCATGTCAGCTGGATAATCCCCCAGAGCTTTCAGGAAACCATCCGGATCCATTAGTCTCTGAGGGCGGATCAACTTAATGGATCCCCCACCCTTGCAGAGGGTTGGAGTAGCCTAAACTTGACCAGGAAGTGGTCTGACCATGACAATGGAGTCAAAGCCAACCCCTCCACATCCAAACCACATCCCCCAGTCCCGTTGAGAAAACTAGGTCTAGAGTGTGGCCCTTCTGGTGTGTTGGGCCGATGACATGTTGAGACAGCCCCATGGTTGCCACGGCGGCCATGAAGTCCTGAGCTGCTCCAGTTAAGGTAGCCTCGGCATGGATGTTGAGATCCCCCAGTACCAACAGTCTGGGGGTCTTCAACACCAGGTCTGAGACCACCTCTGTCAGCTCAGGCAGGGAGACTGTTGGAATGCAGCAGGGTGGGCGATACACCAACAGAATCCCCAATCTGTCTTGTGAGCCCAACACACAATACAGGCCCTCCAGACCTTTCCCCAAGGAGACAGGAAGCCTGGCCAAGGTAATGGAACTCCTGTAGACTATAGCAACTCCACCTCCCCGGCCCTCCGGGCGACACTGGTGCTGGACTGAGTACCCAGGTGGGCATAGCTGGGAAAGGGGGACTCCACCCTCCTCTCCCACCCAGGTCTCAGTAATACATGCCAGGTCAGCACCCTCATCCAAAATGACATCATGGATGAGGGTGGTCTTATTTTGTACTGACCTGGCATTTAACAACAGCACCATGTGGCCCGTGGGCTCTCTGACATGGTCACCTGATTCCTTCTGGCTAGAAGTGGGACCAGAAGAGGGGATAGGTGTAAGATATCTAACCCCTCTTCTCCTACGCAGGCATGTTCCACTCCTACCACCATACCTTCCCCTACCCAGCAAAATTTCAATGGCTTCCCCCTCCATTGCCCTCCCCCCTTCCTGGTCTCTCAGTTCCATTGTGGGTCCCTACCAACTACACCTAATGGCAAAAAACAAAAAGCAAACAATAACAAACAAAAACAAAAAACAGATGCACCTAACAATTCAGCTAAACAGCCTTAGGTGGGAGTCCCTCTTCTTCAGCCCCGCCCTTCTGATGTTGTCTGGTTCTGCTCCTCCAGGTGTCCCTCTCACTGACACCAGAGTAGCAGGAAAAGGAGCAGTCGAAGAGGAAAGGCAACTCCTCCAGGCTTAGCCCAGCAGCAATAGCAGCAAGAGTGTTTGCTGGGTGATGTTATGGCTGCCAGGAGCTGAGGTCAGCTAAAAAGCCTTAGGTGGGAGTCCCTCTTCTTCAGCCCCACCCTTCTGATGTTGTCCGGCTCTGCTCCTCCAGGTGTCCCTCTCACCGACACCAGAGTAGCAGGAAAAGGAGCAGTCAAAGAGGAAAGGCAACTCCTCCAGGCTTAGCCCAGCAGCAGTAGCAGCAAGAGTGTTTGCTGGGTGATGTTATGGCTGCCAGGAGCTGAGGTCAGCTAAAAAGACCCAGGTGGGAGTCCCTCTTCTTCAGCCCCGCCCTTCTGATGCTGTCCGGCTCTGCTCCTCCAGGTGTCCCTCTCACCGACACCAGAGTAGCAGGAAAAGGAGCAGTCGAAGAGGAAAGGCAACTCCTCCAGGCTTAGCCCAGCAGCAGTAGCAGCAAGAGTGTTTGCTGGGTGATGTTATGGCTGCCTGGATCTGAGGCCAGCCAAAAAGCCCCAGGTGGGAGTCCCTCTTCTTCAGCCCCGCCCTTCTGATGTTGTCCGGCTCTGCTCCTCCAGGTGTCCCTCTCACCGACACCAGAGTAGCAGGAAAAGGAGCAGTCGAAGAGGAAAGGCAACTCCTCCAGGCTTGGCCCAGCAGCAGTAGCAGCAAGAGTGTTTGCTGGGTGATGTTGTGGCTGCCTGGATCTGAGGCCAGCCAAAAAGCCCCAGGTGGGAGTCCCTCTTCTTCAGCCCCGCCCTTCTGATGTTGTCCGGCTCTGCTCCTCCAGGTGTCCCTCTCACCGACACCAGAGTAGCAGGAAAAGGAGCAGTCGAAGAGGAAAGGCAACTCCTCCAGGCTTGGCCCAGCAGCAGTAGCAGCAAGAGTGTTTGCTGGGTGATGTTGTGGCTGCTAGGAGCTGAGGCCAGCCAAAAAGCCTTAGGTGGGAGTCCCTCTTCTTCAGCCCCTTCCTTCTGATGCTGTCCGGCTCTGCTCCTCCAGGTGTCCCTCTCACCGACACCAGAGTAGCAGGAAAAGGAGCAGTCGAAGAGCAAAGGCAACTCCTCCAGGCTTGGCCCAGCAGCAGTAGCAGCAACATTTGTTTAATCTTGCTTTTTTGCCACTATTACAATATCTGTTTATCAGTTCTTGGAAAACTTTAAGTTCCAGTTCTGTAAACTGAATAGGTAACATTCTAAAAAGGAAATTAATTTTAGGAAGTATCTTCATTTTTACCAGTGCAATTCTGCCAAACCATGATAGATTTAATTTAGAGTAATTTTGTAATTTATTTCTCATCTCTTCTTTTAATTTGATGAAATTCCGTTCCTTAGTCTTAAAAATATCCTTGGCTAACTCTATCCCTAAGTATTTAATGTGTTTGCAGCTTTTCAACCCATAATTGGAGATTGTCTCAATTTCTTGTTTATCACGATTAAACAACATAATTTCTGATTTTTGCCAATTTACACATAATCCGGTTATTTCACCAAATTCCTCTAGATGTGATTTTATTCTTGGTATATTATCTAATGGGTTTTTTATTGTTAGTAAAGCATCATCTGCAAATAAACTAATTTTAATTTTCCCCTCCTTCCCCATACCTTTAATTAATTCATAATCTCTTATTACATTTGTAAATAAATCTATGACTAAACAAAACAGAATTGGGGATAAAGGACAACCTTGTCTCATTCCTCGGCCTAAAGTAATCTGTTCTGTCATCCCATCATTAACTATAATTGTAGAAGTTCTATCTGAATAAAGTTGATTTATTACACCTAAGAATTTTTTTCCATTTCTCTAACACAAGTTTTAAAGCAGACCATTGAACACAATCAAAAGCTTTAAATAACTCTAAGGATAGGATACATGCTTTATCTTCCAATTTTCCCATCTCATAAAGAACATTCAAAGTTCTTCTTATAGTGTTCAGTTCTTCTTATAGTGTTCGACATTTGTCTACCTTTAATAAAACCAGTTTGATCTTCTTTAATATGTTTAGCTATAAAAGTATTTATTCTTTTGGCTATAATTGCTGTGAAGATCTTAGCATCTTGATTTATAAGAGATATTAGTCTGTAAGATCCAATGTCTGCTGGGTCTTTATTAGGCTTAGGAATTAAAATAGTTAACGAGTGTTTCCACGAATTTGGAGCTTGCTCACCTTCCATTATCTCATTATAAAGCTTCTTTAACTTGGGAATTAACATTAATTTAAAAATCTTGTAGAATTCAGGTCCCAATCCATCAGCTCCAGGAGTTTTACCATTCTTTAAATTATTTATCACATCCTCTATATCCTCATCTTTAATAGGTCTCTCCATTTCTAACATATCTCCCTCTGCTAAACTAATCTTTAGGTTTTTACCAATGTATTTTTCTATATCTTTATCTTTCCTTTTCTGTGCTACCCTAGCTAACAGCTTTGAATTTTTATTACTATATTCAAAAAAATATTTTAAAATATAGTAAATTTATTTGAGCTTGTTGTAATTCTAAATCTTCTAATTCTCTTTTTCTAGCCTCAGTCTGGATTAGTATCTTTTTGTCTTTATTTAGAGAGAATTGGGTTTCTAGGTCTGCTATTACTATTTCCAAATTTCTTCTGAGTGGCATGAAAGGCAGTGCTTGTTGCCTGATTTGCCTTGAAGATGGGACTGGTGGTTGTCTGGGCTATCTTGGAGAAGGTGGGGTGTGTGTGCTTGATGAGGAGTTTAATTGGAAGGTGGCAGACCTGACTCTCTGGCTCCACCTGCTGCTGCAGTTGTTCTCAGCTCCTGACTCTCTTCCACTGGGCTGATTACTCCCACAATATCAAGACTTTCAGCTCCTCCCACTTGTACTGGGGCTTCTAGAAGGGTCTCCCTCCTTCTTTGTTCTAAGAGTTCCTCTAATGTCTTGTATCCCTGGATATGCTGTACTGCAGACATATCCAAACCTCTGCCCTCCAGATGTTTTGGACCACAACTCCCACAGTCCTTTGTCACTGGCAATCTAAGCTTAGAATTCTGGGAGTTGTGGTCCAAAATATCAGAAGGGCCAAAGTTTGGACATGCCTGCTGTACTGGGTGAGGAGTAACTTCAATTGATTTAGGCAGCCTACGTGACTGCTTGGGGAGGGCTCCTCACTGGGTAAAGTAGGCCCACTCTTTTAACTGTTCTGTGGTCATCCTTGGGTGTTCAAAGAACCACTGTAAACATGTCATTTCATGACTGTGACTAGGGCAATCTGTAGAAAGATCTTGCCCTTCCTCCATGAAAGCAAAGCCTAATGAGCAAAAGGTCGCTCTCCTGAACTGTATGGGCAACACATCTGCATAACAACTGTCCAGGTGTGCAGTAATTTGGCCACATAAAGGCAGGTGTCTCTCAGTAGAAGCAAAAATCTTGGCTCACTGCCAGCCATCTGCTGCTGGGTTATTACAGAGGACTCAGCAGCTGAAGAAATGTGATGCTCTGTGCCCGGCAGATTGGGTCAAGACGCAACTTCTACGTTGGGGGGGGGAGTTCCACGCATGCGTCAACCGGGATAGATGCCTTGGTGTTTCCCTCCGGCAAGGAAAATAAGATAAGCTTCCCAAGAGGAGAGGGAAAGAGTCCTTTTATCTCTGCCAGCTCTCCTATGTGACAACAATACTGAGAGTTGAAGCTGGTGAGTCAATATCCCACCCCAGTGATAAAACATTGGAAATAAGGACTGAATAAATAAAGAAGATCAGAAGGGGTGGAGAAAATGGCTACCAAAAAGGAGGTGAAGGACCTAGCACAACTTCTCTCTAATATGGAATTCATTATAAGAACTGATATTAAAATGTTGCAGGAAAAAATAGAGGGGATGGCAGAGGAAATTAAAACTACAAAAGCTCTTGCAGAAGACTCACATAAGAAAACAATGGCTAATGAGTCTCAAATCAAACAGCTTCAGAGAAGAGTGGCTTCGTTATCAGACAGCCAGCGAAGAAAACATCTAAGGCTGTTAGGAATTCCTGAAAGCATTCATCAAAGAGACCTTGAGAAACATTTATTGTTATGGTTTCAGGGATTACAAATTAGTATAAGCGAGAGCGATATCGAAAGAGTATAGAGAGGCCTGAAAAGCAAACTATCAACCGGCAACCGGCCAAGAGAAGTAACTGTTGCTTTTACAAGAGTGAAAATGAGAGACTATGTTTTTAAGGCCTTAAGGAAAATGAAATCTTTACAATTTGAGAACCAGAGAGTAACAGTGAGACAGGACTTATCTCCAGAGACCTTGCGAGAAAGAGCCTTCCTTAAGCCCTTCGCACAGAAGCTGTTTGATAAGGGCATTCGCTTCTCATGGGGTGTTCCAACAGCAATCTTGATTTTTAAGGACAAGATCTTGTATCGAGTCAGCAATGCAGTTGAGGCGCAAAGCTTGCTACAAAGATTTTCTGCAGCAGAAGAAAAGACTCATGAAGAGCAGAGGGCGGGAGAGAATGATGACAGTACTGATGATCTACAGGAGGAAGACTAACCGCCCTAGGAGGGGAAATATGGAACGAAATAAGAAGAAACTTCTAAGGGGTGGGAAAGAAGAAGCCTGTTAAGTGGGAGAGCGGACTGAAATGGGAGTTTAATGGGATAATGGTTTTTTTTTCTTCTTTCCTTTTTTTCCTGGCCTAACTAATGGGAGAAAATGTATAGTGGTGGGTTGGATTATGTGGGAAGCTGAGTAAAAATTTTTTGACTAAAGTGTAAGGGAGGGAAGTACATCGGAGTAGGTGGAATCCAGAGCCCAATAAAATTGGAGGGTAAATTTCGCTCCACCCTGGTGAGGGATTGGTTGGGCAAGGGGTTGGGGGGGAGGGGAACCAAGAGGAACAAGGGAATTAATGACTAGGAATTCTAAAAGTAATGATGGCGGGGGAAATTAAGGTAATGCCATTAAATGTAAATGGTTTGGCTTCAAATACTGGACTAAGCCTGGAGGAGTTGCCTTTCCTCTTCGACTGCTCCTTTTCCTACTACTCTGGTGTCGGTGAGAGAGACACCTGGAGGAGCAGAGCCGGATAACATCGGAAGGGAGGGGCTGAAGAAGAGGGACTCCCACCTAAGGCTTTTTAGCTGACCTCAGCTCCTGGCAGCCACAACATCATCCAGCAAACACTCTTGCTGCTGCTGCTACCGGACTAGGCCTGGAGGAGTTGCCTTTGCTCTTCGACTGCTCCTTCTCCTGCTACTCTGGTGTCAGTGAGAGAGACACCTGGAGGAGCAGGGCCGGACAACATCAGAAGGGCGGGGCTGAAGAAGAGGGACTCCCACCTAAGGCTTTTTAGCTGACCTCAGCTCCTGGCAGCCACAACATCATCCAGCAAACACTCTTGCTGCTGCTGCTACTGGACTAAGCCTGGAGGAGTTGCCTTTCCTCTTCGACTGCTCCTTTTCCTACTACTCTGGTGTCGGTGAGAGGGACACCTGGAGGAGCAGGGCCGGATAACATCGGAAGGGAGGGGCTGAAGAAGAGGGACTCCCACCTAAGGCTTTTTAGCTGACCTCAGCTCCTGGCAGCCACAACATCATCCAGCAAACACTCTTGCTGCTGCTGCTACTGGACTAAGCCTGGAGGAGTTGCCTTTCCTCTTCGACTGCTCCTTTTCCTACTACTCTGGTGTCGGTGAGAGGGACACCTGGAGGAGCAGAGCCGGATAACATCGGAAGGGAGGGGCTGAAGAAGAGGGACTCCCACCTAAGGCTTTTAGCTGACCTCAGCTCCTGGCAGCCACAACATCATCCAGCAAACACTCTTGCTGCTGCTGCTACTGGACTAAGCCTGGAGGAGTTGCCTTTCCTCTTCGACTGCTCCTTTTCCTACTACTCTGGTGTTGGTGAGAGGGACACCTGGAGGAGCAGGGCCGGATAACATCGGAAGGGAGGGGCTGAAGAAGAGGGACTCCCACCTAAGGCTTTTTAGCTGACCTCAGCTCCTGGCAGCCACAACATCATCCAGCAAACACTCTTGCTGCTGCTGCTACTGGACTAAGCCTGGAGGAGTTGCCTTTCCTCTTCGACTGCTCCTTTTCCTACTACTCTGGTATCGGTGAGAGGGACACCTGGAGGAGCAGGGCCGGATAACATCGGAAGGGAGGGGCTGAAGAAGAGGGACTCCCACCTAAGGCTTTTTAGCTGACCTCAGCTCCTGGCAGCCACAACATCATCCAGCAAACACTCTTGCTGCTGCTGCTACTGGACTAAGCCTGGAGGAGTTGCCTTTCCTCTTCGACTGCTCCTTTTCCTACTACTCTGGTGTCGGTGAGAGGGACACCTGGAGGAGCAGAGCCGGATAACATCGGAAGGGAGGGGCTGAAGAAGAGGGACTCCCATCTAAGGCTTTTTAGCTGAATTGTTAGGTGCATCTGTTTTTTGTTTTTGTTTTTTATTTTTATTTTTTGCTTTTTGTTTTTTTGCCATTAGGTGTAGGTGGTTGGGACCCACAATGGAACTGAGAGACCAGGAAGGGGGGAGGGCAATGGAGGGGGCAGCCATTGAAATTGTGCTGGGTAGGGGAAGGTATGGTGGTAGGAGTGGAACATGCCTGCGTAGGAGAAGAGGGGTTAGATATTTTACATCTATCCCCTCTTCTGGTCCCACTTCTAGCCAGAAGGAATCAGGTGACCATGTCAGCGAGCCCATGGGCCACATGGTGCTGTTGTTAAATGCCAGGTCAGTACAAAATAAGACCACCCTCATCCATGATGTCATTTTGGATGAGGGTGCTGACCTGGCATGTATTACTGAGACCTGGGTGGGAGAGGAGGGTGGAGTCCCCTTTCCCAGCTATGCCCACCTGGGTACTCAGTCCAGCACCAGTGTCGCCCGGTGGGCCGGGAGGTGGAGTTGCTATAGTCTACAGGAGTTCCATTTCCTTGGCCAGGCTTCCTGTTTCCTTGGGAAAAGGTCTGGAGGGCCTATATTGTGTGTTGGGCTCACGAGACAGATTGGGGATTCTGTTGGTGTACCGCCCACCCTGCTGCATTCCAACAGTCTCCCTGCCTGAGCTGACAGAGGTGGTCTCAGACCTGGTGTTGAAGACCCCCAGACTGTTGGTACTGGGGATCTCAACATCCATGCCGGGGCTACCTTAACTGGAGCAGCTCAGGACTTCATGGCCGCCATGACAACCATGGGGCTGTCTCAACATGTCATCGGCCCAACACATGAGAAGGGTCATACCCTGGACCTAGTATTCTCAACGGGACTGGGGATGGTGGTTTGGATGTGGAGGGGTTGGCTTTGACTCCATTGTCATGGTCAGACCACTTCCTGGTCAAGTTTAGGCTATTAACTACTCCAACCCTCTGCAAGGGTGGGGGATCCATTGTTGATCCGCCCTCAGAGACTAATGGATCCGGATGGTTTCCTGAAAGCTCTGGGGATTATCCAGCTGACATGATCGGCGCTCCTGTCGAAGCTCAGGTCACCTTATGGAATAGGGAGATGACCCGGGCAGTTGACATGATCGCACCTAAGCGCCCTCTCCCCCTACGCAGAGCCCGGACAGCTCCGTGGTATACATCTGAGTTGCGGGCAATGAAGCGGGAGGGGAGACGGCTGGAGCGCAAGTGGAGAAATTATCGCAGTGAGTCTGATCAAACACGGCTTAGAGCCCATTATCGAGCCTATTCCGTGGCTATACGGTTGGCGAAAAGGCAGTATTTCGCCAACCGTATTGCTTCCTCAGAGTGCCGTCCAGCGGAGCTGTTTCGGGTGGTCCGGGAACTTCTTCAGCCAGGAGATAGGGTGGAGGCCCAGGACCATTCGGCGGCACGCTGTGAGGAGTTTGCTGTTCACTTTGAGGGAAAAATTGCTCAGATTCGCAGTGAACTGGACTCCACTATTGATACAGTATCAAGGGATGTGTCCAGTGCACCGTGCTTAGGTCCAGTGTTATTGGATGAGTTTCAATTGTTGAGACCCGAGGATGTGGACAGGGTGCTTGGATCTGTCCGTTCCACCACCACGCTGCTCGACCCTTGCCCTTCTTGGCTAATTGAAAGATCTGCCAAGGGGGTTCGCACCTGGGTCCAAGAAGCTGTAAATGCCTCTTTAAGAGAGGGAGTGGTCCCTGCTGCCTTAAAAGAGGCAGTAATCAGACCACTCCTAAAAAAACCTAACCTGGACCCAGGACTGGTGGTCAACTACCGACCAGTAGCGAACCTTCCTTATTTGGGCAAGGTGTTGGAGCGGGTGGTGGCCGAACAGCTCCAGGCGCTGCTGGATGAAACGGATTTTCTAGATCCATTTCAATCTGGTTTGAGGCCGGGTTTTGGAACAGAGGCTGCCTTGGTCGCCCTGTACGATGACCTTTGCCGGGAGAGAGACAGGGGGAGTGCAACCCTGTTGATACTCCTGGACCTCTCAGCGGCTTTCGACACTATCGACCATGGTGTCCTTCTGGATAGGCTGGCCAGGTTGGGAGTTGGAGGCACCGCTTTGCGGTGGTTCCGATCCTTCCTGGCTGACCGTGTCCAGAAGGTGGTGCTGGGGGATAGTAGCTCTGCCCCTTGGTGTTTACGTCATGGGGTTCCACAGGGCTCAATACTATCCCCCATGCTGTTTAACATCTACATGGAACCGCTGGGAGAGGTCATCAGGAGGTTTGGGCTGAGGAGTCAGCAATATGCTGATGATACTCAGCTCTACCTCTCGTTCTCCACCAATCCAGGTGAGGCGGTTTCTGTTCTGAACTCGTGTCTGGGCCAGATAATGGACTGGATGAGGGTTAATAAATTGAAACTCAATCCAGACAAGACGGAAGTGCTGTTAGTGGGTGCTTCATCAGACAGGCTAGAGGGCCACTTCCCTGTTCTGGATGGGGTTGCACTCCCCCTAAGGGACAGGGTCCGTAGCTTGGGGGTGCTCCTGGACCCCGGTCTAACTCTGGAAGCCCAGGTGGACTCGGTGGCCAGGGGTGCCTTTCTCCAGCTGCGGAATATATACCAGCTGCGCCCCTACCTAGATGAACGGAGCCTCATGACAGTTACACATGCACTGGTAACATCCCGTATAGATTACTGTAATGCGCTTTACGTGGGGCTGCCTCTGAAGACGGTTCGGTGATTGCAACTGGTTCAGAATCGTGCGGCACGGTTGGTGAGTGGTAGGGCCACCAAGGAACACATCACGCCGATTCTGTATAACCTTCACTGGTTACCAGTTGCTGCCCGAGCCCAATTCAAAGTGCTTGTTTTGACATATAAAGCCCTAAACGGCTTAGGACCTAGATACCTGAAGGACCGCCTCCTTCCATATGAACCTACCCGGCAATTAAGATCTAGTCAGGGAGCCCTCCTGAAAGAGCCATCCCTTAAGGAGGTGAAGGGGATGGCTTGCAGGAATAGGGCTTTTTCAGCAACTGCCCCCAGACTATGGAATACCCTCCCATATGAGACTCGCCTGGCACCGACGTTGCTAACATTTCGGCGCCAGGTAAAAACCCTCCTATTCCAAAAGTTTTTTAACTAATGATTGTGGGCCCTGATGGCAATTTTAGTGGTGTGTTTTTAATGTATCGTATTTATTGCATCTACATGTTTTATTGTTCTAATTTTATTGTATTTGATGTTTTAACTGTTTATTCTTATTGTGAGCCGCCCAGAGACCTTTGGGTAGTGGGCGGCATACAAGCTAAATAAATAAATAAAATAAATAAATAAATATCAAACGATTTAGACTCCAGAAACTATTGCAGGATATGAAAATCGACATAGCATGTTTGCAGGAGACCCACAAGAGAAAGGATGATTCCAAGCTTTGGAATGTAAAGGAATGGAGAAGACTGGTTGAGTCAAGGGGTACAAATAAGGCAAGGGGGGTAGCAATTTTAACCCACTCAAGGTTAAAAGTAGAAACTCTAAGGATACTCTCAGACAAGGAAGGGAGATATATTTTCTGGAAACTACATGTGAATGGCAAATTATACACATTGGCTAATATATATGCGCCCAACAAAGGACAGAAAGGGTTCCTAAAAGGAATTCTACGGAAATTAAAGAATTTTTATGAGGGTGAGATTATACTGGTGGGTGACTTTAACTGCAATCTGAGAGACAAAGAAAAAGGAGTACTGAAGGAGTTGAATTTAAAAGATGTGCATGAGATTGTATCCCAAAGGAATGAACCTACTTACTTTTCTAAAAGGTACAAAAAGTTCTCTTTCCTAGATTTCATTTTAGTTAAGGGGAACTCTCAACTAGAAGTCTCAAGAGTAACAACAGAAACAATTTGGTTGTCGGACCATGCACCACTAGTGATGGAATTTAAGACATATCAAGAACAGAAACTTAAGAGATGGCAATTTAATCCTAGATATTTCTGGAAAGAAAAAGATATAGAGGATTTGAATCAAAAAATAGAGTTATTTTTTAGGGAGAATAGCAATTCAGCTGATATGGAGGTGGTCTGGGATGCAGGGAAAGCTGTAATAAGAGGATACTGTATAGCAAAGGAAATCGAATTTAGGAAAAAGATGAGAGAGAGAAGACAATTGAAACTTCAGGAAATTGGAGAATTGCAGAAACAATTACAAATAAAGTACAGTAAACAAGTCAGTGCTCAGTTAGAGAGGGCTAAAAAGGATCTATATGAGTTGGATTGGACATGGGTCTGGAAATGAGATTTATTGGTGAAAAATTACTTCAAACGCATCAACATAAATACTGTAAGAAGCCTATCCAATTATTTGAAGAAAAAAGATAAACAAGCTATAGGGGCAATTAAAGGAGGAGAAGGTGTAAGATTATATGGGGATAAACAAATAAAAGAGGAATTCGCTAAGTTTTTTCAAAATTTGTATAAACAGGTAAAGCAAGAGTCTAAGATAGCATTATATAAAGACCCAATTAAAGAAGATGATTTGGAGAGTATCAACCAGGAAATAACAGATATTGAAACTCAAGAAGTATTTAATGAATTAAAGAAAGGGAAATCTCCGGGGCTAGATGGTTATACTCCCGAGTATTACAAAATGGCGGGGAAACACTTAATATCAGAAATGAGAAAGTTGTTCAATAATATTCTGAAGGGTGGCAAAGCCCCAGATTCGTGGAGAAAAATTGAGATAGTACTTATACTAAAAAGCAAAAAGAACCCCATGGAATGTAACTCTTATAGACCTATAAGCTTGGCAAACCAGGATTATAAAATCTTTACTAGAATATTAGCAAAGAGGTTAGCAACCCTTCTACCAAAGCTAGTGAATGAAGATCAATATGGATTTGTTAAAGGGAGATTAATAGGACACCCCTTAAGAAATATAATTAACATCTTAACACATAGAAGAGAGTCGAAACATCAGGAAAAATTGGCATTACTAAAACTTGACGTTTATAAGGCATTTGATACAGTAAGTCATGAATATTTAATTCAAGTTCTAGATGAATTTGGATTCAAGGGCGAAATAGTGCAGGCAATAAAAGAAATTTATAGTAACAGCAAAGCTGTTGTCAGGGTTAATGAAGGCTGGACAAATGAAATCTTAATACAAAGAGGGGTTAAGCAGGGGTGTCCCTTAACTCCGTTGTTATTTATCCTAGCAATGGAGCCTTTAGCGGACAAAATTAGAAATGCAGTAAAGATACAAGGATATAAATTGGAGAAGGAAGAAGTAAAAGTGAACCTTTTTGCCCATGATGTCTTAATAGTATTACGGAACCCATTGGAGGGATTGAAGGAAATCATGATTATATTAGAAAACTTTAGAAAATGTACAGGATTAGGCGTGAATATTAAAAAATCAGAAATAATATTTTACAATGTTAAATATAGGGAACAAGAGGAAATAAGGAAATTAACGGGAATGACAATAGGGACAAAAAACTTAAATATTTGGGAGTTATCATAACTAAAAACTTAAATAAACTAAGAGTAACAAATTTTAAGATGGTATGGAAAAAGATACAAAAGCAACTGGGGGAATGGAAGAATAGAGTATTAGGACTTATGAACAGAATTAGAACAATTAAGACATTTATAGTCCCTAAAATATTGTATCTTTTTCAAGTGCTACCTATATGGATTCCAAAAAATGTCTTAAGAGGATGGGATAAGAAATTAAGAACTTGGGTATTTGGGGGAAAGAAAGCAAGGGAAGTCCAAAGATTGATTTATATGCCACAAGAGGATCTGGGATGGGGTCTGCCGTGGTTGGAATTTTACTATGAATCATTTCAATTGAAATATCTACTGGAACTCGATGGAAGAAACAAAAATAAATGGGTAAGAATTGAGGATGAAATAAATAATGGACTTGGAAAGTTTGGTATCTATACAGATAGGGAGCAAAGTATTCTTAAGACAACAAGTGGCCCTAGAAAGGTGGCCTTTAAGATATGGGGAAAATGGCAAGCTAAATGGAAAGGAGGATTTGTACAGGGTAAACCTTTGGAAAGTCTAAGAAAGGAGGGAGACTCATTCGAGGAAGGTTTATGGAAAAGGTTAGCGTGTAAAGGGTATTACTGTATTAAGAATTTGCATAAGAATAGCAAACTAATTCCATTTCAGGAATTAGTTAATGATGTGGGGGAAAATATTGGTTGAATCTGTTAGGGTTATATAATAGGGTTAAGTTATATTTACAAACTGAAGGCCCCATACAAGAGGAAAAGAGGTTTGGGAAAATTCATAAAATTTTAGATTTAAAGGGAAAAGGATTGACAGGTCAAATATATAAACTTATGGTTACAGATAAAGATTTTTTTGTTTAAAACATTGCAAAATAAATGGAGCAATGAAATGATATTAACAGAGGACGATATAAGGAAAATGATGAAAGGTATTAGAGAAATAAAATTGGTGAAATTTAGAGAATTAGAAAGGAAAGTTATATTCAAATGGTATAGAACAGTGCTCCCCAAACGGACCGGAATTTGTTTATTATTTTTCCGTGGCCCGGGGTGGGGGGTGGGGAGGGGGAGGGGGGGGTGTGGGGGGCAGGGGAGGGTGTGGGGGGCGGGGATGGGGGGGAGGGAACCTTGGGGGCCATGATACGGGCGGGGGGAGCCCGGGGCTCCTGGGCGGGCGGGCCCCCGCCTCCTCCTTCTGTCGGCGGCCGGAGGCAAGCGGCGCGCAGAACCGAAAGCCGCCCGGGTTCGGCTGTGGCTCCGCGGCTGGCGGCGGGGTGCCCCGCGGCCGCCGCTGCCCGCCTCAGTGGGGCACCTCTGCGCCGCCGCTTGCCTCTGGCTGCGGCCTTCGGGCGGGCGAGCGGGAGGGGGGAGGGGAGGGAATGGGGGTGGCGTCTCCGGCCCGAGGGCGCCACCGGGACCGCCCGAGCCGGCCGCGGGCGGGCGGCGGCGGGCGCCGCGCCGCCCGCGGAGCGCGGCCGAACCCAGGCGGCTGCCGTGGCCGACAGGAGGAGGAGGTGGGGCCCGCCCGCCCAGGAGCCCCGGGCTCCCCCCCACCCCGCCCGTGTGCCGTGCCCGGCGGCGGCGACTCCTCCTCCGGCTGCCCGCGGGAGAAAAGAGGAGGAGGAGGAGGGTGGTTCCACGGACTGGCACCGGTCCGCGGCCCAGGGGTTGGGGACCACTGGTATAGAACACCGACACAACTTGCATACATGATAAAAGGATTTAAACCAAATTGTTGGCATTGTAACAATTGTAACAAATTATCCAGTCCACTCTCTTCCTGAAAATTACAGTGCTGTCATCTCTCTTTATTCTCTGTATTTCTCTTTATTCTCACGCTTGCCTTGTAAAATGTCAATCAAAGGGACAGAAAAATTATTCCAGAGAGCTCTGAGACTCGGATTTCTAGAACAGCTTGGGCTTTTCATTTGCACTTAAACTCCCAATATCCTTCTGTTTTGGGCTTCCCGGCCCCCTCATGGTATTAATTTTGCTTTTCCAGTGCGGTTAGTGGTTTGCTCATTTTTGATGTCCAGCTTTTAAAATCCCTGAAGCAATATTGGGTACTTTGGAGAGCTCCCATTCATTCAGAGTGCCACTTCAGGTGTCCTTCCTTCATTTTGGATTGACTTGGAAACTCACACACTCCATAGTGCAGGGGTGTCCAAACTTTTTGCAAGGAGAGCCAGATTTGGCAAGGTGAAAATGTGAGGGAGCTGACCATTCAGCTGCATTTGGCTCCCGGGCCAGACTTTGGACAAGTCTCTATGACATGCAAGGAGGTAGGTGGGATGCTGCAGCAACGGAGCTGGGTTTGGGTAGGCTAGGCAGGTGGCTGGGGTGGTGGTGGACAGAGGCAGGGAGGGCAGGCAAACCGTAAAACTGCAAGATGATGCCTCCATCCGGTATGGGGAAGGGCCAGCTGGTAGGGATGTGTGACAGGCTGAGCTGGCAGGGAGAAGAGGCTGTGGGCCACTCAAAATTTGAAAATGGGCCGCATTTGGCCCCCGGGCCTGACTATGGACATGCCTGCCATAGTGCATCAGAGTCTGAATAATATGTGACCCTGAAATGCATCCTTATTTTCAAATAATGTCCCTGTGGTTTGGAGCTTTCCTTCTTATGATCTAGTGGAAACTTCTAAAGTAAAAATGGTTTTGAACTTCAGATTTCCTGGGTTAGTCAGTGAACATTCCACTGACTCTGGTGCTGTTGAGTGAGATCCTATATATTTGTAGGAGAAGAGAGGTTACCCATAGGTATATGCAGAAGCCCCCGATTTATCTTGTACCTGTAAAAAGGACAACTAGATCACCTGTCTTTTGTTCTTTAAGAGATATTTCAGTGGGCTCCAACTCTGGGTCCCTGCTAATATTTTTAAGATTCTGGATCTCTGATATTTTTTTGCTGTTTTTTAAATTATTGACATGAATGAGAAGTGAAAATGCTATGATATGGGACTTGAGGGGTAAACAGCACCCTAACTGTGTGGTCTATCTATTCAAAGCCTGTACAACAATCTTTCATCCGCAGTAACACATTCACTCAACCCTGAGAGTGTAATAATATTTCAGTCAAATTTTGTAAACCAAGCTGAGAGAACACAGAAAAAGAATATTCTAGAATGAAAAAGCTGTTCAAGCAGCTACAGAAGTATTTCTTTCTTCCCTTCAGCTCTGCAAAATGGCTGAAAGAGGAGCTGAAAAGGATGCATATATGGCAGAGTTACTTCAGTATGAGTCCTCCCTAGAACTTCTGTGATTGAAGAATCCACATGAAATCTTTGCCCTCCCAGCCTGGAAATAAAGAGGCTAGACACGTTTGTGGGATTAAAATTGGGCCACAATTTATTGGTGGGAAATTCACTCAATTCAACTGTTAAGCATCCCTTAAACTAGGGGGCCTGAAGGTAGTGCAAGTGGATCAGTTAATAATTCCTATTCCTAATATTATTAGAAGGGTGCTGCCCACCTGTTCAGCACCTTCCCAAAACCTGTGGTCTGGGCAGCCCTCATTTCTAATCTTTGAACCTATTTATACCTAACACCTGATGTTCCTAATTTCCTAATTCATTTTCTAATTCATATTGAGGGCTTACCGGCTCATCAGGGAATATTATTCAATATATTTCACCTGACTTAAATTTTCTGCTTGCACTACCACCCACAGAAAGGGGGCTACATAGTATGTTTCCTTTCCCCCACTGAGCCCCTAGCTCAGACCGAAGGCCCCCTACAGATCAGAATTTTTTAAAAATTAAATCTTAACCTAACCTTCGATTAATAGTTGCCCATTTTCTCTTTATTATTATTATTATTATTATTATTATTATTATTATTATTATTATTATTATTATTATTATTATTATTATTATTATTATTATTATTATTATTATTATTATTATTAACATAGGGTCCCATGCCTATAACTAAATGAAATGTTGCATGATATTGGACCCAGTAGTCTCAACATGAACAAACCTGTCTCTAAGATTCTTCAGGTCAGCTTTACCTTGGAGAATCTGCCACTTGCCTGACCACTGGGTCAAGTCATCTCCACCAAAGTGGTTCAACACAATGACAAAGTCACATCCGAAGCACCATGGAATGCAGCTTAATTGAACCTGTCCTAGCACATGCCTTCCGGTCTTCTCCAATTTAACATGGCCTTCATAGGCCCAGCCACCATGTGACTCAACACCATGGCAGGTGCTTACTCGCTCCCGATCGCCTCCATTTCAGCATGACCCTCATGGGCCCAGCCATCATGTGGCTCCACATCATGACAGGTGTTCACTCTGAAGCCCAGTCTCATCCATTTCAATGTGGCCCTCACTCATGCGTTGTCCCTTTAACATGGCCCACTGGACCAGGTTCCAGCCTAAAGTTGTATGCCATGTGTACTCAGCTCCTCACAATACTTACCGTGTCATGTCATTGTAGCAGCATTCCAGGCGTGATGAAAGAAAACAATGGCTGGAACCTAGCAATTCAGCTAAGCTGAACATAATCAAAGGTTTTGTGATATTCTCCTCTCCCCACTCTATAGTTTTGTGATATTTTCCTCTCCCCACTCTATAGTCAAGTGGCATAGTAGCCCATGGCACCAGCTGTGACTGCTTTACCACATATGTATGAATGAGTCCAACTTCAGCAGTCCTGATTCCCGACCTTTCGTATGGCCATTAAGAGGGGGCCATCATAATGCATGACCAAGTTCCTGTGCATAGATTTTCAGGTCACATTGATTGTTAGTTTTTCTCACTGTGGAGTTCTTTAAAAATGTCACATGTACCCAGGACAATACTTTCTTTCTAGGTCAGGGTATATGAGATGCGGTCCACCATCCATGAACAGTCATCCTCCCACTAAGGAGGTCCTGACCAATCAATCGGCTTTGGATTCCACCATTCTCTCAGTCACTTTAATAACTATATAAAGCACAATTGAATTGGCTGCTCTGAACAACTAGATTTCAAAGCTATTTTTACTGCTTTTCCAAATTCCCTATACTTGGCAGAATTATGTGATGTAATTTACTGTAAATGCCAAAATCACTGTCCAGTTAAAGAGGACACATCACGATGTGTGAACCACAAGGGTCTCAGATCTGTAATTCTGAATCCCATGTTGCATATACTTGAGATGCAATTGCAGCACTGACTCTTCCTCAAAGAGGAAAAATTTTTGAAGCATGAAAAAAGTTCCTACCACATTGTCCCTAGGGTAAATACATTATTTTATTGTTCATCTTAGGCAGGTCTAATAAATGCCATTTCTACCACAGATGTGTTTCTCCGTCCCCTCTATTCAGATATGTCCCATGTCTGAGGGCAAATGCCAAAGCCTGGGACCTAACTTTATAAATTTGGGGTCATACATTGCATAAAGCATGGGATATAAATTTCAATTATCAGCATTCAGCAAAAGAGGGCCCACCACTGAATATGAAATTAAAGGAGGGGGGGCTTGCAAACCGTTCCATGAAATTTCTGAAAGGCAAAGCACCCTTGCCCGTCTTAGCAAAGAGCAAGCACTAACTCCAAACTGCACTGTGGCAAATCACAGCTCATCTGAGAAAGTCACAATTCCTGCATGGCAAGGGGTTGGACTAGATGGCCCTTGAGGTCTCTTCCAACTTTATGATTCTATGATTCTATGTATTGTGTGCCATAAAAGCTCTGTTTGTATACTGGAGGGCTAACCGTACATATTTTGTGGGCATATAAGTTAAATAAATAAATAAATAAATAAATAAATTAAATTCATGTCGAGATGGTCAGGTAGGGTGGAGTCACTTATGATCAAGCTTAAATTTGTACTTCATCATGGCATCATAGCACCCTTCCTTTTCTATACTATGTGCACTGGTATGTTTGCTCACAATGTAATGTAACTTGCTCAACATGTTCCCACATTACCAACTAACTTGACTTAGATGCTGTAAGCGTATAATACCCTGAACCAAATTTTGGTCCCTAATAGTAGACAAGTTACATAGCGGCTTTGGCTACAATTCACCAGATTTGTTGGAAGAGGCAAACTGATTGTACTTTAGCAAGTCTTTATGGTTTATCTTGCTCAACAATGATCATTAATCAATAAGGAAAAATTCAACATACACTTATAAGAATATTTCTTCCCTTGTAACTGGAAAAGGTTAAGACCCAGCGACCAATATTGTACCTTCTGAAGAGCCATTAAGTGGCACTGACTTGTATCTATTAACTGAAATACCCATACCCTCTGATCCCTAACTTCTATCAATTCACCTGCATGGAAGCAGGCCTGTCAAAGAGCACTGTAAGCCTCTTCTCCTTATGGTGTATGTGGGACTTGAATACTTCACTGCAGCTCTCCCTCTGTTTCTTTCTCTGTCAAACTCTTCAAATTCGTTACATGATCCAATGTCAGTTTTCTGAGAAAAGAGAAGGAAAAGAAGTTCAAATTTTATCAAGGTGCATCCGTATTAATATAAACTAAAGGGAGGAATTACAGAGGGGAATGTAATTAAAGAGTCCCCATGTTTAAGTACAATGGTTTTCATATTCTAATATTGTGTTTAAACTGAATAATTTAATTGCTGTAATCATCCCACACATCAATTTAGAGGGTGGGATAAATAAATAAATAAATAAATAAATAAATAAATAAATAAATAAATGTTTATGAAGAACTTGGAGAGAGTTCAAAACAGATCTACTGTATATTGGATGTGGGTCTAATATTTTAGTCTTGTACTTTAACCTGATGGATTGTAAACTGTTGTCATCATTTTACATTTCAAATTCATAGGCTGGAAATAAATAGCTAACTAATTAAATAATCAATTGATTGCTTATGAACAACTTGGAGAGAGAGAAAAGCAGCTCTACAGGAATCCAACATATGTATACCATCTGACACATCCATGGTACTATGAACCACTTCCTGTTTGATTATGTATCTTGCCCAATGAACTCCATAGGCTACTGCAAAGCACTGCCTTGACAAACTTGCAAAAGCCTGTGTTCTTGGTTGACTTCTTCTCAGGTAATGTTTTCCTCCATGAAGCCCTGGAACATAAAGTCCATGTTCGTGTTGATAGAAACTTCCCCACGCTAAAGACTGGATTCCTTATCTCTGTCAGTCTTCTCTGCAAAACATATCTGGATTTTCTACTTACTGTTTTTCTGTTGGGAAGAGGGAAAAACATTAGATTAGAGTTAGACCATCAGCCCAAAAGACAATTTGTTCTTTTGTTTGCCAGACTACCTGTCCCTTCAAACTCAATAAAGAAGCATCTTTTAACGAACCAACATGAATTTTATCGTCTTCTTCCACACTTTGGGGAGCACTTATCTTTATAACAGAATCAACAGGTGCAAATCTGAATACGGCCAGAGTAGTTTTTTGCTAGATGGTTGTGGTATATAAATAAATAAATAAATAAATAAATAAATAAATAAATAAATAAATAAATAATACATGAACAAAGTTGCATTTACAGTCAAACTGGAAGCTTATTGTAAGCTTTAACTTGGTGACATCCTGTTCTCATTAAGGACACCTCTAAGGCCCTTATCCCACATCCCTTTAAATGCAGATTAAATTTGAAGATAAACCGTGTCCAAAAATGCCGTCCCAAGTTTTGAAGGGGAAAAAAAGAACCCCCCTCCCTTAAGCGAGGTTTCCAAGACTTACCGGAGAGGTAGGGAATTTTCTGCCTCTCTTAAAAAATCCACCTGAGGCAGACGTCATGGGACCGTGTAGATGATCCGGTTTTCTTTCTTTTTTTCCTGGGGCCAATTGGCGCTGTTTATTTATTTATTTTTTTAATTTCCCCCACCCTCCGAGCACCAGGAAGCTGGATCGGGTGCTCTTTGTTTTAATTTCTGCCAGCCAGCTGGTTCTTTTTTAAAATCCTAGTGCCACCTGCTGGCCATGGAGCTGAACTGTGCTTTTTTAAAAAACACTTTTGTACATGGGAACTGCTATCCTACATATTCAGTCACGTGACAGGAGGAAGAGGAAAAGCCGGACCTTCAGAATATCAGGATCTTCCCCAGGTGAGATAGCAGCTTAAGAGATAAATAATTATCATCCACTCATATGTGTTAAGAAGTTTTAATAATAGTAACTTATCTTTAAAAAGTAGGATGATGCCTGTTGCAACCATACTGTACTCACATGTAGAGATGGGCACGAATCGAAAATATGACATTTCGTTTTTTCATTTTTCGTTGTGGGTCCATTTTGGTTTGTTTTCATTTTTCATGATTTTTGAAAAAATTTTTGTTTCGTTTTTCATTTTTACCCACTTTTTGTGCGACTTAAAGCATTTCTGCGCGCGGACGTCCCCCAACACCCCAGACCAGAGGGAAAACACTAAAAAGATGATGCTGGCAGAGACACAGTATAGACTAGGTATGCAGGGAGGCTGCAAGGCGGCGGTGGGCATTGCCCAGGGTGTGAGGCAGCCGCAGAGTGACTGCGGGGCAGGGCAGGGTACTCACCGAGAGGTACGCAGTATGCACGCAGGGAGGCTGCAAGAGAAATCTCTTCTTTCTCTCCCCTAAGAGCCAGGCTTCAGCCAGCAGGAACACACAGACACACACCTGCCTGGCTGGCCTAAAGTAACGAGTCACGGAGACAGCAATCCCACCGTAACTCCCACCGCAGACTGCAAGGAGGATGGGGGCTGCCAAAGCTCTTTATTCCCTCTGTGGCTGCCACACCTACCCAGTCTGCAACCTGGGCATGCTATTGGTTGAAATTGTCCAAGAATTTACATGATCCCATCACATGGCTTGCATCCATCTTGTGGCTGGAATCCATTTTGTGTCATCCTTAAAGGGAAAAGAAAAAATATATTGCGATGGGAGAAAGATAAAAACAAACGTTTTAAGGACCGCAACCCCCTGGTAGGTAATAATTTCAAATAATTATCACTGTGTTTTAACGGATGTCCAGGGCATTTTAATACCCAAGAAATCAATATTAGGCATCTGGGAGCCAGTTTGGGTCGATGTCCCCTAACTCCCCTTAAAGGAAAAAAATACAGCAATCTGAGAAAAGACAAAAATGCACGTTTTAAGGACCCCAACCCCCCGGTAGGTATTATCAGGCAGAATAAATAATTATCGCTGTTTTTTTACAGATATTCAGGACATTTTTTAACATTTAAAAGCAGCTCATATCATTGCGTGTCGCCATTAACAAAAACGAAATGTAACGAACCTATTTTTGTGGTTCTGTTCGGTTTGTTCCAATTTCATCACAATTTTCGTTATTCGTTTCATTATGTAACAAAACAAATAACAAATAATGGAATGATTTTTTTTTCGTTTCGTGCCCATCTCTACTCACATGTATCAGTGAGAACAAATTACTCCATACCCTTACCTACACCAACTGTTATGGAACAGCTAACTTTAGGATAGAGTAATGTTCCTTTAAGAACAATGTATCCTGGATGTTGTAGTTCTAAAAAGCACGTTTTCTCTCTCCACCTCTTTATTGGTCACCAAGCCTAGGGAGGAAGTTTCTGGCTAGTGACCAGAGGGTTCCTTGTTCTTTTCAAATGTAAAAGCATGGTGCCAATCGTCATGTGTTCCTCTGCCAGCATCCTGGGGAAATCATTTCGTTTCTTACTGTTCTTGCTCCTGAGTTTTCCTTGCTTCTGAGCTTGCAAGCTAGCTGTAGCATTGTGTTAAATATTACAGAACTCTAAAACATGAATTAGCCTTTTCATTCTGAAATAAATTCTAATGTAAGCCTGAACTAGCTGTTGCTCATTTTCAGTTCCATGCAGCATAAGATAAAAGGGACCTTATGAATCACTCACTCCAAACTTTTCAAAATCACCACTCACATCTCCCCAACAGTCTTGTACATGGACTATTTACAATGCCTATTCATGCCCCAGGCTTTAAAGGTCTTGCTAATACAGTAATTGGGACAAATTAGCACAGGGGAAAAACAGAATGAACTCTCTTTAAAAGGCGAGTTTTGGGTTAGAGTCAGCAGTTTAAATGGTCACTTCATTGCAAGTGTGTTTAACATTTGAATCAAACCCTAAAGGTTGCACCCTTCTGTCTCTCCAGTTAGTTTATTTATTTATGCTGACTCTCTTCCTCCTCCTATTTTCATTTAAACAGGGGTCCTCAAACTTTTGAAACCAGGGGCCGGTTCAGTGTCCCTCACACACTGTTGGGGGCCGGACTATAGTTTTTAAAAATATGAACACATTCCTATGCACATTGCACATTTTTTCGGACCTTCCAATTAATCCATTCCAGAGGTCTGAAAAAAGGCAAAAGGTTTTTTTTTCAGACCTCTTTATAAAGTGCACTTTAAAGGCATGCAGTGCTGGAACACACAGATACCCAGAACACCCCCTGCAGTGCAATGCAAACATAGACAAAAGAAACCAGAAAGACTACCCCAGCCTTTTCCCTGCCAAAAATGCAATGGGGAAAAATGCTAACAAACAAAAGCAGCAAGAAAAATCCAGTCTGTTTTTCTCTGCATCGAAATGGACAAAGACTGCAAACATGTAGAAATGAAATCAGCAAGACCACCCCAGCCTTTTCCTACCAAAAAATCAGTGGATAAAAAATGCAAACAGACAAGCATAAGCAGCAACATAGTGTGGTTTTGATGGTGGTAACTACAATTACAGATTTAGCTAGCACCGTGTTTAGAAATCCAGGGAAGACTTTGATTTCTTTCAAATAAGAACAGGATAGGAATAATCCCTCCCCATTCACTCATTCACACTAATTCCAGAGCAAATCTGATAACTACATTAAACACCTGGGTGGGATATAAGGTGAGGAGAATGAGGCAAACCCCTCCAGCTGCAGCTTTGAGATGCTGGAGTTTATTCAGGTACCAGCAAACTTGACCTTCTGTTGGGAACTTTTCTTTGCAGGTGTGTCTTCCCCCCTCCTCCTGGGAACTGATGACCAAGGAGCCCCATCAGCTCCTCTGACCTCACTAAGTGCCCAGAGTGTCCTGCCTTGTCCGGTATCGCCCCCTCCCCAGGGCCAAAGACTCAGCAAAGAGGGTGAGCAGGAGGAGGAGTGGCAGCGGCGGCGCCTTCTTCCTTCAGTGCCCTGAGCCACTCAGTCCAGAAATGGGGGCTGGCAGAGGTGAGGAGCCCAGAGGGAGCCGAGCCCCTCATTGGTCAGTCAGCCAGCTGGTCTGGAGCGCTCTGATGAACTGGAGAGGGGGAGGGCCAAGCCCAGCTGGAGCGTTGGGAAAGACCGACTGGCTTGTTGGCTGGCGTGCATGCTTCCTGCTGGCGCGGGCTTACTTGCCCTGCCTGGGATCAGGAAGGAAGGGGGGGAGGGAGGGAGAGACAGGGGAGCCTGGCTGCGCAGCCAACCCCAGAGCAGTTTCCCTGCCCCCACTGCAACCCCCTCCCACGGGTGCTGCAAGGAAGCCACCCTTAAGCAGAAGGTGGAGGAAGAAAGGAAAGCGACAGTTCAAAGTGTGTGTATGGGGGGTAGATGGATTAAGAACTCTGGGGGGGGGCAATTATGGCCCTTGGCCATTGTTTGAGGACCACTGATTTAAAACAATCCCATTCCCTCCCCTCTCCTTTTAATTATTTTTTTTAATACCCCCTGGGCTGGCAGAAGCCCAAGCCCATTCTGCAGCAACTGTCGTCAGCCCCTTTCTCTCAGGGAACCATCCTGAGGCAAGGGAAAACAAAGCAGGTCTTCCAGTGAAAGTAGTAAGTGGAGGCCCATGACAGAGAGGCAGGGAGCTAAGGCCGAATGCCTTCTTGAAGGCTAGATCACAAAAGAGGCCTCTTACCACATGGTGAGGCCTTATGAAGATTCTGGCCCCTGCTGGGCAGCCCCTAGGCTGCACAAACATGATGCTAGCCTGGCAAGGGGCAAAGTGGCCCCACCCAGCATTATGGCTATTCGGAGCTTCCATTATGGGATAGTTTTGTTGTCACTTACCTTTTCTTATTGAGCTAGTAGCTCAGTCTACAATGTTACTTTTGATATCTCATTTCTTCAAGTCACTGATTATCTGTCAGATAACGAACCTGGGCACCAATGAAGAGTCTATCTCTACATTTCATTAGCCTTCCACAGGTACTTGCCACGGTCATCTAGTGGGCGTAACGTGGATCCCTTCTTCCAGAAAAGATCCAGTCCTTACTGTTCTCTCCACTGGATCTGGAAATCTGAAGAGACCCAGAGAATTTGAAAGAAGAAAAAAAGCAAGGAAAAGCCCTCCATGGGAAGCCCCCACCGGGTGGAGAATATAAGGGAGAGGATGAGGAGTTAGGGGGCACTCAGCAAGAAGGAGGAGAAAGAGAGGAAGACAGAAATCTGAGTGGACATCTCAGAGTGAATTGGAAGAAGAGGAAGACTCTACCACAAACACTGGCTCTTCGGTATCCAAAATTAGCTCTCCACTAGGCTGCTTTGTTCCTCTCTTTCTATTCCTTCCTACTGAGGAAGACCCTGAGGAGGCTGGCCCAGCCTAGAGTCATTCCTGAAACAAAGAAGGGTTTGGTTAAATGGGAGGATTTGTCATATGCTTATAATCAGCTATCAAAAGACATTGAAGAAATGAGACGGAAGGTCTGCAAGCCTCAAATGTGGATTTGTTGACTGTATGGGGAAAAGTGTGGTGGAGCTGACACTTCAAACTACAGGAAAAAAGATTCAATTTAAACATTAGGAAGAACTTCATGACAGTTAGAGCTGTTCGGCAGTGGAATATGCTGCCACGGAGGGTGGTAGAGTCTCCTTCTTTGGAGGTTTTTAAGCAGAGGCTGGATGACCATCTGTTGGGAGTACTGTGATGGGGTTCCTGCATGACAGGGGTTTGGACTAGAATAGCCCTTGTGGTCTCTTCCAACTCTATGATTCTATGATTCTATGACCCATCACTGGGGGGAGCGGGCAAACCACTGGCAAATGAGCTTCAACATTAGTAAGTGAAGAGTCATGCGTGTTGAGGTGAAAAATCCCAATTACGTTTATAAACGGATGGGGTATGAACTCAGTTCAACAAACCAGGAAAAGGATTTTGGTGTCCTGGTGGACAGCTCAGTGAAGGTGTCATCACAGTGAGCTGCAGCAGTGTAAAAAGCAAACTCAATGCTAGGGATTAGACATGGGCACGACTTGGCGAAATTCTCGTTTCCGTTTCCGTTCCTCGTTTCCGTTACGCAACGGAAATGGTAATGACAATTACACCCCCAGAACTCGAACTCGAACCGACAAAAGAAAAATTGGGTCTGATTTGTCATTGTCGTTCCTGGCATTGCAGCGATCGCGCGATGCCAAGCGGCACAGAAAAAAAGTTTTAAAAATAAAAAACCCCTGATTCCCGGCCAAAAAAGCAGGCGAAAATATGCCTGCCTGAGGGCACCTACCAGAGGGGTGGTTTCTGGGGGGGGGGTCCCCACTCCAGCCTTCCCCCCCTCCTGTCCTGGGCTGCTGGTACCAGGCTGGGAGGGGGCATCCTCGGCATCTCCATTTGCCATGCAATGCGGGGGGATCCAAAATGGCGACCGCAATATTTTTTCCAAAACCCACCGAAGCACCACAGACACGAAGCACCACAGAAACATGCGAAAATGAGCTATTTTAAATGCTTGAATTTTTACAGTAGCAGTGCCAGGACCCTGCCTGTCATGGAACCCAAATGTGAAGGGTTAAATGCTGGAGAGCAGCAGGAGGAGCCTTGTAGTTCAACTCAGCAGGCAGCTGAGTCTGAGGACGCAGCTGAGGGCACATCTCCTCCTCCTATAAGGGCTAGGAGCAGGATCCTGCAAAGGAGAACTAACAGGAGAGCTAGGGAAAGAATCTTTAATGATAGGCATAAAATTAGATCTGAAAGCCCTGAGTTCTAGCAGGAGCCTTGCCAGAGATATGGGTGTGCTCCCTGTTTTAGGATAAAGCTAGCAAGTTTACCCTGAACCCTCTGTGGGAGCAACACGTCACTTACCTTGCCACCATGTTCCTGTGTGTTCTCCTGACTTTGTTTCCTGACCTTGGACTGGCTTTCTGACTACGGCGTTCTCTGTTTCCTGACCTTGGACCAGCTTCCTGACTACGACGTTTCTCTGTTCCCTTGAACTTGGCATTTGGCTCTGTAAATTATTCTGGATTGACTCGGACTGTACTTTGTACTTTATCTGAATTACAACTAAAGTTCCAGGCAAAGAACTGAACTTGGCTTGCTGTGTGTTCTGTGTGCGGGGCTTGACAAGCAGCAGTTGGTTATTCTTGCAACAAAACGTCTCCATTGATTTTATTTTATTTTATTTTATTTTATTTTTTACACCTGCGCACGCGCAATGATGGGTTGGCCATGGGATGGGACCATGCAAATGTTTGGAGCCATTCCACCAATCGCATGACCAGGTTTGGCTGAGACTTGCTGGAACCAGGCTGGGAGGGGGCATCCTCGGCGTCTCCATTTGCCATGCGGTGTGGGGGGATCCAAAATGGCGACCGCAATATTTTTTTTGAAATCGTGGTCCAAAAACCCACCAAAGCACCACAGAAACATGCAAAAATTAGCTATTTTAAATGCTTGAATTTTTACAGTAGCAGCAGTGGGTTTTTCTTGCAACAAAACGTCTCCACTCCATTGATTTTATTTTATTTTATTTTATTTTATTTTTTACACCTGCGCACATGCTATGATGGGCTGGCCATGGGATGGGACCATGCAAATTTTGGAGCCATTCCACCAATCGCATAGCCAGGTTTTGCTGAGACTTCTGGATGTGCCAGAGAGGGCATAAAAAGCCCACCAACCCTAATCCTAATCCTAACCCTAACCCTAACCCATACACCAGTACACTGTGTTCTTAGTGGGCCAGAGGCACCCAGAGGTACAGCCCACTAACCCACCCTAACCTTAACCGTTACCCTAAGCCTAGCCCTTACCCCCTAACCCCATGCTCTGGGAAGTCAAGTCGCGCTAAATAGCGGTGGTAACGACAAACGACAGGACGAAACGACAAATTTTTGAAAAATTTCGCAAAAAACGAAAACGACCCGAAACGGACCCGTCCCGAAAAACGACAACTTGAAAAAAAAAATTTTCTGGTCGTGCCCATCTCTACTACGGATCATTGGGAAGGCTATAGAAACTAAGTCAACAACAACAACAACAACAACAACAACAACAACAACAACAACAACAACATCTTGTGGGATTTTCTAGATCCACATTGAACATAACACACCAGACACAGGAGTAATAAAATGAAGTTATATCTGGATTGGGGATGGGCATGAAACAGAAAAACTGTATTTCATTTCATATTGTAAGTAAAGATTTTTTTTAAAAAAATGTTACTTATGAAATGAAACAAAATGAAATGAAACACATTCCCCATGACACCACCACTCTAGCTGGTGTGGCGGGGGATTAAAAAGCATTGTCCACACCACCCCCATCCGATTTTGACAGCTTCGGTTCCAGCTGGGAGGTGGGGGGGGGTAGGAGGAAAGGAGCAGCCAGGCAGAAGTAAATTCCCTGCCTGACTGATCCTTTCTTCCTTGCCACCCCTTTCTCCCAGTGTGTGTTGTGGGAAGTGAGGCTGCCCACAGCCCTCCCTGTCCAGAAAACTGCCCTGGGAGGAGTGGGGAGCACACTAGAAGGAAGGTGACAGAGGTACATTCAAACAGAGCACTTTATTGCTGCTTCTGTCCTTCTTCCTTGCAGTCCCCGCCTCCCAACTGAGGCTTTTTGCCTGGTTGGGGATGGGAGAGGGAGTCACCCTTCCCCCATCCCAACCTGTCAAAAAGTCCCAGCTGGGAGGCGGTAGAGCAGCAGAGGAGGGTCTTGTTCTCTCCATGCTCCATTCTGCCTTTCATTCCCCGCCTCCCAGCTGGGGCTTTTTGACAGGTCAGGGTTTGGAGTTGGGGCACCCCTCCCCAACACACTAACCTGTGAAAAAGCCCCAGCTGGGAAGTGGGGGAAGGGTCAAAACGCAGAAAGAAGCAGCAAGGAAAAAATCCTGCTCCTTTCTGCCATTTGCCCCCCTACCTGATAGCTGGGGCTTTTTGACAAGTCGGAGTGTGTGTGGGGAGGGTTGCCCCCCTCTCCAAACCACAACCTGTCAAAAAGCCCCAGCTGAAAGGGTAAGGGAGGAGGGAAATTTTTCCCTTTGCTGTTCCTGTGCTGGGAGTATGGAGGTGATTAGGGAGTTAAGGCCATAGAGTAAACTCCCTGACTTGCCTCCACGCTCCCAGCACACTTTGCCAATTAACTACCCCCAGCCCCTTTACAGCTTCATAACTGTCCCTTTCCCTCCAAATCTTTCCAGATTTCAAGGGGTTCCCTAAAATTGCTTCAGGAAGGTACTCCTGCTACTTTGGAGCCCCAAGGTAAGTAAATTTTGATTGCATATTTTTAAAAATAATTTTTGATTGATTGCATATTTTTTTAAAAATGCACTCAAAAATTACTTACCTTGAGGCACCAAAGCAGCAAGGGTACCTTCAGAAAGGATTTTACTGAAATTTGGAAGCATTTGGAAGTAAGGGGGATGAGTTATGAAGCTTGAAAGGGGGTGCCCCTAGGGGGAAAAAAACTTCTAATTGGAATCATATGGGAAGAGATGGCAGCATTATCACTGGCCCGATCAGCTTCCGATTCCAATTAGAAAGTTTTTCCTAGGGACAGCCCATTTGGAGCTTCATAACTCAACTCCCTGACCCCCTTATCATTCCAAAGTTCAGGGGCTTTCAGGGAAGAGCTTGAGAAAGCTCCCCTGCCATTTCCTCTAGAATGAATCATTTCGTTCCAGAGGGAAAATGGTGTTTTGTTTCATTTGTAATTAAATGCTGCTTCTCCGTTTCTTCTTCTTCTTCTTCTTCTTCTTCTTCTTCTTCTTCTTCTTCTTCTTCTTCTTCTTCTTCTTCTTCTTCTTCTTCTTCTTCTTCTTTCAGAGAAGGTATCAGAAAATGACAAAGTCAAGATCTTGCAGGATTTCCAGATCCAAACTGATATGACAACTTGAACACAAGACATAGTAGTTATAGAATGAAGAAATGTCTGGATCATTGACATTGCAATTCCAGGGAATGCCAGAGTTAAAAATAAAGAATTGGAAAAACTAACAGACTAGGAAGATCAGGCAATAGAAACATCTCACTTATGAATGAAACACTCTTCAAGCATCCCTGTAATTTCAGGGGCTTTGTAAACAATATCAAGAAATTTCTCACAGTATTATAAGCAGTTACAGAGCTGTACCATCAGTGCTACAATAACGGTATTAGTAGGAACAATATATTTACTGGGCTGTTATTTAATAGATTAATGGGGTTTTGGTTAAAACTTGTATCTGTTACATAATACCAGTCAATACCAGTTTTTATAATATTGATTGACTGTTCCTGGTTTTGTTCAATAAAAACAACAGTTTAGTTGTCTGAATACTTTTGCTTTTCCACCTGAATTTTTGAAATGGATATAATTTTTGTAATATTTCTGTATATTGAAAGTGGCTGTAAATAGCATACTTTTCTTTTCATCTACATCTTTCTGCTAGATATTATAGAATCAGTTTGTAATCAGTATCAACAATTAATTGCCCTTACAGACCTGTTGCACAAGAGGTTATTAATTCTTCCTGTAGTCTGGAATCTTTCATATATTTTGGAAATTAAAGCTGTGAAGATCCCAACTCATTCAAAAAACTGAACATATTTTTCCACTCGATCCTATCAAATGCTTTCAGGGGATCAAATAGCTGCACCATGGACTGATTTCTGAAATTAACTGCATTGAAGCTGCTCCTGATTATTTCTCCACACCTTTTCTCTCTTCTCATTTTTTGGATTTCTAATTAAAACATCAATTTGAAACAATTAAGTAGGACTTTACATAGTGTCTGTGAACATTCTTAGTCATCATGGTGAATTTATTTGGAAGTTGAGTCATGGCAACTGGACTTCTTTTCTTGAGAGATTGAAATGTTTTGTTGCTCTTCCAAACAGCTTCGTCAGTCTGAGGAAAGCTAGTTGCAAGTCCTCCATGGCTTCCCTGACCCCTCTCTCAAAGATGTGTACATCCTCATATTTGAATGAGTCCCCTTTGTCCTTCAAGTGGAGGTGTACTGCTGATTCTGAGCTATTGCCTCTCCTATGTTGGACCATTCTCCTGTTTAATGGCTGTTTAGTTTCTCCAATGTAGAAGTCTGCAGACTCTTCACTGCATTGGACCACATATATTATATTGCTCCTTTTGCGTTTTGGTGTCGGGTCCTTTGGTTGGATGAGTCTCTGCCTTAGTGTGTTTGTGGGTTTGAAATAAACCAGGTTGTGGTGTTTCCAAAAATCCTTTTCAGCTTTTCCAACACTCCAGCCATGTAGGGAATGACCAGGGTCTTCCGTCAACTCTCGGTCTCAGGCCATAGTTAACAACCCATACTTTCTATGCTATCAAGTTGGAATTGACTTACAGAGAATTTTCAAGGTGAGATACATAGTATAAAGAATAGCTTTATGAGTTCCACCCCACAAGGTACTTTCCATGGCTGAGTGGAGATTTGAACCCAGGCTTCTTGCATCCTAATCTGTCAATCAATCCACACCACCACAATGGGTATCTAAAATTGTATAGGATATTACAATTCTGTCAGGGGTGAAAGAGACTTGGCCAATGTCTTCCTAACAATTTGGTAGCAAATTGATGGATGACTGACATGCATGGCAACCTGATGCTGATTCACATTTTGTGGATTGCAAATCCTTCTTTTAAAAGCATTTTAAAAATATCATGCAAAGCAAAATGTGTAATCTGATTTGGGATTACTTTCCCTTGTCTGTGTAAATACTCTGGACAGCTTGAAGGGTGGGGGAACACTCAAGTCACAAACCCTGTAACCTGCTTATATTAGTAGACAATATGGGGCAGATAAGAGGAGGCAGTCATGTTGCTCCCAACATCTCACAAGAACATAGGAATCTTCCTTATCTTGAGTCAGGCCATTGGTCAGTCTAGACCAGCACAGTCAATTCTGATGGACAGCAGTGCTTCAAAAGTTTCAAAAGGGTCCCCATCCACACCACCATCACCACAGCCTTTCCTGGCCATCACTGATATCTCATGGGTGCTCTTCCATTCATGCAATCATTAGGACTGGCCCTGCTTATCTTTTGCTAACAGGCAAAATTGGGTGTGTTCAAGGTGATATGATTGCCTAGTTAAGTTTTTGATTCCATGTGTATCCTACAGCCCATACTGCAGATGCACAGTCAATGCACTCTCTAATGAGGGTCATGTGAGCAGTTCAGGGTCTCAGCAGTGGTGAAATTTGCTTGACTCTTCAAGGTTTCATTCAGCCCATTATTTCACCTTATTGATTTCTCTGTGTATTTCAAGAGCTCCTTCATTTGTGGTAAGGTGTTTATCCAAGTTTGAGGTCTATGGGTTTGCTGCATTTTAAGGCAGATGTATGACAATTTTTGAATGCATATTGGACTCCAAGTTTTTGTTTGACAGCAATCTTGCCTTTTGAAAATTGCTCATTGTAATTACATTTGCTCACAGAAGAATTTAAAAGATAATGCTGATGCATTAAATAGTCTGGCATTTAAAGCACATATGCTAAATGTTAACCATATTTATCTGCTATGAAATAATACTCTGTGCTACTTTGCTTTTTTGATGATGATGATGATGATGATGATGATGATGATGATGATGATGATGATGATGATGATGATAGGTTCAGGTTGCATACTGCTTCATCCTAATCTAGAGCATTCTTTGAGCAATTTAAAACATAATTATGCAAGGAATGCTTTGGTCCCCAGAGAGCAGCATAATCATTTTACTGACTTCAAAAGAAGGGAAGGCTGAGTCGACCTTGAGCTGGCTAACCTGGAACTCACACCCTGAGCAGAGGCTTGACTGAAGTACTGAAGTTTAATCACAATGAGGAAACAATGTATTAACTCCATCCTTAAAGGTGTAGTTAGAGTTCTGCTGACAAGTTATTTCCCATCCACAGATTTTAAAAAGTGTTTTTTATTATTTTAAAAGCATACAAACTCAATATTAAAATCTAGCAAACAATATGCAAAACTACACAGCATTTTTGATCTTTGTATAACAAAAAAGATGACAGTGCATAAAAGAAATTGGTGCATTCCACATCCTTTAGAAAGTAGAATTTTCCCTGATGATTCCAGTGGTATGTGGATTGCACTCTTTATATTTTAACCTGTTGTTTCACTATAATGCTAATTGCCACTCTCAACTACAGATTTCTAAAAGCTTTGCCATTGTGAAATTTTGTTCACAATGTTACCAAAACACAAAGTTACCAAAACACAAAAAGTTAACAGAAAACCGGACCGCAGACTACACAACTACAAAACCACATAACTGTGAAAGCAAACTGTCTTAAGAGTCTCTATTACTTTTTAAGGGCTGTGTTTACAATAGCACTTGATCATGGCTTTACAGCGGGATTTACCAAAGAACTCTCCCTTGTGCTGTAGAGATGAATATCAATGGTATTAGATCCCACTTAATATCCCACTGGAATATTTCCAAGCACCATAAATGAGCCAGCTTTAAAGGACAGCTTTGCAAAATGTGTTTCTTTGTTCTCTTGAATGATTAACTTGGGGACAGCATGCTTCTTCTTCTTTAACTGTTGCAGAGGAGTGCTGATTAGCTTCTGACATTATTTTAGGGATAAAGGAAAGGAAGTGAGTTCATCTATGTGCATGCATGTATGTGTAGCCACTATTACAGTTACTTCAACAAATATAACTACCGACAGTGGTAAACTGAGCATTTAGCCTGGCAAGTGCACCCACAATTAAAAATATGGCTTGGGAACAATGGATACAACTGATGGAGAAAGAGAAGCTCCTCATGGAACTTTGGGTGAAATAAACAAGATAAATACTCCTTTCTTGCAAAGTTCCACTTTCGTTCAACTTCTCTTAGGATCGTGTCCATCTTCTTTTCTTGCAGTCCACAGTCATTCACTGGCCTTGCCAGAACCTTTACACAAGATACTAGCAACTGTTGCATTACAATATTTTGTACAACAAAAGAGGTCCAAAGAGTGCAATTCCTGAAACATTGGTATAACCACTGAAAATATTTTAAGGGAAGCAGCAACAATCTCATAATTATAAACTAAGGAAGAATCACAACAGCAGGCATGCAACAGAATCTCTTCTACGTTCTTGAACAGCTAGGTCAAAAGATCAACAGCAGGCTACTGTAAAACCCTACAAAGCAGAAATAATTATGAGATTACATACTATGGAGGTGTATGGGTTCACAACTCCCCTGCACATTGTCTTACACAACCCCCATTGAAAGGAAGAGAAATAGGCCAAGGCCATTGCTGTTAATTTCAGTTACACTCACATAAAGGATATCTAAGTGTTTGCGTCCAGTGTCTTTTTTTTTTTTTTGGGGGCAGAAGAACTGTTCTTCATTTCTTCTCTTTAGGTTCAGTACTTAAGTTTCTTGTGGGATGCTTGAATTCTCGGTTTTCTTCCTTTCCTGTAGAGATGGAACAGTGGGCTGAGTTGGATATCCTGGCCTACTGGTAGGAGAGCCAGTCATTTTGACCCGAGGTCACATTTGCACCTACGGCAGGGTTAACTGTGCATCCAGGACCTCCAGCTCTGGGAGTTGCATCTTCGGCAAGGGAAGCTCGAGCCTGCAAAGAATATTAAAAAAAAAAAAGGCACGGTCAATTTTGAAAGCTGGCTTCTCTTTTCATTAGGGGGAAAATGCTTCCATGGTATTAGACTGTTCTCTCTCAAGCGTAATGCAATATGGAAAGAAATAATAATAATAATAATAATAATAATAATAATAATAATAATAATAATAATAATAATAATAATAATAATAATAATAATAATAATAATAAATTGCTCAGACTGATTACAAACAGTGTCATAATGGAACTTGTGTCAGATCTATCATCTGCCCGTGGCAAGGAACTGGTGGGATCATAAGCCTGAAAAAGTAATTGAAAATGAGCATGCAAAATTACTTTGGGACTTCCGAATACAGACAGACAGGGTTTGGAGCATAATACCCCGGATATTGTGATTGTGGAGAAGAAAAAAGTGTGGATCATTGATGTTGCTATACCAGGTGATAGTAGTCACTGGAAAACAGCTTGAACAAATTACCCGATATCAGGATCTGAAAATTGAACTTCAGAGACTCTGGCATAAACTGGTACAGGTGGTCCCAGTGGTAATCAGCACACTGGGTGCAGTGCCTAAAGAGCTAAGCAAGTATTTAGAAGAAATTTGAGCTGACAAAGTCACCATCAGTCAGCTGCAGAAAACCACATTACTGGGATCTGCTCGCATAATTTGCCAATACATCACATAGTCCTAAACGCTGGGGAAGCATTCGACTAGTGATTGGTAATACAAAATCCAGCGTAGTCTGCTGTGTGATGATGATGATGATGATGATGATGATGATGATGATGATGATGATAAAGTTCTGACAACTTCCTGTGGCTAATAATAATAATTATTATTATTTTGGAACCACCAAAATATGAATTGCATAAGTCCGATGTCACCAGAGATGAATCAGGTTTTGTTTTGGGCCTTTGGCCCAACTGCCAAAGACCTACTCCCATGGGTTAAAACATCTGTTGTTCATGCCAATAACTCTTTTAACCCCCAGTCCACACCAGCACAAAGGCCCGTCCTGGTTAAACCTGACAAGGATTAAAGAGGAGCTGAACCACAAGCAAAGGAAAACTGGTGGATTAAAGCTATGCAGGTTAATTAACCTCAGATAGTTACTGGGAGACCTTTCAGTTTAGCTCACTTAAAAGATATCTAAGTGTCTGTGCCCAGTTTGTATGCAACAAACCAGAAGTGGAGTTATGGATGATGCCAGCCTTAATGATAAAATAAAAAGTTGGTGCATAATGCAGTATGAATTAGGAGATGAGGCCACAAAAAAAGAAGAATACAGCCTACTAGCATTCTTTCAATTTCTAATTTAATTTGACAAGTCTATTCTTTTTTCATAACAACAATACTACAACCTGTTTGCTTGTTTATATCCAACATTTTGGCCATATCCAACATTCAAGGATGCATTCAGAATAACTGAAATAGGAACAATAACACTGCAAAATCAATTAAAAATAAGCACACTGATAATAACAGCAGTTGAGTCAACATAACCAGCATTACTTAATCAATATTTATTTATTTATTTATTTATTTATTTATTTATTATATTTATACCGCCCCATCTTCCGAGCCGGAACTCGGGGCGGTGTACACTAAAAAAGAAAACAACAACAAGCACACATTAAAAAAATTAGAGGCAAAATAAAGATAGGAGGGTACAATACCCTCCACAAGGAGTGGCACGGGCGGCACCAAGAAGGAGGAAGAAGGGGGGAAAGAAAAGAAAAAAATAAACAAAAAGGTCGCCCACCATATGCCTCCTTGAAGAGATGTGTTTTCAAGGCTTTTTTAAAGGCGGGCAGGGACACTGCAAGGTGCAGCTCACTAGGTAGCTTGTTCCAGAGGGTAGGGCCCACCACAGAGAAGGTGCGGTTACGCGTGAGCAACTTCCGTGCCTCTCTGGGTGTGGCCACCCTAAGTGAGCACGCCTACGCCATTCTCGTGGGTCTGGACCCAGTTGGCCTGAGAGATACGCTCCGTCAGGTACTCTGGTCCCAAACCATGGATGGCTTTGAAAATCAAAACCAAGACCTTGAACCTAATCCAGTGGACAACGGGTAGCCAATGCAGGCAAGCCAAGACTGGGTTGATGTGCTCGAATCTATGAGCACCTACCACCAGTCCTGCCACCGCATTCTGCACCCGTTGGAGCCTCTGGAGAAGGGTCAAGGGCAACCCCACATAGAGGGCATTGCAATAGTCGATCCTCGAAATTACGAGGGCTTGCACGACTGTCCTCAGGGAGGACTCATCAAGGTACTGTCGGATCTGGGCGATCCTGCGGAGATGGATAAAAGTGGCCCTGGAGACCGCCATCACCTGGGCTTCCAGGGAGAGGGCTGAATCCAGGGCCATGCCCAGATTCCTGGCCCTGTCTGTAGGCTGGAGGGAAACACCCCCCAGACTAGGGAGGGGGCCATTGTACCCGGACGAGGGCGCCCCAAAGAACAGAACCGACATCAAGCGCACTAGTTGTTAAATATGCTCCATTATGTTCTAATGGGGAGAAATATAATAAATCAATTAGAGATGGCCTGTGTAATTTAACAACCCTTTTTGTTGATGGATAACAAATTAATTGGATAAAAGCAAAAGGTGAACATATAACTTGCTTACATTAATGTTTCCTAGTAGGGATGGACATGAAACAGAAAAACAGTGTTTCGTTTCATTCTGTTTCAGGGCCCCCACATTTCAATTCATTTCATCTTGTACGAATTTTTACAACAAAAGTTCATACGAAACAAAACATTTCATTATCTGCAGCAGTGGCTCCAAAGGCTTTGGCGGCAGCTAGGCCTGCCTGCCCAGCTGGCTGGCGGCAACTCTAGCAGCAGTGGCAGGGCGTGCTAGGCTGGCCTGCCCAGCTGGCTGGTGGTGACTCCGCCTCTGCCGGTGGCTGCAGCGACTTCGGCAGCGAGGGGGGGGCGTAGGCCAGCCTGTCCAGCTGGCTGGTGGGGCTCTGGTGGCAGGCATTGCAACGCAGGCAGTGGCGAGACTAGCCCTGCCTGCTGGCCCCTTGCCCTCTCCTGCTGCAGCAGCAGTGGCTCTGGTGGCAGAAGTGGAGGCTCCGGCTGTGGGCCTAGGCTGGCCTGCCAGCCACTTACCCTTTCCGGCCTGGCTAGGCGGTCTCGGCGGCATTGGTGGTGGCGGAACAGATGCAGGTAAGCCAGCATTTTACAGACGGAATGAAATTGTTTGTTTCAATGGAAAAACGGCTGTTTCGTTTCATCTGTAATGAAATGCTGCTTCATTGTTTTGTTTTGTTTTGCTTCACTTCGTTACGTAACAAAACGACAAAAGAGCATTTCATTTTTCGTTTCGTGCCCATCCCTACTTCTTAGCTATTGCAGATGCTAGTAAGCAAGAAATGTAAACAAAATCATTGGGAGAAAATGATAGTAGTTGCTTCTATGCAGTGTGCTGCTGCTTTATAGCAAGTTAAATAAACCAAGGCTTAGAATATAAATACTCATTAATTTCTCTCACTCTCTGAGCTGTGAGAGACACAATAATAATATAAATAGAGACGAATGAGGAGGTGAGATAATCATGTTAGGCAATACAATTCTGTATTGTATCTTCTTGAAGCATATCTTTACGTATATAAAGCATAACTTTATTAGGTTTCTATAACAAAAGTCTAACCTCAGAGAATTTTCTTTAGTCCTCTGATTCATCATATCTATTTTGTGAATTATTAGAAATCAATTTAAAATGTTTTAGGTAAGTATTATTGCAAAATATAAAGTACCAACTGTCTCTTTGTTTTCTGAAGTTTTAGTTAGAACCATGCCATCATATATTAACTTTGTTTTGATCTTCAAGAACATTTTTGTAACGGTTGCATAGTTTCATATGCTTAGTTTTCCTGTTAAATAAAACAGAAAAAGCAGACATCTTTTGACTACTCACTTTATGATACCAGGTGTGTGAGAAGTAGAAATACAAGGTAACTATACAAAACTCTTATAGAATTAAATACAGTCACCCTCGTATAACAAGTGGTTTGTTTAACAGAAAATCTGCCTAAAGGAAAATATTTCCAGAGATGGGGGAAATCGCTTAACAATTGCCTATGGGGTGAATCCGTACAGCAGAAAAACGGTCACAATTAGGACTTAATCCGTTTTCAATGCATTCCTATGGGAAATTTGTACAAAGGAAAATTTGAAAGGAGAATTTCATTTGGAACAAATTAATAACCTTATACAAGGTACCACTGTAAAGGGCATTTAAAAGTAACTGGATAATACATTATTATCCTAAAATAACATTGTTAGGTAAAAAGAATAGTCTTCTGTGATTTGCCTTGTAGGTATGCCATTTTGCTGGCCTTTAAGGGAAGACATACAGGACGACCTGACCAAAAACTGATGAAAGAGCAGGTGTATTGTTTTTGAATATGGCATATATTCCTCCCAGTCATGGTGCCTACTTGTTAACTGTGAACCAATGTGATGCAGTGGACTAAAGAGATCTGTGTTCAAATCCTTGCTTGCCCATAGAAATCTAGCAGGGATGCAGTTGCAACTGCAAAGCCACTCCATAAATATCTCATGCACTCTGCAAATCATACTAATAGGCATGACTACAGATGAATTTCTTTCATTCTGGCCTCTTTTGGGGATGGGGCGGGGTCCTCTTCAGGTATAGATCCTTTCAGGAAACCTAAAAGTAACCCACATCTTTAAGTTTTTCCACTCTGCCATCTGTGTGCTAGATCCAATTAAATCCCATAGATCCCTCAAAATTATTCAAAACAAACAATGAAACAAAGAAGCAAGCAGCAAACAAAAATGGGCATCAACAACAGTACACGAGAAACAGAAACCAATCACCCACAGAGTACTGTTCGTTCGCATTCATCATCACATCACCATCTTCGTCTATTTTCTACATATGTGAAAGTGAAACCCTCCTCCTCATAATCAAAATACGATGTAAACACTAAGGGTAATATAATCAAACTCTCCCTACTCAAATTCCCTCCAAACATGGGGGAATTGGGGGAATCTTTAGCTGTTATTCCTACCACTGTGATAGCTTCTGCCCAGAATCACAGGTATTATTCTAGGCAACGATAAATGTGGGAAATCCTTTCGAAAATGAAGAAAGGCAAAAAAGAGAGCAGGCAATCCAAGTAATCCAGAATGTAGTTCAAAAATGGAAGAGCAACAGCAGCAGCAGCAGGGGGAGGGAGGGGTGGGAATCTGCAATAGAAAAATCAAATTCAAAATGGAAGCCCAAGGAGCTCTCTCAGCAGCAACAGTGAACAATGATCATACGGCTAAAAAAGCAGCCACTCCAGTTTTCCAGTCCCTTTTAAATATTCAGGACTTTTTACCCACCTCTGAATTTTAATTGGCTACCAACAATCTTCTTTATGAGTCCCGGCATGCTACTGTTTGCTGTAATATCAAATGAGGTGATTTTGCATAAAATATCAAACCATGTTATAACAAAATGCGTAAGGGATCTTGAAGGTTGGTTTTTTTTTTTTTAGTCTCTTGTTGAGAACCCCCAAACTTCCATATTTTAGAGGATTTCTATTGCAAAGCCACAGAAGACTCCAGAAACAAGAGAACAGTTTTCTCGCCTTTTCAGGTCAATTCCACAGCACCATCTCTACCTACCAGGGTTCTGTAAGTTCTTGATGGCATAGGCAACAGGACCAGTTAATTAACTGAGGTTGAAGTGTGAAATAAAAAAACACTCAGTTTTATCTTTAACCAGAAAATGTTTCTGTTGTCAACTATTACTTCACCTGATTAAAAGAAAATATGATCATTAACTTGTTTTTTTTTTTAAATGTAAGCATTAACATTTAAATAGTACTTCTGCTACTATAATCACCACCAGTAATTATTGAAACACAAAGGGATTGGTTTCCCAAGCCTAACCTTCTGGATATAACAAAGTGAACAATTATATTTGACAGAGGGGACAACCAAATTAGCAACAGCAGCAACAACAGAAAAAAAGTGGGAAATACTATGGTTTAGGCTGGGCTGGGCTGATATGATTTTTTTCAGGTTGATCACATGACATAATGGAAAATGCAAGTCAGCCTGGAGCAGGGATGGCGAACCTTTTTGGCACCGAGTGCCCAAACTCAGTGATGGAGATGGCAGCGGTGGCAGTGGGGGTGTCGGGATCGGCAGCTGCAAGGGGGCAGGGGTGGGGGTGAGGGCGGGGGCAGTGGGGGTGTCGGGGTCATCTGTGGCGGCAGCAGGAGGGGCGCCCCTCAAAACACCGAGCCTTGGCTGCCTCCCAGAGTCCATCACGCCTCTCCGGGGCTGCGTCGTCTGCCAGCTGCCTGCAGGCCCCTCATCAGGTGACCCGGGAGGCGGCCGGAGTAAAGGCCCCCAGACACTCTGCGCAGCGGCAGCAGCACCCAGGCCTCTCCTCTCCTGCTGCCGCTTCTTCCCCGCCCCTCCTGCCCGTCTCCCGGCTGTCCACCCTCCCTCCCTCCCTTTAGTCCACCATCCATTTGGATCCTCCCGGTGGAAGATGTGTGTGTGTTGGGGGGGGAGATGAAAGAGGAGGAGCCCGCTGGCTCTGGAGTCGGGTCCGAAGCCGGTTTCCCATCGGTGATGGCGGCTGCAGGGGGCGAAGGTGATGGTGGCACTGGCGATGCGGACGGTGACGGCAGGGTTGGTCTGGCACGTGACATGCTCCCTGCTCCCCCTCCCCACTTCCTCTCCACAAATTCCTCATGGCTGGTCCAGCGGAGGGGGAAGTGGGGGGGGAGGGAGCATGCCGAGTGCCACCTTTGGAATGCGTGCCATAGGTTCACCATCCTTGGCCTAGAGTCCCCCCATGTGTCATTTTACCTCCTTTCCAGGCAGACGTCTACTTTTTCATAATATGAACTTTTGCATTGGTTCAGGTAACCCAAAATGTAATCCAAAAGTAAATTCATTCATTCATTCATTCATTCATTCATTCATTCAACTTTTATATCACCCATCTAGCCCTAGGGCTACTCTCGGCGGTTTGCAACATAAAATCGTAATATAGCAAAGTAACAAATTTAAATAACCAAAATACAAAAAATATAATATAAACATAATATAACTATATGAATCAACAACAATAAACTGAAATAAAACCTTAGTCCAGGAGGCTTAACCATCATATTGCAGCTTGCTCGGAAGTTTACTGAGCCCAAGCACTTGCTTGTTCAGAAGGTAACCAATGTGCACCTTACCAACAAACGGGAACAAGTGATGCTCGCACACTGATAACATGTCAACGTCTTTCACAATCACCATCTCATCATGGTCTTCATCAAATATGGCATCATTTAGCACAGTGGTGGCCAAACTTCAGGCCTCCAGAAGTTTTGGACCACAACTCCCACAGTCCCTTGTCATTGGCAATGCAAGCTTGGAATTCTGGGAGTTGTGGTCCAAGACAACTGGAGGGCCAAAGTTTGGCTAACACTGATTTAGCACATCCTGGTAGCAAGTGAATTCGTTTTGTTCTCACTGCGTAGTCAAACCCGGAGATGAAATCTGTAAATACTGTAGCTGCAATCCGGTTAAGGTCATCTGACTGTTGTGGATGAATGCAGGCTAGTTAACGAGGTAATTTCTTTCTGATCAGATCACTAAAGCCCACATAATAGGGATTTTTGCATTGATTCTATCATGGAACCTCCCACATCCATGCTTGGCATTTGGCAAGGATCGACGCTTTTGAGCTGTGGTGCTGGAAGAGACTCTTGAGAGTCCCCTGGACTGCAAGGAGATCAAACCTTTCCATCCTGAAAGAAATCAACCCCAAACGTTCACTGGAAGGACAGATTTTGAAGTTGAGGCTCCAGTACTTTGGCCACCTCATGAGGAGAGAGGACTCCTCAAAATAACATAGAAACCAGGGGCCAAGGCAGCAGAGAAACATCTGTTCCAAAAAGCAAGTAACCTGGGAAACAAAACCCATTATTACATTATATCTATACAGCAGACACTTCAGATCATGTCCCAATCATCAGCAGCCTCAGGAAACAGTCCTGATGAGAAAGAGATGCATCATCAGATTCATTATAACCATGCCCCAGACCTTTGGGATGAGGAAATCTGAATAAAATATAATACTTTTGTTACTCTCTTTTTGGGATCCTGCATCTTTCATATTTCAGATATTTTCTATTGTAACACCATGAAAAAATCCAGAATACAAAAGAAATCTCCTCTTTCATTGGTTTACCCCCAAATGCCATCATTAGTGTTTAACTAGTATGGGATGCAGTAAAATATTCTGAACATACTTCAAAACATATTTTTCTGCATTAATTTCCCAGCAGGAGTGCTCAAGCTATATGACAAATCTGGCACCAATGAAACCCTCTTTTTCATTTAGTATTTATCAAACAGCAGTATGATGTGTGACAGGTGGCCAGGACTTCTAGAAGGACACATATTGTAGAACAGAGCACTATCACTTGGGGGAAGCATCATACACAAGGCATGAACGATCACTCTCACCTGAATATATTGATTTTCCTCTGTGTGACCAGGGGCTTCTTGAGTACCAGTTGAATTCTTTGGATCCAGGTGGTTATTGGAAGGCTCCACAGAAAAAACAGGAAATAGAGGCCTGAGAAACCTGAACTCACTGTTGAGAGAACCACCTGCTAAGCACACCTCATAGTTGTAGGCTCGGGAAAGAGTACCAGAATCCATGCAGTTCCCTTGGGCGTGAGGTCCTGCTGGGATATTGGGTGCAGAGCTATAGAAATCCGTGAGTTGTCTCTTCTTCTGAATCTTGATAGCAACAAACACTAGTAGGGAAAAGAGGAAAACCAAGGAGATGGCAGCCAAGCATATGATCAAGTACGTCGTCAGGGTGTGCTCTTCTTCCTGGGTTACTTCCTCCTTTGGGACCTCTGCAATTTGCAGGTAAGGGTCAGAGAAGCCCTCCACCAGCAGAATCCTCAATGTTGTCGAGGCTGACTGGGGAGGATGCCCATTATCTTGGACAACCACAATGAGGTTTTGTTTCATGGCGTCTCGTTTAGTAACTGCCCTCAAGGTCTTCACTTCCCCATTGTGGGTCCCCACGGTGAAGAGACCTGGTTCTGTGGCCTTCAGAAGCTGATAGGAAAGCCAAGAGTTCTGACCAGAGTCTCTGTCCACGGCAACCACTTTAGTGACCAGGTAGCCAGCCTCTGCCCCTCTGGGAACCAGGTCATTCGAAGGGGTGGTGCTGTTCTGGAGGGGGTAGAGGATGAAAGGGGCATTGTCATTCTCATCCATGATCCGAACTCGGACAGTAGCCTCTGAGCTCAATGGAGGTGAACCTTTATCCTTAGCCTGGATGGTCACATGGAATTCTTTTATGTCTTCAAAGTCTATTGATCGGATGGCATAGAGGCTCCCACTTTCAGAATTAATGGAGATGTAGGAGGACACTGGGCCATCTTGGATCTTGCCAGGCAACAATGAATAGATCACTTTGGCGTTCTGCTCCGTGTCCAGATCCACAGCATGAACTGAGCCGATCAGAAGACCCGGAATGCTGTTTTCCCATAATTGCATGTCATAGAAAGACCTCTCAAATTCTGGGGGATTGTCATTGATATCAGTGATCTTGATGGTAATAATCAATGTTGAGGTGAGCTGGGGAGAGCCCCTATCCGTGGCTGTGACTGTGATGTTATAGTCAGAGACCTTTTCTCTATCCAGGGGCCATTGGGTCACCAGCTGGTAATAGTTGTTTTCTGTGGCTTTTAGCAGAAAAGGCAGGTTGGTTTCAGAGGTGCAACCAGTTCTCCCGTTGTCTCCAGAGTCTCGGTCTGTGATGCTGAAGAGGGCCACCACAGTGCCTGGAACAGAGTCCTCTGGTAATGGGCTGGTGATGGATGTTATGATCACCTCTGGGGCGTTGTCGTTCTCATCTTCAACTTCCACAATGACTTTGCAATAAGAAGAGAGCCCTCCTCCATCTGTGGCTCTGATGGTCATTTCATAGTTACTGTTCTCTTCATAATCAATTCTTCCTCCAACAGTTAGTTCTCCAGTATGTTTGTGTAACTTGAAGGATCTCTGCACACTTTCTTGTACTTTGCTAAAGAAGTATGTGATGTGAGCGTTGGAACCAAAATCGCTGTCAGTGGCTTCAACTTTAGTGACAAATGCATCCAGGGGACTGTTCTCCATTAGTTTTACTTTGTATATAGATTGCCCAAACTGGGGCACATTATCATTGTTATCCAGGACTTTGATGATTATTTGTGCTGTCCCAGTTCTTTGTGGGATCCCTCCATCTACAGCTGACAGAATAAGAGAAATCTGTGTATCCAACTCACGATCTAAGGCTTTTTCCAGGACAAGTTCTGCATATTTGCCACCATCATTGTGGCTTTGCATATCCAGCCTAAAATGCTCATTTTCACTAAGAGTGTAATTCTGAATAGTATTTTCACCTTTATCATAATCTTGAGCTTCCTCCAAAGGGAACACAGTGTGTATGTGAGTCTGCTCTGGTATTTCAAAAATGAACTGGTTTTTAGAGAATTTGGGAAAGTTATCATTCACATCCTCTACTTCAATCTCGATTCTGTGCAACTGCAGTGGATTTTGCAGCACAATTTCAGAAAGCAGAACACAAGGGTCCTTCTGGCCACACAGAGCTTCTCGGTCTATCTTCTCCTTCAATAACACATTCCCAGTATGAGGATCCAGCTGGAAATACTGCTTGGAGCCCTTAGAAACCAGCCTGGCTTTCCGAGCAGACAGCTCTTGCACATCCACTCTCAAATCTTTTAGCACATTAGCCACCAGAGACCCACTTGTCTTTTCCTCAGGCATCAAATAATGGATTGACTTGCAGATGGCCCCACAAATGCAGAGAAATAGAAAGAAAGATGCAACTTGCCTGCTCCTGTGATGTATTTCCATTGTTCCAGATTCTTATAGGATAAAGCAACAGCCAGGGCACAGCTGAAGCTGCTGTAGTTTGTTCCAATGTATTTCAAAGGAAAAGACTTCCCTTTGAAAAGATTATATGAGATTGCTGCTTTTTTCTTCATAAATTTCTGAATATTCTGTTGCCATATGGAGTTCTTCCCTTTCCTCTTCAGATTTCTCAGCCGCTGAGTCAGGACTTCCAAAAGTGCTGTGTCTCCGTGAGAGCTTATGTGGAGATAGAGCACCACCTTGTGTTTGAAGTCCATACAACATCTATGCTTGTTGCTGGTCATTTTACTATTTATGTGCTTCAAAAATTCCATACAAAGGATTACATTGAATGTCTCAACTAGAGGAAAGCCATTATTGAATTTAACCTAATGATATGCATGTTTTGAGACTGAAGTGTTCTGGTTAGTAAATATAAGCATCAGTAATGCTTTACATTTTGTCTGGTTGCTGGATAATATGCACAATCCAGCATGAGAAATCAGCACACTGCCAAGACAATATTAGTGTTACAGTACTCCCTGTTTATTGTGGGGGTTTGGTGCCAGATCCACCCGTGATAAAGGAAAATCCATGAAATGCAGACGCCTGAGGAAACTGACGTTGGATTGCTTCTGCCGGCTGCGTTTCCAAAGAGAGATTTTTAACCCCCTCCTGTGGCACCTCATCAAACTGACCTTGGGCTGCACGGCTGCTGTTTCCAAAGGAAGGTTTTTAATCCCCTTCCAAACTCTCTTTGGAAGCGAAATGCAGATGCCTCAGCAAGGGCTGCTCCTGCCAGCTCCGCTTACAAAGAGAGGTTTTTAAACCCCCCCCCTCCTGACACCTCAGCAGACCTTGCTGCCAGGAGCTCAAGGTCTGTCTGCTGAGGTGTCAGGAGGGGCTTAAAAACTTCTCTTTGGAAACAGCAGCCCAAGGTCAGTTTGATGAGGTGCCAGGAGGGGGTTAAAAACCTCTCTTTGGAAGCCTGCTTCTCTCAAGGAAAAAAACACTGATATACTGAGACCATAATATATGAACTGCATTGTGACAGGGGACTACTGTATCTAATTCTCTACCTAACAACATTCTCCAAGGCCAATATACAATTGCTAGTCCCAACTAAATCAACTGCTTTATGTAAGTTACCACTTATGCAAACCTCAATGAGTTGGTGGGTCTACTCTGTTTGGAACTATTGGTAGGATACTGGCCCAACAGACTGGGTGATATACCTAATATTCATTCTGCCTTTTGATACTATGGGTGAACAACCAGAGGTCTCAAAAGGCAGTTTCCATATACCTTAAACCCACCGAGTTCTTACCAGCTCTGGCTGGAGAAAATGGAAGGCTACTTCTATTGTAGAACAGCCAGGGCAATTTGTTAAATCAATGTGCAGATGGCTCAATATCTTGTTTCAGGGCAAGAATTAAACCCCTTGAAGATTACCAAGTGTCACTGTTTGATTTTTTTTCCAAAAAAAAATTGGATGGAACAATTAGGGGTTCTGGGGACTTCAGGACCTGCAGAAACAGATGAGTGTGTGTTTGCCCTATAGGGCCTGATTATTAAAGATCATGGTGTTTTTTTTCTCATTTTAACCTTTTTTAAGCAACCCCAAAAACTTTTTAATGCAACCTTCAAAAAACCCTTTAAAATATCCCTGTAGACAAAAGTACCACCATATTTTACCTTTAAAATCTTGCCTTTTTGCATGGAAATATTTTGAAATAAACAAAACTAAATTTAAATGTAAAATGTAATATAAATTTAAAATAAAATGTTTTGCACAAACACTGAAGGGTTGTTTCTTATTTTGGTAATGTTGATAATTTTACAAGGTGCTGGTCGTTTTTTCTCCTACAAAGGAGCAAACAGCCACACAGCACTCACCTTCCCATTTTTAAAAGAGGGTGTTTCAATATGTTGTCCCCCCCTCCCAATAAAATGCAGATATCCACAGCTTATCAACATGTGCCTATATCACCAGTCTAGCCATGGTTTTCCATTTTTCTGCACTTCACCACTGCCGAAGTACAGTGTTTTCATTCTGTTAGTTCAAACAGCAGCATTGCACTGTGCTGTATGAGACTGCGACCCAGTAGAAAGCCAGAATGACAAACACTGTATGAGCACCAATATGTTCTGAAACCTCAATTAAAAATGGATACGGGCTAAAGAAGCAAAGGTTGAAGAACCACCAAACCCCCAGGGCTAATCCTTAGTACTGTTGGCAGATAGGAAATAAGGATCTAAACCAGTGGTTCTCAACCTGTGGTTCCCCAGATGTTCCTGGACTGCAACTCCCAGAAATCCCTTCCAGCACAGCGAGTGGTGGAGGCTGCTGGGTGTTGTGGTCCAGAAACATCTGGGGACCCACAGGTTGAAAACCACTGATCTAAATGGAGGTCATCTGAGTGCACACGGTGTGGGACTATTTTCAGGGGAATTAATGGGGCAGGCAAAGCCTTGAACCTAATGTGAGCAAGAGCAGAGGCTAGTCCACTCCAATTTAGATGTACTTATCTTCTTATCTTCATATTTTACACAGGGCTTATCTTGTCAAGTGTGACAAGTCTAGTGGGAGATACTATCTGGGTGAAACCACTCTGCCAATGGAATGAGGAAAATGGCCGCCTTCCCTCCCATTGTGGCCTCTGTGAACCATGAAACCACAGGGTTAGGAGACTCCCCTCAAAACTATTTGTGGGCAGAGCTGCAGCTGCAGGCAAATGCAAACCACTTCTGAGTGCTGTCTATCTGGAAAATTCTGAAAAGGATTGCCATAAGTCAGAACTGACTTGATGGCACATTATTATTATATCCCCCTTTTAAATGATGCTTCTTACGCCCAAGTGTTGTTTATGGCCCATTAAAAATTCTCTGATTTATAAAAATGGCACAGTATCGTGCACAATCAATTCCTGATTTTGACTGTTCAGGCAAGTGACACATTCTCCATATTATTCCTGAATAGCTGTAAGATTTCAGGAATGAAAAGGCACTGCTGTCATTTCCTACTAAATCAAGTCTTTTAAAAAAAGTGACTAAGTAAAAAAAAGTCCTTCTGGGTATCAACAGAAAAGTAAGTATTAAGTATTACAAAGTAAGTATTACAGTTAGTTCTGGAGAGCAGTGAAGCCAGTAATTTACCAAGCATCCCACAAAGAAAAACTTGGTAGAAAGAAGATCAGGTGTGTCTCTGACAGGTGGAAGTTTACAGAGGAGTAGGGAAAGGGCCACAAGGTTAAAAACAGAAGCCAACATAGAAGGAACAAGAGTTTTCAAGAATAAGTTTTGAAAAGCAGGAGTAAGTAGAAGAAACAGATACAAAATGTGACTCATGATTAAACAAAATGCACTTTCAAAGCTGCACTAAACCTTATTCTGGTGCTATTTTTTTTGATGTTGCAGAACATTGTATAAGAGCACAATGTACATATAAATAGCTAGTGGCTTATAAGTAGCTGCAACTCCTTTTCATACTTGCAGTATGAAAAATAAAGATGCTTGGAACAAGGTGGCCAGGACAGAAATGCACACACACAGACTGCTTTAAAACTTGCAAAGAAGAAGAGAGAAAAATATTCCTTCCCTTGAATACAGCTAAAATATATACAATAAGGATAAATAATATAATTATTGTGCTCACCTGTTCCTGCTCTCTTGATTCTTTATTCTCAACCTGATTAAGAATGCCTTGAGAATCCAAGGACGTGCCATGGATCACAGGAATGTTTGGATCCCCCATAGAGAAAACAGGAATGAGAGGCCGGAGGAATCGGAACTCGCTGCTTAAGGATCCACCCGTTAAACAAACGTCATAGCGATAATTCCTGGCAAGGGATCCACTCTGAGAATCAGAAGAAGTCTCAGGAATATCAGGTAGAACAGGAGGGATTTGGGACGTTGTAGCAATGAAACATTCTCTGGTGCCTTTCTTGTAGATTTTGAGAACAATAAAGGAAACCACAGATACTAGAAACAGAGTTGAGACTGCAGCCAAGCAGATCACCAAGTACATAGTCAAGGATCCCTCTTCTTCTGGATCCTGTTGCCTGACATCGACCATCTTCATATATGGATCAGAAAAGCCACCCACTGGAAGAATATTGAGTGTTGTCGTGCTAGTCTGGGGAGGGACCCCATTGTCTTTGACCAGAATGATAAGCCTCTGCTTGCTTGTGTCTCGCTCATTCATGGCCCTCCTGGTTTTCACCTCCCATTCTGGGCTCCTATGCTGAAAAGAGTAGGATCGGTGGCCTTCAGCAGTTCATAGGAAAGCCAAGAGTTCTGTCCAGAATCTCCATCCACAGCCACCACTTTGGTGACCAAGTAACCAGCCTCAGCTGTTTTGGGAAGCAGTTCATTGCAAGGGGCTGTGCTGTTCTGAAGGGGATACAGGAAGAAGGGAGCATTGTCATTTTCATCCAGAATAAAGATTCGAACAATTACTTCTGAGTTCAGGGGAGGAGTTCCACCATCCTTTGCCCTCACTGTGACTTGGAAGTCTTTAATCCACTCATAGTCCAGAGATCGGAGAACATATACATTTCCAGTTTCAGAGTTGACTGAGATGTAAGTGCCCACAGGGCCATCCCCAACCTTCTCAGACAAAACCTGGTAGCTCACTTTAGCATTCCTCTCTGTGTCCAGATCAACAGCATGGACTGAGCCAATCAGCAGTCCTGGAATATTGTTTTCCCACATCTGCATTTCATATAAAGCCTTTTCAAACACTGGAGGGTTGTCATTGATATCTGAGATTTGAAAATTAATAACTCTTGATGAGCTGAGCCTAGGAGAGCCCCGATCAATGGCTGTGATTGAGACATTATACTCCATAACCTTCTCTCTGTCTAGGGGACTTTGGATCACAAGCTGGTAATAGTTATTCCTGGTGGTTTTTAATACAAAGGGCAAGTTCATGTCTACAGAGCAGGCAGTTCTTCCATTGTCTCCAAAGTCTTGGTCTGAGACACTGAACAAGGCCACCACTGTGCCTGGAGGAGCATCCTCTGCTATGATATTGGTAAGGGATATGATGGACACCTCTGGGGCATTGTCATTCACATCTTCAATCTCCACATGGACTTTGCAGTGCCCAGAAAGTCCTCCACCATCAGTTGCTTTGATGTTCATGTCATAACTGGTTTCTTTTTCATAATCCATTTCTCCAAAAACAGTGATCTCTCCAGTATCTTGATTTAACTGAAATAAACTGTGTATTTTTTCAGGCACTCGATGGAAGGAGTAAGTGATCTCTGCATTTGAGCCAGAATCTATATCTGTGGCTTCCACTCTGGAGAGCAGAGTACCTGGAGGGCTGTTTTCCTTCAGCCTAGCTTTGTATTCAGCCTGAGAGAACTGAGGAGAATTATCATTGATGTCAAGAACATTAACCTTTATTTGAACTGTGCCTGTTCTCTGTGGTTTACCTCCATCAAAAGCCAGAAGTGTCAGTCCAAGATGTGGCTCTTTCTCTCTGTCTAGTGGCTTCTCCAGGACAAGATCCACCAGTTTGCTTCCATCAGGATTGCTTTCTACACTCAGATGGAAATGCTCATTGGGACTGAGGGTGTAGTTCTGGATGCCATTTTGTCCCAGGTCCTCATCTTGAGCAGACTCCAGGGGGAATCGTGCATTTATGGGGACATGCTCAGGGATGTGAAGTTCAAATGCATTTCTAGAAAATTTGGGAGCATTGTCATTCACATCTTCTATCTTTATGTCAAGACTGTAGAGCTCTAAAGGGTTTTGTAGCACAATTTCGGACTGCAGTAAGCAAGGCTCAGTCTGTCCGCACAAAGCTTCTCTGTCTATTTTGTCATTGATCAGCAGACCTCCAGAACTGGAATCAAGGTGGAAATACTGCTGACTGCTTTTGGAGACCAGCTGGGCCCTGCGAGCAGATAATTCCTCTATCCCCACCTTCAAATCCTGCAGCACATTTGCCACCAGAGCACCCTTTTTTCTCTCTTCAGGCACAGAATAGCGAATGGAGGCAAACATTACTCTCAACAGGGAGAAGAGAAACAAGAGATACAGACCTTGTTTGTTCTTGAAGCCACCTCCCATCTCTGTAGTGTCTTCTGGCCAAAATTCTAATTTTAATTCTGTGATTATTTCTGCTAGAGCACAAATCCTTCTTCTTCTGCCAAATTCAGTGCTCTGTTTCCTTGAATATTATGTTGTCTTACGAGAGAAAGATCCTGTGTCTGTCTGGAATCAATTCGGTATGCTGTTAGCTCCCAAGATCTTGCTCCAAAGGAAATCTGAATGATAATGCATATGTTTGGCAATACTGCCACCTTGTGGTTCATTCACACACAAAAAAATCTAAACACTGTAGCAATAGTAGCTTGGTAGAGATGATGTTTAGAAAGAATGCTCATTCATTTCATTAACTTAATTGAGATTCATAAATGAAAGCATAATTTTGTCAATAGGCAAATAAAGAGGGGAAATGATCATAAAGAAAACAAACAAATCTATTTAGCAAGGCAAAGCTTGTTTGCAACCTCCTGTTCTTCCCACTAGAGGCAAACATCAACATACTATATTGGATTGTCCCAAAAACAATCATTTTAAGAAGTGACTGAAACATTAGAATGCTTAAGAATGCTTCCCCCCTCCAATATGCAATGTGGGAGAGTGATAGAGACTATGTGATTTCCATTCGCTGCAGATATGGGCTGGAGGGGTCTTGTCATACAATCCATGAAGGGTCTGATTCCCATATCCTTTTCAGACATTAAGTGGGACAAGGTGCTAATGTGCAGAAAGAGGGATGGAATGGCTAGCAATGACCCCATGTATTAACAATCAACCCACTATTTCAGAAATAGGCTCTAAAATCAGTTCACATACATTGTCTTTTAAATAAGAATAGGCTAAAACAGTGTCTTCTGATTAAAAGATTTACCCTATAATATATGCAAAGATCTTGAAATGAACAAGAAAATTTAAATGGGGTAAGGGAGATTGTACTACAGAATGGCTTCATTTAGGGAAGAACCCCAGTTTCACCCCTCAAGCATTATTAGTCCAGTAAAGGTCATGAGAATAAGTAAGGAGTATGTATTACTTACTATACAGTATATGAAAATGTGGCACCATTGCTAGTTATGCTATTTTCAGAATCATAGTTATATCCCTTCTTATCTCTAAAACAAATATTTTGATCATGGGCAGAGGAACATTCTTGTTGAGCCCTTAGTTTGGAGGTGGCAGAGAGGTGGCACTTTGGTGTCAATGTGCGATGGCTGCACAATGGCTGAATGTACAACCCCAAAGGCACTTCTGCTGGCTCACTGCATAACTGGTCATGTTGGGGATACACAACTGTGTGTGCAATTGCATGGTGTAATTGCTTACTGCGTGGTGTAACAGCCAGTACATTTATGCCAAAGCAACTTTACATAAACAAGGTATTGGCCAATATGAAATACAGTACTCCCCCGTTGATAGCGGGAGTGAGATTTTCATCCCACCTGCGATAAAGGAAAATCTGCAACTATGTGGACATCTTTATCTGCGGGCCAGGCCAGGACTGGCAGGCCAGTGTGGGTCCTCCTGTACTCACTCCAGGCTTGTTGCTGCCTGGAATAAACCTCTGGCAGTCTTCCCAGGCCCAGCAAAATGGAAGAGACTTCCGATGGACCAGAAGTGACTTCCAGGCCATGCAATGGGCCTGCGCTGGGTCTCTGGAGCTTTCCCCAGGCCCATCGCTGCCTGCCCACTCCCCTGCCGACCGGCCGCACCTGTGGTTCTGGTAAATGCGCAATACACTGGGACTGCAATATATGAAGTGCAATGTGGCGGGGGACTACTGTATTCAGTTTTGAATGACAACCATTCCAGGCTATTCATATCTCTAGGAGACTTATCAAAGGAGGTGGAGAGGAGAGAGCTCAATCCCTTTTCATGCATGTCACAGGCAATTGCAATATTCATATTGTAGTTTTAATGGCAATATCTACATTCCACGTCAATGACAACAACTAGGCTGAAAAGCATTTGGTTATTTTGCTTTTATATGTGCAAATATTGTATGTCTATGTCTATATAAATAGATTTTTTTATTTATTTGATCTAATTACAGTATTGTCACTTCACACTGCAACATATGATTTTAAGTGTTTTGAGTGTTTTGTGTGTGTGTGTGTGTGTAAGCTTGCTGCTGCCAAATACTGTTTGTTGGCTCTTATTTATTAGTTATCTGTTTTAGCACTGCAGTGGCAGTCACTCAAAGGCATGCCCAGATGGGGTAAGTTTGAGGGGTTCAGTTTGCACTTTAAAAGGCTCTTATTTTTTAGTGCGGTCTATTTTATCTCTCACTTGAGTGATCCTTCTCTTCGCTTTGATCAACGTTCCCTCCCCTTGAGAAGGGTCAAGAGGGGTCTCTGGATTACCTCAATTTTGATCAATGATGCTCCCTTTCCGTTCCCCCTTCCCACCCTTTTCTATAGCTGTCATTCAGCAAGCCACAAAGTCTTTCCTTTTTTTAAATACAATACAGTACATTACTTGGGACAAAGCAAAAACAGGCAACTAAAACAGCTGCCTGGGCTGAACTTGGCATGACAAAGCATGATCGTAAAAAGAGTGACACGCAAACATGGCTTTGGGCAGACCAAGTCAAGGTGATGGTCCATGAGAAAAAGCAGCTCTATCATGTTTTTCTAGCTGAAAAGACAGCTGACAACTGGCAGAAGTACCACAACCCTTGTTGAAGTGCAAAGAAAGCAGTGGCAAAACAAAGTCCACACACTTTAAGGAACTGTACAGAAACCTTGATATGTGTGAAGGTGAACATGACATCTACCAGCTAGTGAAAGCCCACCACAAAAGGAGTGAGGATACTGAGAAATTCCACAGTATCAATTATGAGAATGGAAAGCTGATCAATGATTTTGTCAAAGCAACAAAGCGCTGCCGGGATGACTATGAAAAATTTTCCATTGAAGAACTCCTGCACCCACCCACCCAGATCCCATATGTTCCCCAAGTCCAAGGGCTTGTGCAACCTATCACATCTAGAGATGGGCACGAATTGAAAAAATGGAATTGAAAAAATTCATTTCATTTCATTTCGCTTTCCGGTTCAGTTCGTTGTGTTAATTATGAAATGAATTTTTAGAAAAAATCATTTTGTAATTTGTTTTAGTTTGGGTTTGTTTTCTTTTTTTTTTTTGAACCCCACCGGTCAGGGTTTTTTACAATTATTTTAAATTTTTTAATATTTTTTAAATCCTGCTGGCCTGTGGGCCAGATCAGGTTATTTTTTTTATTTTTATTTTATTTATTTATTTTACTGCCAACCATGTGGCCTGCCTACCAGCTGTAGCGCGGACCAGTCAGCATTTTCCCCCTTCTGCCAGCCCGCAAGTCAGTTAGGCGACCTGTGGGTCGGGTCGGAGGCCTGCAGGTCAGTTCTAGTGCTCGCGGGCTGGTTTGGTGGCCCATGGCCCATTCGGTTTTTATTTTTTAAAAATTTTAAAACAATTTATCCTGCTGGCCCACGGGCCAGTTCGGCAACCAGCGGGTCGGGTTCGGTGCTCGCAGGCTGGTTTGGCAGCCTGCAGGCCGGATCACATAATTTTATTTTATTTTATTTTTATTTAATTATAATTTTAATTATAATTATAATTATAATTATAATTTACTGCCGATCACGTGGCCCGCCCACCAGTTGTAGCATGGGCCCGTCAGCTTTGTTTTTTTTTTTCTCCTGCTGCTCGTGCTACAGCCAGGAGGACCGGACCAGGACCACTCCACCCAGGTAGGAGACACAGGTAGAATGAAAAATGAACCCAAATGAAATGGATGTTTCCGTTTTCATTTCTCTTAGAGGGGGCAGTTCGTTACTTGTTTCGTTACATAACAAAACAAATAATGAATAACAAAACGAACCCAAAGTTCATTTCGTGTTCACATCCAATGGAGTTGCCATGAAAATGAACCAAATGAAAACAGACCAGATGATGTGGAAGTCGCAACCCTGGAAGCCCTGCAACTGGCTGGGGTTAGTCTAACTAGATTGCATGAGAGAAGAAGATACCTGATTATTGGCAATGTAGCACAACAGTACCAATCAGGAAGAAAGGGAACCCTGTTGAATGCACCAAGTTCAGACCAAATAGATTACTTTCACATACTCTTAAAATCTTTGAGCGACTCATTGACACATGAATCCGCAGCATAGTTCAACTAAGTGTCAACCAAATTGGCTTCGTCAAGAACTGTGGAACAGAAGATGCAATCAATGCTACCTGCCTGTTATCTGAAAAATTACAGGGAGAAACCAGTACATGCAGCTTTCCTTGACCTCAAGAAAGCATTTGACTGAGTCCCACATGATGTCATCTGATATGCACTGCAACATCATGGAGTCCCAGAGGAACTTATCAGTTGGTCAAACTCATTTATGAGTCTCCAAAGAGTTGGGTGCAGGCCACTGCTGGTACATCGAAATATTTTAGTATCACAGTTGGGGTCCACCAAGGATTGGCACTTTCCCCGCTTCTGTTCATTCTGGTTATGGACAGAGTCTCTCGAGATCTGGACACTCCTTTATGCTGATGACATTATGATTGCATTGGAGAGTAAGGCAGCTCTTGAGTATCAAGCCAAAGTATGGAGTTACTGTTTGACAAGGTTTGGCCGGAGCCTGAATGTGAAGAAGACGGAACATCTGATGACTGACCCAAATGAATATGGCATGATCCAAATCAATTATATTGACCTACCAAGAACTGAGAAGTTCAAACACATTGGTTCCATGATCGCAGAAAATGGAAGCCTGAGTAATGAGGTGACAACAAGGATCAGCAGTGCCTGGCTAAAATGGCGTACATCAAGTGTCATGTGTGACAAAAAAGATCAGCATCCATTTAAAATCCAAGAACCATCACACCATTGTTCGACCTGCTGCGCTCTATGGTGCAGCGTGCTTGGCAGCAATTAAAGAAACTGAACGTCGCCTTGGTCTCATGGAAACAAAGATGCTGCGATGGGCCTTTGGCCTAAATATGGCATTGCACCTATGGCTGACAAGATGCATGAAGCCCGACTGCATTGGTTTCGTCATGTCCTGTGTGCCGATGAGGAAACTCTGGCTAAAAAGGGTCTCACCCTGCAGGTCAGCTGATGAAGAATTCCTACACACACACACACACTTTTTAAATGGTTGTCCAAAATAGTGATAGATGAACACCCTCAAGAATGACATGAAGTTGTCCTGGGTTCACCCGGACCTAGCCCATGACCGTGCCAAGTGGAGGGCAAAAACAAGAAAAGCAGACCCCACCTCCGAGTGGGACAAATGCTAATAAAAGCAAGAAGAAAGAGGGAAAGGAGGGAAAATCCTTTGCTAAAAGTCCCAGCCCTGTGCCTCAGTTTGTAAAGCAGCTACAGCAGAAGCTGATATATATCCAAGAAGAGGCCACAGAGGGTCTGAAAGACATACGTCACAGACAAAAGGCTAACTGTGCTGCAAAGTGGTACTTGAAACTAAGGGGAAAGAGTAACGGAAGTGTGGTGAGACGTGATGATCCCACCATGAAATCATTCTGAAGTATGATATGTTTTGCAAAATTCTTATTTAATTTTTTATGTAGACTCTTTTTTCTTAGACTCTTAAGTACAGTATCTTTCAATGTTTTTTTTTCTATAGAAACATTTTTAATAAATGTAGTAGTCTGAAGCTTTAAATGTTAAGTTTAGTTGTAATGAATTGCATTGTCTTGAATGGGTTTTCATGTGTGCTACAAATATGGCAGCTTTTTATATATGACATAGTGAAACAGCAGCTAGCATGGTACAGATAATACTACAGTAATCCTCTGTCTATCGTAGGGGTTAGGGGCCCACCTGACCCGCGATCATTGAAAATCCACACTATGTGGATGCAGGTCGGGTGGGGGGCAATTTTAAACATTGCACATGATCTTTAAAAAGGGCTCAAGGCCGCAGAGCCAAGCACTTGGCTGCACAGCTGAAAGCCCTTTAAACATTGCACGCAGCTTCCCAGCACCCCAAGGGGGGGGGGAGAAGCAGTGCACAATACCTCAGAAAGGCAAGCCCCAGGCTCCAGCTGATTGGCGCTGGGGTGGGGGGAGAAAAACCTTTTGTTTCCCCACCCCAGCGCCAATCAGCTGGAGCCTGGGGCTTGGGGAAAGGGGGAAAGGCTTAAAAAGCCCCAAAACCTTCCCCTCTCCCTCAAGCCCTTTCGGGGTACTGCAGTCCCATGATATAGCTGGACCGCAGTATATGAACTGCGAAAGGCGGGGGACCACTGTACCAATGTGTTTTCTGGATACTTTTAAAATAATATTTAAGCATAAAGAAAGACATGTTGTCCAGGTGCAATAGTGAGGGGTAATTTCTTTGTCCTCTGTTCCCATTTTTTTCCAGGCAGGACAGAAACAGATGTTTTCTGTCAAAGGATTCCTGAAAATCTGACCTCCTTTTTCAGCATTCATCGATAACCTAATCTTCCATGGTCAGAATCCACGGGGGAGGGGGAACCTCTGTGAATGGAACTGCTTTATCAGTAGAAACATGAGGGGTACAATTTCCATTTCCCCAGTAGCCCCGTGAGTAAAAGCAAAAAGTGTTCTCTTATATACTATCCCATAGCACTTCAAGTACTCTCTGGGCCTTTCACAATTTACTTACTCAACACAATTATCTACTATGAAGTGTTGGAGACCCTCCCATCTTTCCTATGCTCCTGAGAGCTGCGGCTGAATTCAAGCCTGGATGCCTTTTTTAAATATTTGCCATAATTCTGGGGTTTGCCTTTTCATTTTTCATTTAGAATCTTCTACAGTATTTTAGTTTGAAAGGCAAATTTCTTACTCTTAATAAAACATCTCATTGGGGAATGTTGCTCTAGCATGGCCTCTAGTTAATTGATTGAGCCCTTGTACATAGTACATAGTACAAGCCATACAAGAAAAATGGAATTCACAGATGGCAAGAGGGTCTTCATCTGGGCTGAGCATGGAAGCCAGAAAAAGTAGATCCAGCCACATTTCGTTATAGAGGCTAAATATTAACACAGGAAGACTTTCATCCATAAAGGTGCGGCAAAAACAGAAACTTTGTTAAGAAAACACCATGCTTCCAACTAATTTTGGCCATATATTCCAAATGTCTTCTTCAATTGACTACAACTTAGATATGTTGTATAGTGCAGTGAATGTTATATTTAGTAGATATGTCAGGTATTAACTGGCCATATATGAGATACTGACGTTTGGAGGCAAGTGACGTTTTTTTCTCAGTTTTTGGAAGATTTAAGAGGACAGAGGAGGTACTGCTGGAAACGAAATCTAGAATTTTAACAAACTGAGATGTGTTCTTCAAGCAAGTTGGGCTGATAATGGTGAAGCTTAGAAGACAGTCATATGGCGAGTACCCTAAGGTGCAGTGAACCCTGCAGTTAGCATGATATCATTGTTCCCCTTATGTATATTTACAGAAACACATACTAAGGGTCTGAATGGAATGAAAGTCAATTAAATAGGAACATAGGTGCAAGTATAACAGCACAATGTTAAAACCAAGAGCAAAAAGTAATTGGCAAAATTTTTGTAAAATAATGTCTCATAACCAGAGTTTCTAGCGCATATACACTTTCAGTTTATGGGTTCACTGAGATTTAGCAACAGGGAGCCACTGACAAAATCAATGTAACAAGTATGACAGAGCAAAACAAGTATGACTGATTATTAAACAAAAACTGTTTCATTGCTGTATTTGCTGAAGTGTTACATTCAAAAGAGTCTAATGAGAACTATAGATGCATACTACAGCACTATGCTTTGCAATTGTTCCTCCTTATGTTGATAAGGAAGTTTTGCCAAGAGGGAATCCTATACTTCAGATGTTGTGCTCACAACTGGGAACACTCGTCTTAACAGGATTTTTAAAATGATGCATACTTTTGGAACTGAGCACAGCTCAATATGGTTATAGCTACTTTGCATCCCTGTCCTATCAACCTAAGATACAGTTCATACTCTGGAAGCCAGAAATGGAGGGTACATTTCAATCACACTTTACTAACCAGTCAAGAACTTAATAGAAATTAGGTACATTCAGAATGGATTAATCATAAGACAATTGGCTTACCTGCTCTTTGGATTCTGTATTCTCAGTATGATCAAGAATACCTTGAGAGCCAGATGAAATTCTTTGATTAACAGCTATGTTTGGGTCCCCCACAGAATAAACAGGAATGAGAGGCCGGAGGAATCGAAACTCACTGCTTAAGGATCCACCCGTTAAGCAAACATCATAGCGATAATTCCTGGAAAGGGACCCACTCTGAGAATCCGAACAGGTCTCAGGAATATCAGGTCTGGCAGGAGGCAATTGAGGAGGTGCAGCCACAAAACATTCCCTGGAGCCCTTTCTTGTAAAATTTGAAAACAACAAAGGAAATTAAAGAAATCAGAAACAAAGCTGAGACTGCAGCCAGGCAGATCACTAAGTACAGGGTCAAGGTTTCTTCATGTTCTTCTGGCTCTTGTTGGCTGGCATCCACCATCTTCAGATAAGGATCAGAAAAGCCATCCACTGGAAGGATGCTGAGGGTAGCAGTGCTGGTCTGAGGAGGGACCCCATTATCTTTGACCAGAATAATAAGTCTCTGTTTGCTTGTGTCTCGCTCATTCAGGGGCCTCCTGGTTTTCACCTCTCCATTTTGGGCTCCTATGCTGAAAAGAGTAGGGTCTGTGGCCTTCAACAGTTCATAGGAAAGCCAGGAGTTCTGGCCGGAATCTCCATCCACAGCCACCACTTTGGTGACCAGGTAACCTGCCTCTGCTGTCTTGGGAAGCAGCTCATTGCAAGGGGCTGTGCTGTTCTGAAGGGGATACAGGAAGAAGGGAGCGTTGTCATTTTCATCCAGAATAAAGACTCGGACAATTACTTCTGAGCTCAGAGAAGGAGTTCCACCATCCAGTCCCTTCACTGTGACTTGGAAGTCTTTGATCTGCTCATAGTCCAGAGATCGGAGAATATATACATTTCCAGTTTCTGGAGTTGACTGAAATGTAAGAGGCCACAGGGCTATCTCCAACCTTCCCAGACAAAACCTGGTAGCTCACTTTGGCATTTCTGTCTTTGTCCAAATCAATAGCATGGACTGAACCGATCAGCAGTCCTGGAATATTGTTTTCTTGTATTTGAAGTTCATATAAATTCTTTTCAAATACTGGAGCATTGTCATTGACATCTGAGATTTGAACATTAATGATTCTTGTGGAGGTGAGCCTTGGAGAACCCCTGTCCATAGCCGTGATAGTGACATTATACTCAGAGAATTTCTCTCTGTCCAGGGGACTTTGGATGACAAGCTGGTAATAGTTGTTTAAAGTAATCTTCATCACAAAAGGCAAATTCATGTCTATAGAGCAGATAGTTCTTCCATTGTCCCCTGAATCGTGGTCTGTGACACTAAGGAGGGCCACCACTATGCCTGGAGGAGTATCCTCTGGTATGATGTTTTTAAGAGATTTGACTGACACTTCTGGGGCATTGTCATTCACGTCTTCAAGCTCTACTACAACCTTGCAATGCCCAGAAAGTCCTCCGCCATCAGTTGCTTTGATGTTCATGGCATAACTGGTTTCTTTTTCATAATCCATTTCTCCAAAAACAGTGATCTCTCCAGTATCTTGATTTAACTGAAATAAACTGTGTATTTTTTCAGGCACTCGATGGAAGGAGTAGGTGATCTCTGCATTTGAGCCAGAATCTATATCTGTGGCTTCCACTTTGGAGATCAGAGTACCTGGAGGGCTGTTTTCCTTCAGTCTAGCTTTGTATTCAGCCTGAGAGAACTGAGGAGAATTATCATTGATGTCAAGAACATTAACCTTTATTTGAACTGTGCCTGTTCTCTGTGGTTTACCTCCATCAAAAGCCAGAACTGTCAGTCCAAGATGTGGCTCTTTCTCTCTGTCTAGTGGCTTCTCCAGGATGAGATCCACCAGTTTGCTTCCATCAGTATTGCTTTCTACACTCAGATGGAAATGCTCATTGGGACTGAGGGTGTAGTTTTGGATGCCATTTTGTCCCAGGTCCTCATCTTGAGCAGACTCCAGGGGGAATCGTGCATTTATGGGGACATGCTCAGGAATGTGAAGCTCAAATGCATTTCTAGAAAATTTGGGAGCATTGTCATTCACATCTTCTATCTGCACTACAATACTGTAAATCTCTAAAGGTTCTTCCAGCAGTATTTCAGACAGAGTTAAGCAAGGCTCAGTCTGTCCGCACAAAGCTTCTCTGTCTATTTTGTCATTGATCAGCAGACCTCCAGAACTGGAATCAAGGTGGAAATACTGCTGACTGCTTTTGGAGACCAGCTGGGCCCTGCGAGCAAATAATTCCTCTATCCCCACCTTCAAATCCTTCAGCACATTTGCCACCAGAGCACCCTTTTTCTTCTCTTCAGGCACAGAATAGCGAATGGAGGCAAACATTACTCTCAACACGGAGAAGATGAACAAGAGATACAGACCTTGTTTGTTTTTCAAGCCTCCTCCCATCTCTGTAGTGTCTTCTGGCCAAAGTTCAAAAATTTCTGCTTTGATTATTTCTGCTAGAGCACAAATCCTTCTTCTTTTGCCACATTCAGTGCTCTGTTTCCTTGAATATTATGTTGTCTTATGAGAAAAAAGTCCTGTGTCTGTCTGGAATCAATTCGGTATGATTTTAGCTCCCGAGTTCCTGTTCCAAAGGAAAACTGAATAATAATGGATATGTTTGGCAATGCTGCCATCTCGTGGCACACCGAGAAAAAGCATTACATATTTTCTAGTCTGGCAGCCTAATACGATATATGCCCATTTACCTATTATATTTAATTCTCTATTTGTAACAGAAAGCATGACTTCTTAAAGATGAATGGAATATAGGGTCAGAAAAGAATTATAGCCTATTTTTCAGTATTATTCGTAATGAGTGTAACTGAAGCATATTGCATTCTCCTGTTCTTTTTCAGGAGACTCAAACATCAACACAATATGTTAGATTACTGCAGCCATTTTTTAAATTCATACCTTGAGGAAAGGATGGCGATATAAAATTATGAAAACATTTACATTTATTGATTAAAATATAGTTACTTCAAACAAACCCAGCTCTGAAGTTCTAAGATGTTGACGGCAGTGATGATCTGAATTAACTGCTGTTTTTCCTTGGATTCCAAAGTGCTGGGATGACACACAGAAAAGGTGGTAAACAGAGATCTAAGAAACAGAAACTTCCCTTTTGGGGGAAGACAGCCTCAGCCACTGCCCAGGGTAAAGGAGGATGGCTGGGCGTCCCCTACCTCTGCTTCTAAGGGAGGTGACAGGTATGGTTTTTCGGTAGAGGATTTATAACATTACTCCAGGACTCATTCAGATGCTGGTTTTCTACATGCTGCTTGAGGGCTACACTGACAAGAAAACTGCACAGTAACTTTTGGCTGGTTTTTCCTATGGTTTCCATATTCTGTCATCAGGAGCTCCCAAAGAATGAGGACCAGCACAAAACCATTATTCATTACCTAGATACAGTAAATGTTGCAGTTGTTCCAGCTGATTCCCTTGAGTGCAGCCAAAATATAAAGGCTTTCCACTCTTTGGCTGATGAACTCAGTGTGCCTCTAGGACAGTACATGAGAAAACTGAGGGTCTTTCTTCACTCCTCATCCTCCTATGTACTGAGTTGGATTCTTATAGGGAGTTATCTAACCTTCCTGTTCATAAGCTTGCTACAATGAAATAAAAGTTATATACACACTCAGTGTATATTGCCTCTTCAATATATACTCCTCCCAGTGTTTCTGTTCCCCTAGTTAATATACCATTTTCACCTACTTCCTGAAAATAGATGAAAGATACATCTACTGTTTCCAGGTCCCCCCTCCACAACCCCATCCCAAAACATCTTGCAAGCACCTGACTCCCCTTTGACGGCATCTCCTGTTCTTTTCTATCTTATCTTCCTAACTATCCTGTGCGTTGTTAACAGACTGTCATTTGTCTCACGTTAAACTTGATCCATGGACAGCAGCAGCTTTTTTCTTATGATAGCTCTCTGTATCTAGCTTTAGGAAAGTGGTCTACGTTATCCATCCAAATGCATCATGAGATACAGTGAACAATATCTGTTCCATCTGCTCTTGCATGGAGGTGGGCACAAAACAAACCACGAAAGGTGGGGGAAATCCACCATGATTGGGCTATTCCGTGGTTTGTCCTGGGACCCTTCAGGGAAGTGAACCTACTCAGAATAAATGAAACACTGAACAACGATTGGCTCTGGCAATCTGTACGCTTTATGGTTCATGTGACTCAGAACTTCCGGGAGTGGTAGAAAGGCTTCCACTGAGGTTTTGGGGATATAACATGAATGTTTCAAATCCAATCTTTGCCGAACTTGGGGGAAAGTGGGAAGGAAAATCATCTGAAGACGTGATGCAAATTTGGCTTCTTGCACAGGGGCCATCCTACCACTCTTGGGAGCCCCAAATTGTCTGAACCCCAAAATGTTTCATTTAATTGGAAAGTCCATGCCAGATTGTGGTTGGTTTGAGAATAGTGATGAATCATAAACCATTATGAACTGCTATATTCTTAGTTTGTGTCAACCTCAACTCTTGTGCTATGGAAAAAGACTCTGTTGCCGTGAGAGGCTTCAAACACATTCCTCTCTTTACTATTGCATTCTTTACTATTCACTTAGGACCTGGCTCACCAAATTTTGGACGGATGGTTTGCCCATTCTCAAAATACTGTACACAGTGACCAAACCTTGATGATTACCCTCAGGAAAATGTCAATCTTGTACAGGAATAATGTATCCCTCCTTTAAAAAAAATCTTACTGGAACCAGCACTGAGATTTTTTTAAAAGTAACAGACAAACAAATAAGAAACCATGGGGCCCTAGAGGTAGTGCATCACACATGACATGGCAAACTTGCAGAAACTATATAACGCAGGGCCTGGATCAAGATCTTTTCAGTTTTACATAATAATATAATTTTCTAGCTAAAACAACAAAGATCTTGCCTTGTGTTCTTTTCCTGCCCCCCGCCCCCATTAGCACAGGGTGATATTGCTTGAATCCAAAGAGAGTAGATCAGGGGGAAATAATGGTAGCTAGAAAAGTTTCCCCTGCAAAGGATGCCATAGGAGTGAACTGTCAATAGCTCTTTACACGAAAGAAACATCTAGAAAGGGCTAGAGAAAGACACAAAGAGGAAGAAAGTTAACTGTAGTGTTGGCAGCCAGGATATGTAAAAACCAATGATTAAAAATACAAAATTTTGAAAATTACGACTATCCCCTTTTTAAAAGCCCTATCCGATAATAGTTTTAGTTTGGCTCAAATATCTCATAGAACAGGGGTTCTTAATGCTGTATTTGGGGACAATGTATGCCTATAATCTTCTTTTGTTCAAAACATTTGTAAACAAGAGTCCAACAGTTCTTAGATTAAGCCTCTGTTTAATATGCTTCTGTAAGTTTCCATAGAGATCATTTATATTATTCTCTGTAGCTTTCCTACTACTCAGTGTAATAGATACCCCCCCCCAAATGTGCAGCTCTTAAACTTGGTGTACGCCTCCAGAAATTCACCAAATGAAAATTTCCAGATTTTATTTATATAGAGAGGAATACATTGGTTTAAGAGTGTTTTGCAAGACAAGCAAACATTTCTTCTAAATTTTGCCTTGATCAATTAGCAATGTCTTGCAATACAAGCACTGGAGCAGGTCACATGATTAAAAGTAAGCCAATGGTGGTGATCTCTCTCTCCCTCCCTCCTGGATTGTGGGTGATTGTCTGGAAAGTTGCATCTCAGGCAAGCCTCAATAGCAGATGGAGGAGAGAGAGGAAGGAAGGTCTCATTTGCACCAGCCAGGAATGTTTTCAAAATGAGTGCCGGTTAGGGTTTTTTAAATTTTTCTTTCTATTTTTCCTTTTATTTGTTTTCAACATCCTTTCTTGTTTTTAAGACCATTTCTAGTTATGGGGCAGCTAGTCAAGTCTGTATATGGCTGCAAATTGGGTTTTTTTTATTACTGTCACATTAAAAACACAGAGTAAAATCCTGTTGTTAGTCCCAAGCAGAGCAGATTCCACAGCCAGGTACCTAAGCCATGGTGTGGGCGTGGAGTTCTAGCCAACTTCTTTTGTGAGTTTTGGCATTTTGTGTGTACAGTATGTGGTCTATGGGGTCCCAGAATGAATTGTCTGAGTTTCCATTATTTCTTATGGAAATTTGCCTTGATATAAGAGTGTTTTGTTTTACAAGCATGTTTCCGGAACGGGTGATGCTTGTAAACCAAGGTACTACTATAATGTGAATGGTAAACCTGTGCGTAACTCTGATTTAGTCATAATGGCAATGAAGCAACTCAGTGGTTGCTCTGACTTTCGCTATGTATAAATCAACGGACAGATCAGAAGACAGTCTTTCCAAAACAACTGGTGTGAACATCAAATGAAATGATTAGTAGCTCAAGTGAGATAACCACAGGAAATTGCCAAAAATAATAAAAATAAAATACCACTTGCAATTTCTTATGTAACAGACTCATGTGGCACCCATCTATGAATCTATGTATCTATGAATACATGCAATTATGTGGCAGGAATGCATTGAAGGGTGGAAGCCTAAATATTTCTGAAAAGCACTTATTATGACAGCCGTCATTATGGTCCTACAATACAAACAGATGAACAGCATTTGATACTGTACAAAGCTTTGGCTACAAAAACTACACCATTGTTAAAATATATTCTTCCTGGGGGCGTTCACAGACTCATTTACAATGCAAACTACTGAGACCATCTGCTCTGACAAATTTCGCTCAATCAAGATGAATAGCCTCACATCATGTTAAGAATAAATGAAGAAATGAAAATAAAAAAGAAATCCTGAAACCACTTTGTTACAGTAACATGCGATTACTGTTCTTTGCCACCTAACTATTTGCATCCTTCCCCAGCTCCCCAATAAAAATATACAAACACAATCCTAATTTCAGATAGCATTTGAATGTGTAGAAACCTGGGGTGAGGGAAGTTGTGACGTGTTTCAGGTGAGCCTCAGTATTCACCTTGTTTTGGTAAATGCTATTATTTCCTTAACTGCTACTGCATCAGCACCACTTCCCCTTCTAATGAGTACTAATCCTACCAGGATCAATGACGCAGTAGATCCAACACGGTGGATCAGATAGGGAAATGATATGATAGAAGTAGTCATTTTGAAAAAATGATAATGGTGCCAATGGCAAAGAATACTTTCAGAATGTGTTCCATAGGTTCTAAAGAGGCACAGAAAAGTAACAGAAAAGGGAAAGACGGCATAGAGTCTAGAAGAAGTTATGTGGTTTGTTCAATTAATCTCACCTGTCCGTTTCGTGCTTTATCCACAGCCTGCTCAGGGTTATCTTCAGAAGCAGAAGATATCCTAGGATTCACAGGAATGCTTGGGTTCCCCACTGAAAAAACAGGAATGAGGGGGCGGAGGAATCGGAACTCACTGCTTAAGGATCCACCCGTTAAGCAAACATCATAGCGATAATTCCTGGACAGGGACCCACTCTGAGAATCCGAACAGGTCTCAGGAATATCAGGTCTGGCAGGAGGCAATTGAGGAGGCGCAGCCATAAAACATTCCCTGGCCCCTTTCTTGTACAATTTGAAAATTGCAAAGGAAATTATGGAAACCAGAAACACAGCTGAGACTGCAGCCAGGCAGATCACCAAGTACAGGGTCAAGGTTTCCTCATGTTCTTCTGGCTCTTGTTGTCGGGCATCCACCAACTTCAGATAAGGATCAGAAAAGCCATCCACTAGCAGGATGTTGAGGGTAGCTGTGCTGGTCTGAGGAGGGAACCCATTGTCTTTGACCAGAATGATAAGTCTCTGTTTGCTTGTGTCTTGCTCATTCAGGGGCCTCCTGGTTTTCACCTCTCCATTTTGGGCTCCTATAGTGAAAAGAGTGGGATCGGTGGCCTTCAGCAGTTCATAGGAGAGCCAAGAGTTCTGTCCAGAATCTCCATCCACAGCCACCACTTTGGTGACCAGGTAACCAGCCTCAGCTGTTTTGGGAAGCAGTTCATTGCAAGGGGCTGTGCTGTTCTGAAGGGGATACAGGAAGAAGGGAGCGTTGTCATTTTCATCCAGAATGAAGACTCGGACAATTACTTCTGAGCTCAGGGGAGGAGTTCCACCATCCGTTGCCCTCACTGTGACTTGGAAGTCTTTAATCCACTCATAGTCCAGAGATCGGAGAATATATACATTTCCAGTTTCTGAGTTGACTGAGATGTAAGTGCCCACAGGGCCATCCCCAACCTTTTCAGACAAAACCTGGTAGCTCACTTTAGCATTCCTCTCTGTGTCCAGATCAACAGCACGGACTGAGCCAATCAGCAGTCCTGGAATATTGTTTTCCCATATCTGAATTTCATATAAAGCTTTTTCAAATACTGGAGGGTTGTCATTGACATCTGAGATCTGAACATTAATAATTCTTGTGGAAGTGAGCCTGGGAGACCCTCGATCGATGGCTGTGATGGTAACATTATATTCTGTGATTTTCTCTCTGTCCAGGGGACTTTGGATCAGAAGATGGTAAATATTATTCAGAGTCGTTTTTAACATGAAGGGGAGGTTTATATCTGTAGAACAGATAGTTTTGCTATTATCTCCAGAATCTTGGTCTGAAACACTGAAGAGTGCAACAACTGTGTCTTGAGGAGCATCCTCTGGTATGAGGCTTTTAAGGGATAGGACTGACACTTCTGGGGCATTGTCGTTCACATCTTCCATCTCCACATGGACTTTGCAGTGCCCAGAAAGTCCTCCACCATCGGTTGCTTTGATGTTCACGATGTAACTTGTTTCTTTTTCATAATCCATTTCTCCCAAAACAGTGATCTCACCAGTATCCTGGTTTAAGTGAAATAAACGGTGTATTTTTTCAGGCACTCGATGGAAGGAGTAAGTGATCTCTGCATTGGAGCCAAAATCCAAATCTGTGGCTTCCACTTTGGAGACCAGACTACCTGGAGGGCTGTTTTCCTTCAGTCTAGCTTTGTATTCAGCCTCAGAGAACTGAGGAGAATTATCATTGATGTCTAGGACATTAACCTTTATTTGAACTGTGCCTGTTCTCTGTGGCTTACCTCCATCAAAAGCCAGAAGTGTCAGTCCAAGATGTGGCTCTTTCTCCCTGTCTAGTGGCTTCTCCAGGATGAGATCCACCAGTTTGCTTCCATCAGGATTGCTTTCTACACTCAGATGGAAATGCTCATTGGGACTGAGGGTGTAGTTCTGGATGCCATTTTGTCCCAGGTCTTCATCCTGGGCAGACTCCAGGGGGAATCGTGCATTTATGGGGACGTTCTCAGGGATTTCTAGGTTAAACATATTCTTTGAATATTTGGGAGCATTGTCATTCACATCCTCTATCTTCACAACAATACTGTAGAGCTCTAAAGGGTTTTCCAGCAGCATTTGGGAGAGAAGTAGACAAGGCTCAGTCTGTCCGCACAAACCTTCTCTGTCCATTTTGTCATGTACCAACAGATCCCCAGAGTGAGTATCAAGCTGGAAATATTGCTTATTGCTTTTGGAGACTAGATGGGCTCTGCGAAGAGAAAACTCCCCTATTTCCAGTTTCAAATCCTTTAGCACATTAGCCACCAGAGACCCACTTTTCTTCTCTTCAGGCACAGAATAATGGATAGAGACACAGAATATTCCAGAAACAGAGAGAAAGAACAAAAGATACAGACCTTGCAAGTTGCTGATGATGCCTCCCATGCTTCCAGATTCTTCCAGGCAAAATTAGCAAATTCTTACCAAAATGCAAGTCTTTTTGTTTTCTCCTGTGACCAACTCTTGTTGTTGAAATTATCTGTGTCCTGCTTTGGTCAATACTGTGTAGGCTTGAATATTAAATTTCTTTCAAATACAAAGAGTCTGCTTCCCTCTGATTCAGTTTTGTCTGGTAAATGCTTTCCAAATGCTGCTGCTTTGAAATAAAAAGTCTGAAAGTCGTCAAATGTGTTGGCCAATGCTGCCACCGTGTGGTTCAATGAGTAAAATATTGATAATACATCTAGTCCAGTTTATTTTGCATGGGATCCTAACAGAGATTGAGCTTTGTAGATATGCTGGTGTGTTGTAATTTGTTTATTGTTTGTAAATGAGATTAATATGTTCCTCAGTTTGTGTGGAACAAGAGAAAACAGCAGAGAGGAAAGAAGCCCAATATTTTTCATATAATTAATTACAAAGGCTGTGATCTATTGCACTTTCCACTCTCCTGTTCTTTTAAGATTCTTACATTCCTATACTATACTAGATTGTTGAATATAGTTATTTAATTCAAATATCATCATAACTTCAGGCATTCTTTTTTGGCAGAAGGAATGGGTAAAAATAAGATATAAGCATAAATATTCAAACTGAAATAATATACACATTTAACTGAGCAGTTGACAGGAAACCCAAAAACTAGGGCCAGGGCCTTTCTGTTCACAGCCGCCGCCTTGGTAGTCAACCTCTGAGCCTTATCCCATGGCCGGAAGAACCGGCTCCTAAGAGAAGGCGGATTTGCTCCATCAACGATCACATGATTCGGAACGAGAGTTTCTGTGTTCTCATGGACGCTGCTGTGTTATCTGCCTAAGGCTGTTACTTCACGAAGTGCCTCGCTTCGAACCGACCTTGCCTTCGCTGTGAATTCGGAGGCGGTCACGTGGCGGTCACGTGTTCTCGCTTCGCTCCCGCCCCTGTTTCTCAGTACTCACGAGCTGCAGTTTTAGGACCGATTCGAGCACAACCTCACGTGCTCCCTTCGCATTCGCATGCCACTTTTCAACGTTCCTTATTTGCGATCGATGCACTGATGCTGGACTGTCAGTTGCAATGGCTCTACTGATTTCAACTGTTTCCTGGCATCATTGGAAGCCCCCCACCGCCGCCGCTACTCGGGAGCCCCGCATGGCACAGCCGCCCACCCTCCGCCGCTTGCACGCTGCCTGCCCCGGGTGCCCTGCTCTGGCCAGGCGAGGCGGCAGCGGCTCCTCCTGCTCCCGCTGCCGCCGCCGCCGCCGCCGCTGCTACTCGAGCGAGGAAGTAACAGCGCAAAGCGATGAAACAATATAGCGATGCATCGATATCCCTGTTTGAATATTTTTTTAAAAACTTGAAATAAAAGCCAAAAACCGAGACCACACGTCACGTTGGGAGCGGCGAGATGGCGAAAAGATTCCCGGCCCCTCTCGCCCCGCTTGGAGCACGGTTTTGCGTGGCATCCAGCCAAAAGGAGGAGCGTGCGGACTGAAATGATCGATTCGCACAGAAAACACCAGCGGTTTTAACTGGCCTAAGTTTTGTCCCCACCGCCGTGATGTGCATCAAAACACCAGTTTCTGTGATGTTTCCCTGCTTTTCCATGGCAAACAATTTTTAAAAAGTTTCTATGCCACAATATTGCCTTCCTTGTGTCACTGCAAACTCTGAGGTAACATGTGCAATTATAATTATTGTGTTTAACAGGGAAATTTTCAGTAAATTTTCAGTAATAGGGACATTTTCAGTAATTTCAGTAAAATACAGGCCAGCGCATATGACATGGGCTTGCCAGCATATCGATATCCTGAAACCACAATTTAAAAAACACCCCACAGGAAGTAAGCACAATAGGGGACAAGAGAAAAAACAATGGCATTTCAGATTTCCCACTTAAGTTTGCATTGCCTTAAAAGACACATCAAAAGCAACTCCAAAAACCAGTTCCCCCAGAGGTGGTTGTTGGAAGACCCGCTGGGATGAGTTTAAGGGGGTGTGGTCAGGTTTTTTTTAAAGCTGGCTGCTCATGGGAGCATGATTTTTGAAGACGGTTTTTCCTGAACTTACAAACGCGTTTTAGCATTCATGGGATAAGGCTCTCTTGTCTCTCTAGGAACCAGGTTGTTTAAACAGGAATCAGGTTGTTTGGAGAATGAAGAGAACCTTCTTATTTTCATCAACACAAGCCTGAGAAGAAACCACGGAAAAAGGGGAGGTGGGCTTTTATCCACAGCATGGATAGTCACGTGGAATTTTTTTTATATTGTTATATAGATGAAATACCATGTAGAACCGATGCAATTTCAAAGCTGAGGGAGATGTCAGAAATCAACAAATCAACAGCATGGCTGCTCATGAGCCAATGAGCTGGAATACTGTTCTCCCATAACTACAGGCCATCGAAAATGTCTTTGGAGGAATGTTGCCGATATCAGAGATTTGAACATTAATAATTCCCTCTGAGGTAAGCTTAGAAGAATCTCTTTTAGTGACCATGATGTGATGCAAGTTGTTCTGCTATTGTCTTAGTGACAACAAAGAGGGCCGCCCCAGTATGTGGGGAGAGTCTTCTGGGACCATCACCTCTTAGATATTATTCTTCTCATCCTCAGCCTCCACGGTGTCTTTGGAGCAAACAGAATGATCTCCTCTATCCATGGCTCCTTCTGACTTCTGATTCAATATATCAAGAGGAATAATTCCCTTAAGATTTACTTTGCATTCAAATACTTAATAATCATTTGTGCTGTCCCAATTTGTTTGTGTATTTCTTCACCAATGGCTGACACAGATGGAACAATCTGTAGATTTAACTCATTATCTAATGGTTTCTCCTGTACCACTTCAGCATACTTGCTACCATCATTGTGGCTTCGCACTTCCCGTGAAAATGTTCAATAGCACAAAGTGTGTGTTGTTCTGAATTTTATTTTCTTCTTTGTCTGCATCTTGATCTCTTAAATGGGATATTCAGGAGAATCTGTTCAGATGTTTCAAAAATGATTCTCTCTCCGCCCCCGCCCCCTGAGTATTTAAGGAAGCTAACATGCACATTCTCTACTTTAACTTCAGTTCTATGGAGCTGAACTGCATTTCTCAGCATGATTTCAGAAAGAATATAAGCACCCTTCTGATCCAAGACAATGATCCACCCTGTTGCACTATGAGGCGACTGTCCACCCTGTTGTACTGTACAGTGCAAACTGCTGGACAGCAAAAATGGATATAGGCAGCCACCTCCATGCCATTGAAATTTGTACGTATATTCCATTGGATATTAGGTATCTCCCTATTTGACCACATCACAAATGATACTACCCAACAGCAACTAGACAATAACAAAGAAGATGAGAGAAAGCCAGCTCCACTGGTATGGACATGTCCTCAGAGCATCTTCCACTGTCGCACAAACAGCATGCCACATGAAAAATCAATGGCTGGTGGCCACATGGGCAACCAAAGCAGAGATGGCAGCTCACTGTCAATAAGGACATGCAAATTGTCAGCCTGCACTCTGAAGATGGATTGGGCCAAGTGATGTTTCAGGATCCGAAAAACAGGCCCTGTACCTGCATGAAAATGGTAGAAGAAGAAGAACAACAACACAAGAGTCCTTCCAACAACTTAGAGCCTCTTGACACGTTCCCCCCAACCTTTTATGTCACATTCCCAGAATGAGAATCTAGCAAGAAATACTGCTTGGAGTTGTTAGAAAACACCCTGCCTTTCTGAACCAAAATGCGAATTTTCATGTTCAAATCTTATAGCACACTGTCACAGACTCAATCTATTCCCCTCAAAGAGTGGAAAAGGTCACATGTCACACCACAGCTACAGAAATAAGCAGCTACAGGAGGGGAAAAACCAAACTAATGTTCCTAGCATTCTGTGGGATTTCCAGTTTCTCTCAAGGTAGATTTGAAACCTGAGATGGCTCTTTGTATAGCAGCTACTTGAGTTTCCCTTTCACCATTTCTGTAATTCTAATGGTGGAAATCTTTTCCACTGGTGTAGTTCAGTACAGCAGTAGATGCAGTAGTGTTAAGCTACACATCATTACTGATACTGAAAGGAATATGATTCAATGTTCATGTTTACAAATATGAATATACTATAGGTTTAATTACAGAATAAGAACCTAAGAAAAGGGACCCGACTTGCCGGGTCCACCGGTTATTGTCAGAGCATCGCAGGGTGGAAAAAAAAGGGAATGGTGACCACCACATGCAAGGGGGAAGCCGGAAAACAAAGTCATGTTCAAGGGTGCAGCCAATTGGCAGGCCCGGGCAGAACCAAATGATGGGGGTCAATCCAGGCCTCTGGGAGAGCATGACACACTCACAAGGGGCTGGGCCAGCCACAGATAAAAGGGGGGGAGGTGAGCAGAACCCCCCTTTTGAACAGAAGATGGAGCAATCCCAGCCTGCCCACCCTACAGTATATAATGCAATGTAGTAGCAAATGTTAGTTTTGATATAATTGTATATTATATATGTCACAACTTTGGAGATCATTGGCGGTTTTACAGGCATTGGGACAGATCTAAGTGGTTAAAGTAGCAGGCAAGAACCTGCACAACAGAAGAACAACTGATGAGGTCACGTCACATGGAAGGGGCCACAGGTGGAATCACGAAGGGACAGCCAAAGGCCCCCATCAATGATTTATGGCACATCCCATCAATGGGATCTACACCCCTCAGGGGCCTTGGCAACGGCATAATGGACATGGGATATGGATGGGGTGGACAACCCAAGGGATCCTACAACTTGCAAGTAGGCATTCACAAAAAAGACCATGGGGAACGCATGAGCATCAAGGGGCAGGTGGGCTCCTTGATGTGCTGGATCTGACCCAAAGACTCAGCCAGAGTAATGCTTGTGTAACCAATAAAGTTGTGGCCAAAAGATTTCCCCCCAAATATAGTGGTCATGTCTGGTTATTACTTTACCCACCAGGAAATATAAAGCTCAGCTATAGGCAACAAAGGGTACAACTTTATTGGAAAGCAATTTGGCTTTGCTGTAATTTCAAATGCAACCTGCATTTGAAATTGCATTCAGGATACTGTAATCCACAACCTAACTTTCTGTCTGTTCTTCTCTGGTAATCTAAGTGGTGCTGCCACAATTCTTGGAAGGTAATGTGCACACACCAAGCCAAGGTGATCATGTGCCCCCCCAAAAAAAAACCATGGCAGCAGCACTCAATTTAACATGGAGGAACTGATGGAGGTTTATGCTTTGGTTCACACTATGAACAGGATTTCAGTCATTGTTTGTTAATGACTGAAGAAGACAAAGATTAAAAGTTCATACTTTCTGCATTTCAATTATTTCTCCCAGCTAATTATACCATCATATTTCCAAGTATATGGAAGCTGAGGGCTGTTAATGATAAGATATTTTGGAGGTCATTCATTTATACGCTTGCCATATGTCACAGGAACTCAACAGCTCCAACAATGCAAGTATGTATATAACAATTTGTCAATTGAGGCAACATTCTATGTCTTGGATACTCTCTGTGATAGCTTGTGTCAAGGAAAACGTGTAATTAGAGATGGGCACGAAATGAACTTTTAGTTCGTTTCATTATTTGTTATTTGTTTCACTATGTAACAAAATGAATTATGAAGCCCAGAGTGATTTTACAACAAAACAAAATGAACCGAAAACATTGGTTCGGTTTGGTTCATTTTCATTCTAGAGAGAGCCCCATTCTCACCTTGGCATGCGGAGGCTGGACTCGGGGCTCTCTATAAAGGGATCTCCACCATGGACAGGTGACAGCTGGCCTGGCTGTCACCCGCCTGCAACGGAGGACAGTCTAGAGAAGGCCCCGGCCTCGGCTCCGCATGCAGAGCCAAGGCCAGAGCTCTCTCTAAAGGGTCTTCCCTGTGGGTGCCGTTGACAGGATGTGGAGGCGAGAACGGGGTAAATGAAAATGAAACTAAACAACGAAATGAATTTTTTTAAAAAAATCATTTCAAAGAAATTAAACGAAATGAGATGGGCCACAAAAAGAAATGAAATGAAACACCACATTTGTGTTTCGTACCCATCTCTACTTGTAATTCTTTTAAGGTACCACAGCATGTTTTTTACTGAATGAAACAGATTAGAACTTCTATCTCTCTGAAAACGCCCATGTGCAACAGCACACGGGACCATGTCACAATGCTAAGACAAACAGATGCATTGTTCATTGTTCAAATAAATACTTTGTCATTTCTTTATCATTGTTGAAACACTTTCCCACAAAATCCAAGATACAGTAAGCACTGATAAAAGACTATTAGTATAGTGCGCTACAATTCCAAAAACCCTTTAGCTCAGATTGAATGCCCTTTCTACATTTTCAAGTTCGGCATAATATTTCCATCTCACAGAAAAAAATACAATCCACCACCCCTTAAAATAGTATTATTACTACAGTATTTTAAATAACCCTAGCAGCTTTTAGCATGCTTTGCATGAATGCTTGGTTTCACTTTCCCTTCCCACTCATTACTATGGCTTCCTTGCTGTTGGTACACTGGTTGTGATGGCTCTAAAGAAAACCATTGTCAGCAAACATTCTAAGCTTTGCAATATCCATCAAGAAAGGATGACTGACCCTACAAGTTAGATGGGTGTCAAAGCATGATGGAGATGTGTAATCTCCAGGCTTAAAACCAGAGTACTTCAAGGACCAGATCAGGGGAGTGGTATCAGATGACAGATATCTAGTCTCGTGCGCTCCCAGATGCATTTGGTGGAGCCACTGTGAGATACAGGAAGCTGGACTAAATGCGACTTTCGCCTGATCCAGCAAGGCTCTTCTTATGTTCTTTTCTTCTTAACACCAACTACATTTTTTGCCTCACATCTTGTCTTCTACAAGGGTTACATACTTAGTTGTACTCTGGCAAGCTAATGGCACAAACAGGCCCAGGGTGAGAAGCTGGGATAACATTCTGAATAAAGGTCTGTGGAGATTCTCAGTCATCCAGGTGAGGTTATCCATGAATAGAGTCATGGCAACTGGATTTTTTCTTCTAGGATCGAAACATTTCACTGCTAATCCAAATTAGCTCCAAGTCTGTCAGACTTAAGCTACTTGAATGACTAGTGGAACATTTCAATCCCACAAGAAAAAAAGTGCAGCTGCCATGACTCAACTCAAAAATTCTGCATTAAATATGGTCAAATAGCCAATGTGGCAAATGTACTCTAGAAGCGCTACTGATTACAGAATTTTCCAATGAATTGGCAAAGAGGCTATTCGCCCAGTAAGCAGAGAGACGTCTCTTGAGGTAAGGGGTTCTGGTACTATCACTGGCTTCTGGCACTATCACACATGACTCAGCATTCTTGCAGAAGCTCAGTTGACCTGGACTGAAGACCACAGTGAGTTACATGAATGCACACTTGATTACTTGATTGAAAACTAGTTAGATAATAATGTTAATTACTAGCCCCCAGGATAAGTGTTGCCTCTGAAAATGACAATAATGCTAGATGACATCAAGAAATTGGGAAGACCAAATATGGGGGGGGGGGGCTGACTCAATGTTATTTCCAATCCAAAGGAAATAACAGGCTATGTTTACAAGACCTGGGTAGGGCAACTGAGGACAAGGCATATTGAAAATAATATATTCACAGGGTCACCATAATTTGGAAGTGAACTGAAGGTATATAATAACACAACAGGAGAAGTATATGTATTTTAAAAAAAACTCAAAGTCCATTGGTGTCAGATCCCATTGCTCCACTGGGCATTTGGTATACATCAGAAACCAGACATTTTCTTCACTGAAATTTCATAGGCACCACGTTTTCCCGGTAATTATTAACATTATAAAAAAATCTCTACTTTCAGCTAAAATATATTTAGAGTTATCTCACCTGATACTTTGACTCCTTGTCCATATTCTCTTCAGGATTGTCCTGAGAAATAGAAGATACCTTGGGTATCGCAGGAATGCTTGGATTCCCCACTGAAAAAACAGGAATGAGAGGACGGAGGAATCGGAACTCACTGCTTAAGGATCCACCCGTTAAGCAGACGTCATAGTGATAATTCCTGGCAAGGGACCCACTCTGAGAATCCGAACAGGTCTCGGGAATATCAGACCTGGCAGGAGGGAATTGAGGAGGAGCACCCACGAAACATTCCCTGGCCCGTTTCTTGTACAATCTGAATACTGCAAATGAAACTATGGAAACCAGAAACACAGCTGAGACTGCAGCCAGGCAGATCACCAAGTACAGGGTCAAGGTTTCCTCATGTTCTTCTGGCTCTTGTTGTCGGGCATCCACCAACTTCAGATAAGGATCAGAAAAGCCATCCACTAGCAGGATGTTGAGGGTAGCTGTGCTGGTCTGAGGAGGGAACCCATTGTCTTTGACCAGAATGATAAGCCTCTGTTTGCTTGTCTCTCGCTCATTCAGGGGCCTCCTGGTTTTCACCTCTCCATTCTGGGCTTCAATGCTGAAAAGAGTGGGATCGGTGACCTTCAGCAGTTCATAAGAAAGCCAGGAGTTTTGGCCAGAATCTCCATCCACAGCCACCACTTTGGTGACCAAGTAACCTGCCTCCGCTGTCTTGGGAAGTAATTCATTGCAAGGGGAAGTGCTGTTCTGAAGTGGGTACAGGAAGAAGGGAGCGTTGTCATTTTCATCTAGGATAAAGACTTGGACAATTACTTCTGAGCTCAGGGGAGGAATACCACCATCTGTTGCCTTCACTGTTACATGGAAGTCTTTGATCTGCTCATAGTCCAGAGATCGGAGGGCATATATATTTCCAGTTTCTGAGTTGACTGATACGTAAGAAACCATGGGGGCATCCCCAAGCTTTCCAGACAAAACCTGGTAGCTCACTTTGGCATTCTTATCAGTATCCAGATCAACAGCATGGACTGATCCAATCAGTAACCCTGGAATATTATTTTCCCAGATCTGCATTTTGTATAAGGGCTTGTCAAATACAGGAGGGTTGTCATTGACATCTGAGATTTGAACATTAATGATTCTTGTGGAAGTGAGCCTAGGCGAGCCCCTGTCCACGGCTACAATTGTGACATTATATTCTGTGATTATCTCTCTGTCCAGGGAACTTTGGATCATTAGTTGATAATAGTTTTTCTTGCTGGATTTTAATGCAAATGGCAGATTCATCTGTATAGAGCAGACTATCCTTCCATTATCCCCAGAATCATGGTCTGTGACACTGAACAAGGCCACCACTGTATCTGGAGGAGCATCTTCTCGTATGATGCTGGTAAGAGATATAATCAACACTTCTGGGGGATTGTCATTTTCATCCTCAATCTCCACCAGGACCTTACAGCGCCCAGAAAGACCCCCTCCATCTGTTGCTTTGATGTTCATGTCATAGCTGGTTTCTTTCTCATAATCAATTTCTCCCCAAACAGTGATTTCTCCTGTGTCTTGATTTAAGTTAAATAAAGCATTTATGTTTTCTGGCACTCGGTGGAAGGAGTAGGTGATCATTGCATTGGAACCAAAATCTAAATCTGTGGCTTCCACTTTGGAGACCAGAGTACCTGGAGGGCTGTTTTCCTTCACTCTAGCTTTGTACTCCGCCTGAGAGAACTGAGGAGAATTATCATTGATGTCTAGCACATTAACGTTTATTTGAACTGTGCCTGTTCTCTGTGGCACCCCTCCATCAACAGCCAAAAGTGTCAGTCTAATATTAGGTTGCTCCTCCCTGTCCAGTGCTTTCTGCAGAATGAGATCAACATATTTCCTTCCACCAGGATTGTTTTCTACACTCAGTAAAAAATGCTCATTGGGACTGAGTGTATAGTTTTGGACACTGTTTTGTCCCAGGTCTTTATCTTGAGCAGATTCCAGGGCAAACTGTGTATCTCTGGGAACATTCTCAGGAACCTCTAATACAAACTCATCTTTGGAAAACTTGGGAGCATTGTCGTTTACATCTTCTATCTCTATTTTGATACTGTAGAGCTCTAAGGGATTTTGGAGGACTATTTCAGACAGCAGTAAGCACGGCTCAGCCTGGCCACACAAAACTTCTCTGTCTATTTTGTCATTTATCAAAAGATCTCCAGAGTGGACATCAAGGTGGAAATATTGCTTATTGCCTTTGGAGACCAGCTGGGCTCTGCGAGCAGACAACTCTGTGCCTCTGAGTTTCAAATCCTTCAGTACATTTGCCACCAGAGACCCACTTCTCTTCTCTTCAGGCACAGAATAATGAATCGAGACACACAAGACTCCAGAAACAGAGAGAAAATGCAAAAGATACAGACCTTGCATGTTCCTGAAGCAGGCTTCAATGGCTTATACTTCCTGCCTCTTCTTCTCAATTTCTGGTGCTACTATCAAGCTTCATTCATCCAGTGATCATTTCCACTGAGAGGGAAACTGATGTTTGCTTTGCTGCTTTGCTTCACCAAATACACCTTCTTTGTCACAGAAACAAGTGTGTTGCTTCTCCCACTCCTTTTTTCAGTGCTTCCTCTGAATTTCCTTCTTCTTACTCCTCCACCTCCTCTTCCTTGTTCCTCTCCAAATCAAGGCAGGGCGATCTGCTGGCAGTTCTGTCTGTGACTTTGACATTTGAGAACAATTTTCTTCTAAAACAAAAATTCGAAGTCATATCTTTGCCTCTACTGCCACCGTGTGGCTGAATAAGAAAGATTTACTAAGACAGACTTTTCCCTCACTGAATAGATACAATATCAGCACAAAGCAAACATGATGGAAAGAGCTTAGATTTCTGATTAACCCATTCACAGCAGATGATTATGAGAACATGTGAGGAGGTTTATGGAATGTGCAGAGAAAGGCAATTGAGAAAGTAGATCTGTGCCTTTTGTACGTTTCAAAATCTAGGTTTCTTCTGAACCTTTGGTTTCTAGGCCTTTTTATCATTAGAGTCTTGTCCTGTAACAAAATTTCAGCTGAGGGTGATCATAAGAGGGGATTGCTAGAAAGCCTATATATTTCAAAATAAGTCTCCCCCCCCAAATGAGTGTGTTTGAAATTATTTTCTATTTTAAGGACTGCAGATTCCTTTCTGCATCTCCAGTCTATTATTTTCCTCTTCAGGCTTTTTTTTAGTGGAAAACATACTGGATAAAGAGATTGACAAGAAAACAACAATCAGATTAAGGAAGGTGCAAAAAGACATGGTGTAAGGAATCATACAAGTTATCAAGTAACCATGTATGAAATGTACATGATATTCTACTTCATTTGCAGAAACAAAAAGTTGAATGAATAGAAGACATTAAAAGCACACATTCAGATTGCCTGACATTTATTACTTTGAGGACTACACATTATAAAATACAGTTAGAATACAGTCAGTTAATCTTACGAAAGGATTACAATGACTTTCCTACCTGATTCATATTATTTATTTTCCTCTGTGTGACCAGGGGCTTCTTGAGTACCGGTTGAATTCCTTGGATCCACGTGGTTATTGGAAGGCTCCACAGAAAAAACAGGAAATAAAGGCCTGAGAAACCTGAACTCGCTGTTGAGTGAACCACCCGCTAAGCACACCTCATAGTTGTAGGCTCGGGAAAGAGTACCAGAATCCATGCAGTTCCCTTGGGCATGAGGTCCTGCTGGGATATTGGGTGCAGAGCTATAGACTTCCGCGAGTTGTCTCTTCTTCTGAATCTTGATAGCAACAAACACTAGTAGGGAAAAGAGGAAAACCGAGGAGATGGCAGCCAAGCATATGATCAAGTACATCGTCAGGGTGTGCTCTTCTTCCTGGGTTACTTCCTCCTTCGGGACCTCTGCAATTTGCAGGTAAGGGTCAGAGAAGCCCTCCACCAGCAGAATCCTCAATGTTGTCGAGGCTGACTGGGGAGGATGCCCATTATCTCGGACAACCACAATGAGGTTTTGTTTCATGGCATCTCGTTTAGTAACTGCCCTCAAGGTCTTCACTTCCCCATTGTGGGTCCCCACGGTGAAGAGACCTGGTTCTGTGGCCTTCAGGAGCTGATAGGAAAGCCAAGAGTTCTGGCCAGAGTCTCTGTCCACAGCCACCACTTTAGTGACCAGGTAGCCAGCTTTTGCCCCTCTGGGAACCAGGTCGTTTGAAGGGGTGGTGCTGTTCTGGAGGGGGTAGAGGATGAAAGGGGCATTGTCATTCTCATCCATGATCTGAACTCGGACAGTAGCCTCTGAGCTCAATGGAGGTGAACCTTTATCCCTAGCCTGGACGGTCACATGGAAATCTCTTATGTCTTCAAAGTCTATTGATCGGATGGCATACAGGCTCCCGCTTTCAGAATTAATGGAGATGTAGGAGGACACTGGGCCATCTTGGATCTTGCCAGGCAACAATGAATAGATCACTTTGGCGTTCTGCTCCGTGTCCAGATCCACAGCATGAACTGAGCCGATCAGAAGACCCGGAATGTTGTTTTCCCATAATTGCATGTCATAGAAAGACCTCTCAAATTCTGGGGGATTGTCATTGATATCAGTGATCTTGATGGTAATAATCAATGTTGAGGAGAGCTGGGGAGAGCCCCTATCCGTGGCTGTGACTGTGATGTTATAGTCAGAGACCTTTTCTCTATCCAGGGGCCATTGGGTCACCAGCTGGTAATAGTTGTTTTCTGTGGCTTTTAGCAGAAAAGGCAGGTTGGTTTCAGAGGTGCAACCAGTTCTCCCATTGTCTCCAGAGTCTCGGTCTGTGATGCTGAAGAGGGCCACCACACTGCCTGGAACAGAGTCCTCTGGTAATGGGCTAGTGATGGATGTTATGATCACCTCTGGGGCGTTGTCGTTCTCATCTTCAACCTCCACAATGACTTTGCAATAAGAAGAGAGCCCTCCTCCATCTGTGGCTTTGACATTCATCTCATAATTATTTTTTTCCTCATAATCAATTTCCCCTACGACGGTAAGTTCTCCTGTCTGTTTGTCTAACTTAAATGCTTTCAGGACATTTTCCTGTGCTTGACTGAAGGAATAAATAATCTGAGCATAAGAGCCAAAATCATTATCCCTGGCTTCAGTTTTCATTACCACTGTACCTGGTGAGCTATTTTCCGTTACTTTCACTTTGTACACAGATTGTTCAAATTGAGGCACATTGTCATTAGCATCCAGAACATCAATTATTATTTGGGTTGTTCCAGTTCTTTCTGGGATCCCTCCATCGACAGCTGACAAAATGAGGGTAATCTGTGGATTCAACTCACGATCCAATGCTTTTTCCAGGATAAGTTCAGCGGATTTGCTACCGTCACTGTTGCTTTGCATGTCTAATCTGAAATGTTCATTAGGACTAATTGTGTAATTCTGAACAGTATTTTCTCCTTGGTCTGCATCCTGAGCTGTTTCCAGAGGAAATCGTGTCTTTGTTGGAATGTGCTCAGATATTTCAAAAACAATCTGACTGCTGGAGAATTTGGGGGAATTATCATTGATATCTTCGATTTGAACTTTGATTCTGTGCAACTGCAGTGGATTTTCCAGCACAATTTCAGAAAGCAGAACACAAGGGTCCTTCTGGCCACACAGGGTTTCTCGGTCTATCTTCTCCTTCAATAACACATTCCCAGTATGAGGATCCAGCTGGAAATACTGCTTGGAGCCCTTAGAAACCAGCCTGGCTTTCCGATCAGACAGCTCTCGCGCATCCACTCTCAAATCTTTTAGCACATTAGCCACCAGAGACCCACTTGTCTTTTCCTCAGGCACCAAATACAGAAGAGATTCACACACTGCTACACATGCAGAGAAATAAAGGAGCAAAGACAAAACTTGCCTGCCATCAGGTTGAGTTTCCATTTTTCCAGCCTCCTCCAAGTCAGATCTGGAAGTACCCTGTGATTATGTCTAAAGCAACAACTAGATTTGGTGGTTCATTGCAAAATACCCAAAGCAAATCTTTCCGCTTGGTGGTGGGCATGGAAGTCTTCCCCCACCCTCGAATGCTTCTTAAGAATCGGCTTGGGTGGAAGGTCTGCTGCCTTTCGGGTTGTGACGATTCCTTTGTCTGTCCAACCTAACCGTTAGACCTCCAAGACTGAAACGTGTCTCTGATTTGTGCTTTGTGGTGCAACAGCACCACCGTGTGCCTGCCAGACAGAACAACTTCCACAGAGCACAATTTACAACACATGCAGAGCAATGTTCGGTAATAAGGACTGTAATTACAAAAATATATCCTCTCAGATTTTAAACATGCATACTAATATACAGCTGAAGCATCCTTTTAAAAATTATAAGCAGAGAGGTAAAGAAATCCTGTCAGTGTCTTGTTTAGGAGAGATGGGTTGAGAATTTTTGAATCCCTGCAAAAGATTTGACCCCTGAGATAGCAAATGCTTTCTCCTCCAATTCTCTTTTCACGGTTGCCATTTATCTGTACAAATACCTTCAATGATGTTTTCATATTCTGAAACTGAGCATAGGGACACATCAAGTGTGGACTGAATGCTCTTGAAAAGTTAAAAGGGGTGTGTGTAATTCCTCTACTTTTAAAAAGGCTGACAAGGCTTCAGTTTCTGCAATTTCCACTTTGTTGTAACTGAAAAAAGCTGTAAAAATCATCCTTCCTAATGCTTACATTCTTTCCAACATTGCATTCCCTACAGAATATCTTGCTGTTGCACTATGAGGAGAAAAATGTTTGTGTCTTCACATTTCACAAATAATGATGAATCAGGACACAATATGGCCCCTTATCTGGGTGAGGACCATTAACACCTTAATTTTGTGTGCTATTTCTTTAAGAAGAAGACCTAGCATGAGGTAGCCTCCTGAACTTCATGGAAGCTATGGTTTCCTTTGGTAGAAGCTTCTATGACTGGTTGGGCTACATAGTATTCTTGGAGAAAAAAGTCCCTGAGTTTAAAAACTACAGTAATCTAGAAGAATACTTAGTTAAACTAAGTTGGCTTAGTTGGCTTTATTAGGTCTTACTTAAGTATAAGCTGAGCCCCGATGATCCAAAACCTTTTAAAAAAACATTTCTTTGACATAGATATCCTGCACATCCCATTGGCAGTACCATCAACTGAGTGCCCACCTTATCAAGATGTCATCAATATGAATGTTATGATTGACAAGGCCCACCTTATTGAAAAATAACTTGCAGGCCATACAATGCATGTTATACCATCAATGCAAACGTCCAGCATCTAATATTTAGTAAGCATGTAAAACAACTGACCCAGAATATATTCCAGAAATTACAAATCTTTCAAGTTGCAAAGCATTTTTAAAAAAGAAAATCACAACATATCAGATACATACTGTACTGCATGTGATCCAAGAACACTGGAAAGAAGTGGAGACTTCTGGATACAAAGACTTGATAATCTGTACCACACGGACAGATTTGGCCTCACTCCTTCAGTGTCCTTTTAGCTGTGCTTGAGTCTCAGAATTCTTTTACAAAAAAGCGGAATTCAGATATTGGGCATGGCAATATGGTTGCAATTGGAGCAATAGGGTCACTTAAGATTGTGTAGAAATCTGGTATGCATTTTGGTGCAATCCTTCCATCCAAACTGACCCTATTTGGTCTGTTTCACTGTAACGAAAATAGAAACAACAAACAAAAAGATTCCCCTCCCTACCATTTTTTTTCTTTCATTCCGGGAGGAAGATTTCATCCCCCCACCCTTTTTCTAACTAGCATCACAGCACTATATGATCAACAACACTATCATACTGTAGCAATCATTGTAAAAATAAAATGCTTCCTTCCTTTGTCCCTCCAGAGGATACCAGTGGAAGTGTTTAAATTTTCAATACAGTGGTACCTTGTATAAAGGAATTAATTCATTCCAAATGAAATTATGTTAAGCAAATTTTCCTTTATACAAATTTCCCATAGGAATGCATGGAAAACAGAGTAATCCCTAATCACAACCATTTTTATGTTGTATGGATTTGCCCCATAGGAGATTCTGTTTAGCAAATTTCCCCTCTCACCGGAATTTTTTATGTTGTACAGATTTTATGTTATACAATCTGTTTGTTATACAAGGGTCCACTGTATTGTGAAGTGGTTAAGTTGTCTTCTTAAGCCATTTAGCAACAATAATGGGAAATGAAAAGTAGTTGGCAAATCAAAGGCAAGAAGCTTTGCTTTGGGTGACTCCCAGAGATTCCACCTGCTGGACACAAACCAAAACAGAGCAATCCTACCTCATCCCCAAAATTGTAACCCCTGATACAGATACAGAGCGGTGTGGGTGAGAACATTCTGGGGATTTGCTGTAGCAACTGCCAATCATCATAAAAAGGTGTGAGCCAGTCTATCCCTGCGGCAGATCAAACAGAGGGGGGAATGCCTATCAGATTGTACCTTATGGCACTATCTGTGTTCTCTGTTGAGGACTTGAACACAGAAGAACCTGTGACAAGGACCTCACTGCCAGAAAACATTAAAACATGAAGGACAGATGGGGGTTGTCTGTAAACACTGCAGCCTCTGGAGAATCTTCCTCCACTTCATTAACATCAACTTGAAAGTAATAGCTTGGACTATGAAATTGTGTAAACTATAAAAGATAGAGGTAAGACATGATTTAATTAATTGACAGGGTTTTATTTCTAGCTCACCTTTCCTCCGGAATTGGGACCAAATGGAGCAAAAAATTATCTCAACTAAACATTATTTATTATTTTTGAGTTCTGGAAAGTTTGCATTCCTGTTTCTTCCACTTTTAGGTAATACTTACTAGAGAAGAAATCAAAGATTTCCAGTGCTTCTACCCAGTCATGAAACAAAATGTAGACTACAATCAAGGAATGAGAACACTGGTCATATATGCAAAAAAAAGCCTGTGATTTGACCTTTGTTAAGAACCATACTGAGTTTCACAAACACACAATGTATTCCAAAGTGCATATCCTCAAACCCTTGTTGTATTTTCTTAGGAAGTGAATGAAATAAATGTCCATCAGAGAGACATTTATTTCAGTATGCTCTTTTCTTAATCTACAGCCAGTTTTAAAAGTGAGCTTCTTCAGGTGTACGTGATTTAAGACCACCAGGTGGGAAAGGTAATCAACATCAACAGAAAGAGCAGGAATCAAGGAAACAGCTAAAAAGCCACGTAACTTGATCCGGCTTAAAACTGAAACCACATATGCTTGTTTGTTTGAAATGTAGACAGGCTCTGAGGATAGAAGCCACAAATGACCAAAAGAGATCCTCAAGATTAAGAATGTGTCAATGGAGACCAAGGGGAAAATCATCTATACTACAGGATACCCCATTACAATCCATGGTTATGAAAGCTAGGCAATGAAGAAAGCTGAGAGGAAAAATATAAATCCATTCCAAATGTGTCTTTCAATAAGAGCTTCGCAGATATTCTGAATAAAAGAAAGAATGAGTTCAACATCAAATCAAGTGCAAACACGAATTCCCAGGAGCAGCTAAAACCATAAAGCTCAGGCTATTGTGCCTTTGAGAGATCATGAGAAGACAGCTCACTAGAAAACACAATAATGTGGGGGCAAATAGATGACATCAGGAAAAGAAGACCTAAAATGAGAATAAAGGGATCTTGTAAGACAGGAACTGTGTTGTTAGTGCTATGATCTTTAAGAGGTGATTAATTCAGGTGAATAAATTATGGAGGTGAGGGATGGTCCAGTAACAGGGAGGCAGACCAAATAAGATCCAGACAGAAGATAAAGAAATCGAAAAACAGCCAGCAATAAAGATGGCAGTGCAGAGGTTGCAATTCTGAAGTAAAAATAATTCCACCATTCTATAATAACAACATTCTCTGAAGCCCAAGGACGCATAATAGTACATGGCTTTTGACATGGTGCTGCAGCTTTACCTGTAAACCAGTTGGTTAGGTGGCAAAATGGTCTTAGCAAGACCATTTATCTTTCCCCATCACTGTGTGTCAAGATATCTGGGAAACACAAATGTGTCAAAATATGTACCCATATGTCAGTATATGTAGGATATGAGGATATGAGTATATTTTTGGCATGTTACAGCAACCTGGACACAATCCAATACTGGACACAGAACCTGAGAGTACTTCCTGTTCTAGACTGAACTGAATACCTATTATAAAAACAAGAAGAAGAAGAAGAAGAAGAAGAAGAAGAAGAAGAAGAAGAAGAAGAAGAAGAAGAAGAAGAAGAAGAAGAAGAAGAAGAAGAAGAAGAAGAAGAAGAAGAAGAAGAAGAAGAAGAATAATGCAAGCAGATAAAGAAACAAATATTATACTTGACAGACCTGATTTGATTTATGCATATGCAGACCAACCTGTTCTGTTGATTTACTGCCATCCAAATCTTCCTGAACATCTTGGGACCCAGCAGAGGTTTTGGGGTTCACAGGGATGATTGGTTCCCCCATAGAATAAACAGGAATGAGAGGCCGGAGGAATCGAAACTCACTGCTTAAGGATCCACCCGTTAAGCAAACATCATAGCGATAATTCCTGGAAAGGGACCCACTCTGAGAATCCGAACAGCCTTCTGGGATATCAGGCCTGGCAGGAGGGAATTGGGGAGGTGCAGCCACAAAACATTCACTGGAGCCCTTCTTGTAAAGCTTGATAACAACAAAGGAAACAAAAGATATCAGAAACAAAGCTGAGACTGCAGCCAGGCAGATCACTAAGTACAGGGTCAAGGTTCCTTCATCATCATGTACTTGTGGGCTGACATCCACCATCTTCAGGTAAGGATCAGAAAAGCCATCCACTGGAAGGATGTTGAGTGTTGTGGTGCTGGTCTGAGGGGGAATCCCGTTGTCTTTAACCAGGATAATAAGCCTTTGTTTGCCTGTGTCTCGTTCGTTCAGTGGTCTCCTGGTTCTAACCTCACCATTCTGGACTCCTATACTGAAAACTGTGGGGTCGGTGGCCTTCAGCAGTTCATAGGAGAGCCAGGAATTCTGCCCAGAATCTCCATCCACAGCTACCACTTTGGTGACCAGGTAACCAGACTCAGCTGTCTTGGGAAGCAGTTCATTGCAGGAGGATGTGCTGTTTTGTAGCGGGTAGAGGAAGAAGGGAGCATTGTCATTTTCATCCAGGATGAAGACTCGGACAATTACTTCTGAGCTCAGAGGAGGAATTCCACCATCTGTTGCCTTCACTGTGACTTGGAAGTCTTTGATCTGCTCATAGTCCAGGGATCGGAGAATATATATATTTCCAGTTTCTGAGTTGACTGAGATGTAAGAGGTCACAGGGTTATCTTCAACCTTCCCAGACAAAACCTGGTAGTTCACTTTGGCATTCTTATCAGCATCCAGATCAACAGCATGGACTGATCCAATCAGTAATCCTGGAATATTGTTTTCCCATATCTGCATTTCATATAAAGCCTTTTCAAATAGTGGAGCGTTGTCGTTGACATCTGAGATTTGAACATTAATGACTCTTGTGGAAGTGAGCCTTGGAGAACCTCTGTCCATAGCCGTGATAGTGACATTATATTCTGTGACTTTCTCTCTGTCCAGGGGACTTTGAATCACAAGCTGGTAAAAATTATCTGTGGTGGTCTTTAAAGCAAAGGGCAAGTTCATGTCCACAGAGCAGACGGCTCTTCCATTGTCTCCTGAGTCTCTGTCTATAACATTGAAGAGGACAACAAGTGTCTCCAGAGGAGAATCCTCTGGCACAGGACTGTTGACAGAAATGACGGACACCTCTGGGACATTGTCATTCACATCCTCCACCTCCACCAGGACTTTGCAGTGCCCAGAAAGTCCTCCGCCATCTGTTGCTTTGATGTTCATGTCATAACCGGTTTCTTTTTCATAATCAAATACTCCCAAAACTGTGATTGCCCCAGTCATTTCATTTAAATAAAACAAATTATATATTTTTGCAGATGGTCGGTGAAAGGTGTAAGTGATTTGTGCATTAGAACCAAAGTCCTTATCTTTGGCTTCCACTTTCAGAACCAGAGCATCCCGAGGGGTGTTTTCTTTTATTTTTACCTTATACTCTGACTGACTGAACTGAGGAGAATTATCATTATTGTCCAGGACATTAACCTTTATTTGGATCGTGCCAGTTCTCTGTGGCATCCCTCCATCAACAGCCATAAGAGTTAGGCCAAAGCTTGGCTCTTTCTCTCTGTCCAGGGATTTCTGAAGAATCAGTTCTACATTTTTGCTTCCATCTGTGTTGTTTTCCACACCGAGACGGAAATACTCATTGGCACTTAGTGTGTAGTTCTGGATACTGTTTTGTCCCAGGTCCTCATCTTGGGCTGATTCCAAGGGAAATCTCATATTTGTGGGAACATGCTCAGGTATTTCCAACAAGAATTCATTTTTAGAAAAATTAGGGGCATTGTCATTCACATCTTCTATCTCCATGTCAATACTGTAGATTTTCAAGGGGTTTTGGAGCACAAGTTGAGACTGTAGCAAGCAAAGCTCAGTCTGTCCACACAGAGTCTCCCTGTCTATTTTGTCCTGTATTAACAGAGCCCCAGACTGGGTATCAAGGGTAAAATATTGCCTATTGCCTTTTGACACTAGTTGTGCTCTCCGAGAAGACAATTCCCCTATTTCCAGTTTTAAATCCTTCAGCACATTAGCTACCAGAGACCCAGTTTTCTTCTCTTCAGGCACAGTGTAACGAACAGAGACACAGAACACTCCAGAAACAGACAAAAAGAGCAAAAAGAACAGACCTTGCATGTTCCTGAAGCAGGCAGCCATGGCTCACAACTATTTCCTCTTCAATTTCTGCCCCAAATATAAAGCTTGGTTCTCATAATGTCACTGATGGAGAAATCATTCTTCTTTGTCTGTGTTGATTCCTTTGCTGCACTAAATCTTTCCTTTTAAATCAGATGATAGTTAGATGCCTTCTGCTTTCGCATACAGTGATGCTTTGAGCTTGCGGTGAATATCCAGCAGACCGAAATTCTGAGTTTCAAGCCATGTGTTTGCATGTACTACCACCAAGTGGCTGAATCGGGAAACAGCCAAGTTTACAGTATTTCACATTTCTCTTTCAACATCAATTATTGGGAATGCGCATTTCCCCTCTGGTAGTAGTTCTGCACACAGCAAATTTAACAAGGAAGCATTAAATGTTTCTGTTGATCCATTCGTAATAGCCAACAAATGGTAGGAAAGTTAATGAAAACATGATGAGTCGGAGGATGCGCTTAACTGAGAAAGAAGGTGAGTGAGTGTCTTATGTAAGTAAGTAAGTATGTAAGTAACTGCCTTATACAAGTTTGATGTGGCGAGTGGTTAAATGCCTGTACTGAAAAGGTAAAACTGTGGATGTTTTCTGGTAGCAGGCTCAGTTCACAGCTTCCATCCTTCCATTCTAAAAATTTACCCAGCTTGCTGGGGGCAATGTTTAGCCTGCACACTGTAATTAAAATTGTAAACTGCCCAGAGACTACTTGTAGTGGTAAGATGTATATACAAAACACTTTTTAGGAAAATGCTTACTTTCTTAATACAAGTTTGATGTGATGAAGATCTCTCTGAAAAGGAATCTATGGATGTTTCTATTGGTCAGCACAGCTAAGTTTTTCATTGTAAATTTATCCTGCATCTCTTGTTATAGGATTGTTAAATATGGCAGGACTTCTCCATTAAGATGCATTACAAATGAGTTTTTTAGGAAAATGCTAAATACTTGTGGCCTTGAAAACATAGCTCACAAAAGCCGATAACCCATATTGTGAATAGGAAGTTAATGATAAAACCCAATGTATAGTAATATACAGTACATAAATATTCTGTAACCCAGCATAATTGTGTGTGTGTGTGTGTGTGTTTGCATGTTAAATGTGTTTTACTCAAGTTTATGAGAATGAAGGAGCTGTATTATTTCCATAAAACATGTGTAACCAACCTGATTGTGCTTAGTGGCAGCCAATAGGTAATTTGAGGGTTAACTGCAAGATATAAGAAAAGTGTCAATTAGTTTGAGGATTGTTTGCTGATAAGTTAGTTTTTCACTTAGGGCTTCTGTCAGTATGTTATTACCAGCTAACATCAAGGAAGAGTCTTGGAGTCTTGGAAACTAGTGTCTGTTAAGAAACAGTTATAAAAGGTCTTATAACCAAATATATGCCAAGTCAAATAATCAATTGCTGTTAGTTTATTCTTCAACATATCTTTAAGTAAAGGGTCTTAACATTTGCTATGACTGAATGATTATTGTTTTCTCTGCTAGCACACACATACAGAATATATCAATGGAGAATACTTATTCACAATTCATATGATTTTTTTGAAATTCATATTTATGTATTCAAACTCACAAAAATAATATGAAGGAACAGAATGGATTCCAATGGCAAATGTGTCAGACAAGGGTAAATTTTATCTCTGTGTCTATTCAATCTGTGTGCAGAACATATAATAAAGAAATCTAGATTAGATTTGGATGAAGGAGTGAAAATTGGTGGGAGAACAATCAATAATTTAAGAGGTGTGCGGATGATACCATATTACTTGCAGAAATCCAACTTGATAGATGGTTATCCTGTAGGATACCCTTTCCCGCCTAAATGTATTACCATCTGCAGTATTGGAAGGGAAATTTAAGACTCCATACACACAACATAAATGCCCTTGTAACTCAGATACAACATAAACTGCAACCCATGTTCTTCTGTCTTGCCAATTTTATTCTGATATCTGAAGAAGTCTCATTGAACCCCACATAAAATTATTCCTTGGATGATCTGAGGCATTTTATACCCTTTTACTTTTATCAGGACAAAATTTAGACACTCTGCATAATGTGGCAAAATTCTTAGCTGCTGGTATTAAAATCCAGGAGTGGAAGTTTTTAACAAAATAAGGGTAGACCCTTAATTGTCAGTGGGATCTTTCTTTTTCTTTTTTTTTCTCCTTTTTAAATTAACATGTGAGTGAGAGATGTTTACTAATTCTGTTAGGCACTTTTAACTTTGTATCTACTTTTTATAGGAGTGTGGCATGTTGTAACTTGTCTTTGTATATTTGGATGTTGGTCTATGGCTGTATTAAAGATTCTATTCTATTCTATTCTATTTGACCTTAAAATGAATATTAAAAGTCAAAAATCATGAATTTAGAATTGCTGTTTGTGTTCTGTGCTGTTAAGTCAAAACTGACTTATAGCAACCAAAAGAGGGCCTTCAAAAAAGTGAGATATTTAAGAAATGGTTTTATTAGCGCCACTTCCCCAGTTAGTTTCTATTGCCAAGTGGGGGTTTTAATCCTCTTCTCCAGAATCCTACTCCATTACTCTTCAACTATACCACACTGGGAATACCAAGAAGAACTACATAACCTCAATGCAAACAATAAAGAAATTACTTTTTTAAAGATTCTCAGCCCAATCGTCTATACAAATGAAGACTAAACGTTGGAAGGGCAAAAACTTGAAAAATGATTTAATGTAAGGATGTCTCACTGGAGACCGATGCAAAGATAATCCACATTATTGTTTTCCCCATTACCATTAATGGATATGAAAGCTGGATAAAGAAGAAGACAAGAAGACTGATTTGTTTGAAATATGATGCTGGAGGAGAGCTTTACTGTGGACTATTAGAAAGAGAAACAAGTGGTCTCAATTCAAATTAAGACTGAACTCTATTGAGAAATAAACATGATAAAACTGAAGGTGCCATACTTTGGACACATCATGAGAAGACAGAACTTGCTTGAAAAGTCAATATTGGTAGAAAATATTGAAGGCACCAGAAAGAGAAGAACAAATATAAATTGCATTGACTTTGTAAAGGAAGGCACAGACTTGAGTTTGCAAGAGCTGAGTCCGGCTGTTGTTGGTAAAATGTTTTGGAGATAGAAAATTTATTCAGCAGCTATGCCACACAGGAAAAGAGTGATGATGCCTGGTTATTTCTCTACTGTTCCTTGAACTCCAGAGAGGCAGGGGATTCAGGTTGCAGTACTTGCTGTCAAGCTGGACAATGGGGACTCATCTAAAGCAGGCATGTCCAAACTTTGGCCCTCCGGATGTTTTGGACCACAACTCCCACAGTCCTTTGTCATTGGCAAGCTAAGTTTAGAATTCTGGGAGTTGTGGTCCAAAACATCAGGAGGGCCAAAGTTTGGCCATGTTCCCCCCATGACTTGGACTCAATTTGCAATTTGGGGCCCACCCAGCCTCCCTTTATTCTAAGGGGTGATAGCCGGTATTTTGAGGAAATCAGACTTAGGGATTTGGACTCAGGGCTTGATACTAAAGATTCTGACTCAGACTTGGGACTTCGTAGGTACTAAAGACTTAGACTTGGCATTCCCACCCAAAGATTTGCCCAAATCCCTCATAGAATCTCTTGAATGGGTGCATACAGGGAGTAATGAGCTGAATAAGAGCTAATAAAAAACCAACTTCTGCTTCCATTTGAAGAGGAAGCCAAAGGAAGCCCTACACTGTGCTCAGCAGAACACTCCCACAGCTGACATCAGAGTTGATGTCAGAGTTGATCACCTGTGGGTCCCCAGATGTTCCTGGACTGCAACTCCCAGAAGCCTCTACCACTTGCTGTGCTGCAAGGGATTTCTGGGAGTTGCAGTTCAGGAACATCTGGGGACCCACAGGTTGAGGACCACTGCCCTATAGGACTGGTGCTTGTGCTTGTTCCAGACAAAGGAAAAGATGTGGAGAATGGATCTAAAAGGACCTGGGCTTTTTAAAAATCCCAGGTCTAAAGCAATTGAAATTAACGCCCCTCTCTTTATTATATGGTCATGGTTTAAAACAGTAAAATAAAATAATCAGAACAACATATTAAAATACTCATAGAAACATACACATATTTAGAGAAAACAATTAGTTGGATTGATAGAATCTTTTTCAAGATCAACAGAAAACAAAAAACTTAGCCACAGACTCTGTGATGACTTAGTTTTCCCCTTCCATTCAATAATTCATATGAAGTGCAAATGGGCTTCCAGGGCATTTTCTCCTAGTGGGGTAGAGAAATCTGTGATATTCTTTCTGGAGGCTACATCCAAATAAGGTAAGGGCAAAAGGCTTGGCTACTTCATCTACACAGGCATACAGGTGCTCTTCATGGGAAAATACCTCAGCATGTTCCCACAAGAGTGCCCTTCTCATACTGTTGAAAGCAGCTAGATGAAGACGTGGAGAAAACATGCCAGTATTTGGGGACAGTGAGTTTATCAGGATACCCAGCATGCTTAGAAAATTCAAAATCTAAGTCAAAATGTATTGGCAACCAAGATCTATGGCCATTTGACTGAAAGTATTGCAAGTGTACTTAGGCAATAAATCTCTTAAACCAAGAATTGATTTAAAAAAAAAACATATTTTCCAAGAAATAAAGGTAAACTAAAGATGGGTCAGCATACACAACCTTTAACCAATACTGGAAGGCAAGGGACCAAACTCTATACTTTGCAGATGTTAGGCTGGACTCTAATCATCGTCCTGCGGATGAAACTCACCTAGGCCTGCCAAAGAAGCAACACAGAAGATTTGAGAGCACCCTTTCAACAACTAAGGGCGTTTATACACGACCCCTAAGCTCCGCCGCAAATGGCTGCAAGGTCCGGACCTTAAAAATGTTTACCCACCAGCTCCGAACTTTGCAGACAATTAAGTGCGACCCCGCCCACTTTAGCGCGACCAAACAGCAGTTTTCTTGTACCTGGTCTTTGATGGTGACAAATATTTGATCCGGTGTAAGGATAGTGAGTGCGGGGCTCTCCTGGCTTCCGTTTGTTCTTTTTTTGCGCCCCGCCCCTTTAAGAGATCTGAATGCTGCCGGGAACAAAACGGAGGTAAACCGGCAGTCTTTTCTTTCTTTTTTCTCCCTCCCTCAGGCAGCCAGCAACCAGGAAGTGCTGAGGGGGGTGGGGACAGAGGAAGACAGAGGAAGAGCAACGAACCCCTAAGATCTCTGGTCCGAATTTAAGTGGCCAGCGGATCTTAGGGGTCGTGTAAAAAGGCCCTAAATTAAAAACTTGAATCCATACTGCAATACCATGGAACAGCTGAGACAGAAGTTTGACCTGCAGTGCAGTAAGAAGGAACAGCCCCTTGGTGTAGAACCGCTAAGAACACATTTACTTGTAATCTGTGACACCTGCATTGCCAACTGGCCCAAAAAAGAGTGGAGGAAAACAACAAATGTCCAATTATTTAAACTTCTAAACCGGCTCAATATGCTGTCCATTAATTATTCACTCATTTACCTGAGTGTATGTAAAAACACCATCATCGTGCAAATTATCTTCACAGTGACCCATAAAAAACACTTACAAGTTGTGCAAGACCTATCATAGAGAGAAAGAAAGAGAGATAAGAACAGCACTGCCTGCAAAAAGCAACAATGGAACCTTCATCTTGGCCAGTTTTGGTACATGAAATGCTGATGCTAGGCACTTTTTGATCAAATCATTGGGATAAAAATTAAATAGTGTGAGGACCTCTCTAATGGTAAGAACAGGACGCTGGCGGTGTTCATATGGCTGTCAGTTCCACTGGTACATTTCTTGCTTGCTATTTCTACTGGTCCTGTAGGATAAATACGAGCATCACCTCATATAAATTGATTTATTTAATGTCCTATTTCGGGGTCTCTGCTGCCCTAAAATTTTCTTTCTTTTTCAAATTCACAGGAGCCACACTGGGGACTATTAGAAAGAGAAACAAGTGGTCTCAGTTTAAATTAAGCCTGAACTCTATTGAGAAACAAAACTTTCAGCTGTCAGTCAATGTGCAACTGGTGGTATCTGTCACCTGCATCTCTTGCTTCCTTCCTGCTAAAAAAATTCACTTTCTGATTCCTTTCTCTACTTTCTGTTTCTCTCCTCTCTTTTTCCTTCTACCCTCCTTCTCTTCTTTTCACTTCCCTCTTTTATTCACTCATCCCATTTTCTTTATTTTCCTAAACATCTTTTCCTCTCAGTTCTTGGCTTTCATTTTTCTTTTCTCCTCTGAACAGTGCCAAGAGGAGGAAGTAGGTTTTAAAAGAGTTGCAAAGTATTGAGAAGTGTGTTTGTGTGTGTGTGTGTGGGGGGGGCAAGAGACATTTATGGGATACCTCTTTCTTTTTCGCAGCAAACAATTCCAAAGAGGAAACACCCCTTTCTCTTCTCAAAGCCTCTTTCCTCTTTCCTTCTTTAAACCTGTAAAGCAGGAAAGACTGTCTCCTTCTGAGCAATGTATTTGTGTTGCTGTTCTTCTTGCTGCTGCAGTTTCCCTGGATAGTAAGTGATCTATCTCTAGGCATTTAATTTTTTATGATTTAAAAAGGTACAAGTGCAGTTGCCATGCAGTGGCCATGTTACCCCCCAAACCCAGCCCATTTGCAAAGTAAACAAATTGACGGCAACATTCACATGCTCCAAAACAATAAGGACTGAAGTAACACAGCAATCAATCCATGTTAAAACAACCATGCCAGTGATGTGGGAGAAGAGCAATTGTTTGGCCAAATGAACTGATGTTAAGCGCGTGTCATGTGAAGGAAACTTATAATACAATTTAAATAATGACAGAATCAATATAACAGGATTTCTTTTGGCACATGTGATTAAGCCCTAATATGAATCAATAGATGATGGAAGCACCTCTTCACCTGGACATATGGATTGGAACACAGTTGTTGCAAAAAAAAAAAAAAAACATTAGAGAGCACTAAGAAGATTCTACAAGAATGCAAATCACCAAAGAAAGGTATCAAAGGCCCTCCAAACCAAATAGTGTGGATATTGCTGATTCTATTGCTCCACTTCAAACAGTCAATCCAGATTATACCTCCACAGCATCTTCTAAGAAATAGATCAACCCCCTCCCCCTTTCCCCAAAGGATTACATCTGCTGCTGACTTCACCTCTACTTCCCTAGGGTTCTGTTCTGTCTCCTACGTTATTTAACATCTATATGAATCCACTGGGGGAGATTATCAGGTCTTTTGGGGTTAGGTGCCACCAGTATGCCGATGATACCCAGCTCTATCTCTCGTCATCTCAAGACTCTAAGGGAGCTACTATCTCAACTTTACATGAGTGTTCAGCTGCAGTAATGAACGGGATGAGGATGAACAAAATGAAACTAAACCCAGAAAAGACAGAGGTGCTCCTGGTCAGTCGAAACGGAGAACAAGGGATAGGGATGCAACCTTTACTGGATGGGGTCACCCTCCAATTAAAAAATCAGGTATGCAACTTGGGGTGCTCTTGGACTCATCCTTGAGCTTGGATGCCCAGGTCACAGCTGTGGCCGGGAGCACATTTGTACAATTAAGGCTAGTATGCAAGTTACGCCCCTTTCTTGAGAACCCATGCCCTAGTGACGTCCCAACTGGATTACTTTAATGCACTCTATGTGGGGCTACCGATGAAAAGTCTCAGGAAACTTCAACGGGTCCAAAATGCAGCAGCTAAACTGCTGACTGGGACAGGGTACAGAGATCACATTACACCCCTATTAAAACAGCTCCACTGGCTGCCAATCAGCTATTGAGCACAATTCAAGGTGCTGAACTTCACATATGAAGCATTATATGACTTGGGTCCTAGCTACCTCAAAGATTGAATTTCACAGTATGAACCGACTCGGGTGTTAAGGTCATCAGGAGAGGCCCTTCTCTCCATCCCGCCACCCTCACAAGTACATCTCATGGGAATCCATGAAAGGGTTTTCTTGACTGCTGCACCCAGACTCTGGAACTTCCTCCCACTAGAGGCCAGGACTGCCTCATCTCTGTTGTCCTTCTGGAAACAGGCAAATACCTTTCTCTTCAGGCAAGCTTTCCCTGAATGATGGACTATCATGTGTATTTTATATGAATCTATGGATTCACATAGACTTTGTGTGTATGACTATGTAAAACTGTGTTGCTTTAATGTAATGTGGTCTATTAATGCTGTAAGTTGTCCCTCAATTCCTTGTTCTCAAATACTTGAATATGTCTTAATTGTAATGGACTGTATATTATCCCTCATTACTGTAAGCCACCTCTGTCCTTTTCCAAGGAGAAAGGCAGGATTAAAATATTCAAAATAGATAAATAAATAAATATACAATTTTGGCCCAGCAAAACTTTCAAGATCTCTGATATTTCTGCTCATTCCAACCAACAGGTAACTGAGATTCCAGTCACCCACTGTAGGGATTACTCCCCATTAAAGAATGCAAAACCCAACACTACCAACACTGGAAGTACCCCTTAAGTACAAAGCTATTATAGCTACAATGCGTTCCACTGGCAAAGGAGAGAAATGTGAAATATACACGTATCAGATGTGACTTACCAGATTTAATTTGATTTTGAGATACAGAGTACATAAAAAATCAATTCTCTTACCTCTTCTGTTGATTTATTGTTCTCCACATGCTCAAGAGGGTTTTGGCAATCAGAAGAGGTCTTGGGTTTCCCAGGGATGATTGGTTCCCCCATAGAATAAACAGGAATGAGGGGTCGGAGGAATCGGAACTCACTGCTTAAGGATCCACCCGTTAAGCAAACATCATAGTGATAATTCCTGGAAAGGGACCCACTCTGAGAATCCGAACAACCTTCTGGGATATCAGGCCTGATGGGAGGGAACTGAGGAGGTGCAGCAATAAAACTTTCTCTGGTACTTTTTTTTAAAAGTTTGATAACAACAAAAGAAATAATGGAAATTAGAAAAACAGTTGAGACTGCAGCCAGGCAGATCACTAAATAGAGGGTCAAGGTTTCCTCATTTTCTTCTGGATCTTGTTGGCTGACATCTACCAACTTCATATAAGGATCAGAAAAGCCATCCACAGGAAGGATGCTGAGTGTTGCAGTGCTGGTTTGTGGAGGGATTCCATTGTCTTTAACCAAGATGATAAGTCTCTGCTTGCTTGTGTCTCTCTCATTCAGGGACCTCCTGGTTTTCACCTCTCCATTCTGGGCTCCTATGCTGAAAAGAGTGGGGTCGGTGGCCTTCAATATTTCATAGGAGAGCCAGGAATTTTGGCCAGAATCTCCATCCACAGCCACTATTTTGGTGACCAAGTAACCAGCCTCAGCTGTCTTGGGAAGCAGCTCATTGCAAGGGGAAGTGCTGTTCTGAAGGGGGTACAGGAAGAAGGGAGCGTTGTCATTTTCATCCAGGATGAAGACTCGGACAACTACTTCTGAGCTCAGGGGAGGAATCCCACCATCCATTGCCTTCACTTTCACTTGGAAGTCTTTGATCTGCTCAAAATCCAGAGATCTGATTACATATATATTTCCAGTTTCAGAGTTGATTGAGATATAAGAGTTCACAAGGCTATCCTCAAGCTTCCCTGGCAAGAGTGAGTAGCTCACTTTGGCGTTCATTTCTGTGTCCAAATCAACAGCACAGACTGAACCAATCAGCAGGCCTGGAATATTATTTTCCTGCATTTGCAACTCATATGAAGCCCTTTCAAATAATGGGGCATTGTCATTGACATCCGAGATCTGAATATTAACCATTCTTGTTGAAGAGAGCCTCGGAGAACCCCTGTCCATGGCAGTGATGGTGACATTATACCCTGCAACCTTCTCTCGGTCCAAGGGACTTTGTATCAAAAGCTGGTAATACTTGTTGACAGTAGTCTTTAATAGAAATGGCAAACTCATATCTACAGAGCAGATAGTTTGTCCATTGTCTCCTGAGTCTTGATCTGTGGCAGTAAAAAGGACAACAAGCGTTTCCAGGGGAGAATCCTCTGGCAAAGGACTAATTACAGAAATGATGGATACTTCTGGGGTATTGTCATTGACATCCTCAACCTCCACCAGAACCTTACAGTGCCCAGAAAGTCCACCTCCATCTGTAGCTTTGATGTTCATTTCATATATGCTTTCTTTTTCAAAATCAATTACTCCCAAAACAGAGATTGCCCCAGTATCTTGATTTAAGTGGAATAAAGTATGTATTTGTTCAGGGACCCTATGGAAAGAATAGGTGATTTTGGCATTTGAACCGAAATCCATATCTGTGGCATTCACTTTGCAGACCAGAGTATCTCGAGGGCTGTTTTCTTTTAACTTTACTTTATATTCGGTCTGTGTGAATTGAGGAAAGTTATCATTATTGTCCAGAACGTTAATGTATATTTGAACTGTGCCGGTTCTCCGTGGCACTCCTCCATCAACAGCCATCATTGACAGTCTTAAATGGGGCTCCTCTTCCCTGTCTAGTGGTTTCACCAGAACAAGATCCACATATTTCCTTCCATCAAGATTGCTTTCCACATCCAGATAGAAGTATGCATTGTGGCTGAGTGTGTAGTTCTGGATACTGTTTTCAGCCAAGTCCCCATCTTGGGCAGATTCCAGGGGGAATCGTGTATTTGTGGGGACAATTTCAGGGATTTCAAGCTGAAATTCGCTTTTGGGGAAAATGGGAGCATTGTCATTCACATCTTCTATCTTCATCTTTATGCTATAGATTTTTAAGGGACTTTGGAGGACAATCTCAGACAGTATTAAGCAAGGCTCAGTCTGGCCACACAAAGCTTCTCGGTCTATTTTTTCTTTTATTAAAAGATCCCCTGAGTTGGTATCAAGATGGAAAAATTGCTTATTGCCTTTGGACACTAGCTGGGCTCTGCGACTAGACAACTGCCCTTTTTCCAGTTTCAAATCCTTCAACACATTAGCCACCAGAGACCCGGTTTTCTTCTCTTCAGGCACAGAATAATTAATTGAGACACAGAATACTCCAGGTGCACAGAATAAGAATAGAAGATACAGACCTTGTATGTTCCTTAAGCAGCCTTCCATGGCTCAGAATGCTTGGCTAACTCTTCAGTTTTTGTCTTCTGGCTTTCACCCTCTCGGCATCTCTTCTTGACAAAGAAATTGTTCAAGCATCCGGTGTTGATTGCTTAGCTGTTCTTGATAGCACAGAAAAACTATATGTCTTCTGGTTTTGTACTCAGGGATGCTTTGAGCTTGCTGTGAATTTCCAACAGATCAAAATTCCAAGTTCCAACTCATGTGTTTGCCTATACTACCACCATGCGGCTGCATCGGGAAACAGCCAAGAATATTACACATTTCTCGTTAAATAGTAATTATTGGGATTGTGTATTTTTCATTCAGTGGCAGTTCTGTGAACAATAAATTTAACATGAAAGCATTAGATATTTTGTATTAATCCAATGGTAATGGCCAGCAAATTACTGGAATTTATGAAAACATGATGATTTGGATTAGCTTAACTGAGAAAGTATGTGAGCACTCTTGTTGTAGGCTCTCTGTGCTTATATTTTAAAACATCTTTATATATAATGCAGATCCCTCTGGAAGAGAATCTGCAGTTTATTTATTGAACAAAAAAACTGCCTCTGGGTTCTGCATTTTCCTGTATCTCTTGTTCCAGGACTGTTAAGCAGGACAGGCCTTCTCCTCTGGTTGCTTTTGACTAATACCAAATCAGTAACCATGATATCAGAAATGCAGAGCTGGATGGGATGATCAAACCCAACCCTTGCCAAGTGGGGAATCAAACACCCACCCTTTGGCTCTGAAGGCAGATCAATGTGGCAAGGAACAGAGGTAGTGGCCACTGATATGAGGCTCAGAGATGCTTCCATCAAGAAGATACATTGCAACATGCACTTTTTAGAAGACACGGTGGTGATTCTCCTGGCTGAAAACCAGCAGACGGCTCTCAAACAGTCCATCATCTCCCTTGCTAATTCTTCTAAAGGATGACACCTCCTCTGCCATTAGTGGCAAGTTTTGAAAATTCAATATCCAGAATGACTTTGCACTAAGAAAAGAACTCTCCTCCACCTGTAGTACTAATGTTCATCTTGTAATGACTACCTATTTCACTATGAATTTTCCATACAGTAAGAACTTCCTGATCCTGTTTGCTTAATTTGAATGGTCTTCAAGCTGCCTTTGCTACCCATTTGAAGAAATGGGAAATATCTGAAGAAGAACTTTCTGCAACTGTGGTTATCCATATATGCACTGTAATGTGTTGGTTTGTTTTTGTTTTTTTCCCTGTAAATTTCATCTCACACGTGGATTTTCCAAAATGTGAGAAATTTGTTGATGTCCAGAATACAAAGGGTTATTTGTTCTGCTATCTTTCTTTCTGATTCCCACATCCTCAGAAGAGGGACTAGGTAGGGAAAAGGCTGCTTCTGGTTGCAACCTGGTTATTTAAAACTTCTTGGATCTATTCCACAAACTTTAGCTTGTCAAATTCCAAAGAACGATGCCAGCAGGCTAAGCAGATCTCACTGCTTTTGTTGTTGCTAAATGCTGTCAAGTTGTAAACTGACTTCCAGCAATCCTAGTCAGGCTTTCAAAGTGTGAGGTATTCAAGGAAATGTTTTTCCAGTTACACACTCCTAGTGGGTTTCCATTGATTAGCAATGATTCAAACCCAGACTGCCTGAGTCCTACTCTGTCACTCTATTCTCTACACTACATTGGGTACCTATTTGTTTATGCTTACAGTTGTTTTAAGAAACTATACCTTGAACACATCTGCATTCTCCTGATAAACACTGTATTTGTCTCCTTCCACTTTGTGCAGTGCTGTTCACATCACAGCTACATCTGGTAGACAAGAGCTTCACACAGCTACAACCTTTGGGTAGTTAAATTCACTTGGTGATTTACTGAGGTGGTTACATGGCACTTCACAGATAAAATCTCTCACTCTTTCAAGTGGGATTGCAGCATTTTCCACACCTCAAGATCAATTCATGGAAGTGTATATAGAACATATTTGTCTTCCTCATAGTAATACTTTTAATTAATACACTTTAGATAGATAGATAGATAGATAGATAGATAGATAGATAGATAGATAGATAGATAGAGAGAGAGAGAGAGAGAGAGAGAGAGAGAGAGAGAGAGAGAGAGAGAGAATATTGGTTTTGCATTGTTTTACATAATGCCTTTGTTATCGCCTGAAGCCTCTTCCCTAAGATAGGGAATGCCCTATAATTCTTGTGGTTTATGTCTCTGGCAGGAAGTGTTAATTTTTTATTTTTCCTGGCTACTTGCACTCTTAAGAACTTCTTGTAATTTTTATTTCTCTTATAGACTTCCTTAATGACTGTGCTGTTCAGCTCACTGTATTAGAATGGGGATGTAATGACATGTTAAGAAAAAAACTTAAGGAATTATACCAAGGTTTCCCAATCATCATCATCATCATCATCACCATCACCACCACCACCACCGCCACCACCATCATTATCTTAGAACTGCAGAGTGGAAAGGACTCTGAAGATCTCTGAATCCAGCCCTTGTTATGGATACATAGTGGGGTATAAGTTATCCAACACTAAATTGAGAAGAGTGTTTTTAAAAAAATATCTATTGCAATTTCATGTCTATTTTAAAGGAGAGAACCTTAATCATAAGACCAATAAGGCTACAAAAATTACATGACAGAAGAGCAGCTGTCTTAAATTTGTACAGAAGGTGTCCTTGATTTGTCAAGTCCTGCCAATAAAAGAGTTTCTTTTACCTCATTCCAAGTCTTATGGCAGTGCCACTGCAAGCTATCTTGCTTTCAGCTTAGCTTCTTTAGCCACTGTTGAATGGGTCTTTTGTTATCTAGCTCATAAGCTATTTATGACACATATGCCATCTTCATTATTCCAACTCCCCTTTCGAAAACTCTTAGCCAATGACTATTCTTTCAGCAAGTTTAAGAAACCTGTACTACTTATGTCCCCCGACCCCTGGCCTCATTCCTAGGCCTAGCATCCAATGACATTTAGAACATCCAGCAAAATAGAAAAGGAAACAATCCTCTAAGTTGCAAATAACTAAACAGAAAGTAAATATTTTATAAGAGTATACACAAAAAGTAAACAATGACACTATGTCTTCCAGAAGAGTTTCACCTGTTTAACGTGCATTTTTAAACCACACTGCAGTGTCTATAGGCCATGCAAAAATATAAAATAGACACATAACAATTTCCTTTTCTTCATCCTTCAGTAAAAGTGTACACTTTACATTACTTTAACCATTAATTACTTTGAATGGTTTTCAAAAATTGTTTTCATTTTCATTTGCTGCTTAGGGTGGCCAAAAAAGAAGGAAAGACATCAGAAAAGGACACAGAGTGCAAGGATTACAAAGAAGGAGGACATTAATTACTGAAAAAGTGAAAATGTTTGCATTAAAAATCTGTGCACGAATTTAATTGCATATATGCAAACAGAGAAATCATTAAAATAATTTAGGTAGAAGTACAATACAACTTATCAAAGTGCAGTAAATTGTTTAGGTGATTACTTTGGTCCTAGGCACTCAGAATTGGGAGAAAGATGGGATACAGTATAGATGAAATGGAGCAAAAAGTTTAATAACTTTCTGAAATTCACCTAAACTTCATATTTTCTATAGTTCATTGAATATGAATATATGCGAAAAATAGATATTTCTGTTATTGATAATAATACCGTGTATCTTATTTAAAAACATTCTCATTGATAAAAAGTAATATTAAATAATATCAAAACTAAGGTAAACTGCTGATCCTTCTCCTGCCATGATTACTCATTTACTTCATTAAGGATTTACATGATTTTATAATCATAAATGACTTCACCTTTTGCTTTACAGTTCATTAGAATGCAAATTAATTATAAAATATTAAGAAATGTGACAGTTCCTGCAAATTTTAATTACCACTGCCTATACTATATGAATATAGCAAAACGTCTTGGTCAGTATATTTTATTGCATTGTATTCTGTCCTTTCTAGGCCTCCCTCCCTCAGAAATGTTTCATACTTTGCTGCCCTCTCCTCAAATATTAGAACTTTAAATTAACTACAATTAGTTAACAACAGTTCGTTACTACAGTGTTTTTTATTTTTGAAAAGGGAAGAAAAAATTTGATAGCTAGTGTAACTTGAGTTGCCAGGAGGTACATTGCTGGTATAATATAAGTTGTAAAATGCCTTGTGTAAGAGTTTTACGTATTGATCTACTGATATAGGGATGTAATTGGGCAGCAAGACTGAATGTATGTTAATAAAGTTGTTTTCCTTGAACAAACAAACACATGTGAATTGATTATACAGTATAGGGAAAATATATAATGAGCTTACTTTTATATACAGAAAATATATACAGGTAATGAGCAAAATCCTGACCGAAATCTAGAGAACCACAAGCACAACACAACACTGCATATTTGTTGTGCAAACAGGACAGAACAGTACATCATCATCATCAACCACCGCCACAACCAAGCCCCCTCCCAATCTCAGCACTAATGATCTGATAGCAGGCCAGGAACAGAAACCACAAGTTTTGCAGTGCTATCAGACACCAGTGAAGAATTGTGTTTGATTGCACTGGACAAGGCATCTCCTCTGGGGATGATCTTAAAGCAACCCCTCTTTACACACAAGAATTGCTCCAGCCCAGCTGCGAAAAGAGTAGCCCAGCTGCTGGACCTAAAAGATCCATATTGGGCTGGGCTGGTTCACGATTTCCTGTACATCATCTGATAGCTGAAAAACAGGTCACACAATACAGTTCCACAAGCAGTCCAAAACCCAAGATGTATCTCCATTTGACCACACCCTTAATCTCAGACTCCATTGCCCTCTTCCCTGATTGGCCTGAAAAAAATCACATCATCTTCTTCTGTACTAATTAGCACTGATCTTTTGAACTGTGGAGAGAAGTGTGCATATGACTCCTGAGGAGAGTTAAAGAAGAAAGTGCAAAAACAGGACTCCGGCTGAACATTAAGAAGTCTGAAATCATGACTCTAGAACAGTGATGGTGAACCTTGTAGAGACCAAGTGCCCAAACTGCGATTCAAAACCCATTTAACCTAAATGAAGGTAGCTGTGAAGGGGCGATGTCAGGTGCCGACAGAAGGGGGTTCCGAGTGCCACCTTTGACACCCGTGCCATAGGATCGCCAACATTGCTCTAGAAGAACTACATAACTTTTGTGCTAACAATGAAGAAATTGAAATTGTTGGAAGATATATTTTATGCCTCACTTCAGTCACTTGTTCAAATGAAGACTGCAGCCAAGAAATAAGAAGATGGAGAGCTGAAAGGGCAGCTATAAAGGAACTAGAGAAGATCATCATGTGTAAGGATGTGTCACTAAATATCAAGGCAAAGATCATTCACACAATTGCATATTCTAGCATAATGGCTACTTTCACTTATACTATTCCACCTCCCACTCCCAACCGTTTAGCTAAACAGGGATGATTGTCCATTTTCTTGGGTAGTTTTCTAGAAGCTGCATATCAGATTTCTTTTTTTGCCCTTGCGCTCCAGTTTCCTTGTATGAAACAGCACACCTTTTATGATTTGTGGAATGCTCTAAGACAAACAGCTTCTAAACACTAAATGTGTGTGTGTGTTGTGTCGTTAAAGTCGTGACCGACTCTTCGTGACTCCATGTCCATGGAGTTTTCTTGGCAGGAGTACTGGAATGGCTTGCCAGTTCCTACTCCAGGCGCCTACAGCACCTGGTATCCCCTGGTGGTCTCCCATCCAAGTACTAACCAGGGCCGACCCTGCTTAGCTTCCGAAATCAAGTGAGATCGGATGTGGATAGGGCATAATCAATGTCTAAAGAGAAAATAACCATTTAATAACTAAGAATCCACAAAACATGACTCAATTGTCCCACTTATTTATACTCTTCTGGGGTATTATAGTCTTATAAAAATACTGTATTTTTTATTTCTAATGTAGTGCCAATAGGCAAGGTAAAAATATAAAATAAAAACAAAATAAGAACTTTCCCCTCCTCATTTTTGAGGTAAAGCTACAGTTTTTTTCTCTTCAGCATGTATTTTATCTCAGTTTTGTTTTGTCGTTATGTATTCAAGTATCAATAAAACCAAAATATATAAAGAACTGGAGATAACCTTTCAGGTTTGGGGGATTTTTCATTTTTAATTCTTTTTTTCTTCCTAATCATCATCTGCCATCATCTCATGACAATTTTGGTCCAGAAAAATGGCAGGGTTATATTGAATGACTCAATTTCCTCCAGTGAACTGAATTTACTCACTTCAAGCTTCTATACCTGTAATCAGTTTTCCTTCAATATAATCCAGATGGAATTTCCACAGCGTAACGCATCCACTCCCTTCCTCCCCATTTCTCCTCCTGACCTATTTTTCTCTTATGCCTTCCCCATTCTTCATCCTTTCTCCAACCCTTGTCTGTTTTCCTCCCTTGACAATCCCTGATTTGCCAGGTAAAGTGAAGACAAAGCTATTAGAGATAGAAGGAACACCCAGGACCATTAACTCTTGTGTGAGTGCATGTTAAAGCAGCTCCGCTGAGGAGAAAATCCCCACCCATTCCTCCTGTTAAAGAGGCAACCCTGCTGTGTGCTGAGGAGACAACTTCCACATGTGACCTCACAGACGATGCAAGGGGGACTTCTTATTGTACATGTCCCCGTGGAACCTACATTTGAAATAAGGGAACAAAGGGGGACAACAGATATGGAAGGAATAGGGCTAAAACCAAACAAGAACATGTCTGAAGCCAGTGGTAATACTCAAGAACTGGAAGGGAAGTGAGAAGGGTTTATCTAAGATTCCACTAATGCCATGTAGTTCTGCAAAATGTTAACATAGTCCAAGACAGATAATGAATGCCGAACCCCTTCGTTGTGTTCCTTCCATGATAACCGACAACCTTCAGGTAACTATCTCTGTGTTCTATGCATGTATAACAAGTGCTATTTCTTTCAGTTATGTTTAGATCATTTTCGCCAATTAAAGCAAAACTATATGAATTATATGAAGATCTCTGTCTTTCACCAAGCACCCATCAGATGAAGGAGACCGCTGCGACCTCCCCAATAAAACTTGCCACAGTTACACCACCAAAAACAAAGGTACCTCTCAATGCAAAGATACTCCATGCACCATGCATTCTGCTGACCAAGAAGTACAGAGAGACAAATGTGAAAAAATAAATAATTGATGTGACTGATCTTGTTTAAATTTATTATTTTGATATATAAAGTGCTTTTAAAAAGAAGCCATTTTCTCACCTGTTCCACTGATGTACCGCTCCCCAAGTGGTCATGAGGGTTTTGGGAATCAGAAGGGGTCTTGGGGTTTCCAGGGATGATTGGTTCCCCCACAGAATAAACAGGAATGAGTGGACGGAGGAATCGGAACTCACTGCTTAAGGATCCGCCAGTTAAACAAACATCATAGCGGTAATTCCTGGAAAGGGACCCACTCTGAGAATCCGAACAGGTCTCGGGAATATCAGGTCTGGCAGGAGGGAATTGGGGAGGTGCTGCAATGAAACATTCCCTGGAGCCCTTCTTGTAGATTTTGATAATGATGAATGAAACAACAGATACTAGAAACAGAGCTGAGACTGCAGCCAGGCAGATCACCAAGTACAAGGTCAAGGTTTCCTCCTCTACGTCTGGATCTTGCTGTCTGATATCCAGCATCTTCATATAGGGATCAGAAAAGCCATCCACAGGAAGAATGTTGAGTGTTGCAGTGCTGGTTTGAGGGGGAGTTCCATTATCTTTGACCAGAATGATAAGCCTCTGTTTGGTTGCATCTCGCTCATTAAGGGGCCTCTTGGTTTTCACCTCTCCATTCTGGGGTCCTATGCTGAAAAGAGTGGGATCGGTGGCCTTCAGCAGTTCATAGGAGAGCCAGGAGTTCTGGCCGGAATCTCCATCCACAGCCACCACTTTGGTGACCAAGTAACCCACCTCAGCTGTCTTGGGGAGAAGTTCATTGCAAGCAGATGTACTGTTCTGAAGGGGGTATAGAAAGAAAGGTGTGTTGTCATTTTCATCTAAGATGAAGACTTGCACAATAACCTCTGTGCTCAGAGGAACAATCCCACCATCTGTTGCCTTCACTGTGACTTGGAAGTCTTTAATCTGCTCATAGTCCAGAGATCGGAGGGCATATATATTTCCAGTTTCTGAGTTGACTGAGATGTAAGAAGCTACAGAGCCACCCCCAATATTTTCTGGCAAAATCCGGTAGCTCACTTTGGCATTCTTCTCCATGTCCAGATCATTGGCATGGATTGAACCAATGAGGAGTCCGGGAATATTATTTTCCCATATCTGCATTTTGTATGAAGCTTTTTCAAATACTGGAGGGTTGTCATTGACATCTGAGATTTGAACATTAATGATTCTTGTGGAAGTGAGCCTGGGAGAACCTCTGTCCATAGCCGTGATAGTGACATTATATTCAGAAACTTTCTCTCTGTCCAGGGGACTTTGGATCACAAGCTGGTAATAGTTGTTCATGGTTCTTTTTAGCCCAAAGGGCAGGTTCATGTCCACAGAACAGACAGTTCTTCCATTGTCTCCTGAGTCTCTGTCTATAACACTAAAGAGGACAACAAGGGTCTCCAGGGAAGAATCCTCTGGCAAAGGACTGTTGACAGAAATGATTGACATTTCAGGGGGATTGTCATTCAGATCCTCAATCTGCACGTGGACCTTGCATTGTCCTGAAAGACCCCCTCCATCTGTTGCTTTGATGTTCATTTCATAATTTGTTTCTTCTTCATAATCTATTTCTCCCAAAACAGTGATTTCCCCAGTATTTTTGTTTAGGTGAAATAAATTATGTATTATTTCAGGTACTCGATGAAAAAGTAGGTGATTTGTGCATTTGAACCCATATCCAGGTCTGTGGCATCCACTTTGAGGACAAGCGTATTTTGAGGACTGTTTTCCTTTATCTTTACTTTATATTCAGATTGAGAAAACTGTGGAAAGTTATCATTAGAGTCCAGAACATTTATGCTGATTTGAACTGTCCCTGTTCTTCTTGGTACCCCTCCATCCACAGCCATAAGTGTCAGTTTAAAGTGTGGCTCCTTCTCCCTGTCCAGTGGTTTCTCTAGAATAAGGTCCACAAATTTCCTTCCACCATTATTGCTTTCCACACCAAGACGGAAATGCTCATTGGGACTGAGTGTGTAATTTTGAATACTGTTTTCACCCAGGTCCTTATCTTGGGCAGACTCCAGGGGAAACTGCGTATTTATGGGGCAATCTCTGAGATTTCAAGTTCGAATTCATTCTTAGGGAATTTGGGATTATTGTCGTTCACATCGTCTATCTTCACATCAATACTATAGATTTTCAATGGATTTTGGAGCACAATTTCAAACTGCAGTAAGCAAGGGTCGGTCTGTCCACACAAAGCTTCTCTGTCTATGTTGTCATTGATCAACAGATCTCCAGAGCTGGTATCAAGGTGGAAGTATTGCTTATTGCTTTTGGATACTAGCTGGGCTCTGCGAGCAGAAAGCTCCTCTATTCCCAGTTTCAAATCTTTCAACACATTTGCTACTAGAGACCCACTTCTCTTCTCTTCAGGCACAGAGTAACGAATTGAGACACAGAATACTCCACAAAGAGAGAGTAAGAGGCAAAGATACAGACCTTGTAGGTTCCTGATGCAGCCTTCCATGGCTCAATACACTTGGCTCTCTCTCAGTTTCTGGTCCAGCTGAAAAGCTTCTGACTTTTCAGTCTCTCACCCTTTTCCCCTCTGCATAAAATTTTCTCCTTTTCACCTCAGTGTCAATTGCCTTGCTTCATATATTGTTATCTCCTTATGATGGCTGAAACCCAAACATCTTCTTGCTTCATATGCAAGGATGTGCAATGCTTTCTGTGAACTTCCCAGCAGACGAAATTTCTGAGCTCCAAGTCATATACTTGCCTATACTACCACCATGTGGCTGAATGAGGAAACAATTATTCAGATCGTGCATTTCCTCAGCAGACAACAAAATTAGGAAAGTCTTACATTTCTTGATAACGTTCAAGGAATGGTAGGAGAGCTTTTGAAAGTACAGTGATATGTGTAAACTGTAATTGACGATTTTGATGAAAGACCCCTGTTGCAAATATTGTTGTCTGTCTATTGATTCTGAACCTTTAGTTTTCACGCCTGTTAAACATGGGGTTTGGTGGATATTCCAGTAAGTTTTGAAGGACAGTTGGAAAATATGTAACTATTGTTGAGATAGGCACTAGTGTTGTGATTAGAAAAGGACATATTTAAATATGCTTCTCAAAGTAATAAAAGAAATGTTATATTGCAGGTTGTCCCAGTTGAAAAACTGCACATGAGTCTCCAAGGAGAAAGGCAAGGTAAAAATACTCTAAAATAAAAGACAAAATAATATCCTGGAATTTAAGCTTGGGCATTTCTCCCTCCTTAACCATGAGCCATCACTGCCTCCAGATGTCACAGAACAGCAGCTGCCAAGAACCCTACCAAGTACAGCCAATGCAAATGGATGACTGAAGTCCAAGGACATCTGGAGGGCTAAATTTGGCGGCTCTTTCACCCTTCCAAAGGTGTGTCATGCTTATGCGTTTATGTGTGTATCTATACACATCCGTACATACATTCTAGGGAAAGGCGTAAAAAGAATTTTAGTTTCTGGGTTTGAAAAGTGCATCAAAATCGAATCTTTGAAACAATTCAGCATCACCTGCAGACCTTCACATTCTCATGCCCCATCCCCCAGTCTCATGCTGGCATGGCAGAAAGGAGGGCAAGCAGACCCTGGGCTCCGCACTGTGAAAATGTGATTTATCCAATTTATATAAGGTATTCAATATCAATATGCTGTATTCTGTATAATCATTTTGTATCCCATTTAAAGGCATTAACACAGAACAGGAATAAAATGACCGAGAGTGACTGAAATATGACTGAGAGTGACCGAGAAATGACCGAAAGTGAAAACCAGTTCACTTCTGCTTTTGAAGTGTCATCTCAGGAGAGAGTGTTTTGAAGAAAATAGGAAGTAACTTTCCACTAGTCTTGGACAAGGGTGTCAAGAGGGTATAAAGCAGGCATGTCCAAAGTCTGGCCCGGGGGCCAAATGTGGCCTGTTTTCAAATTTTGAGTGGCCCACAGCCTCTTCTCTCCACCGGCTCAGCCTGTCATGCATCCCCGAAAACTGTGCCCTCCCCATACCAGATGGAGATGTCAGCTTGCAGTTTTACAGTTTGCCTGCCCTCCCTGTCTCCGTCCATCCCCCCCAGCCACCTGCCCAGCCTACCCGCCCCCGAATCCATTATTGCAGCATCCTCCCTTCCTCCTTGCATTGTTATAGAGACTTGTCCAAAGTCTGGCCCGAGGACCAAAAGCGGCTGAATGGTTGGCCCCCACACATTTTCACCTCACCATATCTGGCCCTCCTTGCAAAAGTTTGGACACCCCTGGTATAAAGGCTCTGTGAAATCTTGGTCCTGGGTCTTAGAACTGAAGAGCAGATCCTATTATGTCACTCTGTTCTAACACCTTTCTAATGCTTTTGAAATTGTGTCTCTGTCTGCCTATCTGTTTGTCCCTGTTTTATTTAGCTTAATAAAGTTATAACCCTTGCTTTAACATTATGCTTGAGTTTGCCTATTTCATTTTAATATTTTATGCAAGATCCCCATACTTGACAGCATTCAATCCCTGGACCTCCGGGAACTGCTTCCCATGCCTCCAAGTGAGAAATATGACTGCTGGAGGACGATCAAGTTGGCTCCTATGCAGAGAGCTGACTTCCTTCTCTCTGCAAGGAAGAACCTTTGGTGTCAACATCCAGTTGGCATCAGAGGACTGAACCAAAGGGAAATATGTTTTGGGCCCTTCCGTCATCCAGAGAGTGATGGACGGCTGGACTGTGTGTAGTCTGGATTGCTTGGGGGTTTGGGAGGAGAGATAGTAGTTTAATATTCTCTTGCAAGCTGTGTTAAGAGCCAATTGTTTGAAAGTGGGGGCCTACGTCTTCAAAATTAACTGTCCTCCTTTAGGGCACCCATTTGCCCTCTTTTTTTTTCCCTTTTCAAGTTTGTCCTTCCTTGTCCTGCCCTGCCACTTCAAGGTCTTGATGCTAATGCTAGAAGGGAAATAACCTTTAGAATGGGAAACTGAAAGTAAAAGAGTAAAGACTGAAGTACAAGACGATTATCTAGGCTGAGGTCTACATTTTCCGGACAAAAGTGCCTGAGAGCTACTACACTAAAGCCTCTACTTATGAATTTTATCTGTTCCAATCATATGCTCATAAGTAAAAAAAAATTGTAAGTAGAGCAGCGGTTTTCCATAGGAACACATTGAAAATAAATTAATCCTTTCTGGAGGGAACATATTTCAATGCATTCCTGTGGTAAGGCTGACCATGCACACACTTCCCTTACACCCGATTGAGCTGGTGTGGATGGGTGCAAGGGAGGCGCAGATGGCCCCTTCTGCTTGCCCAGGCTGCTGGAAGACTTTTTTTTAAAAAGGTACACTTTCCCTCCCAAGCCACCCAGAGCCTGACTTGACTCTACTTCTCTTCCTGTTTTCCCCCTTCTCCCGCTGCCACTGCTGCCGCCGCCCACAGCTCTCACTCACCTCTGCCATGTTTGCTGTGCAGCTGGGATAGGCCAAGCCAGCAGCGGGGCAATCACATTGCCACACCAGCGAAAGGAGGAGGGAATGGCTCAGAAAGGGAGCAGGAGGAGCGGCAGGTCATAGTCTCTGTCAGGCAGCTGTGGGGGTGGGAGGAGGAGGATGGAAGGAGGAAGGATGGGAGGAAGGAATTCTCCAGGTGGGAGAAGAGGGGGATGTCACCAGGCAAAGGAGGTGGGCACACCCATGTCCCCACCCCTTGCTGTCCCCTCCACTCCCCTTCCTCTGTTCGGCACCAACAACTCAATTGGTCACACAAGACAGTGGCGAGCCAATTATCTGGACAGTAGGGAAAGCAGGGGACTGTGCCATGGCCCTTGAACTGCCCTGCTTGGCTGAGACAGTGGGCTGGCAGACCCAGAGCTTTGCTGGGGCAGTGATGGTCCTTGGAATGAGGGAGGTAGAGGTGGAGAACTTATCCCCTCACATTTTTATTGATGGCTGGTGGGCTACTTTTGAACCCTTCATTTGAACCTGTTGGGCAGGCCTGATCTAGTTGGTAACAAAGCAGGTTAACCCTCACAAATACAGGCACACACTCACATTCAAACCCTCTCCCTCAGTGCTCCTTTAACCGTAACTAACTCTCGGGTTTCATCCAGGGAAAACGAAATTCAGATTTACTGTATATACTGCACTACCTGTGTTCTCTGCTGAGGAAATGCAGGAGAACTTATGAGTAAGGCTAGAAAGAACTGAAGGATGAAAGAGTGAGGGTTTGTCTTATATCACAGCCTCTGGAAAGCCTCTCCTCCCCCAATTAAAATCCACTGGAAAACAATAACTTATCCTTTAACTATCCTTGTATGAAATGGTGTAAAATATAATCCGAGGCCAAGTCATGACATGACTGAATTAGCTGCTTCATTTGATTTCTAGTCTGCCTTTGCTCTAGAATTGTGGACAAAAGGGTTTAGAATGATTAGCTTTAACATGGTTTGTATTGAAGTACAATGGTACTTTGCATAAAGGAATTAATTAAGCAAATTTTCCTTTATACAAATTTCCAATAGAAATGCATTAAAACAGAGTAATCCTAATCGCGACCATTTTTATGTTGTACGGATTTGCCCCACAGATGATTCTGTTAAGCAAATCTCTGGGATTTTTTTATGTTGCACAGATTTTATGTTATACAAACCGTTTGTTATACGAAGGTCCACTGTACTTTTATTTTAGGATGTTATTGTTTCCTTCATTGCACCATGGTTAACCTCCCACAAAATGATAGGAGAAATTTATTTTATTTTTTTAAAAGCGTATTTTATAGTTTTTTAAAAAGTTTGCAATATTGTTTTCTTCCACTTTTAGCTAATACTTAGTGGAGAAGAAATAAAGGGTTTGTAACACCTTTGCCTCAATCGTGACTCAAAAGGGAGGCTAGAAGCAAGGCATCAGGACCCTAAAACAGAAGAGCAGCCAGGATGGACAAAAAAAGATCCCCAAGTTTAACAAATGGTCAGTGCAGACCACGGCAAGATGATACATACTGTACCTGAACTATAGTATTCCCAGTTACAATGAATGGGTATGAAAGCTGGGCAGCGATGGAAGTTGATGGGGGTGGGGTGGGAACAATTCATTCCAAATCAATGTGGCTTTGGAAGGGAGCTTTACAGAAGTCATGGATGAACAGAAAGACAAATATGTTTTAGATCAAACCAAGTGCCAATGTGAACTATCCCTTGAGGCAAAAAATGACTAAACTGGGCTATCAAGAGAAGATAGGACCCACTGAAAAAGAGAATAATACTAGGGCAAGTGGAAGGCATTGGTAAGTGAAGACCTAACATGAGATGGATGGATTTACTAAAGGGAGTTATAGTATTTTGTATGTTAGACTTTAATAGGTGATTAATTCATAGGGTTATCTACATTTCAGAAACATCTTACTGTAATGTAACAGACCATTTTATTTCTTGTTTATAAAGCAGGAGCAATTGTCCATTATTCTGTTATCTTTTCTGTTTCACTCCTTTAAATCTCTATTTCCTTCACAGGCCTGCCAGGAATTCAAGACAAATGTTTCTTTGGAATTATCCCTAATCACATATATCTTAAAAGTCTTTCAACCAACACTAGTCTTCTCTGATAAAACGTTGAAGGCCTAATTTCTAAAGTTAAAGGCTTCTCATGTTTCCATTAATTGTTGGAACACATATTTATTATAACTGGATGATAGATAGAGAACAGATTTTGCCCCTCTTCTGAATGACAGTTGTCCATATATTTGAAGGATGCTATCACATCTCCTCTAAACATGTTCATTTCTTCCAGTCTTTCCTTATAGGGTTTGGAGTCCAGTCCCCTGATGACCCTTGTTGCCCTTTTTCGATCTTGATTCGGTTTCTCTGAGGCCTTCTTAAAATATATTGTCTACAAGAGGATGCAGGATCTAAGATGAGACCTAACCGCTGCTGAATAGAAGGGGACTAGCACTTCACGGAATATGGAGACAACAATCTGTTATTGCAGTCCAAAATAACATTTGCCCTTTTTGCACTTTCATCATACTGTTGGCTCATATTCAGCTTGTAGTCCAGAACAATTCCACAGTCCATCTTGTCTGTATTTTTTAGCTGCCCAGAGATCACTTGGTAGTGTGGCAGGTAAAAAAATTCTGTAAATAAATAATTTATGTAAATAAATACAGTGGACCCTCATATAACAAATGGTTTGTATACCATAAAATCTGTACAACATAAAAAAATCTGGAGATAGGGGAAATTTACTTAACATAATTGCTTATGGGGCAAATCCATACAACATAAAAATGGTCGCTCCATTTTCAACGCATTGTTATGGGAAATTTGTATAAAGGAAAATTTGCTTAACAGAAATTTCATTAATTCCTTTATACAAGGTACCACTGTAGTATTACTGAGCCAAGTATCCCTCATCTTGTAATTATGCATATAGTTTCTTTTTCCAAGGTGTAGAACATCTTAAAATTATCCCTACTAAATTTCATTCTGTTGTTTTCATCCCAGTGCTCAGGTCTATCAAGTAGTTATATGTTGGCCACTAGCAGGCACAAGGAGTCCCCCCACCCACCCTTTTACAAATGAACCTTTAAAAAGATAACTATTTGGGGGGCTGGTACTCCAGGATTGTGGGTTGAGTACATGCAGCCCACAGACATCTTGAACTTCTCAAACTTGATGCGGACATTTCACCAAACTTTTTATTACTGTGTAAACAGACTTCCACTGTATATGTTAGGGAACCATATCAACTACATCTTTAATTTAAAAATCAAGCACATCCTATTAAGCACACACAGAGCTCTAACAGACAATCTTTGGGCTGTCCAATAGAGATGGGCACGACCAGAATTTTTTTTCCGAGTTGTTGTTTTTCGGGACGGGTCCGTTTCGGCTCGTTTCCGTTTTTCGCAAAAAATTTAAAAATTTGTCATTTTGTCGTGTCGCTTGTCGTTTCCGCCGCAGCGATTTCGCGCGATTTGACATCCCAGCGAGTGGCGTCCCGCAGGCGCTAGGTGTTTTTGCGCCCTAGGCGGCGGGCGGGGTGGCGGGGGGCCATGGGCGGGCAGTGGCAGCGGCAGGGGGGAGGGGCGGGTGCGCGGGCGTGCGGGTGGCGGGTGCGCAGGCGGCGGGCGCGGGTCCCGCAATGACCCAGAGCAGGTGGAAAACACTTTAAACTGACTTGCTGCACAAGACTGCATCGAATAAAGCAATTGCAATTTTTATTGCAAACAAAGTGGGCAGTGCACCCACAGCAGAGCTGCAGGCAGGGTATGAAAGGACCTTGGCTTGCCACCAAGCAAATGAAATTTTTAAAATAAATCCACACCTCCCCTCCCACTCAAACCTCCCCCCCTTTGAAGCACAATCAGAAAAGAAATCCTAACGAACTGCAGGAGAATAAAAAAGAATAAACTACGTTGCTATTCCCCACAGCAGACAGAGAATGAAAGGAATTATTATTATTTCCTAAAAATTCAATTGAATCAATTCCCTCCCTGCCTGCCTAACTGAAATCTAAAGGCTCCGCGAAATCGAAACTAGTCTAGCACAGCAGCCAGCTACACACAGCCCTCTCCCACCCATATCCAAGCCCGGACTGCGACTCTTCTGGGAGTGCCTCGCCTTTTTATGCCCTCTTGCACATCCAGAAGTGTCAATCAAAACCTGGCCATGCGATTGGTAGAATGGGTCCAAAAATTTGCATGGTCCCATCCCATGGCCAGCCCATCACTGTGCAGGTGTAAAAAAATAAAAATAAAAATAAAATAAAATAAAATCAGTGCGACCTTTTACTGCTATAAAAAAACCCACTGCTGCTACTGTAAAAATTCAAGCATTTAAAATAGCTAATTTTCGCATGTTTCTGTGGTGCTTTGGTGGTTTTTTGGACCACGATTTAAAAAAATATATTGCGGACGCCATTTTGGATCCCCCCGCACCGCATGGCAAATGGAGACGCCGAGGATGCCCCCTCCCAGCCCGGTACCAGCAGCCCAGGAGAGGAGGGGGGAAGGCTGGGGACCCCCCCATCCAGAAACCACCCCTCTGGTAGGTGCCCTCAGGCAGGCATATTTTCACCTGCTTTTTTGGCCGGGAATCGGGTTTTTTTATTTTTTTTTTAACTTTTTTTCTGTGCCGCTTGGCATCGCGCGATTGCCGCGCGATGCCAGGAACGACAACGACAAATCAGACCCAATTTTTCTTTTTTTCGGTTCGAGTTCGAGTTCTGACAGCTTAATTGTCGTTACCGTTTCTGTTACGTAACGGAAACGATATCTGAAAACGGAAACGACAATTTCGCCAAGTCGTGCCCATGTCTACTGTCCAATGGTTTTTCCCCCAATATTAACCAGGCATTTAATTGAGTAAGTATGAAGTAGTTATTGAGACAGGTTAGGTCATTTTGAGTAAAAGGTTCTTTGAAATTATCAATAATAATAGGAATATAGGAAACTGCCTACTTTTGAGCCAAATCATTGGTTTATATAGCTCAGTGTTGGCAATTATGATTGGCAGTAGCCTTCTTGGGTTTCAGTCACCTAATTTTTTACATGCATATTGAAAACTCAAGATCAGGGCTGTTCAACTTTGAACAGGCCAAGTCTACTTTTTCCAGCCCATAGTGCCTGAGGGCTACTACACTAAAACCTCTATTTACGAATTTTATCTGTTCCGAGCACATGCTCATAAGTAAAAACTTTTGTAAGTAGAGCAGCGGTTTCCCATAGGAATGCATTGAAAACCAATTAATCTGTTCTGGAGGGAACAGAGTTCAATGTGCCATGGCCCTTGAACTGCCTCGCTCGGCTGAGACAGTGGGCTGGCAGACCCAGAACTTTGCTGGGGCAGTGGTAGTCCTTGGGATGGGGGAGGGAGGGGTGGAGAACTTGTCCCCTCACTTTTTTTATTGATGGCCGGTGAGCTACTTTTGAACCCTTCGCGGGCTACCAGTAGCCCGCGGTCTACCTGTTGGACAGGCCTGCTCTAGATTAAGGACAAATACTACTGTGACAACCAAGAAAGCAGACAAGAGGTTGGCAGATATTAAAGATGACTGGTTGCTATGTGGCTTATACTGAAGATATGTCGCTTTGCAAGGGGAGGACTAGCTAGAGAAGGAAGGATCACCTCAGTTTTCCAACTCTATCCCTTACTTGCTCTAACGCAGTGATGGCAAACCTTTTAGAGACCAAGTGCCCAAACTGCGATTTAAAACTCACTCATTTGTTTGCAAAGTGCCAATACAGCAATTTAACCTGAATACAGGTGACTGTGAAGGGGCAATCTTTGGTGCCCACAGAAAGGGCTCTGAGTGCCACCTTTGGCACCCGTGCCATAGGTTCACCAACACTGCTCTAACGTATGCTCACCTTTCTTCATCCTAAACAGCTTCTCCCAGATGAAGCTGCTTGGATGAATAGCAAAACATTTCTATCTCTCAAGAAAAGAAGTCCAGTTGCCATGACTCAGCTTCCAGATAACTTATCCCAGAGTTGCCGATGTCACTTTCTTATCTTTTCACGATTATCTCTTGACCTGGTCTAGTAGAGGTCATGTCTAGTAGAGGTCTAGTACAGAACAACCATCTTGCCTTTTGATCTCAAGAGGTGTGAAGACAGGCAATTGGTCCTTACATCTCCACCTTAGTTAGGTCAAACTGAGACTCACATTATCATTAGAATTCCAATTTATTTCTTTAATAGCTCCCAATAGCTTTCTTATTTTCTTAGAATAAGAAACATCACTGTGATTCTTCAAAAGTAGGGTATGTACTCTGTTAAGCATTCCAGTTTTCAGGGGTTGAATTCACAGATTAATTTGGCTGCTGATTGATTCTGTTTGCTAAACTATAGACCATGTTGGAGGTTTCAGAATTACAGAACAACCAACTGATCCATCTCTACATGTGCAGCATATGCAACTGCCTCAGAAGCCATGTAGATAGTAGATCTGTTAATATATAGTACTTGCATTTCTAAACAACAACATATATGTACATACACAATACATCCCAAGCAGGGTTCCTCTTTACTTTGGCAGATAAAGATGCAGGAATGCCACCAACACTTCTGGAACATGGAACACACTAGTCCAGTGGTGGTGAACCTTCAGCAATCCAGAAGTTTTGGACCACAAGTACCAGAATTCCAAGCCTAGATTGCAATGCCAAAGAACTGTGGGATTTGTGGTCCAAAACATCTGGATGCCAAAGGTTCACCACCACTGCACTAGTTTATGGGCGCTGGTAGTAATTCCTGCATAAAACCTTGTTATTGCTGTAAAGTGCAAAGATGTTAATATGGAATAAAGGAGATATAAATATTTTAACTAACAAATCAATACAACATCAAATGCACTGGAGAGTTAAATACAGTATAGGAGAGATAAGGAAGATGAGTATAAGAATTCTAGAATGATGCCCAGTTTTAACAATGGCATTTGGAGAAGAGGATGGACTAAATTTTGGATGCAAGGGAGGTCAAGTGAAAATAGGAAGTAGGTAAGCAGACGAAATTGCCACCAATAAAGTTTGCAGTGCAGAGGATGAATTTCTTACAGAAAGTCCAAATAAAATGACCACCATTCCACAAGCGCAGCATTATTCAAGAATGTATAAAACATGCATTCCATTTTATTTTATATATGGGACATAAGTGGGTGTGTATGTTTTTGCATGAAATGGCTTGATGAACCTATTCCAACAATGGATGTGCACTTGGGGGAAAATTCCTCTTCCGTGGTCATAGTCTAACTGTTATAAGTTCCTCAATGCAACAACAAAGTAACAAAAATAATTCAGGCAGGTAATAGTGATGTTATTGGCCCTCATTTTAACTGGCATAAGGACTCTCTCACCTGTTCTGTTGATTTATTGTTCTCCAAATGTTCCTGAAGGTCTTGGGAACCAGAAGAGATCTTCGGATTCACAGGGACGATTGGTTCCCCCATGGAAAAAACAGGAATGAGAGGCCGGAGGAATCGGAATTCACTGCTTACGGATCCACCCGTTAAACAGACATCATAGTGATAATTCCTGGTAAGGGACCCACTCTGAGAATCCGAACAGGTCTCGGGAATATCAGGCCTAGCAGGAGGGAATTGGGGAGGTGCAGCAATGAAACATTCCCTGGAGCCTTTCTTATATAATCTGAAAATGGCAAAGGAAACTATGGAAACCAGAAACACAGCCGAGACTGCAGCCAGGCAGATCACCAAGTACAGGGTCAAGGTTTCCTCATGTTCTTCTGGCTCTTGATGTTTGACTTCCACCATCTTCAGATAAGGATCAGAAAAGCCATCCACCGGCAGGATGTTGAGGGTAGCTGTGCTGGTCTGAGGAGGGAACCCATTGTCTTTGACCAGGATGATAAGCCTCTGTTTGCTTGTCTCTCGCTCATTCAGGGGCCTCCTGGTCTTCACCTCTCCATTCTGCGCTCCAATGCTGAAAAGAGTGGGGTCGGTGGCCTTTATCAGTTCATAGGAGAGCCAGGAGTTTTGGCCAGAATCTCCATCCACCGCCACCACTTTGGTGACCAAGTAACCAGCCTCTGCTGTCTTGGGAAGCAGCTCATTGCAAGGGGAAGTGCCATTCTGAAGGGGATACAGGAAGAAGGGAGCGTTGTCATTTTCATCCTGAATGAAGACTTGGAGGATAACTTCTGAGCTCAGGGGAGGACTCCCACCATCTGTTGCTCTCACTGTCACTTGAAGGTTCTTGATTTGTTCGTAGTCCAGAGATCGTAGGACATACACATTTCCAGTTTCTGAGCTGACTGAGATATAAGAGGCCACCAATCTGTCTTCAACTTTCCCAGGCAAAAGCTGGTAGCTCACTTTGGCATTTTTATCTGTGTCCAAATCCGTTGCATGGATTGAACCAACGAGGAGTCCAGGAATATTATTTTCCCATATCTGCATTTGGTATAAAGACTTTTCAAATACTGGAGCGTTGTCATTGACATCTGAGATTTGAACATTTATCATTCTTGTGGAAGTGAGCCTCGGAGAACCTCTGTCCATAGCCGTGATAGTGACATTATACTCAGAAACTTTCTCTCTGTCCAGGGGACTTTGGATCACAAGCTGGTAGTAGTTATTCATAGTTGTTTTTAGCACAAAGGGCAGGTTCATGTCCACAGAACAGACAGTTCTTCCATTGTCTCCTGAGTCTCTGTCTATGACACCAAAGAGGACAACAAGGGTCTCCAGGGAAGAATCCTCTGGCAAAGGACTGTTGACAGAAATGACTGTCATTTCAGGGGGTTGTCATTCACGTCCTCAATCTCCACGTGGACCTTGCATTGTCCTGAAAGACCCCCTCCATCTGTTGCTTTGATGTTCATTTCATAACTGGCTTCCTTTTCATAATCTATTTCCCCGTGAACAGTCACTTCTCCAGTAATTTCATTTAAATGGAATAAACTTTGTATTTTCTCTGGCACTCTTTGGAAGGTATAGGTGATGTGAGCATTTGAACCAGAATCCAGATCTCTGGCTTCAACTTTGCAGACCAGAAAATCCCTAGGGCTGTTTTCTTTTAAGATTACTTTATATTCAGATTGGGTGAATTGAGGGGAATTATCATTGATATCCAGAATGTTAATGTTTATTTGAACTGTGCCTGTTCTCTGGGGCACCCCTCCATCCACAGCCAGAAGAGTCAGTCTAAAATGTGGCTCCTTCTCCCTGTCTAATGGCTTCTGCAGAATGAGATCCACATATTTCCTTCCGTCTTTATTGCTTTCCACATGCAGGCAGAAATGGTCATTCGCATTGAGCGTGTAATTCTGGATGCTGTTCTGACCGAGATCTTCATCTTCGGCAGACTCTAGTACAAACCGTGTATTTATGGGGACAGTCTCTGGGATTTCTAGCTGAAATTTATTCTTAGAAAATGTAGGAGCATTGTCATTCACATCATCTATCCTCACTTCGAGGCTGTAAATTTTCAAAGGGTTTTGGAGCACAATTTCAGACTTCAGTAAACAGGGCTCAACCTGTCCACATAAAGCTTCTCTGTCTATCTTATCATTGATCAGGAGATCCCCAGAGCGAGTATCAAGGTGGAAGCATTGCTTATTGCTTTTGGAAACTAGCTGGGCTCTGCGAGCAGAAAGCTCCCCTATTCCCAGTTTCAAATCTTTAAGCACATTTGCCACCAGAGACCCACTTTTCTTCTCTTCAGGCACAGAATAATTGATCAAGACACTCAGCACCCCCGATATAGAGAGAAACAGGAAAATATACAGACCTTGTATGCTCCTAAAACAGACTGTCATGGTTCAAAGCTTCCTCTTCACTCGCTTATAAATTTCTGGTCCAAAACCCCACTTAGTTGCACAGTACTGATTCCTTTCTTCCACCCAATCTCTCTCTTTATGACAAAGAAAAATCCGACCATTTCATCTTTCAGACAAGAGGGATGTTTGCAGCTCTCTGGGTATATCCTCCTAACCAGAATTCTGAGTTGCAATCCATGTGTTTGCCTATACTGCCACCACGTGGATGAATCACGAAACAGTTGGTAAAATTTTGTATGTTTCTTTTGAGTGACAGCTCAGATTGTTATGGGCCATCAAGTCAGAAGAATTTTTAGCGACCCTAATATACCTTTCAGCTGTCTGCTTCTTGTTTCAGACTCATCATGCCTCCATTTTTAAAAGGTTAGTATAACAAAGGTATCACATTGATAATGAATATGGAGTTTATCAGTGAACAAAGCATTGTAGGACTGTTAGATGTCCCAGGCTGGTCTTAAACAAGTATGGGAAGGACCCATTGTTATGGCAGGTATGAGTGACACAAATTATTCCTTTTAAAAGGGGGCACCTATTGGAAACTCTTCTGGTACAGATTTCGTTTCAACAATCTGCCATCTTCTTCTCTGCCTTTGTTAACATCTTTTATGGTGGTAAGTCAACTGTTTGGAAGACTCAAACTCCGGGATGACTTGGCACTGTTGGCAGAGATGAGCTCTAATATTCCTTGGCCACTATTTGCTTCCTGGCTAGTTATCCATATCACAGGACCTGCTATGTTTATGTATCCCAAGGAAACCATGGTCCTGGGAGGTTTTCCATGCCCCTTTCCCCTTTCAACTAGACATGGGCACGACCAGAAAAAATGACGTTTCAAGTTTTCGTTTGTCAGAACGGGCCCGTTTCAGGTCGTTTCCGTTTGTCGTGAAATTTTTCAAAAATTTGTCATTTTGTCATTTCGTTTGTCATTTGTCGTTTCCACCACGATTTAGCGCGATTTGATGTCGCAATGTAATATATTTTTAAAATAAATCCACACCTCCTCCCAGTCGAACCTCTCCCTTTACCCAATATCAGGAAAAAAATCCTCACAAACTGCCAGAGGAAAAAAAAAGAATAAACTGCTATTCCCTTCAGCAGACAAAGCTGCAGAGAATCAAAGAAATTATTTTCTAAATTCAATTCCCTCCCTGCCTGCCTAACTAAAATCCTAAAGCCTCCAGCCTCCCTCCTCAATCTTGATCGGATCACACCAGCACCAGCAGCCAGCCCTCCTCCCTCAACCACATCCACACCCAACTGCGATTTCTGGAAGGTGCCTTGGCTTTTTATGCCCTCCGAGACATCCAGAAGTGTCAGTCAGAAACCTGGTGATGCCATTGGTGGAATGGTTCAAAAAAATTGCATGGTCCCATCCCATGCCTAGCCCAAATGGGCAGGTCTAAAAAAATAAAAAATAAAATCAATGCGACGTTTTATTGCTATAAAAACCCACTGCTGCTACTATTAAAAATCAGGCATTTTAAATAAATAAATTTCACATGTTTCTGTGGTGATTTGGTGTGTTTTTTGACCACGATTTCTAAAGAAAAATTGCGGTCGCCATTTTGGATCCCCCCCCACCGTATGGCATGCAAGACAGACAACGAGGATGAACCCCCCCAGCCTGGTGCAAGCAGCCCAGGACAGGAGAGGAGGGGGGGAAAGGCCGGGGATCCCCCAGAAACCACCCCTCTGGTAGGTGTCCTCAGGCAGGCATATTTTCGCCTGCTTTTTTGGCCGCGAGTCGGGTTTGTTGTTTTTTTTTTACTTTTTAAAACTTTTTTTCTGTGCTGCTTGGCATTGCGCGATCGCCACGATGCCATTAATGACAACGAAAAAACCGACCCAATTTTTCTTTTTTCGGGTTGGGTTCGAGCTGGAGCTGCGTAATTATCGTTACCGTTTCTGTTACACAACGGAAATGATAACCGAAAACGGAAATGACAATTTCGCCGTTCCGTGCCCATGTCTACTTTCAACATCCAGAATCCAAGACATCCATCATTATAGCCTTTATTATGTATTTCCTCAATGACTGTGCAGTCTCGGCTGTGTTTCTGTGCTGTTCAATTCACTGTAATGCAGGCATTTTCAAATTTTGAGCGGCCCGCAGCCTCTTCTCCCCACTGGCTCAGCCTGTCACGCATCCCCACCAGCTGGCTGGCTGGAGACATCAGCTTGCAATTTTATGGTTTGCCTGCCCTCCCTTCCTCTGTCCATCACCCCAGCCACAAGTCCAGCCTATCCACCCATGGCTCCATTGCTGCAGCATCCTCCCCACCTCCTTGCCTGTCGTAGAGGCTTGTCCAAAGTCCAGCCTGGGGGGCCAAATGTGGCTGAATTGCCCCCACACACACATTTTCACCTCACCAAATCTGGCCCTCCTTGCAAAAAGTTTGGACACCCCTGCTGTATTGCATCAAGTCCAAGCTATTTCCCTTTATAAGCCTGCTCCAGTGTTAAGATCATTTGGTGAAGCCTTTCTCTCAGTCACAGGTGCATTTGGTGGAGATGAGGCAGAGGGCCTCCTCTGTCCATATTTCCAGACTCTGGAACTCCCTCCCACAGGAGGTCAGGCTGGCCTCATCCTTGCTGTCCTTCTGCAAGCAGTCAAAGGCCTTTCTGTTCAGGAAATCTTTCCCTCAGTGCCTGGGCTGCCTGAGTGAGGTTTTAAAATGGCTGGTCGTGCCTTACTGCTTTGAATGTGTTTTTCCTGTTGCTTTTGTTTGCCACTTCTGGCAATTTTTTTATCCTTTTTAGAATTTGTATGCTTACTGTTTTCAGCTTTTAATGATGTGCGTCACTTTTGGTCCTTTTTAAGGAGGAAGTGGGACAAAATGTTTTAAATTAATAAAAAAGTGGGGATATAGTTAGATGCAGGGGGGGTGTCAAATAAATAAACCAAGATTTCACCACCCATGAAATCTGACTCTGCTTGGATTTTTGAAAATAGCAACTGTGTAGTTGCTGTAATTATATTCCCAGAAAAGGATTTTATTATTAAAGCAAAATTTTCAAGAAATGTTTGCTCATCTTGCAAAACACTTGCAAACCAAGGTACTTGTAAACCAAGGTATTACTGTATTTTGATTCCTATGCAAACTTCTCTTTCAATTCTGCCTCCCTTCATCTTTTATCCAATTAGAGGTGTTTGAGAACATTTTTAGATGGCGCAATATTTCTTGCCTTTATACTTCAGTTCTCTAAGTTGAACCACCTTAACTTCATAAGTTTTGATGACCTCCCTGGCAAGCACAACCACTAATCTCCAAATTGCCAATGTCAAAAGCAACCATTTTAAAAATAAAGAACACACACAAAATTACTAAACAGTTTCATTCATTCACAGTCTTTCAGGACAATACAGTATATAGTTGCTTTAAAGTATACATTTATTCCAGATGGGAGTTTCAGAGGGCCTTTTCAAGGAGAAAGACGGAGTAAAAATATTTTAAATAAAGTAACTATATTTTTTTAATAAAACCCACACAATAAGAACTCCTTCACCCCCATCCTCCAGTGATAGTTTTCACTTTTCATGTATTTCTTCTAAATTTTGCTCTTATTAACATTTTATGTTTGGAGTACAGTAATCACGGGGGTTAGGGATCTGACCTAAATCCACAATATGCAGATGCTGGGTTGGGTCAGGACTGGGGGGGGCTATCTGGGCCCTCCTACACTTACCTGAGGCCTGCCCCTGCCCCAAACGGGCCTAAGATGGGCTTCCCAGGCCTGTTGGAGGCCCCAGGAGTGGTTTCCAGTTATCTGGAAGTCACTTCTTGTTTGCTGGAAACCAATTCTGGGCCCGGGAAGACCGTCAGAGACCTGATTAGTGGTTTTGGGCAATCCACAAGTCACTTCTGGTTTTCCGGGAATCACTTTCTGTTCACCGGAAACCACTTCTGGGGCCTCCGACAGGTCTAGGAAGCCCATTGGAGGCCTGCTCTGGGCAGCACCAGGCCTGGGGTAAGTGCAGGAGTCCTCAAACGGGCCCAGGCAGCTCCCCCCTGGGGGCCTTGCCTTTCATATACTGCAGTCCTGCAATATATCGGGACTAGAGATGGGCACGGAACGAACATTTTTTCTTTTCCGTTTCCGGAATCACGAAAATTGTGTTGAAAATGCAACGAAACACAGAAACGAAAACGTTTCATTTCCGTTAATGGCGACACACAATGAAATGAGCTGTTTTAAATGTTAAAAACACCCTGGACATCCGTAAAAATGCAGGATAATTATTTATATTGTCTGATAAGCCCATTGGGGTCCTTAAAACATTTGTTTTTGTCTTCTCTGGGCGATGTATTTTTCTTTTCCCAGGCCTGGGGCAAAGATGGGATCATGAGTGCCCTGCAGACTGGGCGGGCAAGGTCGGGCCTTGCAGTCAATTGCTGCAGCTTGCCCCTGCGGCTGCCTTGCACCCTGGACAACGCCCACCGCTGCCTTTGCAGCCCTTGCATACCTAGTCTATAATGTATCTCTGCCAAAATCCATTTTTTTAGTGTTTTCCCTCTGATCTGGGGCGTTGGGGATATCGGGACTGCAATAGAAATGACAAACAAAAAAACAAATAATGTAAAATTTTTCCCAAAATTCATGACAAACAGAAATGAAACAGTCAACGGGGGATGGCTTTGTTAATTTCGGGACTGCAAGGTTCAATAAAAGCAAAATTTCCAGGTTCAATAAAAGCAAAATTTGAAAGGAAATTGAGATAGCATTTTTGTTTTTCTAATTTTAATTTTAAAAAACTCATCAGGTGGCATCATTCCCATGAGCTTCAGGATCAGGAAAATGGCACTGGTACATCGAAGGCTTTTTTAAAGGAAAAGTACAAGGAAAGGAGGGAGGGGGAAGGGACTACACAGTGGAACTCACTCCAAAGATAGGGATATGAATTTTCACCGACACAAGTCACTCCCATGCCTATGTGATTGACACAGAATGTTAGTTCAATGAATGCTGAGATAATTGCCAGCTACTGTCCAAAAGTTGTTTCCCTATTGTACATCCCAATGAAAACAAGTTAAATTACAGTATATTGGAATATATTTCCACTTCCACTTCCTGCTACCCATGATGTGAATGAGATTCCCATTCACTTTTACATAGCATGATCACCCATACCAAGTGAATTCCATAGCTCACACTGAGAACATTGGATGCACCAGGCACTTTCACCACAGTGCATTCTGGTAACAAAAGACCTATAAATGAGCAAAATCTGAAGACATAAACATAAGGTTACATTATTACATTCAAATGAAAGATTGATTACTTGAGAAAATCTCACCTTCTCTGCTGATTTATTCTTCTCCAAATGATCCTGAGGTTCTTGGGAACCAGGAGAGGTACTGGGGTTCCCAACCAAGTTTGGATCCCCCATAGAAAAAACAGGAATGAGAGGCCGGAGGAATCGGAACTCACTGCTTAAGGATCCACCTGTTAAGCAGACGTCATAGCGATAATTCCTGGCAAGGGACCCACTCTGAGAATCCGAACAGGTCGCTGGAATATCAGACCTGGCAGGAGGGAATTGGGGAGGTGCAGCCATTAAACATGCCCTGGAGCTTTTCTTGTACAGTTTTATAACAACAAAAGAAATAACAGATAGCAGAAACACAGCTGAGACTGCAGCCAGGCAGATCACCAAGTACAGGGTCAAGGTTTCCTCATGTTCTTCTGGCTCTTGTTGTCGGGCATCCACCATCTTCAGATAAGGATCAGAAAAGCCATCGACTGGCAAGATGCTGAGGGTAGCAGTGCTGCTCTGTGGAGGAACCCCATTGTCTTTGACCAGAATGATAAGCCTCTGTTTGCTTGTGTCTCGCTCATTCAGGGGCCTCCTGGTTTTCACCTCTCCATTCTGGGCTCCTATAGTAAAAAGGGTGGGATCAGTGGCCTTCAGCAGTTCATAGGAGAGCCAGGAGTTTTGGCCAGAATCTCCATCCACAGCCACCACTTTGGTGACCAAGTAACCAGCCTCTGCAGTCTTGGGAAGCAGCTCATTGCAAGGGGCTGTGCCATTCTGAAGTGGGTAGAGGAAGAAGGGTGCATTGTCATTTTCATCCATGATGAAAATTCGGACAATTACTTCTGAGCTCAGGGGAGGAGTTCCACCATCTGTTGCCTTCACTGTAATTTGGAAGTCTTTAATCCATTCATAATCCAGAGATCGGAGAATATATATATTTCCAGTTTCTGAGTTGACTGAGATGTAAGAGGTTACCAAGCTATCTCTAACCTTCCCAGGCAAAAGCTGGTAGTTTATTTTGGCATTCTATCTGTGTCCAGATCAATGGCATGAATTGAACCAATGAGGAGTCCAGGAATATTATTTTCCCATATCTGCATTTTGTATAAAGCCTTTTCAAATACTGGAGGTTGTCATTGACATCTGAGATTTGAACATTTATCATTCTTTTGGAAGTGAGCCTGGGAGAACCTCTGTCCATAGCCATGATAGTGACATTATATTCAGAAACTTTCTCTCTGTCCAGGGGACTTTGGATTACAAGCTGGTAATAGTTGTTCACACTTGTTTTTAGCATAAAGGGCAGGTTCATGTCCACAGAACAGACAGTTCTTCCATTGTCTCCTGAGTCTCTGTCTATGACACTAAAGAGGACAACAAGAGTCTCCAGGGAAGAATCCTCTGGCAAAGGACTGTTGACAGAAATGACAGATACCTCTGGGACATTGTCATTCATATCCTCAATCTCCACATGGACCTTGCAGTGCCCAGAAAGTCCTCCACCATCAGTTCCTCTGATATCCATTTCATAACTAGTTTCTTTTTCATAATCAATTTCTCCAGAAACAGTGATTTCACCAGTCACTTCATTTAAATGAAACAAACTCTGTATGTTTTCAGGCATTTGATGGAAGGAGTAGGTGATTTGGGCATTTGATCCAGAATCCAAATCTCTGGCTTCCACTTTGCACACCAAAGAATCTTGAGGGCTATTTTCCTTTAAGGTTACTTTATATTCAGACTGAGTAAACTGAGGAAAGTTATCATTATGATCCAAAACATTTATGTTTATTTGAACTGTCCCTGTTCTCCTTGGCACCCCTCCATCGACAGCCATAAGTGTCAGTCCAAAATATGACTCTTCCTCCCTATCCAGTAATTTTTCCAAAATGAGATCCACATATTTTCTTCCATTTGGATTGCCTTTTATTCCCAAACGGAAATGGTCATTGGGACTCAGTGTATAGTTCTGGATGCTGTTTTCTCCCAGGTCCTGATCTTTGGCAGATTCTCCAATGGGAAATCGAGTATTAGTGGGAAGATATTCAGGGACTTCCAGCTGAAATTCATTTTTTGAGAACCTGGGTGCATTGTCATTCACATCTTCTATTTTTATTTCAATACTGTAAATTTTTAAAGGGTTTTGAAGAACAATTTCAGTCTGCAGTAAGCAAGGCTCAATCTGTCCACACAATGCCTCTCGGTCTATTTTATTATTTATTAGCAGATTCCCAGAGCCAATGTCAAGGTGAAAATATTGCTTACTGCTTTTGGAAATGAGCTGGGCTCTCCGTGCAGAGAGCTCCTCTATTCCCAGTTTCAGATCCTTCAGCACATTTGCCACCAGAAACCCACTTTTCTTTTCTTCTGGCACAGAATAGCTGATAGAGACACAGAATACTCTAGGAATAGAGCAAAAGAGCAAAAGATACAGACCTTGTATGATGCTGAAGCAGGATGCCATGTTTCAGACTTCTTGTATCTACCTTCAGTTTCTGCTTCAGGTATAAAGGCTGTAACTTTAACCCTGACACAGTCTGTAGTGTAGTAGAATTTCTTCTTGTTTTTAAATGATTCCTTTTCCGACATGTAAAATCCAGCTGCCTTCTTGTTTCTGACTCAAGAATGCTTGGTCCTTCCTTTGAATTTCTAACGGACAGATATTTTGAATTACAAGTCATGTCTTTGCCTATACTACCACCATGTGGCCCAATGAGGAAAACATCCTAGGTCTGTACATTTGTTAACAAACTGCACAAATAAGTTATCAGGACAATTTTTGGAAGAGGTAGCTACATTACTCTGTACAATTCTAGGCAATATCCACAGAAACAAAACAAAACAAAAAGACAAAACACGGCACCTTAAATACTAATATTTCATGCAACATTTCATTGTGTTGTCATGTGTCTGAAGAAATAGAGTTGATCCACAAAAATATTACATTAAAATGATAATATATATTTTGGTGTCTTCTTTTTTGTTTGGTTCTTTGGATTTTGCCTGGATTTATCAAGACAACCTTTCCACAATAGTCACCAAATTGCAAAGAACTTAATGAAGATATGGTGATTAGGATGAGCTGTAACTGAGAAATGATGTGAATACTTGTGTGCAATTTACTAGGCTACATTTATTCTTTATGTTTTTCAGATCTGATAAACACAACTGTTTTTCCACTGGTTGCTGGCTATGTAACATGTGTTAAGTGTATGTGTTATAATGACACTGCAGCTTTGGTTTTTAAAAAATAAATATCACAATATACAGGTGAAAAAGAAAAGCCTTGCATCGCATAATCTCCCAGTTGAAAGGCTGCACAGTAGCCTCAAATATTTTATTACTTCCTTCTTCTTCTGATTAGCCTCTTCCACCATATTCTAGAATGGATTGCTTTGAAAGAGAATTGTCATATTCATACAGTCAGCCTAACCAATGGGCCTATTGAAATTGCTGTTTCAGGCCAATGAGTTTTGATTTTCTGATTATTCCAGCTGTTTAAAGGAATTATTACTGTATTTTTACTGTCAAGGAAGAGGTGTGCATGTGGAATGTTTTGCTTTTGTTACAAAAATCTCTTGGCTTGGTATGTATTCTATCGATAAAGAGCTTACACTGCTACTTTTCTGCTACAGTTGGCAAGAAAGTAAGAAGAAATTAGAGGTGCATGATAGTTGCGTCTCTCATCTTGTGCGGACAGAGCAAATCAACATTCCATAAGGCACTTCTAAAAGCGGGATAGCCAAAAGAACAAAAAAGTAACTTTTAAACTGGGCTTCAGATCAGAACTCAGTTCACACTTGGGAAAGTTTGAACAAAGGATTTTTAAGTTATGGGTTTGTTTGTTTTTCAAGTAAAACTGTTTCTTCCCTCTCTGCATCCAGAACTAGTTGGCCTGAACATTCACAGATCTAAAATAGTTCACATAATTTAAAAGACCAAACCTGCTTATCTTGAATGAGAATGCTTGGACCTACCCTCTTTTTTTTTTGGCAAGAATCCAGGCTGCAGGATCTGAAATACTGGCCCTTTGAAAAAAGGATTTCAAGTGGGAGAAAGAGTGATATCTCATAAAACCAAGCATGCCACACATGGTACAAGCATTGCCTGGAAGACTATTGGTTTTGACAAAGGCTAAAGCTGGGGAAATATCAGGGGAGCTATTAGGAGGAAAGACCAGAGTCCAAGCTAATTGGAAACCGGTGAGCCAAAAAAATAGACTTACTTTAAAGAAAGGAATGGGGGGCCAGGACGTTTTCAATGCATGTTCAGGAAATCAGCATACAATTTTGTAAGGCAACATTTCCACATAACATTACAAAAGTACACAACATGAAGTCATCCAGTTGTATTTTCCCTTAGCCCAATGCCCTTTCAGCAAACATTCTCTCATTATTTCTAGGACTAAACAGTCTCCTGACATACATTTCCAAATGGGACACCGGATCTGTGCCTGGGGCAGTCTACTTCTGAACCTGTTAGTTAGGATTAGAGATGTCTCATGGAAAGCACAAAGCACCCATCTTTACTTAGGACTCATTTAGCTGATGTTTAACTACTACTACTCTAATGTGCCGGTTGAGAATCATGCTTGCCAGAGGATTCTCCCTGGCCGTAGACATACAGAAAAAGATATTAAAGAAAGAACAGAGAACAAATATTCAGAAGCTAGGAAATTGCTGGGTTTTGCACTTCATGACAGGGGATAGAGTTACTTAATGAATAAGAATGCAACAAATTTGGGTGGTTTGGGGGGGGGGAGGTTGTGCGTACCAAAAGGCATATTTTTAAATGCTGTGGCTGGGGACATATTTTGAAAAATGGACAGATATGTCAGTAGCATTTGTGGCTTATCTCCTGCCATAGTCTCCTGTTGGTAGTGGGATGTTGTAGCTATTGTGCCCATCTTATCACTATAGATATTTTTTTGTAATTAAAACCCTTCCACACCCAAAAAGCCTCCAGAGACATTACATGCCCTCAAGTCACTTACAACATGTGGTGACTAGAGAGTTAGTGACCACCAGAACACCTTATCATTAACAGCTCTGCTCAGTTTGCTCAGGCAAACTGACAGCAGTGACTTCCTTCATTGAATCCATTTCCAGTCATGCTCTTGTCCCTTCCTACTGAGCCCCCCCTCACTTTCCCCATAAATGTTGGCCTTTCTTGGAAAATTCTGTCTTCTCATTATATGTACAAGGCAAGCAATAGCCTTGGTTTACTTATTTTTTTGCTCGAGACGTCAGGCTTGACTTGATTGAACACCCATTTATCTGCCTTTCTGATGGTTCATGGTACCTATAAAGCTGTCCTCCAACATTACATTCCACATGAGTTCAGTTTTTTCTTTTGTTCTGTCTTTCTTTATTGTTTGTCTTTTACGTCCTATGGATGATTTTTAAACTTTGGTTTTCAGTGACATTTTTGTTACTCCTAGCCCTCCTTTTCTTATTCCAAAATGCAGGATTATAGACACCATGGCTGGAGATATTGTTTGGAAAACATGCGAGCCACATGTTAGTAAAGCTTTGGGTCTATGTACTTGTCTTCCTCAAGTTGCCTGCCCCAAGGAAAGGAACAGGAAATTGGAGGATAACTTCGTTACGTATTCTGCATTCTGCAAACTGAGTATGGTAACATTAGTTTGGTGGATAGGTTAAAATGTGTTGTGTATATTTTTCTGATGCATGTTTTGGTCTCTTTCACACATTTGCTTCACAATTTCATTAAGTCCAAAACAATCCATGGTATTTTGCCACAGAGCAACTGCAGCCACACCCTAGCTGTTCCTGGTTCTACACATATACACACACCCAGCAAATACTGTACAGAATCAGATCATTTGATCATCTTCTGTGACCCGCTAGCAGAAGGTAAACCCCCACAAGGAATGTTCCTTTTGGAATCTGTGTGTTGTGTATGTATGCCTAAACTTTTGTTTGTAAAAACCTAGAAATTCAGAGCTGACAAGTTTCTATATAAGTCCTGGCATATTGAAAAATTCTTCTAATGTTTCAAATCCCTCACGTGAAGTTTTAAAAACACTAAGCAATATAATTATGGCTTGAGTGAGAAGCCATCACCCCTCTTAAAGGCAAACTAGTAAGTAAACTTTAAGCATACTCAACGGAGCTGTACAAGAAAGGAAGCTTGGTATTAATCACAAACAAACACTTCCACCTATTATATAATGCACTTTAGACTTCCATCTTAGTGAGCCATTAATTGAAGATAAAAACAGAAAGCAAAATTTAATTAGAGGGGTTGAAGATATTATAATAAGGAAGGTATCCTCTAAGGTGCACAGCTACAGGAGCAAGTGTGACTCCACCCCCCTCTGCATAGTGTTCCTCCCTCCTCCCACAGCAATTATTTCCAGCCCTATTGGTTCTGGCCATGATGGGACACTGTGCAGGGGGCGGAGTCACATGGAGGGTGGATCTCTGCCCAGGTGGGCTCAAAATAAGAGAGAGCATCAAAACAGAGAATGCATTGCAATTCTTAATCCACTAAACTACTGCTCTCCAGATCGTCAATGGATAGAAAGTGGTATGCTCTCTGTATATGAAAGAATCCTGCCTTAATCACTGAAGAAAGCCAAGACATGAGACATAATAATATGACAAGGCATGCCATTTTGAAAATAATAAGAAGAAAGAGTCCTGTAACTTTCAAAGGACATAATATCCCGTTATTCTGGGGACCTTACAACACTCCAATGAAGTGATACATTCCATCAATACACAATCATGATGACAAAATGAATAAAGTACAGATGGGGCCAACCAACTAAATTAATCACTGAAATGAAATCAAAACACCAAAAGTGTAAATTGAAAAAATCAAAACAAAACTCTTTCCAGCCTCTTTTGGGCATGATCAACTCAAAACACTTTAGGGAAAATAAGATCTGCCAAGTATCAATGCTTACAATGCATCCAGTTCATTCAGAGTCGCTTTATGAGGAGAATGTATCAAAGGACATAGCTATATATAACATGTATGTAGATTATCAAAAATATATAACTAGATTTTTTAAAAAAATTAAGTAATCTTATAGTAAAAGAGGCCAGAATCATAATACAAAAACTACTTTTACAATTAAAAGAAATTAAAAGCATTTGTTTTTAAATAAAGGCAAAAAAAAAAAAATAAAAATAAAAATACTAACCAAAATATTATGAGTACAGAAATAAAATACTGAATTACTCACAAACCTAATTTGGAAGAAATAAACAAAGAAACAAAAATTAACTCAATCAAATCCCCTGAAAAAAATTAAACACTTTGTTGATAAAATAAATAGCATTCTTAAAGATTTGATTCCTGGATAAGCCCAGCTGCAATTAATATCTTACCCTTTTGAATGAAACCACATTTGTTCATCTCAGAACAAAAAAATCCTTTCATGAAAATGCTAAAAGAAGAATGTAATCAATCAATTTTGAAAACAACATTAAATAAAGACCCCCATTTAGATGGTCTCTATGGTAATATCTACCAAGTTTTGAAGATCAAATACCCTTTATTTCTTCATTGTTTATAACAGATGTAGACCAGAAAATCCAAGAGTGAATTTTTCAAATTGCCATCTAGAAACTGCAAAATTAAACCATTTGTCTTCTTCAGGTGTAACTAAATAACAGGATTTTGGCCAATACACATATCACCTTACAACCATCATTAAGCAGGGCACTAATGTCTTTTCTGGTATATTAGCAGAGACATTAAGTAATCTAGCTTGACAACTATGTTAAAAACAATCAATTTGATTTTATATGCAAGAGACATATCTTTGACATCTTATAAAGATTATTCAACCTCAATCACTTAAGTCGCAAATATTTCCTTTCCCGTGCCATAAGGCTCTCTTGGTACAGCAAAAGCTTTTGACTGATTGGAATGGCCCTGCCTGTTTAAAATTTATTAGGCTATACCAATGGTAGTGAACCTTTAGCACTCCAGATGTTTTGCACCACAACTCCCAGAATACCAAACCTTCATTGCCAATGACAAAGGACTGTGGGAGTTGTGGTCCAAAACATCTGGAGTGTCGAAGGTTTGCCACCACTGGGCTATACTGCATACAATCCACTCAGTGAAGCTCTATAAATATAAATAATTTGTTTGTAAAAACATTTGATTTAGAAATGTATAAAGACAATTATAAACTCATCCTAAACAAATCAAACTTCTTCAGATTATCTGGAAAAATTGATATTTTTTTATTAGGAGGGATTGCTTTCCTGAAAATTACAATTATTCCCATGATCTACCAGTTTCAAACTGTAAAATTCAAAGCCCAGATACATACTGTATTACTCCAACTGGCCAGACTTTTTACATCCACTTTCAAATAAATGCAAAAGGCTCAGAATACCTTTCTGAAATGAATGAGTTAATAAGAGTCTCTAATCTAAAATAATATCATACACCATTCTGAATAAGACAAATAATTCCTTGTTTTCTTGCTGATGGGTTTATCTTACATTTCATACAACAATAAACACTGCCTTAAGCTACTATGTTTTAATCAATAAAGAGCAACCAAATTATGTCACTATGGAAAAACAAATATTAGCTCTGACTGACAGAACTCCCCAACATTATGGTAGTTTCCCCCTTTAATTGTTTACCTTTTGTATTGAGTACTTCAAAAATTATTATTCTCTCACCTGAACTCCAGAGTTATTAGATTCCATATGGTCATTAACATCTTGGGAACCAGTAGAAATCTTGGGGTTTACATGAATGTTTGGATCTCTCATAGAAAAAACAGGAATGAGGGGCCGAAGGAATCGGAATTCACTGCTTAAGGATCCACCCGTTAAGCAAACGTCATACTGATAATTTCTGGAAAGGGAACCACTCTGAGAATCTGAACAGGTCTCTGGAATGTCAGGTATAACAGGAGGGATGTGGGCAGGTGCAGCCATGAAACATTCCCTGGTGCCTTTTTTGTAGATTTTGATAACAACAAAAGAAACAACAGATACTAGAAACACAGCTGAGACTGCAGCCAGGCAGATCACCAAGTACAGGGTCAAGGATTCCTTGTTTTCTTCTGGATCCTTTTGTCTGACATCCACCATCTTCATATAAGGATCAGAAAAGCCATCCACTGGAAGGATGCTGAGGGTAGCAGTGCTGGTCTGTGGAGGGACCCCATTGTCTTTGACTATGATTACAAGTCTCTGTTTGCTTGTGTCTCGCTCATTCAGGGACCTTCTGGTTTTCACCTCTCCATTCTGGGCTCCTATAGTGAAAAGGGTAGGGTCTGTGGCCTTCAGCAGTTCATAGGAAAGCCAGGAGTTCTGGCCGGAATCTCCATCCACAGCCACCACTTTGGTGACCAAGTAGCCAGCCTCGGCTGTCTTGGGAAGCAGCTCATTGCAAGGGGCTGTGCTGTTCTGAAGGGGGTACAGGAAGAAGGGTGCATTGTCATTTTCATCCAAGATGAAGACTCGAACAATTACTTCTGAGCTCATGGGAGGGGTTCCACTATCTGTTGCCCTCACTGTGACTTGGAAGTCTTTGATCCTCTCATAGTCAAGAGATCGAAGGATGTACACATTTCCAGTTTCTGAGTTGACTGAGATGTAAGAGGTCATTGGGCCATCCCCAACCTTCCCAGACAAAAGCTGGTAGCTCAGTTTGGCATTCTTATCTGCGTCCAGGTCCACAGCATGGATTGTACCAACCAGTAGACCTGGAATATTGTTTTCCCATATCTGCATTTCATATAATTTCTTTTCAAATATTGGAGCATTGTCATTGACATCTGAGATCTGAACATTAATTATCCTTGTTGAAGTGAGTCTAGGAGAGCCCCTGTCCATGGCTGTGATGGTGATGTTATACTCTGTGACTTTCTCTCGGTCCAGGGGACTTTGGATGACAAGCTGGTAAAAATTATCTGTGGTGGTCTTTAAAACAAATGGCAGGTTCATGTCCACAGAGCAGAGAGTTCTTCCATTGTCTCCTGAGTCTCTGTCTATGACACTGAAGAGGACGACAAGTGTCTCCAAGGGAGAATCCTCTGGCAAAGGACTGTTGACAGAAATGACAGACACCTCTGGGACATTGTCATTCACATCCTCAATCTCCACGTGGACCTTGCAATGCCCAGAAAATCCCCCACCATCTGTTGCCTTTATGTTCATTTCATAACGTTTTTCTTTTTCATAATCAATCTGTCCCAATACTGAGATTTCTCCTGTTTCTTGATGTAAGAGGAACAATTCTTTTATGTTTTCAGGTACTCCATGGAAGGAGTAGGTGATCTGTGCATTTGAGCCAAAATCTAAATCTCTGGCTTCTACTTTAAGAACCTGGGTACCTTGGCAGCTGTTTTCTTTTAATTTTGCTTTATATTCTGATTGGGTGAACTGTGGAGAATTATCATTGATGTCCAGGATATTGATCTTTATTTGAACTGTGCCTGTTCTCTGTGGCTCCCCTCCATCCACAGCCAGAAGTGTCAGCTTCATATGGGGCTCCTTCTCCCTGTCTAGTGGCTTCTCTAGAATCAGAGCCACAGATTTCGTGCCATCTGTCTCAACTCCGAAATCCAGAAGGAAATGCTCATTGGTACTAAGTGTGTAGTTCTGGATGCTGTTTTTCCCCAGGTCCTCATCCTGGGCAGACTCTAAAAGGAATTGTGCATTTTTGGGAGCATTCTCAGGGATTGCCAGCTGAAACTCATTTTGGGAGAATTTGGGAGGGTTGTCATTCACATCTTCTATCTTCATCTCAACACTGTAGATTTTTAAGGGTTTCTGGAGCACAATTTGGAAAATAAGTGTGCAAATCTCTGTCTGGCCACACAAAGCTTCTCGGTCTATTCTGTCATGTATCAGCAGATCTCCAGAGGGAATATCAAGGTAGAAATACTGCTTATTGCTTTTAGAAACTAGCTGGGCTCTGCGAGCAGACAGCTCCCCTAATCCCAGTTCCAAATCCTTCAGCACATTTGCCACCAGAGACCCACTTTTCTTCTCTTCAGGCACAGAATAACGAACTGAGACACTGAATACTCCAGGAACAGAGATAAAAATCAAAAGATACAGACCTTGCATGTTCCTGAAGCAGGCTCCCATGGTTCAGAACTCCTCTCTTGTTTTCAGTTTCTGCCCAAGATACAACACTTCTGGCTTTCACTTTGTCACTATCGATGAACAAATGTTTCCACTTTTCAGTATTCATGCATTCGTCTTATTACATGTCCCCCTTTGTCACAGCAAAAATCAGGATGCCTTTTTGTCTGAGCTACTCCTCCATGGAATGATTCCTCTGAATTTCTTCACAAACCAAAATGCCTCGTTTCCACGGATCAGCTTGCCTGTACTGCCACTGTGTGGCTGAATGAGGAAATAATAACTCTGATCTCTATGATTTGTTGAACAGCTGGTGAGCACACAGTAAATGCTGTAGGAATAGTTGAAATTTACTGGTAGCCATTCTAATGTTATTTGTAGAAATTGCCCAGTGGATGTTATCTGATGGAAATGTGTGTGTGTGGATTGTTTGTGCTGGAGAAACTAGCCGAATGAATATTTTTGCAAATGTTCTTAGGTATATATTTTAACTTTTCAGCATCCAACCCTATTACTCATGCAGTCCATATTGAAGGTATACAGAGGTCAGAGGTAAGGATAGAACCTTGTGCCAAAATTAAGGGCTATGCTAAATAATATATATTGGAAACTCTCCCAATTAAAGGGTTGCAGATTGCTCTCAAAATGTCTACCATATTCCTGACCTTCTCTGGTTTTTGATTACACTATTTCCACTCATTTTGACAAAAACAACACATGAAGAGGGAAGTAATCAACTCTATATATAGTTTTGACCCAGTCTATTGGCAGGGCTACTGTTCAGGCAAAAGAGTTTCAGTGTTCCTAAAAGGGCAGCAAATTACTGAATTTATTATGAATGTATTTTGACTGTCATGGGACTTTGTGCAGATTTGATTGATTGAGTCTGCCTCAACTGCCAAATGGTGGCATCCATTATGTGCCGCCTCTTTATGTTTCTTTTACAAGATGAAACAGATTAACATCTGAAAACCAGTAGCAACTACTAGCAACAATGACAGTTCATGCCAGGGTTCTATGCTTTTAACATTGTTTGTTTATTGTTGTATTTAGTTGTGTGTTGTCTGGTTGACTGAATTTGATTCAGCTTATTGTGAACTGCCCAGAGTTGCTTCGGGAAGATGGGTGGTATATAAGTCCCATTATAAATAAGTAAATAAGTAAATAAGTAAATTTAGGGACCAGTAACCTACTGCTGGCCCCAAGCAGATGAACCCATTGACTCAGCAGCACTTATGTAAGGGCTAACTTACCTGTTAAGAGCTGTTTAAAAAGAGTGTACTGTCTAGTTGGTACTAGGAATTAGATCCTGTCCATAATATTCAGAGGTCCACTTCATTTTTCAATAATCATAACATTCCCCTGTATCTGAGGAACAATGCACATGGATGGCCTCAGATTTATGGGGCCCTTTGGCCAGATATTTCTAATGTGCTCTGCCCCCCCCTTTTAAAGGGCTCCTCCTCCTAGACAGCATGACCTCTAGGTTTTTGTCGCTTCTCATCCTTTTCATTGTTTCCACCAACTGTCTTGCCAAACTAAAAGCCAGGGAGGAAGCTAGTGGTAGGATTTTCTCTTCTTCTCATTCACTTTGGCCCCGGTCTCACGACGATTTTGCTGCTCTTTTTGATGCAAAAGACTGTGCATCAAAAGATTGTGCCTTCGCTCCAAAGAGCAGTATTTTGGTACCCTGGCTGACCACGCCCCCGGAAGCACACTTTTAACAGCAGCATTTTGTACCACTGCTAGGGGTTGTGTTAAAATACTTCTGTTATTGATGCACATTTTTAATGCCTCAAACAAGGTGCGACCCCAGAATATTCACACCAATTAGATTCATATCCCATTTTCTGCCACTTCCTGTAGTTCTGCCTTGGTAATCATTTATGCTACTGAATTGGAGGCATACTGGCATGCCGGCACAATTTTTACTGGCTTTCCGCCTGTAAAACTGCTACCTGGCTGCAACACAGGTATTTGTCACAAGGGGAAAAGATGTGCAGTAAGCAAGTTGGGATGGACGCAGAGAAGTAAAATACTCCCCTGTCGTTGGGGCACTAACCATGCATCAAACGTCACGTAACCACCCCCCAAAATAGTACATATCATGTTAAGATGTGCAGATAACGGTAGTGAGACCGGAGCCTTCCTCACTCTCCTTTGGAACTAGACAGAGCCACAAGGGAGAAAAGCAAATAGAAATGATGACTAATAGGTCCAAAGACTGTTTTCACGAGGAGCCTTCTCTATTGGCATGTGAGTTGCAGGGTACAAGCCCCTGAGATTATCCCTGTGGATGGGAATTATAATCTAGGTTTTTAAAAGACTCTATGTTACCCTCCTCCATGCACTAGCCCTTTATCAGGCAGTGATGAAAGATTCTACGAGGCCTCAATTATCCCTCAGTACCTGTGTATTTTAAATAGAATAGCTGTATGTCCTCCTTTAGAGAGGAAGGTTTCCATTTGAAGAGCTGTCCTCCTATTAGCTGAAGATTATCCTTCTTTTTGGTGAGCTGTCAGCTGTCACCCTTCTCTCCAATCCCCATTCTGAAAATACTATTCAGACTATTCCCCTGAAATAACCATTGCCTAGCTAGATATTTCAATGACTCTATTGTAACATCTGTTCATTTTCTTTCAGTATGTTTGTTTTCAGTAGGCTACAGAAACTGGTTTCCGGTTTGCCTCAGTGAGATGCCTTGATAAGCTCTCCGGCTTATCAAGCTGAATTGCCCTAGATAAACAGGACCCTGGAAAGGGGTAAGTCCCCTTGGGGGGAGGGGCAAACAGAGGCAGCATCTGGGGGCTGCGAAGAATGCGGCGGCAGACTTCGTAGTTCCAGAAATAGCCTTATCTCCCTGCTGGGGAAAGTCCAGTTGTCGTAATGGTAAACGGTCTTTAGCTGAACGGAATATGTAAATATTTGTGGATATTATGAAACTTTATTGCCATGAGTAAGATACTTTATTCTTTTTCTTTACCCCATCACTCTGTCCAGTGATATCTTGGTGAGACCTGATTTCCTTCTTCAATAAGCTTTAAATACCCCCACTTCTGAGATGGCGGCTACAATCATGAGGGGAGAATGAGCGACTATTTTATGACGCTACCATAGAAGTGACTGCATTGTGGATTTATTCGCTTTTGGCATTTTTGGATGGTAAATCACTTTGAAGGGAAAATGAGCTTCCTTTTGCAATACAAAAGACTAGACTAAGATAGAGATAAGTAATGATGTATATAATGATGGAAAAGAATTATATAAATTTGGAATATTTCAAACACTTCGGCTGAAATAGTGGGAAAATATTTGTATTTCAACTATGTAACACGGCAACACACAAACAATATATTTGTTTTAGGTTTAGAAAATTCAATAAAATATTATTTTAAAAAAAGAAAATAAAAGGCACAGAGCATTTTAGAGACTTATTAAACACTATCATTTGTTTGTTTCATTGACTGATATTTCTTATTACTGTGGCCCAAGATGTTTAACTAGTCACAGTCTTGTGGAGTTTGGTGACCAGTAGTGTGTTTCCACTTAAGTTACAGTAACCACCCACCTATTGTGGGGGTTAGGGATCCGCCCCAACCCGTGATAATTGAAAATCCGCAATATGCGGATGCTGGGTTTGGTTGGGACTGGGGGGGCTATCTGGGCCCCCCTACCCTTACCTGAGGCCCGGGCTGCCCCAGAAGTGCTTTCCAGTGATCCAGAAGTCACTTTCAGTTTGGTGGAAAGCAATTCAAGGGCCTCCGCCAGGCCCGGGAAAGCCATTGGAAGTCTCAGAAGTGATTTTCATCAATCTGGAAGTCACTTCCAGTTCACTGGAAAGCACTTTTGGGGCCTCCAACAGGCCCAGGAAGGCCATCAGAGGCCTGTTCAGGGCAGCGCCAGTACTGGAGTAAGTACAGGAGGCCTGAAAGAGGCCCATCCAGCTTACTGTCTTTCATATACTGCAGTCCCACAATGTGCTGGGACCACAGTATATGAAGTGAGAAAGGGCGGGGGAACATTGTATAGCAGTAATGTCTAATGATAAAATTTGCATATATTAGTTTATCTAATATATGTATTGTGTGTTCATTGCATAAAAACTATTCTCTGCTTCTAAGAAGATCTTCCTTTTTGATGTTCCTCCTCCTTCATGACCTCCAGTTTGGTGACAGAGCAGTTACACCCCAATAGTAACATAGTTTTAATAAAATCATAGTGTGCCATGAGAACATTACTATAGTGTATTTATTTGAAGGTAGTTCTGTGCTACAACTACATCTATGCAATGGCATCCAAGAACAATGAATGGGAGATTGGCTGGGTGCTTACGTCACTGGCTCCTGGCCTGATTTGAACTTTGTACACCAGATATGTCCTAAGCTTCCTCTCATTGTCACTGATTGGTTGAGTTTCAGTTGTTACAGCTGCTGAGGCTAACACTTTTATCTAACTGACTGGTCTGAATAGTGCTTTCTATTCAAGTATTTCTAGGCTGTAAAGCAAACTGTTATTTAATATACACATAGAGTGATAATATACACATAGACTATGTTTTAGGAATTCAATTAAATGCATGAAAACTTACCCTAGTGCAGATATTAATGCAGATTGTAACTTTTTTTGCCTTGTGGTGCAGTAGTTAAATGCCTGTACTGCAGCTAAAATTGTGCTCACAACCTGGGGTTCAATCCCAGGTAGCTGGCTCATGGTTGACTCAGCCTTCCATCCTTCCAAGGACAGTAAAATGAGTACCCAGCTTGCTGAGGTCGGGGGGGGGCAATGTGTAGCCTGCATAATTAAATTGTAAAGCACCCAGAGAGTGCTTGAGTGCTATGGGGTGGTGTATAAGCAGAACACTTTGATTTGTTTTTGCTTTTGTTAGCAGCAGTGAACCGTAAGTTGAAGAAATGTCAGTCAAAGGTGACAAATAGTCAAACTGAAATTTATAAGCTTCAGGACCCAGTATTAAGAACTGAAGTTCAATTGATTGTGAGTACAAAATTCAAAACCATCAAGGAGACAGCAGATGAAAATGAAGTTGAAAACACCAGGAGCCAAATTAAAGCTGCTGTGAATGAGGTGTGCCAAGATAAATTAAAGATGGTCAAGAGAAAGATGATCAAACCTTGGATGACAGATGAAATTATGGACTTCATAGATCATAGAAGAGAAATGAAAAATAGAGATCCTGTAATATATAAACAAACGCAGAAAGAAATACGGTGGAATATAAGAATGGTGAAGGAAGAAAAACTTTCAGAGAATGTAGTGAAATTGAAGAATTGGATGCTAAGCATGATTGATTTAACATGTACAAGAAAACAAGGCAAGCAGCAGGTGTGTATAACAGTAAAGGAATTGAATCTCTTATTGGCAAAAATGGTAATACATTGACAAGCACTGAGGAAGCACTATGGAAGTTTTGAAAATGCTTAAGGAAAAACAATCACTTTTCCTTCTTGTTAATTTATACAACAACATATATAGAAGTGGAACCATCTCATAGGACTGGCTAAAATCCACTTCCAAAGAAACCTAGTGCAAAAAGTTGTAATGAATACTGGACAATCAGTTTGATGAGTCACATCCTGAAGTTGTTTTTAAAAGTCCTGCATTTAAGAATACAGTTGTACCTCATAAGATGAATGACCCTTAAGACGAAAAACTCATAAGACAAATGTAATTTCCTGGAATAGGAAAAACTCATCAGACAATTTCCCCCAAGGGTTCCATTTGTCTTATGAGATACCATTGATCCTCGCCCGGCCTGGGCTGTTTGCCAGGGAACAGCCAAGGCTGGGTGAGAATCACTGGGTCCCTGTTTTTCCCACCAAATTGATGGGTGAAGCAGGGACTGACTGATCTTCGGCCAGCCTGGATGGCTTGCAAGGGAAGTGGTGGTGGCACTAATCGAACACTGCCACTTACCTCCGGGCTGGGCGAAGATCAATCGGTCTGTGCGCTGCCTACTAATTTGGGGCCAGAGTGCTTGTGGCAGGGCATTAGAAAAAGTATCTAGTCATTTGACTTGATCCTTTTTAAAATGTCCTGCCACGAGTGCACTGCCCCCACCAGCAGTGCCTCCCTTGCAAGCCTCCCAGGCTGGGTGAAGATCCATGGAACCCTGCTCTGCCCACCAAATTGTTGGACAGAGCAGGGACTCACTGATCTTTGCTGAGCCTGGGAGGCCTGCAAGGGAAGAGCCACTGCCACTTCCCTTCCAAGCCGCCCAGGCTGGGTGAAGGTCAATTGGTCCGTGCTCTGCCCACCTTGGGCAGAGCAGAGACCCATTGATCCCCAACCAGACCAAAGGTAAGCGGCAATGGCAGTGATCTGCTGCCATCACTTACCTCATTCCAGGTGAAGAGGAAGTGGTGAAGATTTCTATCCTAACTTCCCTTTCCTGTAGCACCACATGGATCGGATGCTACAGGGAAGGAAAGGCAGGATAGAAGCCTCCTCCTCCTCAATACCTGAGTCTCAGCACAGAGACACGGACAAAGAGGAGGTGGCTGCCCTCTCAATCACTGGAGCCAAAGGCTCCTCCACGCAGCTGAGACAGACACCTGATTTTTCGTAAGACGAACTGACCTGTAGAATGAATTGAATTCATCCTACCAGGCACTACTGTATATTGGAAGTGCGAAGAGAGCATTGGAGATACCCAAAATTGATTCAGGAATGGATTTGGAACATGGGAAGCATTATTTAGTCTTTAAATACTAGTTCAGCAATGTCTCAATGTCATTGTCGATGTTTTTGTTTGCTTCATTGATTATGAAAAAGCATTTGACTCTCTTAAACATGATAAATTTATTAATATTTACTTACTTATTTAGACTTTAAAATATTCTTAAAAAACTGAGCATGGGTAGTCATGATATCAGATTGATTGGAAATTTGTATTGGAATCAGCATGCTGGTGTCCGAATAGATGGTCAGACATCAGAAGAGGTGTCAATTACGAAAGGTGTTTGTCAAGGTTGTATTCTCTCACCTCTACTTTTTAATATCTATTCAGAAATAATTTTCCAGGTGCTCTTGAAGGAAAGAACCAAGGTGTGAAAGTGAATTGAGTTCTTGTTAATAACATAAGATACACTGATGACACTGTTCTGCTTGCAAAAAGCTGGGCAGATTTGCAAGGATTATTTAATTTTGTTGCTGCAGAAAGCAGTGCCATGGGAATACGACTTTATTTATTTTATTTTATTTTATTTTATTTTATTTTATTTTAACACCGCCTGTCTTCCCAGGGAATTCCGGGCGGTTAACAATATGGGTTGAAAGAACCGAATAAAACACAGTGCAACATCAGCAAAGAATCAAAAAAATTGAAAGAAGAAAGAAGAAGAGGAGAAAACAAAAAAGCAATAATGAGTAAAAATCATAGGCAAGAGGCGTCAAAAATATATCAAAGGTCGCCAAATGCCTCCCCAAAAAGTGCTTTTTTGAAGGCAGGTAGGGACTGTGCAAGGTGCAACTCACTCGGGAGATGGTTCCAGAGTGAGGGGCCAACCACAGAGAAGGTGCAGTTGCGTGTAAGCGATTTCTGCGCCACCCTGGGTGTGGCCACTCAGAGTGAGAGTGCCTGCAACATTCTAGTGGGTCGAGCTTCAGTTGACCTTTGGAAGATATGCTCCAACAGGTATTTAGGTCCCAAGCCATAGAGGGTTTTGTAAACCAAAACCAGGACCTTGAACCTTATCCAGAGTACCACAGGCAGCCAGTGCAGGTGGGCCAGAACTGGGGTGATATGCTTGTATCTACACACACCCACCACCAGTCTGGCCACTGCATTCTGTACCCTTGGAGTCTCCGGGTAAGGGTCAAGGGCAACCCCATGTAGAGGGCATTGCAGTAATCTATCCTCGAGATCACAAGGGCCTGCACAACTGTTCTCAGGGAGGCCTCGTCCAGGTACAAACGAATCTGGGCAATCTGACAGAGATAGAAAAAAGCAGTCTTTGAAACAGCCATCACCTGAGCTTCAAGGGATAAAGCTGGATTGAAGACCACACGGGCAACACCCCCCAAGCTGGGGAGGGGGACATTGTAACCAGAGGAGGGCGCCCCGAAGAACAGAACCTCGGTCTTCTCCTGATTAAGTCTGAGCCTGTTGGTCCTGGTCCATTCCATGTCCGCCTCCAGGCACAGATCAAGGGAGTGTACTGCCTCCACTGCAGAGGTGGAAAAGGAGAGAAAGAGTTGCGTGTCATCAGCATATTGATGGCAGCAAACTCTAAATCCCCTAATGACCTCTGCCAGCGGTCTCATATAAATTTTAAACAGCATGGGGGAGATTGCCAATCCCTGGGGCACCCCACAAGGGAGCATCCAGGGAGACAACAACTCATCCCCCAGCTGAACTCGCTGGGACCAGGCACCAAGGATCGGAGCCAGCAGAATTCTGAACCCCCGATTACTGCCTCGGTAAGCCAATCCAGCAGGATATCATGGTTGAAGGTATTGAAGGCCGCTGACAGATCAAGGAGGACCAACAGGGTAGAGCGCCCCCTGTCAGTCTCCCTGAGAAGGTCATCTTGTAGTGTGACCAGGGCAGTCTCGGTCCCACTAAATGGCTGAACCCGGACTGGAATGGGTCAAGGACATGATTTTCCTTGAGGAATGACTGAAGCCAGATGTGAAGACAACAAAATGGATGGTTTTCAGTAAAAAACAAACACAGAACCTTCTCAAGATTGGCAGTGATATAATTGAGAGAGTATCATATTATAAATACTTGGGATGCTTTGTCAAAGATAACTGGGATCCTTCATGTTAAATCTGTTGTAGAATTCAACAACCTAGAAATTCCTTCCAGAAAGTGAGGAAAGTCTTGACAAACCAGGACTTATCTATCAGACTTCGTACTTGGATACTTCAATCCTGTGTATTCAGCATACTTCTTTGTGGGGTTCAAACTTGGACCCTTACAGACATATTATGCAGGAAGCTGGAAGCATTCGAAATGTGGACGTAAAGATGAAATCTGAAGATACCTTGGATAGCCAGAATCACTAATGCGGTTATATCACAGTGCATGAATAAAAAGTTATAAATCCTCAATACTGTAAAGATAAGAAAATTGCAATATTTTGGACACATAATGCACAACAAGAAATACCAAGCTATCCTTCAAGGAAAAATAGATGGGAAGCATGGTCCAGGGCGTAGAAGAACATTCTGGCTTTAGAACTTAATCCAATGGTCTGCAGTGAGTTCAACTGCTCTGTTTAGAATAGCCTTAGATAGAAATCAGTTTAGGCTACTGATTGCCAATGTTCTACGAGGACATGGCACACAAAGAAGAATAGACTGATAAGCAACCAGTCACTGGACATGATGGGTATGGTTACTACAGACTAGTTTCTATCATAGCAAGGTGATGTAATATACAGTTGTAAGTGAGTTGTAATTCTTTCTATTCAGTCATTTGGCTCCTATTCTCACACAGAATAAAGTTGGTTTATCTAAAACCCTTTCAGTGTCAGGCCTAGTACTGAGAAGAAACTGCTTCTGGACAACCTTCAACAGGACATTAAAAACCATCGTATCATCCTGTAGATCGTTTCCAACAGCCTTGGATACATTTAAGAAGCAAAGCAAGCATTTAAGGTTCCTGACTGACTATTCTTTCTTTCCTGTAGTCTGTCTTTCCCACCATATGAACCTCCTTATTTTTCTTGGCTTCTTCCATGGAAGCAATACTTTATCTTTTGTAACATTATTCTATTCTATGGATCACCTGCAAACTAAACTGGTTGGTTGACTTGTATTAAATGCAATGGAAAGACAATGAGGTAAAAATTTAGGTATCCATCCCAAATGTATTGTTGTTGTGATCAATCAACTGGATTCTAGCTTATGGTGAGCCAATGAGTTAATAATCTCCAAAAGAACCTATCATTAACAAGCCTGCTCAGGTCTTGCAAACTTAAGGCTATAGGTTTCTTTAATATATCAGTCCATCTCATATTAGTTCTTTTCCAAATACTTCCCATATTTCCTATTAGTGTCTTATGCAGTGAATCTTATCTTCTTGACACATCCAAAATAAGTTTCAAGTTCTAGTGTGAGCCCAGGCTTGACTTAATCTTATTTATGGCTGCCTACTTTGTCGCTAAAGCTGATGTCCAATGCTGTAATTCAAATGATGGGTGCCTTTCCAGTCACCTTCCTTCACTGTCTGGTTTTCACAGAGAATCAAGAATTCCATCATATGGATTATCTTGGCCTTGGTTTCCTGTGACACATCCTTACAATATAAAACCATTCTAATTCCTTATATTCTAATTCCTTCTGATTCTCAGTCATCTTCTGATTTTCAGGATGGAGTTTCCATTTCAATTCACAGTTGAATTAAATTACAGTATCTTTAATAATTTAAGTTTCCTCATTGTCAACTTTCAAGTTATGCAAGTAGGTCTAATGTTACCTTTTAATGTTCAAAGATGACTCTTCTAATTCCCCGTTCTTAATTTGAATATGTCTTAAATGTTCTGGACTGTATATTGTCCCTCATTATTGTAAGCCACCTTGGGTCCTTTTCCAAGGAGAAAAGTGGGGTAAAATATTTAAAATAAATAATATAATAAAGTATTTTTGAGTTGTGATTTTTCTCTTCTTAATTTTCAGCTATAATCTTGCGGGGTAAAATATTTAAAATAAATAATATAATAAAGTATTTTTGAGTTGTGATTTTTCTCTTCTTAATTTTCAGCTATAATCTTGCTTTCCCACTTCCTTACTCAATCTCTCTCAGTAGTTTTTTCATGTCTTTGCTGTTTTCGCCAGTAATACACTGTCATCCGCATATCTTAAATTATTGGTGTTTCTTCCACATATTTCCATTACACCAATCACAATTCACTTCTTCACACATAAAGATTTCAATCAATCAATCAATCAGCCTTTATTGGCATACAGAAAAAGAACAAAACAGCACAGTTACAATACAGATTTAAGAAGATAATGATAAATTGCAAAACTAGCAATTCAGTGCATCTCTGCCTGCAGGGCATATAGAGTTTAATAAGAGTTTTCAAAACTGTGTTTAACAAAACAGTGTCTAAACAAAGGGCCTTTTTACACAACCCCTAAGATCCACTGGCCACTTAAATTTGGACCAGAGAGCTTAGGGGTTCGTCTCTCTTCCTCTGTCCCCACCCCCCTCCGCACTTCCTTGTTGCTGGCTGCGTGAGGGAGGGAGAAAAAGAGAAAGAAAAGCATGCCGTTCACCTCGTTCTGCCTCTCGTCTCTGTAAAAGTAGCTCTTAAAGGGGCGGGAGCCAAAAAGCAGCAAACAGAAGCGAGGAGAGCCCCGCACTCACTATTGTTGCACCGCATCAAAGATTTTTGTGCGCTGGGTCGAGCTAAAGTGGGCGGGGTCGCACTTAATTGTCTGCAAACTCCGGAGCTGGTGGGGAAACATTTTTAAGCTCCGGAGCTTGCAGCCATTTGCAGCAGAGCTTAGGGTCGTGTATAAACGCCCAAAGAGTCTTTCAGCAATTTACAGACTAACAATTTTATTTGACATAGGATGTTGGGGAATGCAGCCCAGTTCATCATGTGTTTGGAAACTTGTGCCAAATAAAATATGGTAAAAAAAAATTTAGTTGCAACACATGGATACTCCAAAACTTCAGCAATTATAGGACTGACTTTTTGGTAAAAATCACATTCCTTTAAAAAGATTCTAAAATTAAACGTATGAGCAATTAGCCTATAAAAAGCCACAAAATAAGTGAATTCCATTTAAACATGATGTGACTGTATTCCTACTGAGACAAATTCCTGTTAATTAAGTTATTTTTTACAAGTCAGTGCCAGACTATACATTACACGTAACATGTTCCTCTACCTGAGATCATGTAACCATTGTAGACAGATGATTCTGGCAGATTTACATATCTGAAAAATCAGTGGTAACAGATAAAGTAGCGAGGTTTGCAGTAGCTACCCAAAAGTTGAGAAGAAATTATGCAAAGATAAATATTGTTATTTGAAAGAACTTAATTTTTTAGAAATTGTGCATTTAAATTTGTTTGTACTTGAATTTAATCCAGTACTTTGTGAATGTCTGTATTTTTATTTGTACTAGCATAATGTTGCCAAGTTAATGTTCCACAGGTGCATATATTTCTATTTCTACAGTATTTATGCTTTAATTGAAATACTAGTGGTGGTTGAATGACCCAAGTGGTTAAATTAATAATAAAGCAAAATATATGAGAAATCAAAATTCAAACCAAAACCAGTGTTTGCATCCAAAAGGAGTATCTCAACTGCAAAGCAAGTTGATGAAACAAGTATGGGAATTGCTCCTGCTACAGCAGTCAGATGCTTTCCTCCTCTAATTATTTGATATCTGTAGTTTACCTTTTGATCCCAGTCCTAGCCCTCTGGCAATGGAGTTCTTCACTACCTAGCTTCCAACGGGATTCCTTTATCCTTAGTGTCTGGTTTCTTTACTACACTCTATCAGGTTTTCATTCTTGTCATCTCCAGGCTCCTGAGCAATATTATCACATATTATCGCATATCCACATTCCAAACTCTTAGACAATCAGAGCTGTACAGTAATTACATACCTTTTCCAGATGGGGTAAAAAACTAAATAAATAAATAAATAAATGTATGGCCCAATTAATTCCAATTAATTCGGTATAAAACAGAAAAATAAATCTTATAAATGCAAACAAAGATAAAATTATTGAACTGTTTCATGGATGTATGGTCTTCTGGAGATTTTATTGGTCTTCAAAAATGTATGTGCCAAAGTCTACTTCTGATCACGAATGTGACTTTGACCCAACACAAGCCACCAGTTATACCCCCACCCCAACATACAGAGCATGCATGGTCTCGTCATAGCAGAGAAGATTTTGCCAGCTGTTGGCTGTTGGCCAAAAATGGTTAGTTTGGCATTGTAGTAGACATTTAGAGACTAAAAGGAAAGAAGTATGTTTTCACAGAGACGTGATTTGGAAAGGGGTCTTCCTAAAGAGTCACCAAGGGCTTCTACAATAACATTTGATTTCCCTTGCCTGATCTTTGAAACAGGTACATCATGCAGAAGGACATAAAAAAACATTGCTGGTTTTGGATTACAATTCTCACACAATTCTAAACTGATTCTCTTGGGGAATCAGTATTGTTTGAATGCCCATGTTTGTTCTCATGTGGTCCCATGGCCCCAGACAAACACTTGGAGGCTATTCTCAAATGCCAGACTATTCTACCTACCATGTATTTTGTTCACATGGGATTAAGACAAAAGGATTAACGTGAAGAAATAAATACCACTTGTTATGGACATTACTTGTTTACAGAACACTGAAAATGAATCAATCTCTCACCTGTTCCACTGACTGACTACTTTCCAAATGGCCTTGAAGATTGTGGGAACCAGAGGAGGTCTTGGGGTTCCCAGGGATGATAGGTTCCCCCATAGAGAAAACAGGAATGAGAGGCCGGAGGAATCGGAACTCACTGCTTAAGGATCCACCCGTTAAGCAGACATCATAGCGATAATTCCTGGAAAGGGACCCACTCTGAGAATCCGAGCAAGTTTCTGGAATATCAGGCCTGGAAGGAGGGAATTGGGGAGGTGCAGCAATGAAACATTCCCTGGAGCCTTTCTTGTAGATTTTGATGACAACAAAGGAAACAACAGTTATTAAAAATAGAGCTGAGACTGCAGCCAGGCAGATCACCAAGTACAGGGTCAACGTTTCCTCGTTTTCTTCTCCTGGATCCTGTTGTCTCACATCCACCATCTTCAGATAAGGATCAGAAAAGCCATCCACTGGAAGGATGTTGAGCATTGCAGTGCTGGTCTGTGGAGGGACCCCATTGTCCTTGACTATGATTACAAGTCTCTGTTTGGTAGTGTCTCGCTCATTCAGGGGCCTCCTGGTTTTCACCTCTCCATTCTGGGCTCCTATGCTGAATAGAGTGGGGTCTGTGGCCTTCAACAATTCATAGGAGAGCCAGGAGTTCTGTCCAGAATCTCCATCCACAGCCACCACTTTGGTGACCAAGTAACCTGCCTCAGCTGTCTTGGGAAGCAGCTCATTGCAAGGGGCTGTGCTGTTCTGAAGGGGGTAGAGGAAGAAGGGAGTGTTGTCATTTTCATCCAGAATAAAGATTTGAACAATTACTTCTGAGCTCAGGGGAGGAATACCACCATCCATTCCCTTCACTGTAATTTGGAAGTCTTTGATCTGTTCATAATCCAGAGATCGGAGGACATAAACATTTCCTGTTTCTGAGTTAACTGAGATGTAAGAAGCCATCTGACCACCTCCAACTTTCCCAGGCAAGAGTGAGTAGCTGACTTTGGCATTTCTTTCTATGTCCTGATCAACAGCGTGGACGGAGCCAATCAGCAATCCAGGAATATTATTTTCTTGTATTTGCAATACATAGGAAGTCCTTTCAAATGCTGGTGGATTGTCATTGATATCTGAGATCTGAACATTAATTATTCTTGTGGAAGTGAGCCTAGGGGAGCCCCGGTCCATGACTGTAACGCTAACATTATATTCTGTGACTTTCTCTCTGTCTAGAGGATTTTGAATCACAAGCTGGTAATAGTCATTCAGAGTTGCTTTTATCACAAAGGGCAAATCTATTGATAATGAACAGACAGTTCTTCCATTGTCTCCAGAATCTTGGTCCCTGATACTGATGAGAGCTACAAGTGTTTCCAGGGGAGAATCCTCCGCTATAGGACTATTGATAGAAATGACGAACACTTCTGGAGGATTGTCATTCACATCTTCAACCTCCACCAGGACTTTGCAGTGCCCAGAAAGATCTCCTCCATCTGTTGCTTTGATGTCCATTTCATAACTGGTTTCTTTTTCATAATCAATCTGCCCCCAAACAGTGATTTCTCCAGTCATTTCATTTAAACTGAATAAATCATATATGTTTTCATGCACTTGATGATAGGAGTAAGTGATCTGTGCATTTGAACCAAAATCTAAATCTCTAGCTTCAACTCTGCAGAGTACACTACCCTGGGGGCTGTTTTCTTTTATTTTTACTTTATATTCTGACTGAGTGAACTGAGGAGAATTATCATTAATGTCCAGGACATTAATCATTATTTGAACTGTGCCTGTTCTCTGTGGCACCCCGCCATCAACAGCCTTAAGTATCAGTCTAAAATGTGCCTCCTTCTCCCTATCTAGTGACTTCTCCAGAATGAGATCCACATTCTTTCTTCCATCTTTATTGCTTTCCACACTCAGATAAAAGTGCTCATTGGGACTGAGCGTGTAGTTTTGGATGCTGTTTTCTCCCAGGTCCTGATCTTTTGCAGATTCAATTGGGAATTTAGAATTAATGGGAACATTCTCAGGGATTTGCAGCTGAAGTTCATTTTTAGAAAATCTGGGTGCATTATCGTTCACATCTTCTATCTCCATTTCAATAATGTGGATTTTTAAGGGATTTTGGAGCACAATTTCAGACAGCAGTAAGCATTGCTGACTCTGGCCACATAAAGCTTCTCTGTCTATTTTGTCATTAATGAAAAGATCTCCAGAGTGACTATCAAGGTGGAAATATTGCTTATTGCTTTTGGAAACAAGCTGGGCTTTGCGAACTGACAGCTCCCCTAATCCCAGTTTCAAATCCTTCAACACATTAGCCACGACAGACCCACTTTTCTTCTCTTCTGGCACAGAATAACGGACAGAGGCACAGAATACTCCAGAAACAGAGAGAAAAAGCAAAAAATACAGACCTTGTATTTTCCCAAAACAGTCTTCCATGGTTCAAAACTGCTGCTTCTCTCTCCAGTTTCTGGGCCAAAGGTAAAGCTTCTGAAATTCACCTTCTCATCATTTCTACTGATGGGGATTCATTTTTCTTTTTTCAGTTTTCCTTACTTTGTTGCATGGGACGTTTTGTCCACTGTGGTGTACAAAAAACAGCTGTCCTTTTGTTTCTGATGGATGAAAGAAGAGGCTCCAGTGAATTTGCTCACAGACGAAATGGCTTTTAGTTGCATTGCAAGCAATGTGTTTGCCTATGCTACCACCATGTGGCTGAATTGGGGAACAATCATACTATACAGTATATGTTGAATGGCAGCTCAATGCATAATAAACCTAGCTGGAAACCTTTAGGTTTACTGTTTATCAATTCATAACTCTTAACAAATGGTAAATGCTGATGAAAGGATGAGGATTACTTCAAAACCATGTGAGTGCTTCTCCTTGCATACATTGGTTATCTTGATGCAGAAAGCTGGGTCAGAACTTTCATAATTGATATTATAATGACTATGATATTTTGATTAAAATGACTGAATATTGGAATATATGCAGTTCTGTTTTCACTGCTGAATGTTTGCAGATTGGTTTCAAAAGGTCCTTTGCTTTCTTCTTCCTCATCCTCATATTTGTTAGGGTGACAACTCTCCATTATACTCTACCAAAAGTAATTAGGAAATAGGAAGGCAAGCTCATAGAAAGGCTGGGTCCAATCATTACTCATAAATGATTTAAGACACTGAGTGTAATTTTCATGTGCATTGTACACTATTTCTTGAACTGATCTACCCAAGACAGCAAAACATCTGAGGTTGGTCCTGTTTATAGAAATTTGTGGATTTGTTTTATAAAGGTTTGCACAAAATCTACTAACTCTGTTGAGGATCACTCTGTGATTGAAAGGTGAACAACTAATTAAATTAATTGATGAACCATTTTATAAATAAACCAGCTTAAAATTCAGGGAATGGAAAAGCTGTACCAACTGGCAGACTCTGGGAGTTCAAGGCCAAGGAACGTGAATCAGTTCTGATCAAATTTCCTACCAGACTGTCATGGAGAAGGAACCACCATACTAGGACCAGTGAGAAGAAAATTGAAAGCCATTTCTGGTTCTGATTCAACAAGATCAGAAGCAAAGCTGCAATGCTGTTAATGGGCACTGCTACAGACAGAAAAGCACAGAACCATTATTCTGAAGGTTCAAATCCCTCAAGAGACGTTCGTAAAAATACTAAACTACTTGAATATGGGTTATATGAGGAGTGGTCAGTGGGTTTCGTTCCTCTTGAAGACAAAGTAGTTGGACTAAGAAGCAAACCTGGAAATATTAGATATCCAACACCAGTGTAGTAGCCATGGAGCCTCATATCTGGCAAATGCACCCAACTAGTACACAATGCAGTTCTGACCTCCACTTTAAACTGAACTTAATTAAAAACAAAAATATAAAGTAAAATTTAAGGAGTGGAGGAGTTGAGAAATCTCTAAAAGGAAAGAGAGAAATAAAAGGTTTTGGCCAGACTTGAAACTGAGAGAAAGAGGCATACATGTATAAGAGCTACTCAGCCATTTGAAGGGTGACAAATCCGGGGATTCAATAACATTTATCCAGGAAGAAACGGATACAATTTTGAAAGCAATAAAAAAAGAAGAGGAGTCCAATCACTTTCCACATTGTGGGCCTACTGCTAAGTGGGCCCGGTTTCCACCCCAACAATAAACACACTTATACTAACTGGAGACAAACGGCCACAACCTTATTCCTGGTGATTGATTATGGCTGCAGTTCCCTAGCTAAGCACTGGAATTGGATCTAGTTGTATCTGGAGACCTAAGTGCCAGCTGAAGTGCCTGGCTTTTTCCCACTTCCAAGTAGGGACAAAGCCAGGGTCCTGCCCCACCAAACTGGGGCAGTCTCCAGCTTTTGCCCCTGCCCCCCTCCAAGAGGGGGATTCATAGTAGCAGCAAGAGGATCCCTGTCTGCCATCTATCATCTGCCATAGCCGCATGCCCAGTGCTCCAAACCGCCAATAAAGCTGTGACGAGATTAAGAGTTATGATATCTCACAAACCAGCCAAACATGTAACTTGATTAAACGTCAAGATCTCTTTGAATTTTAACAATCATGGTGTGGGTAGGGAGGGACAATGCTGCTGAGGCTTGCTGAGGCCTGATCTCCACCTGAGTGCAGACTTGGGTGGGAATTTGAGACCCCCCCCCACACACACACCCAAGTTCTGTCACTTGTGCACGCCCTGCACACTTGTCACCCCTGGCTGCCAGTGTGAGCATCGGTGCCCAAGCTCCCATGCAGCCTGCACATGTGTTGTGCGGTAACTGCAGAGGCCATAACCCATGCCCTAGGTAAGTCTGGGACCACTTGTTAATAGCATAACAATGAAACATGTAATTAACGACAAATGAGGCCAAACAAATAATTACAGAAATGAAGTCAGATAGGAAAATCTGAAACACAACCATCATCCTGACTTCTCTTCAGGTTGATCCAGCCAAGGATTTTCAATGGTGATTATTTTACTTGAATTGATGCAACATGTGGCCAACTCTTGGCCACACAATGCTAAAAGCGAACAATGGCAAACTAAGCAGGAGTCGCCCTCATCTCCTGCATACCTTTTCTTATAGTACACTATTAACAAGCATATAGAAATAATCTGCTTGAATAGACTGTATATCTGATAATGATGTTTTATCATATGCTGTTACTGCACTACTAGTAGATGTCAGCCAGGATTAGGCAATGTGCTTTGCAGGTATAGGACTGAGATGTTCTATTAACAGCAAACAGGGAAGAAATCGGTTTAAAGTTACTGCTATACAAGCATCTTTATATCAACAATAAAACAATGTTGGCACATAAGAGCTAGAATTTTAAATAGAAGGATATAAATAAAGCACATTTTACTGTGAAGCTGTTAGGAGAAATAGGCATTATATGACCTGCAACTAATTTTTATGCTGGCACAATTCTATCAGAAAGAGACTATAATAATTATCAATGTAATAATTGCTTATGGCTATGAAATATACTTTATAGGTTTTAGAATATGGATGAAATTTTATTTTCTGTTTGTGATTGTTTAAAATTGCACTGTTTAATCTTTTTCAAATGACAGCCTTCTTCTTGTAGATGGAATACAAAGTGAAGATAGATTTTTTTTAAAAGCAATGGTTTTCAAATTACTAGAAAAGAGATTCCATTTGAACATTAGGAAGAACTTCACGATGGTTAGAGCTGTTCAGCAGTGGAGCAGGCTGCCATGGAGGGTGGTGGAGTCTCCTTCTTTGGAGGTTTTTAAGCAGAGGCTGGATGGCCATCTGTCAGAAATACTGTGATGGGAGTTCCTGCATGGCAAGGGGTTGGACTGGATGGCCCTTGAGGTCTCTTACAACTCTATGAAGCTCAACATCAAGAAAACTAAGATCATGGCCACCAGTCCCATCACCTCCTGGCAAATAGAAGGGGAAGAAATGGAGGTAATGGCAGAGTTTATTTTTGGGGGCTCCTTGATAACTGCAGAAGGTGACTACAGCAATGAAATTAAAAGACGCCTGCTTCTTGGGAGGAAAGTGATGACAAACCTAGGCAGCATCTTAAACAGCAGAGTCATCACTTTGCTGACAAAGGTCTGAATAGTCAAAGCTATGGTTTTTCCAGTAGTGATGTATGAAAGTGAGAACTGGACTATAAAGAAGGCTGATTGCCACAGAATTGACACTTTTGAGCTGTAGTGCTGGAGGAGAGTCTTCAGTGTCCCCTGGACTGCAAAGAGATCAAACCTATCTATCCTGAAAGAAATCAACCCTGGATGTTCACTGGAAGCACAGATTTTGAAACAGGCTCCAGTACTTTGGCCACCTCATGAGGAGAGAGGAGTCCTTGGAAAAGTCCCTGATGTTGGGAAAGATTGAAGGCAAAAAGGAAGGGGATGGCAGATAATGAGATGGTTGGATGGTGTTATCAATGCAACCAACATGGATTTGACCAAACTCCAGGAGGCAGTAGAAGACAGAAAGGCCTGGCATGCTCTGGTCCATGGAGTCACAAAGAGTCGGACATGACTGAAAAACTGAACAACAACAGGGTTTAGAAATGAAAATTCTAAATTGTTTGCAAATGTAACTGCAAAAAAGGGAAGATCTTAGAGTTCCATTTCTGGTTTCACCGCAGTGAGATACCTTGATAAGCTCTCTGTCTTATCAGGCTGAATTCCTCCAGATAAACAGGACCTGAAAGGGCAAGCCCCCTTGGAAAGGGGGGTGAAGAGAGGCAGCATCTGGAGGCTGTGAAGAACTGCAGCGTCAAACTTCATAGCTTCAGAAATCGCCTTATCTCTCCTGGTTGGAGGAAAGTTCACCTGCCATCATGGTAAAGGTTCAAACTGTGAGCACCAGACAATGTAAATAATTGTAGATATTTTGGAACTTTACTGTCATAATTAAGACTGTAAGTTTTCCCCTGTTTTTGATGTGAGCTTCATCTTGGATACTTTTTCCTACTTCAGTAAGTACTAATATCCCCCTTCCTGAAAAGGTGACTACAAGCATGTGTCAGGAGATTAAACTTTAAGATAATATTATTTTGAAGGTTTTGCATTCATATATTGTTCTACAGAGTTATTTACCTGGCTGGGAGAAGAAAAAAGAAAGAAACTTTTTGACCTTGGAAGTCTCAATGCTCCCAAAACAAACTTTTTAGATAATGGACTTGGATTTTTCTTTCCTGTCTTTGCTCTCCTTTTTACACCCACTCCCTTCTGGAAGTGATTAGCCCTTTGAAGTGGAGTACAATTGAGTAAAACCAGAACAATGAGCCAGGAACCAATGTCAGATTAGCAATTTATGGATCTGCTTGATAAAATTCAGAATATAGCAGACTCTCTTCAGTCTGAGCTTTTTCCTGAACTTAATTCAGAAGCATATGAGAGTCCCAACTTTAATCTAGATCAGAACATTGAGTCCAATATACAAGTAAAAAGAAATATTCAGAAATATTCAGAAGGAATACTTGGAGAATGTAGAATCCAGCACTGCTCGGGAGACTAAACTTTCTCCAGAAGGGGCGAAAAGCTTAATCTTCAATCCTGATTTGAGCATGAAGCTGGAACAGAGCATTCACTCCGATCTGTAAGTTTATAAGCTCTTTGATTGGGAGACAGAATCCTCTTCAGAAACAGAAGACAGTCTCAATCTTAACCTTGTTTGTAGCACAGGACTGGAACAGAGCATTTTCCCCAATGTAAAAATCTATCAGTTAAAATTTACCAACAAGAAACATGCAGGGGGAATGTTTGGAGAGTTCTGGAGTGTTATGGACTGAGAGGGAAACAACTGAGTCTTAATGAATCAAACATAAAAAGCATGTGATACAATGAAAGCTGTTAAATTTATCTACCAGTCCGAAACAAAGTTTTATATAACTGTTTAAAATGTCCTTTATAGTAGTTTAATTAAATAAAGTAGATTAGCTAACTGAAAATTATTATCAGGATTGAATACTCTGTTAAGATTTGATGGTCTTGATCAATGTTGCTCAATGTTGAAGTTAATTGTTAAATGTGAAAATAGCCGTCAATATAATTTATTTAATAAATTAACTAGAAACTATTTTAAGTGGTCAGTCAATTCACTGTGAAGATGAGTTTACTATTATTGTTAACTAGATGGGCCAGTTTAACATCTTCGTTCATGGAACATCTAATTACTGTGGTACCTTGCATAAAGGAATATTCCAAATGAAATTATGTTAAGCAAATTTTCCTTTATACAAATTTCCCATAGGAATGCATTGAAAAGAAGAGTAATCCCTAATCGCAACCATTTTTATGTTGTACATATTTGCCCCACAGGCAATTCTGTTAAGCAAATATTCCCTATCTCCAGAATTTTTTATTTATAAGATTTTGTTATACAAACCATTTGTTCTACGAGGGTCCACTGTAATTGAATATTTGGATATGAAAAATGAAAATTGGAATGTGGAAACCAGCTTGAGATGCCAATTTGTTAGAGCTTTAAGTGTTAGCCAGGCAAAGAAAGAGAAGGATTTTCCCTTTTAACACAAGAAACAGAGAGATCAAGATGTAATGCTTTTTTTCTTTTAATAACTCATTAAGTATTAATCTTAGACATATAAGGTTTCAAAAACTTGATAAAATTTATAAGAATAGAGAAAATATAATGAATTGATGATGTCTATTAAGTTCTTGTATTAGACAAAAATAGATGTAAGCATATATCTACTATATATGGAATTAGTCAAATGTAATCTAAGATGTTCAGTTAAATGAAGAATTAAGTTTTAGGATCAGGAATATTGCTAAGAATAAACTAGCTAATGCAGTATCGTAATCTATTATCTGTATTTTTTGTACTAGATGAAGATAGAGATAAGCAACAAGGCTGATTTATTGGGGAAAAACTTCTGATATATGTAACATGACAGGAGAAGAGCAATTTATCTGTTTTTACTTTGTTAGTTTTAAAAATAAAAATATTTTAAAAAGGAAGCTCTCAACTAAAAATAAATCAAACCATCTAAGAGATAATTTTTAAAATATTAATGATATAAAACTTTGATTTTTTTAAAAAAATCAATTCTGTTTGTTTAATTGTTGTCGGAAATGAGAGGATTGATCAATGATGTACAGAATATCTGTGATTATTTGTTTTGTTCAAGTCTTTTGGGGTGTTGCTCCATCTGTGTATAAAAGCACTGGGGAAGTCTGTGGATTCAACACACAATTAAATGCTTCCTTTATTGCCCCAGTGCACATTCTACTGTTGTTTTTCATTGATTTACTGTACTTTAGTCTTTTAGTTTCAAATTCCCAAAATTCTGCTTGACTTTTTAGAAACCAGCCTGTTTTTTTCTAAGCAGTCAGGGCCAAATAATACACTTTCAAATATTCCAGCCACCAGCTATCCATTTTTCCTCTGACATAACAGAGCCTCCATAATACTACAACATATATAAATACAGTGAGGAAGGGGAGATAAAACTGTTGCTGTTTAGAGAGATGTTCATTTCATATAGCTTTTATTTAGAACTCTCCTTAGCTTTTCTCCATAAGCAGGACCTTATCAACTAATGATAAAAGATTCTGGCATGTGTCAGCCTAAGTGCTTGCTGAGGCTGAAACGGTTTTAGTAAAACTACCGGTACACTTGGCCTTGAACATTTCTGCATCTTCCTAGAGAAAGAAGATATTTCAAATCCTCCACTATGTGCAGTGCCACCCACCACAATTGTACGATCCAAACAAGACTCAATCACAATTACAGGAGGTTGGGTAGTGGGTTCACACAGTGGTTCATTCGGACCTATTTGCACAATTCACAATTAAAATCGCTCACTTTTTTCTTTGAATACAATGCTCATTATTAGTGGTCCTTATAAAGCTTGCTTGCTTGGTTTCTGTAAGAAGAGAATGTCTATCATCTCACTAAAATATTGTTTTCAGGTCTTTACAGGAAGCTGGGGCATCACATCTCTATCACAGGAACTGTTATATTCACAGAAATTATAGTGATCCCAATTTTCCCAGCAAGATGATGGGATAGGTAGTGGGTCTCTCCCCATCTTAGCGAGATCTACGTATTCCTTTGAATCCTTCCACAGTCACTTCTATTGTTTTTCTCTCTCACTCTCGTTCTCTCTGACCAGGGGTCTGCAACCCGCGGCTCCGGAGCCGCATGCGGCTCTTTGGAACCTTTGCCGTGGCTCCGGGAGGTTCCCCTCATGGAAGGGGTCCCGCGGCATTTAAACTAGGACCGCGGGGGAATCTCCAGCTCGCCGCCGCCATCCTCCTCATCTTCATCTTCCTCCTCCTCCTCCTCCTCCTCCTGGTGCTGCTGCAGCCGCTGCTGCTGTCGCCGGTGCACCGCCGCCGCCTCGGCCGTGGCGAAGGCTCCTGGGCCGGCCAGGGCCAGGATGGCGGCGGCGGCGGCGGCGGCGGCGGCGGCGGCGGCGGCGTTGGAGGGGTGGTGGGGGTGGCATTGGTGGCTGCTGGGGTCTCCTCCCGCCACGGGGGTCAGGGGCCGCTCAGCAGCAGCAGCAGCAGGAAGCCACGCGTGTTGGTAATCCTCCTCCTCCTCCCCCTCCTCCCACCACTGCCGGCAGTGGAGGAGGCGGAGGCGGAGGCGGCGAGGGGGAAGCGGGCACAATGGCCCGGCCGGGAAAAGGGCGAGGGGAGGCGGCGGTGGCCAGGCCCAAGCAGCCGGTCGGTTCGTGGTGGTGGTGGTGGCGGCGGCGGCGGCGGCCCAGACGGACAAAAAGGGGGTCCGAAAGCAGAATGGAGGAGCGGACCGGGGAGATCCACGGTGGCCCAGCGCGCCACTCGCCCTCCCGCTTCTTTCAGCCTCACCCGCCCCTTCCCTCCGTCTCCTTCACAAGCCAAACTTTGCCCACACACGAACACACACCACGGCTGCAAGAAGGGTGTGTGTGTGTGTGTGTGTGTGTGTGTGTGTGTGTGTGTGTGTGTGTGTGTGTGTGGCATCACCCGCCCCTTCCCTCCGTCTCCTTCACAAGCCAAATTTTGCCCACACACGCACACACACCACGGCTGCAAGAAGGGTGTATGTGTGTGTGTGTGTGTGTGTGTGTGTGTGTGTGTGTGTCGCATCACCCGCCCCTTCCCTCCGTCTCCTTCACAAGCCAAACTTTGCCCACACACGCACACACACCACGGCTGCAAGGTGTGGGTGTGTGTGTGTGTGTGTGTGTGTGTGTCGCATCACCCGCCCCTTCCCTCCGTCTCCTTCACAAGCCAAACTTTGCCCACACATGCACACACACCACGGCTGCAAGAAGTGTGTGTGTGTGTGTGTGTGTGTGTGTGTGTGTGTGGCGGAGGCATCCAGCAGCAGGGCTGGCCCTGCCAGGCTGTTCTGCTGCCTCCTGCTCGGGTGCCAGCCAGCAGAGGCCCTTCAGCGATGCCTAATCCAGCACCTGTCACCTCTCACGACATGGAGGAGGCACGCGGTAAACCAGGCAGGCCGGCGGGGCTGGAGCGGTGGGACGGGGGAAAGAGACGGGTCCACTGGGGCACACATGGTGCTCACCCGGTCTTGGTCTGGGTCCTCATCCGGGCCAGGGCTGAGCCGAGGTATGCCAGGCTGACCTGGCTGCGGCGCCTCCGCCCGAGCTCACTCTTGGCCCCACAGGTGGCCCAAAGCACCAAGAAGGCAGTGGTGGCAGAGGGACAGGGGGCGGCCAGGGAATGCGGCATGCAAAAGGCTTCTGGGCGGCCTGGGTGTGGCGTGTCCGTCGACATGATGAGACGAGCCGGAAGGGTGCCAAGTATGGTGTGAGGCCAGAGCCCGTGCCCGGAGCTCATCGGTTGGGTGTGTGTGTGTGTGTGTGTGTCTGTGTGTGGGGGGGAGAGGTCGCCGCTCGCCCGCTTCCAAAAAAAGGGACCAGCCGCGGGGTCGCAGACCCGTCCTTTCAACCGCTGAGGCGGGCGCCGCTCCCTCGCCTCCGGCTGCGGGACCGTGGCGGTGGCGGCGGCGGCGCTGGTAGGCCCGGAGTGCGGGTCATCGCCTCACGGAACCCTTGAACCGCAGCTGGCCCAGCGCCCGGTTGCTGAGGTGGAACAGCGAGAACGGTGGCGGTGGTTGTATATATTTGTTTTAAATGTCGCAATGATTTTGCGGCTCCCAGGTTTTTTTTCCCGTCGGAAACGGGTCCAAGTGGCTCTTTATGTCTTAAAGGTTGCAGACCCCTGTCTCTGACGGTTACTTCATGTCCCTCTCGCCGGGGTTTGCCATCCTGCTTGGGACCCGTATGAAAAAAATGTTACTGCACGTCCATTGGGATTTAAGCGTGATGAACCATACCTCTCCCTGACCTCAGGAATTCTCTTGTCTCAGTTCCTGTTTCGAGACAAGTGCCTGCGAAGTAAGGCTCGTCACGCAACGTGCACATTCTCCATCTAGTGGCAGGAGTGCGAAGTTGCATTCTCCAGTACAATGCATCGCAGAGAGCAAAGAAGGCATAAAACCTTGAACTTTGCTGCTTAACACATGAAAGCCAAAGTTACGGAGAATCGAAATATCAAAAAACGGAAGGTCGGACCAAAAAAGGGGGGGACAAAGGCAGGGAAGTACAGATGTCACAAAACAAGGACATGAAGTAACAGCTGCCATGATTCCATCAATCATGCCCATGGGTAAACAGAAACAGGGACAGAACCAGGACAAGACCACGTGACCATGAACAATGTTATCATGAAATGAACGTAATCTCAGAACGAGGAAGGACGTGAAGTAACTCTCTCTCTTTCTCCCTCTCACACGCACGCATGCACACGTGTGTATGCACGCACGCATGCGCACGCACTTACGTAAATGCTGCATCTACATTTTGAAACACTGGACAATCTTACTCTGCCCCAGTCATGTATGTAGACATCTATATACATAGTTATAAAATAAAAACATTAATTACTTTAATGAATAGCACACTAATATAAATAGCACACCGTTGTCAAACGAATTCCTGAGCCATTTTTACCTTGGAAGGGTTGGGTAAAAAGACCTAAAAGGACAGATTAAAAAGCCTTTAAAAATCCATTAGTAGTTTTCAGTGAATATATGATGGTGTGGAAGAAGAATAGAGACTCAATAGAAATAAAACATTCAGATTTAAAAAGGGTTAATGAAAGTAGCAGTGGGTGAGGTTAAGCCTCACATGGGAAAAAAGAGTGGTCTCCTGTAAAAAAAGAAAAACAAACTGAACAGGAAGACGGGAGGATAGCAAACAAATAATGAAAGAGGAGTGTAAAGAAAAAGAAGGGGATGATAAATACATCAAATAATGTATTGAATTACTGTCTATTTAATCAAAAAGCTCAGTAAAATTATGTAATGTGGAAAAGGAGGTTTTTAATCTACTTTATTAAATGTATCAAATGTGTTATATATATATATATATATATATATATATATATATATATATATATATATATATATATATATATATATATATATATATATATATATATATATATATATATATATATATATATATATATATATGCATGTTAGGGTGGATTCGGGTTTCTTCCCGTGTAGAAATCTGGTTGTTCTGGCGACGTTTCGACGAGGTCTCACTCGTCATCTTCAGGCTGGTGTTCTGGCTTCTTTCTTCTTGAAGCAAAGTGTGGTCTCAGTTGAAGTCCTTCTATAAATACTGCTGGGGGTGTGTGGTTTGCTTGCTCTGTTGCTGATTGCAGGTTGCTTTGTTCCTTTGTTCTTTTGTGATCTGCTGTGTGGCTGAGGCGATCGTTAAGGGATTAACTGCTGATGGCTGTTTAGATGGCTGTTTACATGCTGGTGGGTTAGATGGCTGGTAGGTTCTGGCAGTATCCTGGGCTTTGGTGGAGTGGGGTCCTGTGTCTTGTGAATTCATTTTGGTCTGGCTACGTGTCTGTGGTCTCCCAATGTTTTTTTGGGGTGTGTGAGTGTGCTCCATGTGGTGACTGGAGTGGGGTGCCGCAGTAGATGGTGCAGTCGTGGTTTTGTTATTGGATGGTGGTTTCGTTTCATCTGTGGGAAGGGTCTGGGTTTGTGTTTGGTGTGGATGGAAGGTGGTGGCATCTTGTGTCCTTTTGGACCTGGTGTCAGTCTTTGTGACAGAGGCTCGTCTGTTGACCAGGGCTAGTTTCAGATGTCAGGCAAGCGGGAGGTGTCATCACGTTTATTCATGTTGTTTGGGTGTTTCTCTATTTCAATGGCTTCCATGATTATTCGACTGTTGAAGTGTTCAGTTTTGGAGATGAGTTTGGTTCTTTCAAAGTCAATTTCATGACCTGTTGTTTTTATGTGCTGGAAGAGAGAGGAAGATTTTTCTTCTTTTTGACTGCGTTCTTGTGTTCTGCGATGCGTGCGCTTATTCTCCTGTTTGTCTGTCCGATGTATGTGGCTGGACAGACTTTGCATGGTATTTCGTAGACTCCTTGGTTTTCTAGCTCAATCTTGTCTTTGGGGTTTCTTAAAATGTTGGCTATTTTTTTGGTCGGTGCAAAAGGCTGTCTTGATATTGTGTTTGTGGAGAATTTTGCTGATTTTGTCTGTGGTGCCTTTGATGTAAGGGGAGGAGGCGGTGCCGTTGTTCTCTTCTGTTTCTTGGTTCTTGGGGGTGTTTCCTTTTGGATTAGTTTGGTGATGGTGTTTTTTTTTGGAATCCGTTCGCAATTAAAACATTCGAGAGAGTGTGTAATTCAGTTTTTAGGTGGTCTTTGTCAGCGAGGCGTTTGGTTCTGGAGATGAGGGTTTTGCTACGGAGTTGATCTGTGCAGGGTGGTGGTGTGATTGTGCATTTAAGTAGCGGTTAGTATGTGTTTTTTTCTGGTAGATGGTATGTCCTAAGGAGCCGTCGGGTTTTTTGTAGATTAGGACGTCCAGGAAGGGAAGTTGGTTGTTGGCTTCTATTTCCATAGTGACACCTCCCGCTTGCCTGACATCTGGAAACTAGCCCTGGTCAACAGACGAGCCTCTGTCACAAAGACTGACACCAGGTCCAAAAGGACACAAGATGCCACCACCTTCCATCCACACCAAACACAAACCCAGACCCTTCCCACAGATGAAACGAAACCACCATCCAATAACAAAACCACGACTGCACCATCTACTGCGGCACCCCACTCCAGTCACCACATGGAGCACACTCACACACCCCAAAAAAACATTGGGAGACCACAGACACGTAGCCAGACCAAAATGAATTCACAAGACACAGGACCCCACTCCACCAAAGCCCAGGATACTGCCAGAACCTACCAGCCATCTAACCCACCAGCAGCATGTAAACAGCCATCTAAACAGCCATCAGCAGTTAATCCCTTAACGATCGCCTCAGCCACACAGCAGATCACAAAAGAACAAAGGAACAAAGCAACCTGCAATCAGCAACAGAGCAAGCAAACCACACACCCCCAGCAGTATTTATAGAAGGACTTCAACTGAGACCACACTTTGCTTCAAGAAGAAAGAAGCCAGAACACCAGCCTGAAGATGACGAGTGAGACCTCGTCGAAACGTCGCCAGAACAACCAGATTTCTACACGGGAAGAAACCCGAATCCACCTAACATGCATACCTATACCCGTGAAAATCTACGAAAACAAATATCCGACCTCTACGGGAGGAAACCTTCCAGCTGACCAGAACCTACGAGAAACTAGAAGTCCGAAGAGCCACCATCTTATGTGACATTGCATTCCTACGCAACTGCCGAGACAAAAATGTGATCCCCACAAGCTTCCAACTGAAATTCCACTCAAAAACCCCATCCAGCGAAAGGATCCTGAAAAGAACAGAACTAGCCCTAATCAGAAGCGAACTACACAGGAAAAGATACCTACTAGATCAAACCAACAGAGATCTACTCACTCTCCACCTCAAACTCAGCAACAAAATCCACCCAACACTCTGGAACAAATCCAAGCAACTCGCCGCCTGGAGAGCTGAAACAGAGACCTCCCACAAGACAGACACACACACCAACAAACTCCACAAACTGGAAAAACGCCAGAAGCCCAACCCCCCACACAACAACCCATGAAACAAACAGTTCACAACATATCAGACAGGACACTCACCATCGCAGAGACCAAAGTCCTTTCCAAAGGATTCAACTTTGCAGTCGCCCCAGACACATCCCCACCGAAAACATCATATGCGGAGTGGAAGCCAGCCTAACCAAAATCAACCCAGATGAAGCCAACAAAATCAGACTCGAAGTCACCAATGTCCTCTGCTCCAGCAAACCACCCAGAAGCAATTTACACAAAGAAGAACAAAAGCCCTCACCAACCTGAGGAAAGACCACAACATAATCATTCTCCCAGCAGACAAAGGCAATGCCACAGTGGTGATGAACACATCCGACTACCAAGCCAAATTATCCAACCTACTACAAGACCCTGCTTACATACCTTTGAACACAGACCCCACCACCTACCTGGAAAAAACCACCAAAGCCAAAATAAAAGCCTCTCCCTTAAGTGAAGAAATCAAGCCAAGCATCATCCCCAGAGAGAAATCATCCAGATGCCCCAAGCTCTACGGCCTCCCCAAGATTCACAAAGAAGGAACACCTCTCAGACCCATAGTCAGCTCCATAGGCTCACCTCTACAAAACCTCGCCAAATTTCTTGCCAAACAACTCCAGCCCTATGCAGAATCCATCACTTCATACGTACAAAACTCGTTCCACTTCATAGAAATTATAAAGAAACAAGACCTACAACCCAATGACCTACTCGTGAGCTTCGATGTTGTTTCGCTCTTCACACAAGTGCCCATTCAAGAAGCCTTGACAGCTATCCACAACAAATACAACCCCCCCAAACACATCCTAGATCTGACCAACCACTGCCTAACCAACACATACTTCATCCACAATGGACAAAGATACAAACAGATAGAAGGAGCACCCATGGGATCACCCCTCTCACCGGTCATCGCAAACCTATATATGGAACACTTTGAAACCAACGCGTTACAGAAGTCCGAACATAAACCCAAACTCTGGCTCAGATATGTTTGACACCTTTGTTATCTGGCCACACGGGAAAGATAAACTGAACAACTTCCTCACACATCTCAACAGCCTACACCCCAAAATACAATTCACTATGGAAATAGAAGCCAACAACCAACTTCCCTTCCTGGACGTCCTAATCTACAAAAAACCCGACGGCTCCTTAGGACATACCATCTACCAGAAAAAAACACATACTAACCGCTACTTAAATGCACAATCACACCACCACCCTGCACAGATCAACTCCGTAGCAAAAACCCTCATCTCCAGAACCAAACGCCTCGCTGACAAAGACCACCTAAAAACTGAATTACACACTCTCTCGAATGTTTTAATTGCGAACGGATTCCAAAAAAACACCATCACCAAACTAATCCAAAAGGAAACACCCCCAAGAACCAAGAAACAGAAGAGAACAACGGCACCGCCCTCCTCCCTTACATCAAAGGCACCACAGACAAAATCAGCAAAATTCTCCACAAACACAATATCAAGACAGCCTTTTGCACCGACCAAAAAATAGCCAACATTTTAAGAAACCCCAAAGACAAGATTGAGCTAGAAAACCAAGGAGTCTACGAAATACCATGCAAAGTCTGTCCAGCCACATACATCGGACAGACAAACAGGAGAATAAGCGCACGCATCGCAGAACACAAGAACGCAGTCAAAAAAAGAAGAAAAATCTTCCTCTCTCTTCCAGCACATAAAAACAACAGGTCATGAAATTGACTTTGAAAGAACCAAACTCATCTCCAAAACTGAACACTTCAACAGTCGAATAATCATGGAAGCCATTGAAATAGAGAAACACCCAAACAACATGAATAAACGTGATGACACCTCCCGCTTGCCTGACATCTGGAAACTAGCCCTGGTCAACAGACGAGCCTCTGTCACAAAGACTGACACCAGGTCCAAAAGGACACAAGATGCCACCACCTTCCATCCACACCAAACACAAACCCAGACCCTTCCCACAGATGAAACGAAACCACCATCCAATAACAAAACCACGACTGCACCATCTACTGCGGCACCCCACTCCAGTCACCACATGGAGCACACTCACACACCCAAAAAAACATTGGGAGACCACAGACACGTAGCCAGACCAAAATGAATTCACAAGACACAGGACCCCACTCCACCAAAGCCCAGGATACTGCCAGAACCTACCAGCCATCTAACCCACCAGCATGTAAACAGCCATCTAAACAGCCATCAGCAGTTAATCCCTTAACGATCGCCTCAGCCACACAGCAGATCACAAAAGAACAAAGGAACAAAGCAACCTGCAATCAGCAACAGAGCAAGCAAACCACACACCCCCAGCAGTATTTATAGAAGGACTTCAACTGAGACCACACTTTGCTTCAAGAAGAAAGAAGCCAGAACACCAGCCTGAAGATGACGAGTGAGACCTCGTCGAAACGTCGCCAGAACAACCAGATTTCTACACGGGAAGAAACCCGAATCCACCCTAACATGCATACCTATACCCGTGAAAATCTACGAAAACAAATATCCGACCTCTACGGGGAGGAAACCTTCCAGCTGACCAGAACCTACGAGAAACTAGAAGTCCGAAGAGCCACCATCTTATGTGACATTGCATTCCTACGCAACTGCCGAGACAAAAATGTGATCCCCACAAGCTTCCAACTGAAATTCCACTCAAAAACCCCATCCAGCGAAAGGATCCTGAAAAGAACAGAACTAGCCCTAATCAGAAGCGAACTACACAGGAAAAGATACCTACTAGATCAAACCAACAGAGATCTACTCACTCTCCACCTCAAACTCAGCAACAAAATCCACCCAACACTCTGGAACAAATCCAAGCAACTCGCCGCCTGGAGAGCTGAAACAGAGACCTCCCACAAGACAGACACACACACCAACAAACTCCACAAACTGTAAAAACGCCAGAAGCCCAACCCCCCCACACAACAACCCATGAAACAAACAGTTCACAACATATCAGACAGGACACTCACCATCGCAGAGACCAAAGTCCTTTCCAAAGGATTCAACTTTGCAGTCGCCCCCAGACACATCCCCACCGAAAACATCATATGCGGAGTGGAAGCCAGCCTAACCAAAATCAACCCAGATGAAGCCAACAAAATCAGACTCGAAGTCACCAATGTCCTCTGCTCCAGCAAACCACCCAGAAGCAATTTACACAAAGAAGAACAAAAAGCCCTCACCAACCTGAGGAAAGACCACAACATAATCATTCTCCCAGCAGACAAAGGCAATGCCACAGTGGTGATGAACACATCCGACTACCAAGCCAAATTATCCAACCTACTACAAGACCCTGCTTACATACCTTTGAACACAGACCCCACCACCTACCTGGAAAAAACCACCAAAGCCAAAATAAAAGCCTCTCCCTTAAGTGAAGAAATCAAGCCAAGCATCATCCCCAGAGAGAAATCATCCAGATGCCCCAAGCTCTACGGCCTCCCCAAGATTCACAAAGAAGGAACACCTCTCAGACCCATAGTCAGCTCCATAGGCTCACCTCTACAAAACCTCGCCAAATTTCTTGCCAAACAACTCCAGCCCTATGCAGAATCCATCACTTCATACGTACAAAACTCGTTCCACTTCATAGAAATTATAAAGAAACAAGACCTACAACCCAATGACCTACTCGTGAGCTTCGATGTTGTTTCGCTCTTCACACAAGTGCCCATTCAAGAAGCCCTGACAGCTATCCACAACAAATACAACCCCCCCAAACACATCCTAGATCTGACCAACCACTGCCTAACCAACACATACTTCATCCACAATGGACAAAGATACAAACAGATAGAAGGAGCACCCATGGGATCACCCCTCTCACCGGTCATCGCAAACCTATATATGGAACACTTTGAAACCAACGCGTTACAGAAGTCCGAACATAAACCCAAACTCTGGCTCAGATATGTTGACGACACCTTTGTTATCTGGCCACACGGGAAAGATAAACTGAACAACTTCCTCACACATCTCAACAGCCTACACCCCAAAATACAATTCACTATGGAAATAGAAGCCAACAACCAACTTCCCTTCCTGGACGTCCTAATCTACAAAAAACCCGACGGCTCCTTAGGACATACCATCTACCAGAAAAAAACACATACTAACCGCTACTTAAATGCACAATCACACCACCACCCTGCACAGATCAACTCCGTAGCAAAAACCCTCATCTCCAGAACCAAACGCCTCGCTGACAAAGACCACCTAAAAACTGAATTACACACTCTCTCGAATGTTTTAATTGTAACGGATTCCAAAAAAACACCATCACCAAACTAATCCAAAAGGAAACACCCCCAAGAACCAAGAAACAGAAGAGAACAACGGCACCGCCCTCCTCCCTTACATCAAAGGCACCACAGACAAAATCAGCAAAATTCTCCACAAACACAATATCAAGACAGCCTTTTGCACCGACCAAAAAATAGCCAACATTTTAAGAAACCCCAAAGACAAGATTGAGCTAGAAAACCAAGGAGTCTACGAAATACCATGCAAAGTCTGTCCAGCCACATACATCGGACAGACAAACAGGAGAATAAGCGCACGCATCGCAGAACACAAGAACGCAGTCAAAAAAGAAGAAAATCTTCCTCTCTCTTCCAGCACATAAAAACAACAGGTCATGAAATTGACTTTGAAAGAACCAAACTCATCTCCAAAACTGAACACTTCAACAGTCGAATAATCATGGAAGCCATTGAAATAGAGAAACACCCAAACAACATGAATAAACGTGATGACACCTCCCGCTTGCCTGACATCTGAAACTAGCCCTGGTCAACAGACGAGCCTCTGTCACAAAGACTGACACCAGGTCCAAAAGGACACAAGATGCCACCACCTTCCATCCACACCAAACACAAACCCAGACCCTTCCCACAGATGAAACGAAACCACCATCCAATAACAAAACCACGACTGCACCATCTACTGCGGCACCCCACTCCAGTCACCACATGGAGCACACTCACACACCCCAAAAAAACATTGGGAGACCACAGACACGTAGCCAGACCAAAATGAATTCACAAGACACAGGACCCCACTCCACCAAAGCCCAGGATACTGCCAGAACCTACCAGCCATCTAACCCACCAGCATGTAAACAGCCATCTAAACAGCCATCAGCAGTTAATCCCTTAACGATCGCCTCAGCCACACAGCAGATCACAAAAGAACAAAGGAACAAAGCAACCTGCAATCAGCAACAGAGCAAGCAAACCACACACCCCCAGCAGTATTTATAGAAGGACTTCAACTGAGACCACACTTTGCTTCAAGAAGAAAGAAGCCAGAACACCAGCCTGAAGATGACGAGTGAGACCTCGTCGAAACGTCGCCAGAACAACCAGATTTCTACACGGGAAGAAACCCGAATCCACCCTAACATGCATACCTATACCCGTGAAAATCTACGAAAACAAATATCCGACCTCTACGGGAGGAAACCTTCCAGCTGACCAGAACCTACGAGAAACTAGAAGTCCGAAGAGCCACCATCTTATGTGACATTGCATTCCTACGCAACTGCCGAGACAAAAATGTGATCCCCACAAGCTTCCAACTGAAATTCCACTCAAAAACCCCATCCAGCGAAAGGATCCTGAAAAGAACAGAACTAGCCCTAATCAGAAGCGAACTACACAGGAAAAGATACCTACTAGATCAAACCAACAGAGATCTACTCACTCTCCACCTCAAACTCAGCAACAAAATCCACCCAACACTCTGGAACAAATCCAAGCAACTCGCCGCCTGGAGAGCTGAAACAGAGACCTCCCACAAGACAGACACACACACCAACAAACTCCACAAACTGGAAAACGCCAGAAGCCCAACCCCCACACAACAACCCATGAAACAAACAGTTCACAACATATCAGACAGGACACTCACCATCGCAGAGACCAAAGTCCTTTCCAAAGGATTCAACTTTGCAGTCGCCCCCAGACACATCCCCACCGAAAACATCATATGCGGAGTGGAAGCCAGCCTAACCAAAATCAACCCAGATGAAGCCAACAAAATCAGACTCGAAGTCACCAATGTCCTCTGCTCCAGCAAACCACCCAGAAGCAATTTACACAAAGAAGAACAAAAGCCCTCACCAACCTGAGGAAAGACCACAACATAATCATTCTCCCAGCAGACAAAGGCAATGCCACAGTGGTGATGAACACATCCGACTACCAAGCCAAATTATCCAACCTACTACAAGACCCTGCTTACATACCTTTGAACACAGACCCCACCACCTACCTGGAAAAAACCACCAAAGCCAAAATAAAAGCCTCTCCCTTAAGTGAAGAAATCAAGCCAAGCATCATCCCCAGAGAGAAATCATCCAGATGCCCCAAGCTCTACGGCCTCCCCAAGATTCACAAAGAAGGAACACCTCTCAGACCCATAGTCAGCTCCATAGGCTCACCTCTACAAAACCTCGCCAAATTTCTTGCCAAACAACTCCAGCCCTATGCAGAATCCATCACTTCATACGTACAAAACTCGTTCCACTTCATAGAAATTATAAAGAAACAAGACCTACAACCCAATGACCTACTCGTGAGCTTCGATGTTGTTTCGCTCTTCACACAAGTGCCCATTCAAGAAGCCTTGACAGCTATCCACAACAAATACAAACCCCCAAACACATCCTAGATCTGACCAACCACTGCCTAACCAACACATACTTCATCCACAATGGACAAAGATACAAACAGATAGAAGGAGCACCCATGGGATCACCCTCTCACCGGTCATCGCAAACCTATATATGGAACACTTTGAAACCAACGCGTTACAGAAGTCCGAACATAAACCCAAACTCTGGCTCAGATATGTTGACGACACCTTTGTTATCTGGCCACACGGGAAAGATAAACTGAACAACTTCCTCACACATCTCAACAGCCTACACCCCAAAATACAATTCACTATGGAAATAGAAGCCAACAACCAACTTCCCTTCCTGGACGTCCTAATCTACAAAAACCCGACGGCTCCTTAGGACATACCATCTACCAGAAAAAAACACATACTAACCGCTACTTAAATGCACAATCACACCACCACCCTGCACAGATCAACTCCGTAGCAAAACCCTCATCTCCAGAACCAAACGCCTCGCTGACAAAGACCACCTAAAAACTGAATTACACACTCTCTCGAATGTTTTAATTGCGAACGGATTCCAAAAAACACCATCACCAAACTAATCCAAAAGGAAACACCCCAAGAACCAAGAAACAGAAGAGAACAACGGCACCGCCCTCCTCCCTTACATCAAAGGCACCACAGACAAAATCAGCAAAATTCTCCACAAACACAATATCAAGACAGCCTTTTGCACCGACCAAAAAATAGCCAACATTTTAAGAAACCCCAAAGACAAGATTGAGCTAGAAAACCAAGGAGTCTACGAAATACCATGCAAAGTCTGTCCAGCCACATACATCGGACAGACAAACAGGAGAATAAGCGCACGCATCGCAGAACACAAGAACGCAGTCAAAAAAAGAAGAAAAATCTTCCTCTCTCTTCCAGCACATAAAAACAACAGGTCATGAAATTGACTTTGAAAGAACCAAACTCATCTCCAAAACTGAACACTTCAACAGTCGAATAATCATGGAAGCCATTGAAATAGAGAAACACCCAAACAACATGAATAAACGTGATGACACCTCCCGCTTGCCTGACATCTGAAACTAGCCCTGGTCAACAGACGAGCCTCTGTCACAAAGACTGACACCAGGTCCAAAAGGACACAAGATGCCACCACCTTCCATCCACACCAAACACAAACCCAGACCCTTCCCACAGATGAAACGAAACCACCATCCAATAACAAAACCACGACTGCACCATCTACTGCGGCACCCCACTCCAGTCACCACATGGAGCACACTCACACACCCCAAAAAAACATTGGGAGACCACAGACACGTAGCCAGACCAAAATGAATTCACAAGACACAGGACCCCACTCCACCAAAGCCCAGGATACTGCCAGAACCTACCAGCCATCTAACCCACCAGCATGTAAACAGCCATCTAAACAGCCATCAGCAGTTAATCCCTTAACGATCGCCTCAGCCACACAGCAGATCACAAAAGAACAAAGGAACAAAGCAACCTGCAATCAGCAACAGAGCAAGCAAACCACACACCCCCAGCAGTATTTATAGAAGGACTTCAACTGAGACCACACTTTGCTTCAAGAAGAAAGAAGCCAGAACACCAGCCTGAAGATGACGAGTGAGACCTCGTCGAAACGTCGCCAGAACAACCAGATTTCTACACGGGAAGAAACCGAATCCACCTAACATGCATACCTATACCCGTGAAAATCTACGAAAACAAATATATATAGGTATATATCTATATATATATATAGATTTTCACGGGTATAGGTATGCATGTTAGGGTGGATTCGGGTTTCTTCCCGTGTAGAAATCTGGTTGTTTTGGCGACGTTTCGACGAGGTCTCACTCGTCATCTTCAGGCTGGTGTTCTGGCTTCTTTCTTCTTGAAGCAAAGACCCGAATCCACCTAACATGCATATATATATATATATATATATATATATATATATATATATATATATATATATATATATATATATATTGTTTTTCGTAGATTTTCACGGGTATAGGTATGCATGTTAGGGTGGATTCGGGTTTCTTCCGTGTAGAAATCTGGTTGTTTTGGCGACGTTTCGACGAGGTCTCACTCGTCATCTTCAGGCTGGTGTTCTGGCTTCTTTCTTCTTGAAGCAAAGCGTGGTCTCAGTTGAAGTCCTTCTATAAATACTGCTGGGGGTGTGTGGTTTGCTTGCTTTGTTGCTGATTGCAGGTTCCTTTGTTCCTTTGTTCTTTTGTGATCTGCTGTGTGGCTGAGGCGATCGTTAAGGGATTAACTGCTGGTGGCTGTTTAGATGGCTGTTTAGATGCTGGTGGGTTAGATGGCTGGTGGGTTCTGGCAGTATCCTGGGCTTTGGTGGAGTGGGGTCCTGTGTCTTGTGAATTCATTTTGGTCTGGCTACGTGTCTGTGGTCTCCCAATGTTTTTTTGGGGTGTGTGAGTGTGCTCCATGTGGTGACTGGAGTGGGGTGCCGCAGTAGATGGTGCAGTCGTGGTTTTGTTATTGGATGGTGGTTTCGTTTCATCTGTGGGAAGGGTCTGGGTTTGTGTTTGGTGTGGATGGAAGGTGGTGGCATCTTGTGTCCTTTTGGACCTGGTGTCAGTCTTTGTGACAGAGGCTCGTCTGTTGACCAGGGCTAGTTTCCAGATGTCAGGCAAGCGGGAGGTGTCATCACGTTTATTCATGTTGTTTGGGTGTTTCTCTATTTCAATGGCTTCCATGATTATTCGACTGTTGAAGTGTTCAGTTTTGGAGATGAGTTTGGTTCTTTCAAAGTCAATTTCATGACCTGTTGTTTTTATGTGCTGGAAGAGAGAGGAAGATTTTTCTTCTTTTTTGACTGCGTTCTTGTGTTCTGCGATGCGTGCGCTTATTCTCCTGTTTGTTTGTCCGATGTATGTGGCTGGACAGACTTTGCATGGTATTTCGTAGACTCCTTGGTTTTCTAGCTCAATCTTGTCTTTGGGGTTTCTTAAAATGTTGGCTATTTTTTGGTCGGTGCAAAAGGCTGTCTTGATATTGTGTTTGTGGAGAATTTTGCTGATTTTGTCTGTGGTGCCTTTGATGTAAGGGAGGAGGGCGGTGCCGTTGTTCTCTTCTGTTTCTTGGTTTGGGGGGGTTGTATTTGTTGTGGATAGCTGTCAAGGTCTACAAAACCTCGCCAAATTTCTTGCCAAACAACTCCAGCCCTATGCAGAATCCATCACTTCATACGTACAAAACTCGTTCCACTTCATAGAAATTATAAAGAAACAAGACCTACAACCCAATGACCTACTCGTAAGCTTCGATGTTGTTTCGCTCTTCACACAAGTGCCCATTCAAGAAGCCTTGACAGCTATCCACAACAAATACAACCCCCAAGCACATCCTAGATCTGACCAACCACTGCCTAACCAACACATACTTCATCCACAATGGACAAAGATACAAACAGATAGAAGGAGCACCCATGGGATCACCCCTCTCACCGGTCATCGCAAACCTATATATGGAACACTTTGAAACCAACGCGTTACAGAAGTCCGAACATAAACCCAAACTCTGGCTCAGATATGTTGACGACACCTTTGTTATCTGGCCACACGGGAAAGATAAACTGAACAACTTCCTCACACATCTCAACAGCCTACACCCCCAAAATACAATTCACTATGGAAATAGAAGCCAACAACCAACTTCCCTTCCTGGACGTCCTAATCTACAAAAACCCGACGGCTCCTTAGGACATACCATCTGCCAGAAAAAAAAACACATACAAACCGCTACTTAAATGCACAATCACACCACCACCCTGCACAGATCAACTCCGTAGCAAAACCCTCATCTCCAGAACCAAACGCCTCGCTGACAAAGACCACCTAAAAACTGAATTACACACTCTCTCGAATGTTTTAATTGCGAACGGATTCCAAAAAAACACCATCACCAAACTAATCCAAAAGGAAACACCCCCAAGAACCAAGAAACAGAAGAGAACAACGGCACCGCCCTCCTCCCTTACATCAAAGGCACCACAGACAAAATCAGCAAAATTCTCCACAAACACAATATCAAGACAGCCTTTTGCACCGACCAAAAAATAGCCAACATTTTAAGAAACCCCAAAGACAAGATTGAGCTAGAAAACCAAGGAGTCTACGAAATACCATGCAAAGTCTGTCCAGCCACATACATCGGACAAACAAACAGGAGAATAAGCGCACGCATCGCAGAACACAAGAACGCAGTCAAAAAAGAAGAAAAATCTTCCTCTCTCTTCCAGCACATAAAAACAACAGGTCATGAAATTGACTTTGAAAGAACCAAACTCATCTCCAAAACTGAACACTTCAACAGTCGAATAATCATGGAAGCCATTGAAATAGAGAAACACCCAAACAACATGAATAAACGTGATGACACCTCCCGCTTGCCTGACATCTGAAACTAGCCCTGGTCAACAGACGAGCCTCTGTCACAAAGACTGACACCAGGTCCAAAAGGACACAAGATGCCACCACCTTCCATCCACACCAAACACAAACCCAGACCCTTCCCACAGATGAAACGAAACCACCATCCAATAACAAAACCACGACTGCACCATCTACTGCGGCACCCCACTCCAGTCACCACATGGAGCACACTCACACACCCCAAAAAAACATTGGGAGACCACAGACACGTAGCCAGACCAAAATGAATTCACAAGACACAGGACCCCACTCCACCAAAGCCCAGGATACTGCCAGAACCCACCAGCCATCTAACCCACCAGCATCTAAACAGCCATCTAAACAGCCACCAGCAGTTAATCCCTTAACGATCGCCTCAGCCACACAGCAGATCACAAAAGAACAAAGGAACAAAGGAACCTGCAATCAGCAACAAAGCAAGCAAACCACACACCCCCAGCAGTATTTATAGAAGGACTTCAACTGAGACCACGCTTTGCTTCAAGAAGAAAGAAGCCAGAACACCAGCCTGAAGATGACGAGTGAGACCTCGTCGAAACGTCGCCAGAACAACCAGATTTCTACACGGGAAGAAACCCGAATCCACCCTAACATGCATACCTATACCCGTGAAAATCTACGAAAACAAATATATATATATATATATATATATATACTTTTCCATTGGGATTTAGTATATTAAAAATTATGATTCTCTCACCTGATCTGTGGAATTATTATTCTCCAAATGTTCCTGAAGGTCTTGGGAACCGGAGCAGGTCTTGGGGTTTACAGGGGCAATTGGTTCTCCCATAGAGAAAACAGGAATGAGAGGCCGGAGAAATCGGAACTCACTGCTTAAGGATCCACCCGTTAAGCAGACGTCATAGCGATAATTCCTGGCAAGGGACCCACTCTGTGACTCTGAACAGGTCTCTGGAATATCAGGCCTGGCAGGAGGAATGTGGGGAGGGGCAGCCATGAAACATTCCCTGGAGTGCTTCTTGTGGATTTTGATAGCAACAAAGGAAACAACGGCTATTAGAAACAAAGCAGAGACTGCAGTCAGGCAGATCACCAAATAAAGGGTCAAGGATTCCTCATTTTCTTCTCCTGGATCTTGTTGTCTGACATCCACCATTTTCATATAAGGATCAGAAAAGCCATCCACTGGAAGGATGCTGAGGGTAGCAGTGCTGGTCTGAGGAGGGACCCCATTGTCTTTGACAAGGATGATAAGCCTCTGTTTGCTCGTGTCTCGCTCATTCAGGGGCCTCCTGGTTTTCACCTCCCCATTGTGGGCTCCTATAGTGAAAAGAGTGGGATCTGTGGCCTTCAGCAGTTCATAGGAGAGCCAGGAGTTTTGTCCAGAGTCTCCATCCACAGCCACCACTTTGGTGACCAAGTAACCTGCTTCAGCTGTCTTGGGGAGCAGCTCATTGCAAGGGGAAGTGCCATTTTGAAGAGGATACAGGAAGAAAGGAGCATTGTCATTTTCATCCAGAATAAAGACTCGAACAATTACTTCTGAGCTCAGGGGAGGAGTTCCGCCATCTGTTGCCTTCACTTTGATTTGGAAGTCTTTGATCCTCTCATAGTCCAGAGATCGGAGGACATAAATATTTCCAGTTTCTGAGTTGACTGAGATGCAAGAGGCCACTGGGCCATCCCCAACCTTCCCAGACAAAAGCTGGTAGCTCACTTTGGCATTCTTATCTGCGTCCAGGTCAACAGCATGGATTGTACCAACCAGCAGGCCTGGAATATTGTTTTCCCATATCTGCATTTCATATAAAATCTTTTCAAACACTGGAGGGTTGTCATTGACATCTGAGATCTGAACATTAATGATTCTTGTTGAAGTGAGTCTAAGAGAGCCCCTGTCCATGGCTGTGATGGTGATGTTATACTCTGTGACTTTTTCTCGGTCCAGGGGACTTTGGATGACAAGCTGGTAAAAATTATCTGTGGTGGTCTTTAAAACAAATGGCAAGTTCATGTCCACAGAACAGACCGTTCTTCCATTGTCTCCTGAGTCTCTGTCGATGACACTGAAGAGGACAACAAGTGTCTCCAGGGGAGCATTCTCTGGCAAAGGGCTGTTGATGGAAATGACAGACACCTCTGGGACATTGTCATTCACATCCTCAATCTCCACATGGACCTTGCAATTACCAGAAAGTCCTCCTCCATCCGTTCCTTTTATGCTTATATCATAATTATTTTCTTTTTCATAATCAATCTGTCCCAAAACTCTAATTTCCCCTATATCTTGGTGTAATGAAAATAAATGGCGTATTTTTTCCGGGACTCGATGAAAGGTGTAGGTGATCTCTGCATTTGGACCAAAATCTAAATCTCTGGCTTCCACTTTAGCAACCAGAGTATTTAGAGGACTGTTTTCTTTTAAGGTTACTTTATATTCAGATTGAGTAAACTGAGGTGAATTATCATTGTTGTCCAGAATGATAATATTTATCTTCACTGTTCCAGTTCTCTGTGGCACTCCTCCATCAACAGCTATAAGCGTCAATCTAAAGTGTGGCTCCTTCTCCCTATCTAGTGGTTTATCCAGAATGAGATCCACTAATTTACTGCCATCTGTATTGTTTTCCACACCCAGACGGAAGTGTTCATTGGGGCTAAGTGTGTAGTTTTGGATGCTGTTTTGACCCAGGTCATCATCTTGTGCAGACTCTAGGGGGAATCGTGTATTAATGGGAACATGCTCAGGGATTTCAAGCTCAAATTCGTTTTTAGGAAATTTGGGAGCATTGTCATTCACATCTTCTATCCTTACTTCAATGCTGTAGATTTTTAAGGGCTCCTGGAGCACAATTTGAGAGATAAGTAAGCATGGCTCAGCCTCACACAAAGCCTCTCTGTCTATTTTCTCATTTATCAATAGGTTCCCAGAGCTGGTATCGAGGTGGAAATAGTCTTTGTTGTGTTTAGAAATCAGCTGAGCTCTGCGAGTTGTGAGCTCTCTGGCTGCCAGTTTCAAATCCTTCAGCACATTACCCACCAAAGACCCACTTTTCTTTTCTTCAGGAATTGAATAATGGATAGGGACACACAGCACTCCAAAAACAGAGAGGAAGAGCAAAAGGTACAGACCTTGTATGTTCCTAAGGCAGGCTTCCATGGTTTTCCTCTTCAATTTCTGAACCAAATATAAAAGCTTCCTTTTGTCAGCTTATTTGTCAGATGCTGTTTTCCCTTTTCAGTACTGATCCATTTGTCTTAATCAATGTCTTGATCACAGAGAAAAACTGGCTGTCTTTAGGAGACTCCTCTGCCGATTCCAAATGGTTCCTATGATCAGTTTCACAAGCCAAGGTGCTGAGTTCCTGATGTTTTATCCTGTACTGCCACTGTGTGGCTGTTTGAGGAAATAACCACAACAATTTTGTATTCTTATCAAACGACTGCTCAGTGCATTTCATAAGTATGGGTGGATCCCCCCCCCCAATCATATAAGATTATTTTACTTCTAGTAATTGCTCTCCTTATGGCAGAAATATTTATGGAAACACAAACCTGGAGAACGTGAGATGCACTCATGTTTGTTCTGACCCTTCAGTTTGCATGTTAAGCATGCTGTCCAGGTGTAAAGTATGCAGACATGAGATTTGCAAGTGGGAACTTGTGCCACAGTGAGTAAGGTTATTATTTGTTATGGCACAACAGAATACAGCAGCTTTATTGTGCAATACTTTGCAAAGGCACTACGACATATACATCATGTGAAAAATTAAAAGAGTCATTTCTAGGAAATTTTAAAAACACACTATAAATAATTGCAAAAATAAGTTACAGGCAATACCTTAGTAGGCCACTATTAAAAATTTAAAAAGGAACATTCCAAGCTTTTGCGTGTAAATCATCCTTCTTCGAAGTAGGTCTCAGAAGTTCAGACATGGTAAAAGATGTGCTTCACCAGGAGGTTACTTTTAAAGTCTGTGGTTAGATGATGTTCTTAAAGTCCATGGCTAGAATGATGTTGCAGCCAGGGTAGGAGTCTTGTTAGAGACAGGAAGGGCAATTGTAAAAAGCTGCCTCAGTACTCAGACATTGAATACACTAAGGCAAGAACTGATATTCTAAGAACTGTGGCACTTGTTCCCCATCTGGTGTCAGATATTTTCTGTAGGATATTGTTCCAAGTTTCCATTTTCCCCCCTGTGATTTTTCTTCATGGTTCACTATTGGTTATGGGTTGGTCAACAGTCATTGCTAAACAGCTTGAGTTGCAGTTGGATTTTAGTTGATTCCTAAATTCCACCTTCAATGTATAGCTGGCTTCTCTGTTGCGCAAGTGAAAGCAAACAACCTTGGTTTTTGTTGATGTTAGCTTTCCAAATTCCAATAAAATCCATTTCCTTTAAATCATTTTCAAGGGCTTTTTCAGAGGTATCAACTATTCACTATCTTCCTTTCCCTCTCCGCTTTGGCTGACAGCTCCTTCACCCTTCCTGGCAAAAACCTTTTGGCACGAGGGGAAAGGTCAAATTCATAGACATGGCTGAGAACCCATCATGCATAGTCACAATGAGGCTGCAGTTGAGGCACAGGGGGGTTGGATTTCCTGAAAGGGCAGCAAATACTGGATTGCTATTACAGTAGGACCCCCGTATCCACTGATTCATTATCCACTGATTCAGTTATCCATGGTTGGCAGGGGAAAAATTAAATAAATAATTCAGCAGCCGTAAAGCAAGTTACTGTCACAAAACAGCAGCCATAAAGCAAGCTACTGTCACAAAACAAGTTTTGGGGCTTTTCGTATTCTCTCTTATCCATGGTTTTCATTATCCACGGGAAGGCCTGGAACCAATCCCCAGCAGATACTGGGGTCCTAGTGTATTGTGTTTTCAGTAATGAAAGTGAATGTGAGATTTCTGCCTCAACTGCCAGAATCTCTTGGTCATGGGCTTTTTGTCCCTTTCCTTGGGAGCATGCGGTATCATTTGCTCTTCCTTATTTTGTCACAACATTTCTTAGTCTGGCCTTGTTAACTAAAACGTGTGATATTATCATGTAAAATGTCACATAACACCTACCAGATGCCATTGGATCCCACTGAAATATAGTTTCTCTAATCATTTGAAGTAGCAACTGTTGTGGATGATGATGAACATGGTCACCGTGTACCTTCTCATGGGTGGGAAACCTGACATGCTGAGATGACTAGAAAAATCTGAAAAGGGGTGTGAGATGGAGGAAGTTCCCATTTTGGCAACGCTGGTACCTGCTAGACATTATAACAACACCTGGGCATGTTAGCTGGAGTAGTCTCAGAGCTGTTGCCCCAAACCATAATTTCTAAGGAATCTTAGAATGCGAGAGCAAGGTCTGAGGAAGTCATTTACAATCTGTAAAATCTCACACTGAAATGAATCTGTTAATATCCAAGGTGCCAAAACACCTTTGTTTTCTTTGGCAAATAGGCTGAAATAGACTAATATAGCAACTCTCGGGGACCAGGAGAAGCAACTGGCTCATGCTGCCCATGCCTCGAGACTTTTTTCTGGTAGCAAAGATAAATATGTCAAAAAAGTGGAAATTACCTCTTCATAGAGAGTATTAATATTTGTGAGAATATTCTTACTGCATCCATGTTACATAGTTCTTCATCTTCACCCATGCACGTCATGGTACACACACATAGGCCTTGAAGAGGCGATGGAATGAAAACAATTTAAACTTTTTGAACCGGAATTTACTTTCCTGTCATTCATGTGTTCAAACTAAAAGCTCAGTGGGACATTTAAATGTTTGATCCATTATCCTGTTGCTATTTGTAAGCAGAGTAGACTCAGGGATTCATTGGGCTTTACAGGACTCAACACGGCATATTCGATGACTTCAGAGGGACTTCCTTCTAGACCTCAAATATTAACTAATTGTAAAGGAATAGTGATTGTTTCTTAAAAGTTAGGGTTGAATGACAAACTTTGACATACAACATGACATTCTATCTCAAATCTTGTTCATGTTTTACAGTCGTGATTAGAGGTGGGCATGAAACAGAAAACTGATAGTTCAATTTGTTCTGTTTCAGCCCCCCTCAGTTTGTTTTGTTTCGTTTCATACGGATTTTAAAACAAAAATTCATACGAACCAAACCAAAATGAACTGGTTCAGCTTACCTAGACTGCCGCCACCACCGCCGGGGGACCGACGACGACGACGACGACAACCATGTGGCCCCAGGGGCCAGTTAGGCACTTTTTAATTTTTTCCCTTCATTTTAGAGTGCTGACCATGCGACACCAGGGGCCGGGTCAGCGCTTTTTAATTTGTTTATTTCCCCCCCTTCATTTTAGAGTGCTGACTAGAGATGGGCACGAATCAAAAAAATGACGTTTCATTTGTCGTTTGTCGTTTGGAGGGTCCATTTCGGTTCGTTTCCGTTTTTCGTGAATGTTTGCAAAAAATTCGTTTTCATTTTCGTTCGTTTCGTTCCTGTTTTGTTGCCATTTATTTCAATTTTTGTGATTTTTTTTTAGCATTTAAAGCAGTTCACTGTATTGCAGTAACGGAAACGAAACGCACGACAAAATTTCCGGTGTTTCTGTTCGTTTCGTTTCATTTGGGAGACAAAATTTGTTTGTCATTTCATTGTGTAATGAAACAAAAAACAAAACAAAAATGGAAACGAAAAATTGTTTGTTTTGTGCCCATCTCTAGTGCTGACCATGTGGCCTCAGAGGCTGGGTCAGCAATTATTTATTTATTTTTTACTTTTTCTTCATTTTAAAGTGCCGATCACATGGCCCCAGGGGCCGGGTGGGCACTTTTTAAAATTTTTATTTAAAAAAAATTAAAGTCCCTGATGCCGGGGGCTTCCCCCCACACACACAGCTGAGAGGCACTAGCTTGCGCATGCCCTGGTTTTATTTTTTATATTTTATTTTCCTCCTGCCCCACTGGCCTGTGAGCCAGAGGTACTTTTTATTTTATTTATTTTTATTTTTTAAAGTCCCCAATGTGGGGCTTTTTTATTTTTTTTCTCCTGGCTTGCTGACCAGCTGGCTGCCAGAGTTCTAGGCAAGGAGGCTGGAAGAGACTAGACAAGGCAGGAGACAGGGGGAATGAAAATGGAAATTTCCATTTTGTTTCATTTTCCTTTGATGGGTTGGTTTGTTATTTGTTTCATTCACTAATGAAATGAATGAATAATGAAACAAATTAAAAATTCATTTCATGCCCATCTCTAGATATGATTCTTGTGGACCTTTGTGTCTGAGAAGTCAGGGTAGAAAGGTAAACTTGAGTTTACACCCAGAACAGGTGGAATACATAAAGATTAAACTCTTAAGTTGCAGGCAAATTTTTAAGTGATAAGAAAAATATTTCTGTATAAGTCTGTGAAGATTCTCAGTAATCCAGGTGAGTTTATCTGGAAGTTGAGTCATGGCAACTGGGTTTCTTTTTCTTGAGAGAATGAAATGTTTCGCTGCTCATCCAAACAGCTTCATCAGTCTGAATAAAGCTAGTGCAACTGATGAAGCTGTTTGGATGAGCAGCGAAACGTTTCTATCTCTCAAGAAAAAGAAGTCCAGTTGCCATGACTCAACTTCCAGATAAACTCACCTGGATGACTGAGAATCTTCACAGACATATTTCTGTGTAAACTTTTAGCTATAAATGCTACAGGCAATAATTTAAATCATATTTCAATTCAAAAATAGCAGAGCTCCTTGTCCTAAAAAGATATTTAAAAAGTGGTGAGTGCAACTCTTCCTCCAGCAGCTGTCCACTCAGATGACGAGGTGGGGGCCACGGAGAAGGGACTCCTGCAACACAGCCTTTGAGTGGGCTGCTGTTGGAGGAGGTGGAGGAGGGAAGTAGATGCCCTGCCAGGAATGAACAAACATCCAAAGAGGATGGGAAGAACAGCATGTGCCAGCTGGTGAGTGGAAACACCAGCAGGTAGGGGGAAGGAACACACAGAACATGTGGTACCACAATGACAAAGAGCAATGACCCAGTTGGCCCTCTGGATGGTGAGGGAGGAAAAGGGGAGGTTAAGGAGGACTTGGAAATTGCAGAGAAATTAAATGAGTTCTTTGCATCTGTCTTCACGACAGAAGACCTTGAGCAGATTCCGCTGCCTGAACGGCCCCTCTTGACTAAAGAATTAAATCAAATACAGGTTAAAAGAGAGGATGTTTTAGGACTAATTGATAAATTGAAGATTAACAAGTCCCTGGGCCCAGATGGCATCCACCCAAGGGTTATTAGGGAACTGAGAAATGAAATTGCAGATCTCTTAACAGTAATATGCAACTTGTCTCTTAAAACAGCCACAGTGCCGGGGGACTGGAGGATAGCAGATGTCACACCAATTTTTAAAAAAGGAAGGAGGGGGGACCCGGGAAACTGCAGGCCAGTTAGCCTTACATCTGTCCCAGGGAAGATGGTGAAAGCCTCAACCAAGAGAAAATCTTAAAACACATAGAAGAACAAACTTTGCTGAGAGAAAATCAGCATGGCTTCTGCAAGGGTAAGTCTTATCTGACAAATCTTGTAGAATTTTTTGAAAAGGTCAGCAGGCATGTAGATTTGGGTGAACCAGTGGATATAGTCTATCTGGATTTTCAAAAGGCCTTTGACACAGTCCCTCACCAGAGGCTGCTGAGAAAATTGCACAGTCAGGGGATAAGAGGGCAGGTCCTCTTATGGATTGAGAACTGGTTGAGATCCAGGAAACAAAGAGTAGGTGTCAATGGGAAATTTTCACAATGGAGAGAGGTGAAAAGCGGTGTGCCCTAAGGCTCTGTCCTGGGACCGGTGCTTTTCAATCTGTTCATAAATGACCTGGAGACAGGGGTAAGTAGTGAGGTGGCCAAGTTTGCAGATGACACAAAACTTTTCCGTGTGGTAAAAACCAGAGAAGATTGTGAAGAGCTCCAGAAGGATCTCTCCAAACTGGGGGAATGGGCTGAGAAATGGCAAATGCATTTTAATGTAGCCAAATGTAAAGTAATGCATATTGGGGCGAAAAATAAAAACTTTATCTATCAACTCATGGGCTCTGAGTTATCCGTGACAGATCAGGAAAGAGATCTTGGTGTGTTGGTGGACAGCTCCATGAAGGTGTCTACCCAATGTGTGGCAGCGGTGAAGAAGGCCAATTCCATGCTAGGGATTATCAAAAAGGGGATTGAAAATAAAACAGCCAACATTATAATGCCATTATACAAAACAATAGTAAGGCCCCACCTGGAGTATTGTGTACAATTCTGGTCACCGCATCTCAAGAAAGACATAGTGGAACTGGAAAAGGTGCAGAAGAGAGCGACCAAAATGATTACTGGGCTGGGGCATCTCCCTTATGAGGAAAGGCTAAAACATTTGGGCCTCTTTAGTCTGGAAAAAAGGCGCCTGAGGGGGGATATGATTGAGACGTACAAAATAATGCAGGGCATGAGTAAAGTGGATAGAGGGAAGCTCTTTTCCCTCTCACAAAATACCAGAACTAGGGGACATGCACTCAAATTGAGGGCTCGGAGAGTAAGAACAGACAAAAGAAAATATTTTTTCACCCAGCGCGTTGTTAGTCTATGGAACTCCCTGCCACAGGATGTGGTGATGGCATCTGGTTTGGATGCCTTCAAAAGGGGATTGGACAGATTCCTGGAGGAAAAGTCCATCACAGGTTACAAACCATGATGGAGATGTGTAATCTCCAGGCTTAAAACCAGGGTACTTCAAGGGCCAGATGCAGGGGAGTGGTATCAGGAGACAGATATCTAGTCTCATGCGCTTCCAAAAGCATCTGGTGGGGTCACTGTGATATACAGGAAGCTGGACTAGATGGGCCTTTGGCCTGATCCAGCATGGCTCTTCTTATGTTCTTATGTTCTTATGACCTGACACAGAGATTCCCTTCTCTACTTAGAGCAATGGTTCTCAACCTTCTTAATGCCATGACCCTTTAATACAATTCCTCATGTTGTGGTGACCCCCTTGCCCTGCTTGGAAGAGGCCACAAGCCTCCAGTGGCAGGCCACTACCGCAGGTGCCATAGAGAACTCTACAGGCACCATCAGCCAATCGCAGCCTCCTGTGCCATTGACTGACATCCCCTCCAACCTATCAAGCTGTAACTTACTCTTTCCACCCCTTCCCCACTTCCTCGCCCCCTCCAGACCTTAGCTGTTTGTGCCTTTTTCTTCACTGGCTCATGGGGACCCCTGTGAAATGGGTGTTCGACCCTCAAAGGGGTCCCGACCCCCAGATTGGGAACCACTGACTTAGAATATTCAAGTTCTTAAAAGTAAAAGGCATTAATTTAGCTATATACATAGACAGAGATTGGTATTAAACACTCCTATCTGCTCCATATGCTTTTTCAATGAAAAAAGGGTTTTTTTTGGCGGGGGTATCTATTTTGCATGAGGCAAAAAAACCTAACTCACAATCTTCAGAAGCCAACAGTAAAATGAACAAGGTGCAAAATAGTTATCTATTTCATACAGGAATTAAACCATAAAAGTTGTTATGCATACTTTTCCTTCTGTCTTAAAACTGGAAGAAGATGCTTGGGGATTAGAGATGGGCACGAAATGCCAAAATGGTGTTTCATTTCATTATTCGTTGCCCTGGCACCCATTTCGTTTCATACAAAATGAATTCTTTTTTAAAAAAAACATTTCATATTTCGTTTGTTTCATTTTTCTTTTTAAACTTTTTGTTTCATTTTTTCTGGCTGGGCGCGGCGGAGGGACACGTTTATTTTTTGGGGGAGGGGTTATTATTTTAAATAGTCCCTGTTGCGGGGCATTTTTCCTTTTTCCTTTTTCTTTTTTACAGCTGAGAAGAGCTAGCTTGGGGCCGGGCCTTCCCAGCTGAGAGGCACTAGTGCTTCTGTTTTTTTGTTTTATTTCTTCGGCCGGGGAAACTGGCTGGCTCGTTCAGGAGGGCCAGAAAGGAAGAGAGCAAGCGAGGGAAAGGGAAAAGAGAAGGGAAGGGAGCCGGACCACCCAGCCAGTGAAACAGGGAGTGGAGGGGAAGCCGGCCCGCTGCTGTACTCTCCTTAACTGTGTTATGCCTCCTTCTCCTCACCCTTGCTGTCGGAGAGACAGAGATTCCCACTCTCTCACACACACACCTCCAGGCAGGAAGGGGCATGCTGGGGGCGAGCATGGATGGCAACCGTCAAGAGAGGTGGGAATGCGCCACCGCTGCACACAGAGTGAGCGAGAGCAGGGGGGGCATCATGGAGGGAGCCAGGGGAGGCTGAGAGGTGTCGGGGCAGTGAGTGAGGGAGATTTGGAGTAGTTTCCAGCCACCCCGAGTGGGCACCCCATCCACTTCCTCCTCTGCCTCCGTGCCTGCCTGCAAGGATGTGGGTTTTTAATTTTGAATGTTTTGGGTTTTTTATTATTTTAAATAGTTCCCGTTGCGGGTTTTTTTTTCTTTTTAACAGCTGAGAAGCGCTAGTGCCTCTGTCCCCCCCCCCCCGGCCTGGCCCAGGAGGAAAAGGTACACCAGAACGAGAAACGAAGCAAACAAATTGGAAATTTCCATTTCATTTCGTTTCGTTTTTCTTTGATGAGTCCCTTCGTTGTTTGTTTCATTCCCTAATGAAATGAATAACGAATAACAAAATGAATAAAAAATTTATGTCGTGCCCATCTCTATTGGAGATCTATCTTTTTGTAAGGAGACAGAAGAATCACAGAACCAAAGTAAGCTGATGTACAAAATAAAGGAGGTGGGATGAGCCTGTGCTATGATGATTAAATGATTTTGGCATATAATGAACTCCTTCTTCTGATTAGGTAGGTGTTCTGTACAAGCAGATGGTTTGACCCCCATCCTAACCCTCTGGCACTCCAGTTCCCTGCCATCTTGCTTTCAGATTGGCTTCATTGTGCCTGGTTTCTGGTTCCTTTGCCACTCTCTTCTGACTTCTAGATATTTAATCAAATGTATGTGTAATTGTCAACTTTGGTTACATTCAACTTTCCCTCCCAGTCTCTTGAGCGATCAGTGTTGTAGACTTTTGCTGTTTCTGATCCACACAGTAATTTGGCAGTTTTTTCCTCATCAAGACTCAGTTCTATGGTGTGACTTGTTGAATCCCAGAGCACCTCTTAAGTCCAAAAGCAAACAAAAATTAACCCTTTTGTAGCTAAAAGCAAATATAACATGATGACATTTTCCTTCCTTCTAATGTTTCAAGAAACATTTGGGTTTCAAAATTTATTCTTACTCATTGTTAGAAAGCCAATTCACCAAAACAGGAAGTGACTTTCACCTTCTATTCCCCCCCCATTCAAACATACAGAGGATAACACCTAGTATTAGTACCTACCTAATGTCCAAACATTAATTCACTACTGTGTATATTTGGAAAAAAAGAAACATGGGATCATTAGAAAAATACTTTGAGAAAGGGTCTTTCTGAATAGCTACTAAGGACTTGCACTGTACCTATTGCGTGAAAGAGATAACACCATGCAGAAAGATAGAAGACGTTAAGATTTGGGAGTACAGCTGCCATGCAAACCCAGCCAGCAAGGCTAATCTCTATCCATGAGCTGAGGTGTTTGGAGAAATGAGTGAATGTGTGCATTTAATCGTGATGAGACTTGTGCTAATGTGTTTCTTCATATTCATGGGGAGCCGCAGCCCAAACCAAACACTTGACTATTACATTCAGGTGCCAAGCTACTCCACCCACCAGCCATTTACTCACCCCAAAAAGGATTGACATAAAGAAAAATATATTACATGTGACTGAATTAATACGACACCAATAATATGCACAGTAATGAAAATTCACACATTTCTCACCTGTTCCACTGACTGACTAGTTTCCAAATGTTCCTGAAGGTCTTGGGAAGCAGAAGAGGCCATGGGATTCACAGGAATGCTTGGCTTCCCCACAGAGAAAACAGGAATGAGAGGCCGGAGGAATCGGAACTCACTGCTTAAGGATCCACCAGTTAAGCAGACGTCATAGCGATAATTCCTGGCAAGGGACCCACTCTGAGAATCTGAACAGGTCTCAGGAATATCAGGAATGGCAGGAGGGAATTCAGGAGGTGCAGCAATGAAACATTCCCTGGAGCTTTTCTTGTAGATTTTGATAACAACAAAGGAAACAACAGATATTAAAAACAGAGCTGAGACTGCAGCCAGGCAGATCACCAAGTACAGGGTCAAGGATTCCTCATTTTCTTCTGGATCTTTTTGTCTCACATCCACCATCCTCATATAAGGATCAGAAAAGCCATCCACTGGAAGGATGCTGAGGGTAGCAGTGCTGGTCTGAGGAGGGACCCCATTGTCTTTGACAAGGATGATAAGCCTCTGTTTGCTTGTGTCTCGCTCATTCAGGGGCCTCCTGGTTTTCACCTCTCCATTCTGGGCTCCTATGCTGAAAAGAGTAGGATCGGTGGCCTTCAGCAGTTCATAGGAGAGCCAGGAGTTCTGGCCGGAATCTCCATCCACAGCCACCACTTTGGTGACCAAGTAACCAGCCTCTGCAGTCTTGGGAAGCAGCTCATTGCAAGGGGCTGTTCTGTTCTGAAGAGGATACAGGAAGAAGGGAGCATTGTCATTTTCATCCAGAATGAAGACTCGGACAATTACTTCTGAGCTCAGAGGAGGAGTTCCACCATCCATTGCTTGCAATGTAATTTGAAAGTCTTTGATCTGCTCATAATCCAGAGATCGGAGAATATACACGTTTCCTGTTTCTGAGTTGATTGAGATATAAAAGGCCATCTGACCACCTCCAACTTTCCCAGGCAAAAGCTGGTAGCTCACTTTGGCATTCCTATCTGTATCCAGGTCTATAGCATGGACTGAACCAATCAACAGTCCAGGAATATTATTTTCTTGTAGGTGCATTTCATACCCTGTCTTCTCAAACTCTGGGGGGTTGTCATTGACATCTGAGATCAGTACATTAATCATTCTTGTTGAACTCAGCCTAGGAGAGCCTCGATCAATGGCTATAATGGTGACATTATACTCAGAAACTTTCTCTCTGTCCAGGGGACTCTGGGTCACAAGCTGGTAATAGCTGTTCACAGTGTTTTTTAACACAAATGGCAAGTTCATATCTACAGAGCAGAGAGTTCTTCCATTGTCTCCTGAGTCTCTATCTATGACATTGAAGAGGACAACAAGCGTCTCCAGGGGAGAATCCTCTGGCAAAGGGCTGTTGATGGAAATGACAGACAGTTCTGGGGGGTTGTCATTCACATCTTCAATCTCCACATGGACTTTGCAGTGCCCAGAAAGACCCCCTCCATCTGTTGCTTTGATGTTCATGCCATAACTCCTTTCTTTTTCATAATCTATTTCTCCTAAAACAGTGATTTCCCCAGTCACTTCATTTAAATGAAATAAACTGTGTATGCTTTCAGGCACTCTGTGGAAGGAGTAGGTGATGTGTGCGTTTGTGCCAGAATCCAAATCTCTGGCTTCTACTTTTGAAACCAGAGTATTTTGAGGACTGTTTTCCTTGAGGGTGACTTTATATTCAGACTGAGTAAACTGTGGGGAATTATCATTGATGTCCAGAATGTTGATATTTATCTTCACTGTTCCCAGTTCTCTGTGTCACCCCTCCATCGACAGCCATAAGTGTCAGTTCAAAGTGTGACTCCTTCTCCCTATCTAGCGGTTTATCCAAAATGAGATCCACTAATTTATTTCCATCCATATTGCTTTCCACACCCAGATGGAAGTACTCATTGGGACTGAGTGTGTAGTTTTGGATGCTGTTGTCTCCCAAGTCCTGGTCCTTGGCAGATTCCAGTGGAAATCGTGAATTAAAGGGAACATTCTCAGGGATTTCAAGCTGAAATTCATTTTTAGGGAATTTGGGGGTATTGTCATTCACATCTTCAATCTTCATTTCAATAGTGTAGATCTTTAAGGGGTTCTGGAGCACAATTTCACATAGCAGTAAGCAAGGCTCCATCTGTCCACATAATGCTTCCCGGTCTATTTTATCATTTACTAGCAGATTCCCAGAAAGCAAATCAAGGTAGAAATATTGCTTTGTGTTTTTTGAGACTAGCTGGGCTTTGCGAGCAGAGAGCTCCCTCAATCCCAGTTTCAGATCCTTCAGCACATTAGCCACCAGAGAGCCGCTTTTCTTCTCTTCAGGCACAGAATAACGGACAGAGAAACAGAACACTCCAGAAATAGAGAGAAAGAATAAAATAAACAGACCTTGTATGTTCCTGAAGCAGGCTGCCATGGTTGAGAATTCTTAGGTCTCTTCAGTCTCTTGCTCAGATATAAAGCTTTTTATATTCACTCTGTCAGCATCTCGACTGTTCGGGGGTGGTTTTCAGTACAGAATCCTTTGCTGCCGTTTAATGTTATCTCTATATGGAGGACAAAACCCAGCTGTTGTCTGTTTTCAGATGGATGCTTGGAAAGGTTTTGAACTTCCTAATTTAAAAAAAAATGGGATCTTCAAGCCATGTGTTTGCTTATGCTACCACCATGTGGTTGATTCAGGAAATGATTGCTACGTATCTCCTTTTACTTCTTGAAGGTCTGCTCAGCATAGAATGGTTTAGATTTTCTGTTAATCAAGTGCTGAAGAAACAGATGGAAACTTTCTGAAAATATGGAGATAAGATGTAGCTGAGAAACCATGATGGAGGGGAAAGGTATTACTCCAACTAATACCAGAGTGATACTAGTCCTTTTGATATATAGAAGGCATATCTGAAAATACAGACCACAGATTTTTTTTTAAAACCCTCTTGTATTACAGGCTTTCTCTGACCCGCAGAGAAACTTGTTCTCTGGGGATTGCATGCTGGTAACAGCTGTTTTTGGTGAGCTCAAATGCAAAAGGGAGCTTTGCAGGAAGTGGATGCTACAGTAATCTCTGGGGCATTCTTATCCTCACCTCCCACAATGAATTTCCAATAAGAACATAAAAAGAGCCATGTTGGATCAGGCCAAAGGCCCATCTAGTCCTGCTTCCTGTATCTTACAGTGGCCCCACTAGATATCTGTCTCCTGATACCACTCCCCTGCATCTGGTCCTTGAAGTACCCCCATTTTAAACTGGGAGATTACACATCTCCATCATGGTTTGTAACCTGTGATGGACATTTCCTCCAGGAATCCTCCTCCTCCAATCGCCTTTTGAAGGCATCCAGGCCAGATGCCATCACCACATCCTGTGGCAGGGAGTTCCACAACCTAACATCAACTCATTATCTTTTCTCTGTTCTTATAAATTTTACCAAGTTTTCAAAGACTTATATGTCTAAGATAATGGGTTATTAAAAGAAAAAAGCATTACATCTTGATCTCTCTTAGTCTTGTTGTATTAAAAGGGAAAATCCTTCTCTTTCTTTGCCTGGCTAACATTTAAAGCTCTAACAAATTGACATCTCAAGCTGGTTTAAACATTCCATTTTCCATTAGGTAGATAATTTTAACAGCTTTCTATCACATGGTTATGTCTAATTAAAACAAGTAATCGGCTTGCTTGCAGATATCTGTTAACTGTTTTCCATATTGTTATTATTCATTGTGATCCATTAATAGCTTTTTATGTGATTTATTCATTAAGCCAGGGATTCATACGTTGTTTCCCTGTCAGTCCATCCCATGGTGCAAAAACCTCCAGCGTAAATTCCCCTGGATATTTCTTGAGATTTTTAATTGGGGAAAATGTCATGTTCCAATCCCATGCTTCTAACAAGGTTAAAATTGAGATTCTCCTCTGCTTCTGAAGAGGCTTCTGTCTCCCAAGCAAACCGTTTATAAGATTACAGATTAGAGTGAATGCTCTGTTCCAGTTTACTGCTCAAATCAGGATTGAAGATGAGACTTTTCTCCTCTTCTAGAGAAAGGTTAGTGTGCTAGATTCTGCATTCTCCACGTATTCCTCCTGAATATTTCTTGTTACTTGTATATTGAGCTCAGTGTTCTGATCCAGATTGAAGTCAGTACTCTCATCTGCTTCTGATTGAGCTCTGGAAAAAGCTCAGATTGAAGAGAGTCAGCTACGTAGACGCTGGATTTTATCAAGTATATCCATAAATTGCTCATCTGACATTGGTTCCCTGCTCATTATTTCACTCAGTCTTATTCCACTTTAAAGAGTTAATCACTTCCAGTAGGGAGGGGTGTAAAAAGGAGAGCAAGGACAGGAAGAAGCGAAGGAGAAAACATCCAAGTAAGTTATCTAAAAAGTTTGTTTTGGAAACATTGAGACTTCCAAGGTCAAATAGTTTCTTTTGTTTTCTCCCAGAAAGGCAAATTACTCCGTAGAACAATATATAATTGTCAAAGCTTCTAAATAATGCAATCCTTACATTTAATCTCCCAGCACATGCTTGTAGCCACCTTTTCAGGAAGGGGGATAATGAGTAATTGTGTGTGTGTGTGTTGTGTCGTTACAGTCGTGACCGACTCTTCGTGAATCCATGTCCATGGAGCTTTCTTGGCAGGAATACTGGAGTGGTTTGCCAGCTCCTACCCCAGGCGCCTACAGAATCTGGTATTCCCTGATGGTCTCCCATCCAAGTACTGAAGCATAAAATAAAAGTGTCCAAGATGCAGCTCACATAAATACAAAGATAGGGAAAAACATACAGTCTTAGTTGTGGCAGTAAAGTTCCAAAATATCGTCAAGATTGTTTACATTGTGCGGTGCATGCAGTTTAAACCGCCGCCATGACAGATGGCAGACAGACTTTCCTGAGCAGGAAAGATGAGGCAATTTCTGAAGCTACAAAGCTTGCAACCGCAATTCTTTGCAGCTCCCAGATGCTGCCTCTCTTTACCCCCCCCCCCGAGGGGCTTACTCTTTCAGGCCCTGTTTATCTGGAGGAATTCATCCAGATAAGCCGGAGAGCTTATCAAGGTGACTCACTGCGGCAAACCAAGGACCGGAACTCCACATTTGCCATTTTGCAGCCCATTCTCCCAGTTTGGAGAGACCCTTCTGGAATTCTTCACAATCTTCTCTGGTTTTTACCACAAAGAAAAGTTTTATGTCATCTGCAAACTTGGCCACCTCACTGCTTATCCCAGGCTCCAGATCATTATGAACTGATTGAAAAGCACAAGTCCCAGGACAGATCGCTGGTGCACACCCCTTTTCACCTCTCTCCATTGTGAAAATTGCCCATTGACACCTACACTTTGTTTCCTGGGTATCAACCAGTTCTCAATCCATAGGAGGACCTGCCCTCTTATCCCCTGACTGTGCAATTTTCTCAGCAGCCTTTGATGAGGGACTGTGTCAAAAGCCTTCTGAAAATCAAGATAGACAATATCCACTGGTTCACCCAAATCCACATGTCTGTTGACCTTTCCAAAGAATTCTAAAAGGTTTGTCAGGCAAGACTTACCCTTACAGGTCATGCTGATTTTCCCTCAGCAAGCCTTGTTCTTCAATGTCTTTTAAGATTTTTCTCTTGCGTGAAGCTTTCCACCATATTCCCTAGCACAGACATAAGGCTAACTGGCCTGGGTCCCCCCTCCTTCCTTTTTTAAAAAATGGTGTGACACCCACTATCCTCCAGTCCTCCAGCACTGTGGCCATTTTAAGAGACAAGTTGCATATTACTATTAAGAGATCAGCAATTTCATTTCTCAGTTCCTTAATAATCCTTGGGTGGATGCCATCTGGGCCCAATGACTTGTTGCTCTTCAATTTATCAATTATTTATTCATTTATTTTTACATTTCTTGACCACTGTGATTGCCCCATAGGGACTCTGGGTGATTTACATAAAAGCCAAGTAAAATAATCAAAATTAAAAACAACAAAACCAAAATGAACAAATAGGACAAAACCATTGAAAATAGTTGGAGGAGCTCTGACATTAAATTGATTCACTTTAATGTTCAGAAAGCCACAGAAGTGAAACAAGAGGTTATAGCTTGGATTAATGAGATGATGGGCTCTCAGCATTTTACTTCAGAGGATATTGAAAGAATACACTTATTGGGAAATTCAGAAAGTAAATATACAAGATCAGTAATGGCAAATTTTCACAATTATGCTAAAAAGAGATCAATTTATGAGAGCCATAAGACAAAAGCCAGATTCATAGACTTATAGAGCACAATGTGTGCAGGTCATCCAGGATCTTTCAAAGGAAACAACAGACTGGAAGAAGTAAATGAAAACGATCACCTCTATTTTGTAGAAAAATGGTCTGAAATATAATTGAGGATACCCTTTTTTTTTTCTTTTTTTTTTTCTTTTTCTTTTTTTTTTTTTTCCTTTTTTTTTTCTTTTTTTTTTTTTTTTTTTTTTGAGAATTTGGAAGGGTGCTGTTCAACAAAGGATCTCATCACTAGAAGAAGGCAAGGACTTCCTGGCTGCATGGAAACTGGGAGATGATAAGCAAGATGAAGGAAGGCTGACAGTGGAAGCCTCAATTTCCAAGAAATGAAGTCTACTGGAGAGGAAAATTGAAGTACAATCCCTAATATTCCAGATGATTCAGATGTCCAACTGCATGTCCTTCCTCACTTTTTCCCTCTTCTCCCCCTCTCTTTTTAAATTTCTTTTATCCTTTACTGTTTTCAATTACCTTCTATTATTCCCTTTTACCCCTCTTTTTTCTTTTTTGTTTGTTTTTGTTGTGGGGGAGTTAGAGGAGGTAGGGGACGTGGGGAGAAGATATAATGGGTGAAGAGAAGATGGAAATGAAGGATGGGGGGAGAGGAAGGGGAGAATGAGGAAAAAGAAAAGAAAAAATAGTAGGGCATAGTAAGCTAAAATATATGAGCCAATTGATGGACTGGCAGGGGGGTTGGGTGGGGTGAGTGTCATTCCCTCCTCCCCCAAGACACATGCTACATAGTAGAATAGCATGAAGGCATGGGGGAAGGAGAAAAACATAAATGTATGGTAGAAGGTTAGGGGAATATGTCTGATAGCTTGGTGTAGGGTTTGTATAAGAATGCTTTTTTAAAAATTACATAAGGGGACAGAAAAGGAGCAGTGAAATTAAGAGAATGTGGGGGAAAGTATAAAAGTGGCTACTCTGAATGTAAAAGGCCTAGGGCAGTGTTGGTGAACCTATGGCATGGGTGCCAAAGGTGGCACTCAAAGCCCTTTTTGTGGGCACCCAACATCCCCCCTTTACAGCCACTTGTATTCAGGTTAAATTGCAGTTTTGGCACTTCGTGAAAAATTAGTGGGTTTTGAATCGCCATTTGGGCACTCAGTCTCTAAAAGTTTCGCCATCACTGGGCTAAGGTATGTTAAAATGAAAAGGAGAATAGAGGCTTTAATCAAGAAGAATAAGGTGGACATCAGTTTTCTACAAGATCCACATCAACCGAGGGATGGACTTAATGAATTGAAATTACCAAACATAACATGAAAAGGGCTTGGGGTCATCAAAAGCAAAAGGCCCACATTAAAAAATCTGTTAAAAGGATGGGGGTTTGGAAGGAAGTTTGGAGGGGTAATAGATCATTTATATTTGGACAGTACCTCTGTGGTAATAGTTAATGATGGAATAAATGAACAGATATCTCTAAACCAAGGAACTAGACAAGGTTGGCTTCTATCCCCAGTTCAGTTTAGTTTAGTTTAGTTATTGAATTACTAGTGAATGTAATATGGAATGATGATTTAATTATAGGCATGGGCAAAAACAATAATATAAAGATCAAAAATGGAAATATTATAATGGGCAAAAACAATAATATAAAGATCACTTCTTTTGATGATGACTCGTTACTGACAATCAAAAACCCACTAGAATGTACGGCAAGGATTAAAAATCATTTAGAAAAAAATGGGAAAATAACTGGATTATGTATAAAGAAGAAATCGGAGATTGTGTTGTTTGATCATCATAAACAAGAACACGAAAGAATTGCAGATGGATATGGATTAAAAGTGTGTAAATGTGTTAAATATCTAGGTATAGATTTAGCAAAGGATATTCAGAAATTTAAAGCACATAACTTTAATAAACTGAAAAGGGAGATTAAAAATAAATTTCAAGAGCATTCTAATTTAAAGCTTTTCTGGTTTGGAAGAATTTGCTTTGAAGAAGATGAAAATTTTGCCAAAGATTAATTTTCTTTTTAGAATGTTGCCTATCCAGTTAACAGAAGAAGAGTTTAAGTATTGGCTGGGACTGATAAACAGATTTTGCAAAGAAGGCAAACGAACAAGAATAAACAAAAGTTACTGGTACAAGTCACAAAAGATAGGAGGTATAGGCATACGTAACATATATGTGAATAAATATCTATTTGGGACAATCAAGAAGATAGCTAAGTTCAAGAATCCTTTGAACAGAGGGGAAATTAAGAAAGATATTTTTATATGTGAGTGAAAGTTATTGAATATGTTTTAATAAGAGAGAAAGAGAAAGAACCTAATAATGACTCTATATACTGTATTTCTGAAAAGGGAGAGTTTAAAGGAAGAAGAAGAAGAAGAAGAAGAAGAAGAAGAAGAAGAAGAAGAAGAAGAAGAAGAAGAAGAAGAAGAAGAAGAAGAAGATGATGATGATGATGATGATGATGATGAAGATGATGATGATGATGATGATGATGATGATGATGATCTCCAGACAGTTCTGGGGGGGAACACAAGTATATGTATCCATTTTTTATTATTTTGTTTGTGTTGTTTTAAAATGAAAAGTTTAAAAAATAAAAATGATTTTAAAAATAAAGGGAATGGTAGAGTATGAACTTTTGGGAAATACTAATTCAAGTTTGGAGGAGGGATGTGATGAGTACTTGCAAGAGAAATAACATTCCACTAGAGAAAAGTCATTTTTCTTTTGCACATTTGCTATTTCCCAAATTCAGAATCATGTTTATCATGCCCTTTTGCATATTTTTTTTCTTTTTATTCCATGATTATAAAGTCTAAAGCATTTCATGATTTTTTTTAAATCACAGAGCGGTATCCAAGTTAAATGCGACAGTTTTAGCACCATCTTGATCAGTTTTAAGTAGTGTTTTAAATTTTGTAAGCAATTTTAAGAGTTTTTAATATTTTGTATGGTGTTTTAAGTGTTTTATGTGTTTTATGTGTTTTGTATGTTTAGAGTGTGTAGTGGAACAGCACTCTAATTTCGTTGTGCATATCTTGTGTATGCATAATGACAATAAAACTATTCTATTCTATTCTATTCTATGATCAGGGAGACTGAAAAACGTGGAAACTGGATGACAAAGAGGCTGTATAAAGAAGGTTTATGGAGGTGACAAACCCAGTTTCCTCTTTATGTTAAATCCCAAGAATAATTGAACCCTGCCACCTCTTTGCTAGTTAAATATGATCATGGATTTGATGGATCCACAGTTCTTCATTAATGTAACCTATATCACAGAGGGAAAAATAATTTTGTATGCAAAACTGACAGTGAGAGCCATAAAACAGTGGAACAGCTTGCCTCCCAATGTGGGGGGGGCATCATCTGTCCAGGATGGTATGAGTTCTCCTGCTTTGGGCAGGGGGATGGACTAGGAGACCTCCAAGGTCCCTTCCAAATCCTAACATGATTCTATGATTCTATGCTCACAAGGAAAGGAATTTTAAAAGGAATCGGTAGTAAGTGTATGGAATATGCTTCTAAAAGTTTAGCTCCACAGAATGCAATCATCCTTCTATTGCCACCACTCCATTATAAATGTCACAAAGCATGACAATGCAAAATCAGACACTCATAGGGTGTTCTTACAAATCAAACAATACATAAAGTCAGCAACATGTGCATCTGTAAAATATTGTTCTTGATTAAATATCTTGTGCACAGTGTTGGATGTAATAGCAAAGAAGCACATATCCACACCAAATAGCAGTACCTGTACTCAAATCATATGAAAAAGAAACAATGTTTTTCTTTTATCCAACTTGTCCTAGTCTGCATACATCAAAGGGCAAACAAATCACTTTTAGAGACATAGGGTTAATATATTCTACCTTTCATCATCATTTATCTGGAGGCATGAGATGATTGTCACTGCCAACACCAAGGGGATGTAAGGGTTCTCTCCGTCTCACTCTCTCAAAAGAATAGAGTTTTGTTTGGTGTCTGTTGCATCATTACAGTCATGAGGGACTCTTTGTGACCCCATGTCCATGGAGATTTCTTGCCAGGAATACTGGAGTGGTTTGCCAATTCCTACTCCAGGCACCTACAGCACCTGGTATTCCCTGGTAGCCTCCCATCCAAATACTAACCAGAGGTGACCCTGCTTAGCTTTCGAAATCAGGTGAGATCAGATGTGCTTAGCAGATGTGCAGCACTTAAAACTTCTGTTTGGGAACAGCCACATTGGGCAATGACATTTACATACACTGAAGAACAACCACATTTTTCTTTTAAGGCAGTGCTCTAAAACTCAGGTGATTCCCCCATCCATTTATCAGGCACAGCTGTGCTTTGATGCCATATTTTGTGTCATTGGAGTGAAATAGCTGAGGGTGATCTGCTTTACTTATTTGAGTAGACTTTCCAGATATAAACATTTTTGAACTACTATATTTTTGTATTTTGTAACTGATAAGTGGAACAGGATTTAAATACATTTAGGAAAAGGAAGGAAATTGGATTGTTCCATCCCTGTTACTTCTTTTCAGGAAATATCCAGTGGTCTTGGTGCCATTGCCAAATTGATATATGGCTGGCACAATCACTGTTTCCTAGTACATCGCAGGCACCAAAACCACTGGGGAGCTTCCTCAAGATCTTTCCTATATAAGCTCTCAAAATTTGCAAAGTCAGGGGGTCAGTGTACACCATACGTCAGCAATATAGGGCTTAATTAAGCCCCTTATTCTGTATATTGGTAGCACTCTTTCAGTTAACTACCAGGACCCCTTTGGAGCTTAATAACTCATCCCCCTGACCCTCAAACCTCTCCAAATTTTAGGAGCTTTCAGGAGAGAGTCCAAAACAGCTAACCTGAGATTTCTACGTCAATACATGGCTGTGATACCTATATTTAAGTACATTATGTTTTTACGTTTATGTACTAGAATATAGGTATTGCAGTCATGTATTGGCATGGAAATCACAGGCTAGCTGCTTTGGACTTTTTCCTGTAAGCCTCTGAAATCTGGAAAGGTTTGGGGGTCAGGGGGCTGAGTTATTAAGGTTCAAAGGGGGTGCCCCCAGGAAAAATATTTCTTATTTTTAATTGATTTAATCGGGATTTGGAAGCCAAGCTGTGGCGGCAGTAATCGTTCACCTGCCAGGGGGTTATTGCAGTTTCTAGATTCAATTAGAAAGATTTTTTTCTTAAGGGCACACCCTTTAGAGCTTAATAACTCAGCCCCTGACCCCCCAAACCTCTCCATATTTCGAGGCCCTACAGGAAAGTCCAAAACAGTTCCCCAGCGATTCTGGTGCATCTAGGAACCAGGGGACAATAGTGTTTTGTTTCATTTCATTAGAAGACTACATTAAAATTCATTAGTAACAAAGCAAAATGAAACTACTTAAGAAATGAACCAAAGCATTCCTTTTCCGTTTCAGGCCCACCTCTATTAATAACTTTTTGTGTGTATTTACTTAGACAAACAGTTGCTCAATTTTAGAAGACAAGTATAGACATTTCAATGAATCTAGGTATGGGAATTAATACCAATGGAAAAAACTCATTGTCCACTCACAAGTGAGGTACCAAAATTCCAGTTTAGACTTTCATTCAGTTCTGTAATAGTCATTTTACAGCAACACCACCAGCCACTCATGCTAATTACTGGAAATATGTGTTAAGTTTACCTTGTAATACAATTTGTTACACCTAGTACGTAGGCTTTGGTGTTTTAGAACTTTTTATGATTTTGGATGATGTATATTATTAAAATGATACATGCATGCATGCACACACACACACACATACAGAGAGAGAGAGAGAGAGAATATCAGGTTCTTACAAAAGAAAATATGCTTTACTACCTTTTTATATTGACTAAAATGTAATATTCTCTCACCTGTTCCACTGATTGAGTGCTTTCCAAATGTTCCTGAAGGTCTTGGGAACCAGAAGAGGTCTTGGGGTTCACAGGGATGATTGGTTCCCCCACAGAATAAACAGGAATGAGAGGCCGGAGGAATCGGAACTCACTGCTTAAGGATCCACCTGTTAAGCAGACGTCATAGTGATAATTCCTGGAAAGTGACCCACTCTGAGAATCCGAACAGGTCTCTGGAATATCAGGCCTGGCAGGAGGGAATTGGGGAGGTGCAGCAATGAAACATGCCCTGGAGCTTTTCTTGTACAGTTTGATAACAACAAAAGAAACAACAGATACTAGAAACACAGCTGAGACTGCGGACAAGCAGATAACCAAGTACAGGGTCAAGGTTTCCTCATTTTCTTCTGGATCTTGTTGTCTGACATCCACCATCTTCATATAAGGATCAGAAAAGCCATCCACTGGAAGGATGTTGAGTGTTGCAGTGGTGGTTTGGGGGGGATTCCATTGTCTTTGACCAGAATGATAAGCCTCTGTTTGCTTGTGTCTCGCTCATTCAGGGGCCTCCTGGTTTTTACCTCTCCATTGTGGGATCCTATAGTGAAAAGAGTGGGGTCTGTGGCCTTCATCAATTCATAGGAGAGCCAGGAGTTCTGGCCAGAATCGCCATCCACAGCCACCACTTTGGTGACCAAGTAGCCAGCCTCTGCTGTCTTGGGAAGGAGTTCATTGCAAGGGGCTGTGCTGTTCTGAAGGGGGTAGAGGAAGAAAGGAGCATTGTCATTTTCATCCAGGACAACAATATGAACAACTGCTTCTGAGCTCAGGGGAGGAGTTCCGCCATCTGTTGCCTTCACTTTGATTTGGAAGTCTTTGATCCTCTCATAGTCCAGAGATCGGAGGATATATACATTTCCAGTTTGAGAGTTGACTGAGATATATGGGGCCATGACGCCAACCCCATCCTTCCCAGGTAAAACCTGGTAGCTCACTTTGGCATTCTTCTCTGTGTCCAGATCAACAGCATGAACTGAGCCAATTAGCAACCCTGGAATATTGTTTTCTTGAAGCTGCATTTCAAATAAAGCTGTTTCAAAAACTGGAGCATTGTCATTGACATCTGAGATTTGAACATTTATCCTTCTTGTGGAAGTGAGCCTAGGAGAACCCCTGTCCATGGCTGTGATGGTGACATTATACTCAGATATTTTCTCTCTGTCCAGGGGACTTTGGATGACAAGCTGGTAAAAATTATCTGTGGTGGTCTTTAAAGCAAAGGGCAAGTTCATGTCCACAGAGCAGACGGTTCTTCCATTGTCTCCTGAGTCTCTGTCTATGACATTGAAGAGGACAACAAGTGTCTCCTGGGGAGAATCCTCTGGCAAAGGACTGTTGACGGAAATGACGGACACCTCTGGAGGATTGTCATTCACGTCCTCCACCTCCACATGGACTCTGCAGTGCCCAGAAAGTCCTCCGCCATCTGTTCCTTTGATGTCCATATCATAGCGGGTTTCTTTTTCGTAATCAATTTCTCCCAAAACTGTGATTTCCCCAGTCATTTCATTTAAATCAAACAAGCTGTGGATGTTTTCTGGCACTTGATCAAAAGAATAAGTGATGAATGCATTTGAACCAAAATCCCGATCTCTGGCTTCCACTTTGCAGACAAGAGAATCTCTTGGGCTGTTTTCTTTTAGAGCTGCCTTATATTCAGACTGAGTGAACTGAGGAAAATTGTCATTATTGTCAAGAATGTTAATTTTAATTTGAACTGAGCCAGTCTTCTGTGGCATCCCTCCATCAATGGCCATAAGTGTCAGCCCAAGGTGTGGCTCTTTCTCTCTGTCTAGTGGCTTCTCCAGGATGAGAGACACAGATTTCCTTCCATCAGCATTGCTTTGTACACTCAGAAGGAAATACTCATTGGGACTGAGTGTGTAGTTTTGGATGCTGTTGTCTCCCAGGTCCGGATCCTTAGCAGATTCCAAGAGGAAGAGTGAATTAAGGGGAACTAATTCGGGGATTTCCAGCTGAATTTCATTTTTTGAAAACTTGGGAGCATTGTCATTCACATCTTCTATCGTTATTTCAACACGATAGATTTTTAAGGGCTTTTGGAGCACTATTTGAGAGAGAAGCAAGCAAGGCTCTGACTGGGCACACAGAGCTTCTCGGTCTATTTTCTCATTTATCAACAGATTCCCAGATTGGGGATCAAGATGAAAATATTGCTTATCGCTTTTAGAAATTAGCTGGGCTCTACGAGTAGAAAGATCCACAGCGACCAGTTTCAAATCCTTCAGCACATTAGCCACCAGAGAACCAGTTTTCTTCTCTTCGGGCACAGAATAATGAATTGAGATGCAGAACACTCCAGAAACAAAAAGAATGAGCAAAAGATACAGACCTTGGATGTTCCTTAGGCAGGCTTCCATGATTCATGCAGTTCTTGTCTTTCTTGTTTCTGGATCAAAAAGAAGCCTTCTGAATTTCACTCTTTCCGTATCTCCTTTGAGCGAGACAGTAGTATGCTTTTCAACATGGATTTCTTTATTGCAACCCGTTCATTCCAGAGAAGAACTAGACTTCTTGCTTGTTTCAGGCACAGTTCTGTGAATTTCTTCACAAACCAAAATGCTATGCCGATGTGTTTTCCTGTACTGCCACTGTGTGGCTGATTGAGGAAACAACCACTGTATGGGTTATATATTTTCATCCTCTTAACTGGCAACTTGATACAAAATCCAAGAGGAATAACTGACAGAAATAGCTGGGATTTTCTTGGAGAATTACATGCCAACATGGCTATGCAGATGGCCTGCACACAGAACATAGCTGAATATTTGCTCTTGCAAATTGTGCTTGTGTATATTTTGACCCTTCAGTGTCCAGGGCTATTTGACCATGCATTGTCAGTGCAGCTGTTCTGCAGAGGTTAGAAATGTTAACAGAACACATACAGTATCACCATCACCCTGATGGTGCTTTCAAAATATGACTTGTTTCAGCATGACCTTTGTGGGTAAAGACACATCTTGGAAACTGTGTCCCAGTAGGAAGCTTGCACGTTGCTCCCAGATAAGTGATTGCCTTCCTCTCCTTCTCAGCTTTAGGATGACACTTTGTTGGTTCCAACTGGCTACCACTATTTAAGATCTAGTCATTAGTCACAATAAGGCTACTACTAAGACAGGGGAATTTGGCTGTCCTGAAAAGGCAGCAATTTCTTAGTTATTGAAAGTATTACTCTATTTAAGCTGCCAAGTGAAGTGGGGTGGTGATGGAATATGCTTCGCTGCCATTTGCTGTTGGTTCTCGTGCAGCAAAATTTCTTAAGAGTAGAAAAACCTACTCTGAAACATGTGGTTTTTATTTTCTATTTTCTATTTACTTATTTAGAATAATTTGCCTTTCTCCTAAAAGACTCCATGGTGGCTTACATATATATATTTTAAAAAACTACAGTATATTGGCTTCACTGTCAGATGGCCTCACAGCCAGATGGGAGGTATAAAATCCAATAAATTAAAATAATATTAAAAGCTAAATGACTTTCTTTCTTTCTTTCTTTCTTTCTTTCTTTTTCTTTCTTTCTTTCTTTCTTTCTTTCTTTCTTTCTTTCTTTCTTTCTTTCTTTCTCAAGGACACATCTTCACATATTTCAGTCTGCCACTATGGTGCCCCCCACATACATATACTGTGAGGATTGTCCAGGGGATAGGGGGAGGTGGAAGGAAAATTGCCCATCTTTCGATATGCATTTTTCTCTTGTACGGTGGGGGCTAGCACTGATTCCCAAAATGTTTCCATTATGTCTACATTTTCTAGACAGCTGGAATGTTCTAATTTTAAAGCCATAAACTGTAATCTCTTAGGATAGGCATTATTTCATAAACAAAGGCCTGCTTTTTTATGTGAGGAAGGGATTCCAGGAACACTGCATACATAGATTACAATCAATAAACTAAAACGGTTAAGACTGAAAGGTGCCACAACAATACTTTTCCCCTTCACACATGCTGACACAATGAAACATGGTTACTGCTCTGAAAAACATGGAGCCAACACTGGCTTGTATGCTAGCCTGGATTTATTTCTTATGGATAGGACTCAGCTTCTGTGACAAAGGCAGAAAGAAGCTCTTTTTAATAGAGAATGTCTTTATATTTGTAAGAATGTTATTTTATATGTGTTTATCTCTCTCTGTGTACACAAACATAGCCTTTGAAGAAGAGATCAAATGGAAGCGATTTCAACTTTTAAAGCTCTTTTCTATTTTCATGTCATTCATACGTGCAGTCCTTCATCCTAGAAGCTCAAAGAAACATTTAAACATACAGGCCAGTCCCAAATAAAGTAGTCCCATTGTAACATTTCCAGGAGTTAGCTTTGCCCTTCAGAAAGAAATCATCAAGAAATGTAGTATTTTCTCAAAAGGCATGAATGGCTGCGTGGTGACACTTTCTGGAAAGATATATGCCATGGCTATGGTTCAATCATACTAATAGTGATGTAAACAAAATTTACAGTGATTTTCACTGCAGCCTAGATAATGTGCCACGATCAGATAATCTGAGCATCCTTGATGGGTTTAATGCCAAAGTTGATCTAAATAGTCAAATGTGGACTGATATCTTTGGAAAGCTGTAATAGCTTCTGTGGAGGGCTTGGTGCTAATATAATCTACTGGTCACAAATACACTCTTTCAACTTTAAAACTGAAACCAAGTAAACTGGTTGTTCCCAAGGTCCTGGCACGGGGATCTATTAGAGATCAAACTTGATCCTTGAGGTAAAAATAAAGTCAAATATGGATGGAATTCCAGTCATAAGCATAAGCTTATGGACTTAAGAAATGTGTCCGTTTCCGTTAGGATGGATTTGGTAAGAATGATAAGAAAATGGCAAAACCATTTCTTGAGCAGAAATATCAGCCTCATAAAGTTTATTGACTCAATAAATCACTTGCCAATAAAGCTGCTTTTAACAGAATCCATCCTAAATTGCAGATGCAGAACTCACAGCTCACTAAAGCTGCTTTCAAACGACCCCTAAAATCCGCTGGCAACTTAAATTTGGATTCCCCCAGCCAGATATCATGTGGGTTTTGTTCCTCTTCCTGTGTTCCCACCCTTCTGCACTCTGTTGCTTCTGTCTGTGGTGAGGGGAGGGAGAAAAAAAGGGAGAGAAAAATGCAGGCTCACCTCCGCTCACCTCCATCTCCCATCGGAGTAGCCCCGTAGGGATTCCAGACTGTTAAGGGGTGGGGGACAACAAAAACAAACAGAAGGCAGAGGCGAGCCCAGCACCCACAGCTTTACAATCCGCATTGGAAAATTTTTTTACCTCTGGAGACCAGGTACTTGTAGAGTGCGCTGCGGCGGGCTTAAGTGGGCATGGACATACTTTTTTTTTTTAAAGTCCACAGCTGGTGGGAAAACAAGTTTATCCTCCGGATCTGCAAGTGTTTTGCAGCGGATTTTAGGGGTCATTTGAAAGCAGCCTAAGTTGACCAAGGAGAGTCAGGACTTTGATTATCATGGAGAAACAGAAATCCTTTGAAGCACTTTGATTAGGTGCCAACAGTCGTCAACTACAGTCCTCATCTGGTAGACATTTCTTGGTGCTAATGGCTCAATATTCATCAATGAGAAGTTACACGTTTTTTGTAGAGGTGGGGTCAGTAATTTCAAAATGTGCTAAACAGACCATCTAAAATTAGTGATTAGGTGCCAATAGGCGTCAATAAAGCACAGTTGCCAATAAACAATTCCAAGGACCTACCTCTGTCTTTGGAAGATGCACAAAAGGCCATTAACCAACTTTCCAATGGAAAAAATTCCCAAAGGGAGAGGCAGTTCCAGCATAAATATATATTTTAAAAGGTGGTGATCAACCTCTCCAGTGACTGATGTACTTATTTCAAGAAATATCAATACAACACAAGATCCAATAATGACATAATATCAAGAGCAGCATGTCATCATCTACATGAGATTCACAGTAAACAGAGAAGTTCTGTCCTGCCCCCAGCAGTAGAAATAGGGAATTCTCCTTTAATTCAGGAATTCTGGGAATTGTAGTTTTATGTCACATGACTAGAGAATAGCATCAGGACACAGTTGCATGTCGGTTCTGGTACATATTTGCATGTTTTTTTGGTCTTTGTCTGCCTGCAGTAAACACACACGAGGAACGTTAGAGGAAAGACACCACCTCATTTTACTATACTGCTTCACCCTCAGCTGTGACTTGGCATCCAGTCAAGACCAGGATCTCAGGACTCCAGCATTAGAATCTGGCCCTCCTCAGGCAGCTCCTGACACCTTGGCGTCCACTCAGGACCATATGCTCATGGCTTCGCCAGCAGACACCGGCCTTTTTCAGGCTGCTTCTGCCACTTTGGTGACTCCTCGGGTTCCAAGGAATGCTCCACTGCAGGCAGATCCTATGGCTCTGGTGCCCAGTAATATCGCATTTCATGACGAAGGCCAGCAGGACTTTGGGCTGTCCTCTGGAGACCCCCTCATCCAATGTGGTCTTGGTCTAGCCCCTGCAATGGTCCAAAAAGGGCTCCCTCTTTGTAAGCTTTCTGGGACACCCAGGTTTGGGATGCCATACTACCATTCCCCAAGCTCTCTTCAAAACAGCCACCTGCAACACTCGTATGCTCCCACCTCACCTACCACCGCATTGAAGATGGAGCAGCACATGCTCTTAGATTGTGTCATTTCCATCAATGTTGCCATGTCCGAGTCCACAGTGTGGAGAGTGACATTCATGCTGGCACCACAAAGGGATACACACTAGGACTTGTGGCCCATGGTGTACACCAGGTCCTGCCGAGCACCCATGGACTATTGCGGCAAGCAGAACCTAAGGTTGTGGGCTCACAAGATTCTGTCGAGACCAGCAGGCCTTCTCCAAGACATTCTGCACAAAGCCAATCAACAATCCGGCCTTGCTGTCAAGGCCGACTGATCTTACCTCGGACTTACGTGCCTTGAACTCACCTCATTAGTGTTCACCTATGCTACATTGTTTATATAGTCTCCCTTATTAGCATCTGTTTATGCCACATCATTTACATAGTACCACCTTTAGTGTAGGTTTATACTATAATAGTTTATGTAGTCACTTATATTTGTCTAAGTAATCCTTAAATGGTTAATAGTAGGTTCTGGTTGTTAACCCAAGTTATTTCTGTTTATATAACAGTTAGATAGTAGTGGAATTAATTCCAGGCGGGGAGTGTTCTTCCCCCAGCAGTAGAAATAGGGAATTCTCCTTTAATTCAGGAAAAGAAGGGATTGTTTCTAAGCCTCTACAGGATGCTATAGTATGATAGATAACAGTTTTAAGACCCCAATTCTTCAGGACATGTCTTTCTCAGAAATCAACCACCCATTTCACTTGTTCCTCTCAATCCATGATGCTAAAAGTGGCTACATTGAAGGAGGTCTAAAAGGTGACAACAAGGAAATTAGTGAAAACAGAAATACAGTAGGATTCCCTATCTACAGGATCAGTAATTACCAATTCATTTATTCACTGGATGAAAATACTAAATGAAAAAACCCCTCAGAAATATGATTGTATATGCATTTCCAGGGAGAACTAGCCACTAGAAAGAGACAAAGACAATGCAATGTATAATGTTAAATACTTTCACTTTTTTCAGCATACACATGGGGATTTGGACTGATGCAGTCCTATTATGCACAAAGCTGCCTTCAATAACTTACTACCGGGTAGCTATTAAGATTATCCAACACCACCACCACCCCGGTCTTTGTATGAATTTTAGATCTATATTACTGAACTGCCACATTCATTGTATTGCTATGTGGGGTCTTGTGGGGTTCTAAATTATAATCTGTACACCACCCAAAGTTTTGTTTCACTAAAGGGTTAGTATAAAAATCAAATAAATAAGCAAATATAGTTGGAGAGATACAAGGAACCTTGCAAGGTGTTGGTTTGTCTAGGCTTCTCCCTATCAACCATATCATAGCAAGCTGATGGAGTGTATGGTGGCAACTACTCACCTCTCATTATTCAGTCACTCAGTTCTTACTTACATTCAGGCTTAGACTGAAAGTAGCATCTCTGAAACCATTTTGGCTTGTGACCAAGTAATGAGATAGAAGCACTGCTCTTCTGAATAACTTTTACCAAGAGAAAGAAACAGAGGTATGATTACATTGACTTTCCTGCATCCAATATGGCTGCATTGCTTTGCAGGATTAGGGGTTAGTAACTTCGATGCTATTAGTCTCAGATGGACGTTGCTGAGAAGCTGCCATTCTATTCCATGGGAGCTACCTGAGAAATTCTCTCTAAAAAACTGCTGGCTATGAAAGGATCTGAAGCTCAGTACATTTACAATGCAAGATGTATTGAGTTCAGCAAAAGTTGATCAAATGAAACATGAGTCAGATACTGTATGTTGAATTATTGACAAGCATCAGGTCAGGGGACTCTTCAGCACTGGGTCATGGCTGAGATAACTTTAGCCCTACAGCTATCCCCATGGATGGGGAAACCCCCAGGAATGGGCTGTGCTTGTACAATATTTGTTTGGAAGAAGAAAAGGAGGAGTCTAAAGAGGAGGAGAAGAAGAAGAAGAAGAAGAAGAAGAAGAAGAAGAAGAAGAAGAAGAAGAAGAAGAAGAAGAAGAAGAAGAAGTCCTGTTCTTCTAGGACCCTATCATCTTGATTTAGGGAACAGAAAATTAGTACAGATGTGTAGGAGGGGCAGATTCTTTGCAGTGCATTGTGTCTTTGTAACTACTGCTGTGTTTCCTTCAGACCTTTGTGGTTTTTACCTTGGAGCTACAGTAACCTAAGAGTAACTTTCCTTATGAAAATAAATGGAAAGTTTTTACAAGACTCAGAAGAGGACATGAAAACAGCCTTTCTTCTACAGTTCTTTTAGATTTTCTAACATTTCTTCTAATACTCAAACAAAATAGCCTATCAATTTATGTGGATAGACTTAGCAGCCATATCAGGCTATGTTGCATCTGGAGAGTCGTGGCATGCAAACCAAGATATGAAGACATTTCTCAAAGGTCAAACAATCTTTATCAGATACCCCCTTTAATATCACTCTCTTGGAATCTTATAGTGGTAGAACTTAGTTAAGTAAGAATTTTCTTTGAGACTTTTACTACTGTAAGTAAGAGGTTATGTAGTGGCTACATGTAAGTAGCAATAGCATTTCTATGTGGGGTATCTTTGCCAAAAATGAGCAAAGCAGCAATTTGGAGCCAGTAATTCACCTTTTTTCCTCCACTCTTGCAGGTCACAACTCTGTCCTTCTTGCAGTGACAGTGACCCACAACCTTCGGGTAAGTTTAGTAATCATCTGGCAGTGTACGTTCACTGAGAACACAAAGAGTAGGTGACTGTGGTTCTTCAGATGTTCATCTGTGAACTCACACACCCTGCCCTCCTCCTGCTAACTCATATTTAGTGTTATTAGAATGATGGATGTAGAACTGGAGGGGAAATAGCTTGATAAGTGCAGTGGTGTGAGCGTGGTTATCACTACAATGCGTCAGCTCCTCTTTGGAAGGATCCAGGAGATTTTGTGCACTTACAGAAAGACCCATTAGTGAGAGTTCAAATATGACACCCCAAGAAAGCAAAGTTAGTGGCAAGTATCTTCTAGTTCCTTCATATCTGTCACCCCAAGTGTCAGTCTTCTGACTTCTGGACTGAAGTCTCCATTTTGACTCATGACTGAACCAAGACATAGAAACACTTTTAACAATTTCAATTTCTTGGTGCTAGTATTAAAGATATAATGTTGTTGTTGTTGTTGTTGTTGTTGCTGCTGCTGCTGTTTGTCATCAGCTGTGGTCATCCCTTTGAACATCAATCTTTAACGTTCTTTATTAATTACTTCCCCTTGTTTACTTTTTGTCTCAGTAATATATCTTCTGTGCATCTTAATTCATTTATATTTCTTCCACTGATTTCCACTCCTCCTTCAGTTACTAAAATTTACCCAACAGCAAATGTAGCTCCAACTAAGAGTTTTCTAAAACAATGGTTGTACAAAGGGTGTGCCCCCTTATACACTAGCAACTTTTATTTGACGCAAGGTTTTATGGACTATAACCGACTTCATCACATGCAAAGAAATGTGTGCTGAATAAAACATGTTAGCTCCCCTCTTTTTTGTAAAAATCTGCAAAATGTGAGCAATTAGGTTTCTTTTTGTTTTGTTTCATAATTATATTCCTACAAAAAGATTTTAGAATTAACCATAGGCGAAGGTAATCCATCTAAAGGTTGACCAGAATTTTTTCCTCCTTAAAGCTCTATTGATAAACTGAAATTGAATTAAACTTGATTACAATTCAAATTCAAACTAAACATTAGATTTAACAGCCCTTCTATCTGAAATTATGTGCTTTGGAGACATGATTCTGACCAACTTTTGTGTCCAAGCAAATGAAACTTGTGTTTACATCCAGAAAAGCAATCTCAGAAACAAAGTAAGGTGGTTTGCAAACTAACAGAAGGTATGGATAGTGCCTGCTGTGAATCACCTCCTTTCAGCATTTAATAAACTCTATCTTCTTTGTATAGCAGATAGTTTGGCTTCCTATCTAGCGCTCTGGAGCTGCAGTTCCCTGGCATCTCCCTTTATTCTTGGGTTCTGTTGGTGCTTGGTACTTGGTTGCTTTGCTGCTCTCTGTCTTGGCCTCCCTCTTCTGACTTTTAGATCTTTAGCCCCTTTCAATTCCACTCACATACCACCGCCCATCCCAACCCAATGGATGCAAACCTTGGGACCCCAGATATTATTGGACTAATACACCGAGAAACCTTCAGAACTAGCTACGTGCTGGCAAGGTTTTCTGGGGGGTGTAGTCCAAGAACATCTGAGCATCCATGGTTGGGAAGCACTGTGATTAGCCAGTCAATACTATACATTTTCCATATTTTTCTGATCCACATAGTAGCTTGGCATCTTTCTTCCCATCAGATTTCAGTTCCATGGATCAATGTCCTGAACCCCTGAGCACCTCTGGACTACAAATAATCCAATATCAAACAAAAAGTAATTCTTATAATGAAGAACAAACATTAAATGACTTCAAGAAGCATTTTTGGTTCTTCTACAATTAATTTTACTCCATGTTAAAGAGATCTTTCACCAGAAAAGGAAATGACTTTCAACTACTACGTGCAATTAATTTCCCCCTTATTCTCGCTTACAAAGGATTCCTGGTCTCATGAAAGGAGGGAGGCTTTCACCTATTGGTTCCTATTGGTATTGTCCAAACATGTCTTCCATGTGACAGACATTTGAGGATTGGAGGCAAGAAGCAAAGGTTCAAAGAAGAAATATCTTGACAAAGAGCCTTTCTGAATAGTGACCAAAGGTTTGTGTGGTTATATTTGTTTTTCCTGCCCTCCTCTGTGAGGCAAATAATACCACACAGAAGGATAGAAAAGGTTACTATTTTGTAATTCAGCTCCCATGCAACACCTACAAGCAAAACTAATCCCTGTCGCTGTGCAATGAGAGGTCATTATACTTAATTACAATTACAAATTCAATCACTGTATACATGAAAAATTATTTATACATGTTTGCATTCAATCCCGATCACGGTGTTCAAGTGCCCATGTTTGTTCCTCCCCATGTGGCTGCGTAGCCCTTAGTAAACACCTGGCGGATACTCTCAGATGCCAAACTATTTCACCTATCATGTATTTTGCTGACAATGGCCCAACACAAAGGGATTAATGTGAAGAAACAAATATTGCTTGTGGCTGACATTCCTAGTATACAGAGTAGAGATAGGCACGAAAACGAAACGAATTTTTTAAAAACAAAACGAAAATGAAAACGAAATGACCAAATTTGCCGTGTTTTTCGTTTTCGTTGCAGCAGATGGATTGAACTAAAAAGAATGCTAACAAAACAGCAATTTTTCATTTTCGTTTTTGTTTTTTCATTTCGTTACCTAACAAAATGAAAACAATTTTTTTTGCAAAAAACGTCACAAAATGAAAACGAACTGAAACGGACCCCTAAACGACCAAACGACAAACGAAACACCATTTTTTTGAGTCGTGCCCATCTCTAATACAGAGTAATGAAAATGAATCAATCTCTCACCTGTTCCACTGACTGATTGCTTTCCAAATGGCCCTGAAGGTCTTGTGATCCAGAAGAGGCCGTGGGTTTCATAGGAATGCTTGGGTTCCCAACAGAGAAAACAGGAATGAGAGGCCGGAGGAATCGGAACTCACTGCTTAAGGATCCACCCGTTAAACAAACATCATAGCGATAATTCCTGGCAAGGGACCCACTCTGAGAATCTGAACAGGTCTCAGGAATATCAGGAATGGCAGAAGGGAATTGGGGAGGTGCAGCCATGAAACATTCCCTGGAGCTTTTCTTGTATAGTTTGATAGCACCAAAAGAAAAAACAGACACTAGAAAAACAGCTGAAACAGCAGCCAGGCAGATCACTAAATAAAGGGTCAACGTTTCCTCATTTTCTTCTGGATCTTGTTGTGGTACATCTACCATCTTCAGATAAGGATCAGAAAAGCCATCCACTGGAAGGATGTTGAGTGATGCAGTGCTAGTCTGAGGGGGGAGCCCATTGTCTTTGACAAGGATGATAAGTCTCTGTTTGCTTGTGTCTCGCTCATTCAGGGGCCTCCTTGTTTTCACCTCTCCATTCTGGGCTCCAATGCTGAAAAGAGTGGGGTCTGTGGCCTTCAACATTTCATAGGAGAGCCAGGAATTCTGACCAGAGTCTCTATCCACAGCCACCACTTTGGTGACCAAATAACCAGCCTCCGCTGTCTTGGGAAGCAGCTCATTGCAAGGGGAAGTGCCGTTTTGCAGGGGATAGAGGAAGAAAGGAGCATTGTCATTTTCATCCAAGATAACAATATGAACAACTGCTTCTGAGCTCAATGGAGGACTTCCACCATCTTTTGCACTAATTGTAACATGGAAATCTTTGATCTGTTCATAGTCCAATGATCTGAGAGCATAGACATTTCCACTTTCAGAGTTGACCGAGATGTAAGAGGCCACAAGGTCATTTCCAGCCTTCCCCGTCAAAAGCTTGTAGCTTACTTTAGCATTCCTTTCTGTGTCCTGATCAACAGCATGGACTGAACCAATCAGCAGTCCAGGAATATTATTTTCTTTTATCACCATTTCATATAAAGTATTTTCAAATGCTGGAGTGTTGTCATTGACATCGGATATCTGGACATTAATCATTCTTGTTGAACTTAGTCTAGGAGAGCCTCGATCAATGACCATGATGGTGACATTATATTCTGTGACTTTCTCTCGGTCCAGGGGACTTTGGATGACAAGCTGGTAATAGCTGTTCACAGTGTTTTTTAACACAAAGGGCAAGTTCATGTCCACAGAGCAGAGAGTTCTTCCATTGTCTCCTGAGTCTCTGTCTATGACATTGAAGAGGATGACAAGTGTCTCCAGGGGAGAATCCTCTGGCAAAGGGCTGTTGACGGAAATGACGGACACCTCTGGCACATTGTCATTCATATCCTCAATCTCCACGTGGACCTTGCAATGCCCAGAAAATCCCCCACCATCTATTGCCTTTATGTTCATTTCATAACTTTTTTCTTTTTCATAATCAATCTGTCCCAATACTGAGATTTCTCCTGTTTCTTGATGTAAGAGGAACAATTCTTTTATGTTTTCAGGTACTCCGTGGAAGGAGTAGGTGATCTGTGCATTTGAGCCAAAATCTAAATCTCTGGCTTCCACTTTAAGAACCTGGGTACCTTGGCGGCTGTTTTCTTTTAATTTTGCTTTATATTCTGACTGGGTGAACTGTGGAGAATTATCATTGCTGTCTAGGACATTAATCTTGATTTGAACTGTGCCTGTTCTCTGTGGCACCCCTCCATCCACAGCCAGAAGTGTCAGCTTCATATGGGGCTCCTTCTCCCTGTCTAGTGGTTTCTCTAGAACGAGAGCCACAGATTTCCTGCCATCTGTCCCACCTGCCACCTCCAGAAGGAAATGCTCGTTGCTACTGAGTGTGTAGTTCTGGATGCTGTTTTCCCCCAGGTCCTCATCTTGGGCAGACTCTAAAAGGAATTGTGCATTTATGGGAGCATGCTCAGGGATTGCCAGCTGAAATACATCGTTGGAGAATCTGGGAGGATTGTCATTCACATCTTCTATCTTTATTTCGATACTGTAGATTTTTAAGGGGTTCTGGAGCACAATTTCAGACTGTAGTAAGCATAGGTCAGTTTTCCCACATAATGCTTCCCGGTCTATTTTATCATTTAATAGCAAATTCCCATTGGGACTGTCAAGATGGAAGTACTGCTTATTGCCTTTGGAAACTAGCTGAGCTCTACGTGCAGAAAGCTCCCTTATTCCCAGTTTCAAATCTTTCAGCACATTTGCCACCAGAGACCCACTTTTCTTCTCTTCAGGCACAGAATAATGGATAGTGGCACAGAATACTCCAGAAACACAAACAGAAAGGAAAAGATACAGACCTTGTGTATTTCTGAGACAGCTCTTCATGGTTGAGAGGTGTTATCTCCTCCTTCTATTTCTGGCCCCAATACGGTATAAAGTTTCTCACATTCACTCTGTCACCTTCTCTACTGAGATAGGTTGTTTTTCAGTGCAGATTCCTTGGCTGCCTTTTATCTAAAATCCCAGCTGTTGTCTTGTTTCAGACTGAAATGGTTGGAAATCCTTGTGATAGACCAAAATTACAAGTTGCAAGTCATGTGTTTGCTTATACTACCACCATGTGGCTGAATCTGGAAACAATCACCGGCATATAGTTGTTGAATGGCAATTCAGTGCACAAGAAACGTGCCAGCAAAATTTCAGAGATGCCGTTTTTGAAATCATCATGGTCAGCAAACAGTAGGAAAGTCCATTACAACATGGTGATATTGATATCTTAGAGAATCAAAACCATGATGATGGGAACTTCTGCAATTCTAGGTGGCATCACAATAACCGTGGTATTTTTATTTACAAGATTACATGCTGGAAAAATGCAGCTAATTTTTAAAACACTTTTTATTATAGGCTTTCCCACTGGAAATATTTTGGATGGCCCTCAGAGAGTCTATTCCATAAGAGGGAAGACTGAAAGAAGTGGGCCTCTTTAACCTTCAGAAAAAAGAGGGGGTACAACTTAATTGCCAGAAGCAATTAAGAGAAAATTGGCCAACCATTTGTCAGATCTGATTTGATTTGGACTGTTACATTAAATAGGCACTTGAACAGATTGGCCCCTTGTAGCTCAGTTCATCCATGATTTATGTTCGTCTGTCATTCTCCTTTTTTGCATGACACTTCTTCCTTTGGTTTTCTACCACAATTACCTCTGAAATAGTCAAGATCATAGAAAGAGTGGACAGATCTAATAGCTAGTCACTGAAAACCTGTTGTTTCAGGTGGATTAGTTTAGGTTTCGTGGGATATCAAGCTGTTTGGTGGCATTATTGTATTGCTATTGGCAAGGAAGAGGAGATACGCTTTTTAAATACTCCTGTATGAACTTTCTATAGATATTTGCACCCAAACACCACCACTTGCTATAGGACCTCTGAGACTGCCCCTTTGCAAATTTATCTTACAAAACAGCATACAAAGGTATACAACAGAACATTTTCAAACTGTCATTCATATTTGGCAAAACCCATTCCATTCCATCCTAAATACTACAAATTCAGTGGGAAGAAAAATCCCAATACAGTCTAGAACACAACATAGTGAGTGTCTGTGAAGATTCTCAGTCATCCAGGTTCGTTTAACTTGGAGTTGAGTCATGGCTACTGGACTTCTTTTTTGAGAGATAGAAACGTTTCGCTGTTCATCCAAACAGCTTCATCGGTCTGAATACAGCTAGTGCAAGAGACCTTCTTATAGTCAGCTTGACCTCTTGTCTCCTGGTCTGATTGGCTCATAAGATGAACAAAGCCTGAATAGGCTCGTTAGGGAGACATTAGTGTCCATGGCCTTAAGGTAAACAATGGCCTAAGGTGCTGAAACCCATCAAGAATGGGTCGTTAGCTGTGACCTGGTGGTGAAGGCTCCTTGATTTGCCTGGGTACTTTGGAAAGTACAGCCTGATAAGTAGCAGATAGACCACCACCTCTGTTGAGGGAGGGATTTTCAATGCTAACATGAATGGCTTCCCTTACTCCTCTCTCAAACCACCTCTCTTCTTTGTCTAATATGTGTACATCCTCATCTTTGAAAGAGTGGCCTTTTTCCTTCAAATGGAGGTGTACTGCTGATTCTGGTCCTGAGCTGTTACCTCTCCTATGTTGGGCCATTCTTCTGTTTAATGGCTGTTTAGTTTCTCCAATGTAGAGGTCTGAACACTCTTCACTGCATTGGACTGCATATACTATATTGCTCCTTTTATGGTTTGGTATCGGATCCTTTGGGTGGACAAGTCTCTGCCTTAGTGTGTTCATGGGTTTGAAATAAACAGGGATGTGGTGTTTGCCAAAACTCCTTTTAAGCTTCTCCGACACTCCCGCCATGTAGGGAATGACCAGGTTCTTCCGTCGGGTCTGGGTCTCAGACTGATCCCTTGTTCTTCTGGGATGGCCCACTGCTTTGTTGAAGGCCCACCTTGGATATCCACAGGCCTTAAGTGCTGTCTTCAGGTGCCTGTCTTCCCTCTTCTTGGCTTCTGTGGAGGTGGGGATGCTCTCTGCTCTGTGGCTTAGGGTCCTGATGACTCCTAGTTTGTGTTGTAATGGATGGTGGGAGTCAAACAGTAAGTATTGATCTGTGTGGGTGGGTTTCCTGTAAACTTCTACTCCCAAGCCACGGTCAGGTCTGATGATGACTGCACAATCCAGGAAAGCCAGCCTGTTGTCTTGGGTGTCTTCCCTAGTGAACTTAATATTAGGATCCACTGCGTTGATGTGGTCTGTAAAGGCCTGTACTTCCTGCATCTTTATTTTAACCCAGGTATCATCTACATACCTGAACCAGTGGGATGGTGTTGTCCCTGGGAAGGTGTTGAGTGCCTTCTTCTCCACTTCTTCCATGTATAGGTTTGCTACAATTGGTGACACTGGGGAACCCATGGCACAGCCTTGGTTGTACATTTGCATTCAGGATGAAAGACTGGGACATTTCTACATAGGAACCAATTTAAACTTTTGTCTCCTGATACAACTGTGGTGACCATGAAGTCCTCAGACTGCTTCATCCTACTCCCTTTTAGAGCTGTCCTGCTTGTTTCAGCAGTACTTTAATATAAACAAGATATGTTGGTGGTATTATGTGGCTTTGTTCTTTTATTTTAACTTTATTGTAGTACGGTCATGGACCCAAAGTTTAAACAAGGACAACTAAAACAGAGATGAATAATTTACACACTTCAGAGGTTAAAACAGTTATTCTTAATGGAGCATTTTATAAGATCTTACAACCCAGACTAGAAACTTCACCACTGTCTGTCTTTAGATGTTCATTAGGACACTTACTGTGACGTTTATTCATAATTGGATAAATAAGTTGAATATGTTTGTCCCTATAAAGGCTGCATTCCAGCATGATATGTATCAGGGTCTCTACTGTGTCCTCACCACAAGGACATAAACGATCCTTATAGATGATGTTATGAAAGTACCCTTCCAGTACTCCAGGGCAGCAGTTGAATCTAGCCTTTTTTATAAATCTACCATAAGTGTTTATAACCACTTATAACTTTGTTTTTATATCTCCCCTTGTGTGATTGCACTGACACTAAGTTTTCAATATTCGTTTCCAATCCATCTCTCATAATTTTTAGATGCGCTACTGTACATGATTAAATGGTATTTTTACTCTCTGTTCAACTGTTCATGTTCTCTTGCAGCTTTCAGGTTGTCTTTTAATGCTGTAAGATGACCCTCAATTCCCTGTTCTCAAACTTGAATATGTCTTAATGGTACTGGAGCATATATTGTCCCTCATTAGTGTAAGATGCCTTGGATCCTTTTCCAAGGATGAATGAATGAATGTGAATGAATAATGTGTATCATGGTAGATAGATACACTGCTATCTATCTATCTATCTATCTATCTATCTATCTATCTATCTATCTATCTATCTATCTATCTATCTATCTATCACCCATCGGACAGTGAGGCCACTCTGTGTAGTTCACAAAACATATTTACAACAAACCAATAATCAAAGCAAAACACAAACAATAAAATAAAACAACTTGCATTATAATGTAATTTAAAACATAAATCATCATCATTAAAATACCATTCTGGGGCAAGGAAAATAGAATCCACAATTCGTAACACTGAAGTCATGTGCTAGCCTGTGAGAATTCCTGCCTGTACATCCATGTTTTAGTGCTCATTTGAAAGAGCTCAAAGAGGCGGCCAGGCAGATAGCAAGTGGAAGATTGTTCCAAAGGTGCAGGGAAATTGCCAAGGAGGCCCGATTTCATGTCTCCCCCTCCCCCCTTTGCAGGTTTCTCTCAACATTGGTGGCTTCAAGCACCTGGCCTATGAGGACCAGGTATTGCAGGCAGTTCTCAGTGGGAAAAGGTGCTCTGTTAAGTAGTGAGGTCCCAAACCATTTAGGGATTTGTATGTCATATAGTTAACATCTTGAAGTCGATGCGGAAATGAACCAGTAACCTATAAAGAGAGGTGTTTCAGTATGTCACTTACTTCATTTAATAACCACACAAAGGAAAGTCACTGTGGCCCACTGAATGATGCCCATAGGAAAATGTGAGAAAGGGTAAGCTCAATTCTGTTTCCAGTGGATGCTGTGCAGAAAATACGTCATTCTATCCAGAAATTGTAACAGTCTTGTGCCACTTAGTGTTTCGCCTTCCTTTCCAGGTGAGCTCTATGCAACAAAAATGCTGCTTTGCACAAGAATTTCAGCTGTCTTGTAGAGTTACAAATGATCTCACTGCTGGGAAACATGAAAGTTATTACAGCATGTTCATATACAGCAGTGTTGGCAAACCTATGGCATGGGTGCCAAAGGTGGCACTCAGAGCCCTTCCTGTGGGCCCTTCACAGCCACCTATATTCAAGTTAAACTGCTGTGTTGGCAATTTGCAAAAAAAAAAAATAGTGGATTTTGAATTGCAGTTTGGGCACAGAGTCTCTAAAAGGTTCACCAAAACTGATATATAGCAACAGTGGCTGGTGCCCATTGTAGTTAGTGGAATAGAGGACAAGCCAACAGTGGGGATAATGCTGAACACTATGGCCTTTTTCCTGCAAAAAATGGCAGCAAAAGACTCAAATATTTTGTATTACTTCTTGGGTCAAAAGGATTTTGCACAGAGAAATTTCACTGTCAGGAGAAAAAAGAGATTTTCTTCATTGGTTTCCTCCCGAGAACAAGACTGTGCAAGATGGATCTCCATTCTGAAGGGTGGAGAAAAACATTCTATTCTGAAGGGTGATGAAAACTGATTTTATTCCCACTTCCATCTTCTTTTCACTGATCCCCTGAGTCTTACCTGTAAAAATGGCTTGGAAAATCCTCCAGAGCTCTATGGATAGTAGTGTGTTGTAATAATGCTATACAAATCAGCATTATCAAAGTTGTCAGAAAAGGTTTTTCCCCTTCCCCATCGCTTATACCCTATAGCTCAAACCCACCTACTGTTTAGCATTAGATTTAGCAGTTTCATATGCCCTCAGCTCCATAAAAATAAAGTCAGAATTGTCTTATAAATTACACTTAAATCTATCATTCTCATGGCCTTAGATCATCTTGGAAACATGCATTTAATTAAAGGAACCTTAAAAAAACATAAAAATCAAACTACAAAGAGACTTTGGAAGGAGCAGATACAAGAGTACTGAAGTCAGTAATCAACACCAACACCGTTGTCATCATCATATTTTCTAAGGGCCTTTTCACACGACCCCTAAGATCCCCTGGCCCCTTAAATTCGGACCAAAGATCTTAGGGGTTCATTGCTCTTCCTTCCTCCCCACCAGAGAAAGAGAGGAAAAAATGCAGCTCACCTGGAGGAACTTCCCAGAGCTCCATTTCTCTTCTGCTTGCTTTTTTTCCTCCCACCTCTTCTCTTAAAGGGGCGGGAGGCAAAAAAAACACAAACAGAAGCCAGGAGAGCCCCGCACTGACCAGATTAAATCTGGACCTGGGGATTTTCACCCACCTCAAGCAGGTACAAGAAAGTGCAGCTGGGTCGCGCTTAGGTGGGCGGGGTCGCACTTAATTGTCTGCAAAGTCCGGAGCTGGTGGGTAAACATTTTTAAGGTCCGGACCTTGCAGCCATTTGCGGCGGAGCTTAAGGGTCGTGTATAAACGCCCTAAAATGCATTAGCAGGAGCTATAAGGAGGTAAAAAACCCATTTTGTTAAATCCCAAGAAAGACTGAACTCTCCACCCCATTCCTTCACTGAGACAATATGATAATAGCTTTGATGGATCCACTGTCCTTCCCTAATTGCAATCTATATTGCCAAGAAAAACAACACACAAAAAGTACACACAACTGGCAGTGCGGCACACATGGGGGAAATCAATTGCATGCAAATCTACTTGGAAGGACAGGATTCGTTCAGAATCTAGCATGCTTCTAATGTTTAGCTCCATTCAGTGCAGACACCCTCTTTACTATATTGTAAATGTCACAAAGCATAAAAATAAAAAACCCTGACACTTGCAGTTCTTACAAATCAAGGAGTAAGCAAAGGCAGCAAAATGTATGTCTCTAAAATATCCCTCCTGATTAAAAACCAGGTACACACTGCTGGGTGTAACAAAAAAAGAAGCAAACACACATCAGACAGATGCATTCAAATAATCAAATGAAAAAGAAACATTTTTTCTTCTATCAAACATGTTCCAATATGCTTACAGTAAAGGCTGAACACCAAACCACCCTTAGGGACATAGGGTTAATACATCCTGCCTTTCACTATCATTCATCTGGAGGCATGAGATGATCTTCACTGCCAACATCAAGAGTTGGGAAGGCTGTCTCTTTTTGTGAAGAAAATAGTTTTGCTTGAGGTCTAGCAACAGGCACATTTGGCAATGATAATTTACATACAATGAAGAACAGTTATGTTTTTTTCTTTTAAAGTGGTGCTCTTGAACTCAGTCAAATGTATGTTTTGGAGTCAGACTGCCCCAATGGGGTGAGCTGACCTGCTAAACTCAGTTTCAGGAAGGTCCGGAGTAAAATATTAAAATAAAATATTGAGGTCAAACCTAAAGCAGTTCTTTTATCAATATCTGAAATGGAGCAACAGAGTTGGACCAGAATGAATTTCAAACTTATTGACAGCAGCAGGATAAATGGTAGCAAAGAATTGGAAAATAAAACATGAATTTCAATTAAATGATTGGTTTAAATAAGCTTGGACTATAGCTATTAATGACAAGTTAATGTGCAATATTAAATTAAAGAAGGGTTTGACAAGTAAGTCTAATGTTATTGATATTTTGAGAGAATTTGTTGATGTTATAAAAGGGGAAGTGTTGTACAACTTCACAAGAGTCAGTGCAGTAATGGAAAAGGAGTTCTGTAATGAGGGGAAATGTTATATCTCAAGATGTCCCTTGTGGCATTTAATAATAAATTATGTATTATTATATACCTTATAAGGTTGTGAGGTAAGCTTGTTTTTAGTTATGTTTCTTTTCCAGTTGTCCTAAGTAGCATTTATTAACACAGAGATTGTTATGAGTTCCTCTGAATTACATACTTTCTTATTAATTTAACATAAAATGAATACAAAGAAACATATATAAGTTATTTCAAGGAAGATGTGTAAATCAACATATTTTACTTCCTTTGCATATTGAGTGATTTTTTTTTAAAAAAAGTAATTTTCTCTCACCTGTTCCACTGACTGAATGCTTTCCAAATGGCCCTGAAGGTCTTGGGATCCAGAAGAGGTCGTGGGGTTCACAGGGATGATTGGTTCCCCCATAGAATAAACAGGAATGAGTGGCCGGAGGAATCGGAACTCACTGCTTAAGGATCCACCAGTTAAGCAGACGTCATAGTGATAATTCCTGGCAAGGGACCCACTCTGAGAATCCGAACAGGTCTCGGGAATATCAGGCCTGGCAGGAGGGAATTGGGGAGGTGCAGCCATGAAACATGCCCTGGTGCCTTTCTTGAAGATTTTGATAACAACAAAAGAAACAACAGATATCAGAAACAGAGCTGAGACAGCAGCCAGGCAGATCACCAGGTACAGGGTCAAGGTTTCCTCCTCTGATTCTGGATCCTGGTGTCTGATATCCACCATCTTCAGATAAGGATCAGAAAAGCTATCCACTGGAAGAATGTTCAGTGTTGCAGTGGTGGTTTGGGAAGGGATTCCATTGTCTTTGACCAGGATGATAAGCCTCTGTTTGCTTGTGTCTCGCTCATTCAGGGGCCTCCTGGTTTTCACCTCTCCATTCTGGGCTCCTATAGTGAAAAGAGTGGGGTCTGTGGCCTTCATCAATTCATAGGAGAGCCAGGAGTTCTGGCCAGAATCACCATCCACAGCCACCACTTTGGTGACCAAGTAGCCAGCCTCTGCTGTCTTGGGAAGGAGTTCATTGCAGGGGGCTGTGCTGTTCTGAAGGGGGTAGAGGAAGAAAGGAGCATTGTCATTTTCATCCAGGACAACAATATGAACAACTGCTTCTGAGCTCAGGGGAGGAGTTCCACCATCTGTTGCCTTCACTTTGATTTGGAAGTCTTTGATCCTCTCATAGTCGAGAGATCGGAGGACATATACATTTCCAGTTTCAGAGTTGACTGAGATATATGCGGCCATGACGCCAACCCCATCCTTCCCAGGTAAAACCTGGTAGCTCACTTTGGCATTCTTCTCTGTGTCCAGATCAACAGCATGAACTGAGCCAATTAGCAACCCTGGAATATTGTTTTCTTGAAGCTGCATTTCAAATAAAGCTGTTTCAAAAACTGGAGCATTGTCATTGACATCTGAGATTTGAAGATTTATCATTCTTGTGGAAGTGAGCCTAGGAGAACCTCTGTCCATGGCTGTGATGGTGACATTATACTCAGATATTTTCTCTCTGTCCAGGGGACTTTGGATGACAAGCTGGTAAAAATTATCTGTGGTGGTCTTTAAAGCAAAGGGCAAGTTCAAGTCCACAGAGCAGACGGTTCTTCCATTGTCTCCTGAGTCTCTGTCTATGACATTGAAGAGGACAACAAGTGTCTCCAGGGGAGAATCCTCTGGCACAGGACTGTTGACGGAAATGACGGACACCTCTGGAGGATTGTCATTCACGTCCTCCACCTCCACATGGACTCTGCAGTGCCCAGAAAGTCCTCCGCCATCTGTTCCTTTGATGTCCATGTCATAGCTGGTTTCTTTTTCGTAATCAATTTCTCCCAAAACTGTGATTTCCCCAGTCATTTCATTTAAATCAAACAAACTGTGTATATCTTCAGGCACTCGATTAAAGGAATAGATGATGAATGCATTTGAACCAACATCCAAATCTCTGGCTTCCACTTTGCAGACAAGAGAATCTCTCGGGCTGTTTTCTTTTAGAGCTGCCTTATATTCAGACTGAGTGAACTGAGGAGAATTGTCATTATTGTCAAGAACGTTAATTTTTATCTGAACTGTGCCTGTTCTCTGTGGCACCCCTCCATCCACAGCCACAAGTGTCAGCCCAAGGTGTGGCTCTTTCTCCCTGTCTAGTGGTTTTTCCAGAATGAGATCCACTAATTTGCTCCCATCAGGATTGCTTTGTACAGCCAGATGGAAATACTCATTGGGACTGAGTGTGTAGTTTTGGATGCTGTTGTCTCCCAGGTCCGGATCCTTGGCAGATTCCAAGGGGAATCGTGAATTAAGGGGAACATTCTCTGGGATATCTAGTTCAAATTTAGTTTTAGAAAACTTGGGAGCATTGTCATTGATATCTTCTATTTGTACTTCAATGCTGTAGATTTTTAAGGGCTTTTGGAGCACAATTTGAGAGATAAGTAAGCATGGCTCAGCCTGGCCACACAAAGCTTCTCGGTCTATTTTGTCATTTATCATTAGGTTTCCAGAGCTTCCATCAAGGTGAAAATATTCCTTATTTCTTTTAGAGACTAACTGGGCTCTGCGAGTAGAGAGCTCTCCAACTCCCAATTTCAAATCCTTCAGTACATTAGCTACCAAAGACCCGCTTTTCCTTTCTTCAGGCAAAGTATAATGGACAGGGATACAGAACATGCCAGAAACAAAAAGCAAAAGCAAAATATACAGACCTTGGATGTTTCTGAGGCAATTCTCCATGGTTTAGAATGCTTGTCCCTCACAATTTCCAGCCTGAATATAATGCTTCTGAATCTTGCCCTGTCACTGTCTCTATGGAGGAAGAAATCTCTTTTGATTTTCAGTGGTGGATTGCAGAGGGAACCTATAGATATTTTTTTTTTTTTTTCAGTCACAGCTCCGTTTATGAGAATGTGTTTTCCTGTACTGCCACTGTGTGGCTGATTGAGGAAACAACCACGAGGATTTGAATTTTTTTTATTTGTGTACAATCTGCAGTGAACAGCAACTCTATTCATAATAAAGCAAGCAGGAATGTCTGAGAAGAGTAGGTGAGGTGCCTGTGCACATATGGCTATGTGGAGTTTTTGTACCACAGAAGGTAGCTGTATATTTCTTTTGGCAAACTGTGGTTATTTTTATTTTTATTTCCAGAACCGTGCAAGGTGCACTCTGTCTTGAGATTATATATAAAACAGGGGTAACAGCTGGTGGTATCACAGTGACACTGATGTTGATTTTGAAATAAGATATGTTTCGGTATCACTTGGGGTGGGTGGGGATGACACATATTAGAAACTCTCCACTAGTGGAAAACTTACTTTCCTCTCCCTCTCAGCCTTTGGATGACACCTCCTTCAATCCTACTGGCAATAAGCATCTAGCAAGGGGGTGGGAAATGAGAGTCCTAGACACACACACCCCCTCAGAACTGGCTGTTAGAACTATTAATAAACCAAGGGAATTGGGGTGTCCTGAAAGGCCTGCAACTTTCTAGCTACTAAATGTATTTAAACTGGTGGATATGTAAATTCAATTCAATTCACCTTTATTGGCATAAATATTAAATTGAAGTAAATCTTTGGCTTGTGAAAGGAACTGGGTTATTTTTTCTGATGGATCAATAATAAATATTTGGCAACTGACTCTGTCAGGCTGGGATTTTTGTCAGCCAAAAGGCATGAAGTAATGATCTCTGGGATAGGTGGGAATTTGGAAATATAGGGGCCAAGTAATTGTTGCCAAATGAGATGATGTGATGGACAACGTGTCAAAATATGGGAAACAGAGTCAGGTTCTAGCCGACAAAACTTGCACAGTCTATTCTTATAAATGGTTTTAGAATATCTGCCAAGAGTGACAGCAGAGGGAAAGATATTCAATCTAGCCAGTATGAAGGCCCGTCGTTCCTGCCAGTTCAAAAGATTCCTAAAATAGTTTGATTCATGTTCAAAACTGGGAGATAAGCCATAATAGAAAGGGAAGTAAGTAGGGTTTGTTCCTTCGATAATGGTCTGTCTCTCTATGTCCCAAATTCGTTGACAGCTAAGATTGTATAGATACTTTTCATTGCAGTCCGATGGAGACTCTGAGTCAATTCCAATGGACGCTATTTTCGAGCAGATATTCTGGTGCCATATAAAAAAGGAGATGCAACCCAAACCTAATAGTAGCCATCCAGGCTAAGGTTGAGGGGAGGTGGAGCCCAAGTTTGCAGCATATTGTTGATAGGCTAATTGTATTTGGAAGGCCCAAAATACAACGTAAAAAGGTAGCTGCAATACAATCTACTTCAAAGTTGGTGGCCTTAATCCAATTCTGAACTCCATAAAGGAGTTGGTTGGTTGTTTTTGTGGATATGTGTGGAGTCATGATGTGCAAGATACCAAAATATCTTCTCTTGTCTTAGGCTTTACTTACCTTTAATTGGGAGATTTGGCTGCCCCTCATGCATCAACATTTCTCAGGCTGGATTGGTTGATAGAAATGTGTGAGGCTAAAAAAGGCTGTATGAGAGATGGGGAAAGCTTTTGTTTGCTTGTCTAATCCTGAAGTATGCAGGACAATACACTGCCCTAGACATGCGAGTTGGAATTTTCCAGAAATTGTAGTCCAAAACCATTAATCTTGCCATCTCTGGATGTGCATATCTGTCTCGGACTGTGGGTTTACAAAATGTTTTCATTATGTTTACATTTTCTAGGTAGCTAGATGGTTTTATTTAAACAACAATATGAACGTGAATCTTTAGAATTATTTCATAAACTGGCTAAGGCCATCTTGAAATGAGGATGGAAATTCCCAGAAGCAGTATCTGAAGAAATAGATTATAATCCATCAAAACTGAAAACTGACTCTGAAATGAACCTTTTATTTTTAAATGTGCCACAAGACACGCTGAAGTATGAAACATGAATACTTCTCTGAAAATTAGAAGCAACCACTGCCTTGTTCCCTTGCTTCAGGATTTGTATCTGATGGGAGAGCTTCTGTGACAAAGCTCACCATTGTGAGAATACAGTACATGCACAAGCACACAGTTTGAAGAAACAGTATGAAAGTAGAATCTCATAATAACTGAGTTGGAAAATGCTTATAAGACCATCAGATCCAACGCATTGTTAGGTCCAAGAATTATTTATTATTTATTTATTTATTTTAAAACTTTTATACCGCTCCTACTTCCCAAGCGGGAACTCAGGGCGGTTTACACAAAAGCCCAAAAGGCAAAGAACAGTAGCAGCGGCAGGGGCAGACTTACGGCATATGGGGGGGGGGGGGAGGAAGGAAGAAAAAAAAAAGGTACTCTAGTCATTATTAAAGGCATCCCTGAAAAGGAAGGTCTTCAATCCTTTCCTAAAGGACGCCAACGTTGGAGCCTGTCTCAACTCCCTGGGCAAGTTGTTCCACATAGGTGGCACCGCCACCGAGAAGGCCCGCCCACGGGTACTTGTCTTACGGGCCTCCCTCGGGGGGATCGTCTACAACGAGAGGGCCAGAGATGAACGGGTGGGTCGGGCTCGATCTGATTGTCGGTGAAGCCGCTCCGCCAGATAAACAGGGGCCAAGCCATGGAGGGTTTTGTAAGCCAAAACCAGCACCTTGAACCTATTTTAGTGTGTGGTGAAGAAACAGTGATGCATCGAAGTCCAAGGTCTCTCCCCACCCCCATAAGTATCATCAGAATAAACTCTTTCTTTTGCACCAAGGGGTAGAACATCTCCTTGCAGGCATGGTGGAATTTGCTGGTGGTTTTGGCACAGCACTCTGAACAGATCAAATCTCTCTCAAGTTTTATTTGTCCGATTCATTATGTACAAATTAAAGAACTAGGGGTATTTGCCTTTTGAACTACAAGCCACCGAATCCCCTGCTCAGATGGCTAGCGGAATTCTGGGAACTTTTTAGTCCAAAGTAATTTTCACCAAGCTTTTGGTTATAGCTTTGTAGTGCAGATTGCGGAGCGTGTCCACGTGAGACCCCTCCCTACGTTGCTGGACTGCAAACCCCATCGTCCCCAGACAAGATCTGGGGGAGGGGGGCAGTACACCTGGTTTAGGCCTCACCAAACGGTTACCACCTGACTTTCATGCAAATCCTGCTGAAACATCTGCTGGAGTCATGTTGATTAATTACAGCAGCTAACTGCAATGGCATGAAGCCTAGCAGCGGATTGCTGCCCATCAATGAATCACTGCTTATATTCTACATCATGTGCCAATCACACAAGCTGATGCACGACAAGAGAGAGATAAGCAGCAACTTGTTAGTTAGCAGCAATTCACCTCTGCAGTTCATACCACTGCACTTAACGCCAGCATTAACAAAGTAACAGGGATTGGGCCATTTTTATTTTTCGAACCTCGCTTTCCTTGGACAATATTCCCAGTGGGAAAAGGGTTTGGGAGAGGAAGAAATGTGAGGCTCCATTATTGCATGCATTTTTCAGTTATACCCTCTCATACATGCTTTGAGCAATTCATATTATGAGTGAGCATTACAACAGATCATGTTTTGGGGGGAATTTAGGGGGGGGAATTGGCTGTTAGGGGATCTCTAGGATGCAGTACCTCCAAAATCTGTTCCTTGGGGGTGGGGGTGGGGTGACTTAAAATACAGTGGACCCTTGTATAACAAACAGCTTGTATAACATAAAATTTGTACAACATAAAAAATTCCGGAGATAGGGGGAAATTTGCTTAACAGAATCGCCTATGGGGAAAATCCGTACAACATAAAAATGGGATTACTCCATTTTCAATGCATTCCTATGGGAATTTGTATAAAGGAAAATTAATTCCTTTATACAAGGTACCACTGTAAAGGCATTTTACCAACAAATGACCTGTATCAATCAGGTAAAGATATGACCTCGACCATTTTTTTCCAAGAAAAAAATGTCTGAGAAATAAGACAACATCCAACAGCATCACAGAAGCTGGAAGGAGCCTGTATCAATCTAACTTCCTGCTTCGTGCAGGAATACAAGAATCCAAATCAAATAAGATCTGACACACGGTTGTCCAATTTTCTCTTGAATGCCGCCAACATTGGAACATGGTGAGGTCACTGGTTCCACTGTCATAATGCTCTAACAGTTACGATGTTTTTCCTGATATTCAACCTAAATCTGTCTTCCTGTAGCTTGAACCCATTATGCGCCCTGCACTTGTGAATGATCAACAACAGATCCTTCCCTTCCTCTGTATGACTGCCTTTAAAATACGGTGGTACCTCAGGTAACAAATTTAATTCGTTCTCTGAGTCAATTCATTATCCGAAAAAATTTATTATCCGAATGTATGGGAAACCAATTAATTTGTTCTGGACCCTAGGAAAATGACACAGACACCTGTTTTTTTGCTCAAAACTCTTTATAAAGGGCACAGATATGATGCAGCCCAAGATAACTCTTTTTTTTTACTGATGCATGCTGAAAATTCGTTATCCGAGGCAGTCCACAGGGAAAATTTGTTATGCGAGGTAGCCCATAGGAAAATTTGTTATCCGAGGCAGCTCATAAAGAAAAATTCATTATCCGTGCCAGGACCCTGCCTGTCATGGAACCCGAATGTGAAGGGTTAAATGCTGGAGAGCAGCAGGAGGAGCCTTGTAGTTCAACTCAGCAGGCAGCTGAGTCTGAGGACACAGCTGAGGGCACATCTCCTCCTCCTATAGGGGCTAGGAGCAGAATCCTGCAAAGGAGAACTAACAGGAGAGCTAGGGAAAGGATCTTTAATGATAGGCGTAAAATTAGATCTGAAAGCCCTGAGTTCTAGCAGGAGCCTTGCCAGAGATATGGGTGTGCTCCCTGTTTTAGGATAAAGCTAGCAAGTTTACCCTGAACCCTCTGTGGGAGCAACGCGTCACTTACCTTGCCACCACATTCCTGTGTGTTATCCTGACTTTGTTTCCTGACCTTGGACCGGCTTCCTGACTATGACGTTTCTCTGTTTTCCTTGAACTTGGCATTTGGCTCTGTAAGTTATTCTGGATTGACTCGGACTGTACTTTGTACTTTATCTGGATTACAACTAAAGTTCCTGGCAAAGAACTGAACTTGGCTTGCTGTGTGTTCTGTGTGCGGGGCTTGACAGTTTGCTCTCACCCACCAAACTTATTCAAGCAGAATGGAGAAGGAGGGGGCTGTTGGAATGACTCCACTGGAAGCTTTGCAAAACCAAGTACTGTTTTTGTCACAGGCACTTGTTCAATTGCAGCAAGCTCCAGCATCATTACAGCCTCGTTGTCCTTTGCTGCCTCCTGACCAGTTTGAAGGCAAATTAGAGGAATTCCCTGCATTCTTGGCTCAATGCAAGCTGTTCATTGAGGTACGGGCTCAAGAATTTCCTACTGAGAGGTCTAAGGTCTGTTTTATCATCAGTTTATTGAAGGGACAGGCATGGAAATGGGCGACTCCTTTACTCCTCAGTGCTTCACCTTTGCTGGATAATTATCAGGCTTTCCTGAACCATATTTCTTCAGCCTTTCAGAATCCCGTGCAGGCTGCTACCGCTAACAGGAGACTCAGAGCTTTGAAACAGGGCAAAGACTCAGTGTTTGATTATACCAATGCATTTCGTTTGATAGCTCAGGATTTGCAGTGGAACGAGCCGGCACTGATTTCTCAGTATATGGAAGGTTTGGCAGATGAAGTGCTGGATGAACTCTGCAGGGTAGAACAACCAAGCACATTGCAGGAACTCATTACCCTGTGTCTGAGAATAGATGGACGCCTGGAAAGTCGTCGTCTCTCTCAAGGCCAGAACTGCAAACAGCAACCTCTGCCAGCTGTGTCTCATCTGCAATCCCGGGAGGCCCGTGAAGTGGATCCAGAGCCTATGCAACTGGGAGCTGCTCGACCACGCCTCACCCCAGAGGAAAAGGCAAGACACTTTCATCATCTCTGCCTGTACTGTGGGGGAGGAGGACATTTCGCTTCTAATTGCCCTTTGAAGCGTTCCTCAATAAGTGTTGCTATCTCTCCAGCAGTAAAAGGGCAGCTCCATCCTTGAAGGAACCCTGAGGAATGGAGCATACCGAAGGGTTCCCAGGCAATACTATCACACCTCAAGGACCTTTTCTGATACCTGTGACTCTAGGGCTCCCTGATGGTCGGGAGATTCCGGTGTATGCTATGGTAGACTCTGGGGCGGCTCACTGTTTTGTGGATGCTGGGTTTGTGCGGTACCATCAGATTCCAGTACAAAATAAGGACACTCCTTTGTTAGTAGAATCCATTGAGGGTCGGTTACTTCGTTCTGGGCCGGTAGCTCAGGAAACCTGTCCCCTTACTCTTCAGGTAATGGATCATAATGATCAGATTAGCTTTAATGTAACCCAAATGTCCCGGTTTCCTCTTGTTTTGGGACTTTCCTGGTTGTGAGCTCATAATCCACTGGTGGATTGGGTGCAAGGGGAATTATATTTCAAGGTCCCTTGTTCAAAGCAACATTCCTCTACTGTACTGGCATCTGCCCATGATACATCTGACCCTGTCTTGCCTCAGGCATACCAAGACTTTGCAGATGTATTTGAGGAAAAGGGGGCTGACAAGCTACCTGCACATCGACCCTATGACTGTGCCATTGATTTGATTCCTGGGGCACCTCTTCCTGTGGCGCGAGTTTATCCCATGTCCGAACCAGAATTAGAAGCATTGAGGGCTTTTCTAGATAAAAATCTTCGACGTGGGTTCATACGGCCTTCCAAATCACCATTGTCTGCACCAGTGATATTTGTCAAGAAGGGAGGGGAGCTTCGTCCTTGTAATGATTATAGAGCACTAAACAAGATCACTATTAGGGACCGGTACCCTTTACCTTTAATCTCTGAACTTTTGGACCAGCTGAAAGGGGCTAAGTGTTATACTAAGCTGGACCTTCGGGGGGCGTATAATTTGGTACGTATCCATAAGGGAGACGAGTGGAAAACTGCATTCCGGACCCGGTACGGTCAATATGAACATTTAGTAATGCCTTTTGGTCTGACCAATGCACCCAGTGTGTTTCAGAGGATGATGAATGACATTTTCCAGGATCTCCTAGATCGTTGTGTGATTGTGTATTTAGATGACATTCTGATTTACTCCGCTGATCCAGCTCAACATGTTCAAGATGTTCGTCAGGTCTTACAGTGTCTTCGGGAGAACGGACTCTATGCTAAGCTGGAAAATGTGAGTTTAACATTGAAGAAGATGAATTCCTGGGGTATATCATTTCTTCCCAGGGAATCCGCATGGACCCCAAGAAAGTAGAGGCTGTGTTGTCATGGCAGCAACCACAAAATCATAAGGACTTGCAACGGTTCCTTGGCTTCACTAACTACTACCATCAGTTTATTCCTGCTTACGCCAATATTGCTGCACCTTTAAACTGTCTCCTTCGTCCCAAAGAGCCTTTCCGGTGGACTCCAGAAGCAGAGAAGGCTTTCTCTACCTTGAAAACCTGCTTTACCTCGGAGCCTTTACTTCTCTACCCTGATCCACAATTGTCGTTCATAGTGGAGGCTGACGCATCTAGTGTTGCCCTGGGAGCAGTATTATCTCAACAAGAGGATCCCTCCCAAACCCTGCATCCCTGTGCCTACTATTCTCGGCAATTAAAACCAGCAGAGAAGAATTATACGATCTGGGAGCGTGAACTGTTGGCCATCAAAACAGCTTTTGATGTATGGAGGCATTACCTTGAGGGAGCTCGACACCCTGTGCAAGTGTTAACTGATCACAGAAACCTGGAACATTTACAAACAGCTCAGCGATTGCCTCAGCGACAAATCCGGCAGTCTTTATTCTTTTCCCGGTTCGATTTTCGTATCAAGTATATTCCTGAGGCTCAGAATAAGAAAGCTGATGCATTATCTAGAAAACCTGAATATGCGGCACCAGTGAAAGAGACCTTAGTGGCACCCATCTTGCCTCCTTCTGTGTTCGCAGCCACGAATCCGTGTCCCAGCTTGGCAGAAGAAATCCGGGAATCTCAAGCTCGAGATCCATGGACTCAGCAACGTCTTCAAGAACTTCAGAATGGGGAGCATGGAGAGTTTTCTGCACAACAAGGGTTATTACTACATCGAGGGAGGTTATATGTTCCTGCTGGTCCCCTTCGTAACCAGGTATTGCATCTATCTCATGATTCTTTACCTGCTGGACACTTTGGACTTTACAAAACCCTGCATCTGCTCACAAGAGAGTTCTGGTGGCCACAGGTCCGTGCTGATGTTGCCTGATATGTGAGTTCCTGTGAAGTTTGTCGGCGAGCAAAGGATGTGGTGGCTAAACCCTCAGGTCTGTTGCATCCTTTGCCAACACCCTCTGGTCCCTGGAATGCTGTCTCCCTAGATTTTATCACGGATCTTCCCCGCTCAAAAGGGTTTACCTGCATCCTGGTCTTCGTAGATTTATTCACCAAAATGGCCCACTTCGTTCCTTGTCCTAAATCTCCTACCGCAGCAGAAACAGCTCATCATTATTTACAGCACCTCTTCAGGCTTCATGGTTTACCTGAACACCTTATTTCGGATCGTGGACCCCAATTCACCTCTCGTTTCTGGCAAGCAATGCACAAGGCACTAGGAAACCAAGTTCACTTGTCATCCGCTTATCACCCACAGTCAGATGGTCAGACTGAGTGCACCAATGCCACTTTAGAACAATATTTACGTTGTTATACATGTTATCAAGAGGACAATTGGGCGGATTTGTTGCCTTTAGCTGAGTTTGCATACAACAATGCTGTACATTCATCCATTCGTCAAACCCCATTCATGGCCAACTATGGGTATCATCCTCGGTACTTTCCAACCACCCTTCCTTCCACCTCTGTGCCAGCTACCAATGCATATATCCAAGAACTTCATGGCATTCAAGAATTATTGAAAGAACAACTCAATCATGCCAAGGAAGCATATAAAAAAGCAGCGGATCAGAAAAGACAAGAAGGTCCACAGTTGAATCCAGGCATGAAAGTTTGGCTCTCCACCCGATATTTGAGACATCCTGGGCGATCCCGGAAACTAGATCCTCGATTCATCGGCCCTTACCCCATCCTAGAAAAAATCAACCCAGTGGCGTTCCGTCTACAATTACCTGCATCCCTCCATATTTATCCCGTGTTCCATCGTTCCTTCTTGGTCCCAGCCAAAGATCCTGACCCCAACCAACCACCAAATCCTGAACCTCCTCCACTGATCTTAGTAGAAGGAGAAGAGGAGTATGAGGTCCGCCAAATTTTGGATTCCCGGATACATCGGGGGTTGCAATACTTAGTGGACTGGGAAGGGTATGGACCAGAAGATTGATCTTGGGAACCGATGTCTAACTTACATGCACTGGAGTTGATTCAGCAATTTCATGATAATTATCCAGATAAACCTGGCCCAAAGGAAGAGGGGGACCATGGGGAGGGGGATAGTGCCAGGACCCTGCCTGTCATGGAACCCGAATGGGAAGGGTTAAATGCTGGAGAGCAGCAGGAGGAGCCTTGTAGTTCAACTCAGCAGGCAGCTGAGTCTGAGGACGCAGCTGAGGGCACATCTCCTCCTCCTATAAGGGCTAGGAGCAGGATCCTGCAAAGGAGAACTAACAGGAGAGCTAGGGAAAGGATCTTTAATGATAGGCGTAAAATTAGATCTGAAAGCCCTGAGTTCTAGCAGGAGCCTTGCCAGAGATATGGGTGTGCTCCCTGTTTTAGGATAAAGCTAGCAAGTTTACCCTGAACCCTCTGTGGGAGCAACGCGTCACTTACCTTGCCACCACATTCCTGTGTGTTATCCTGACTTTGTTTCCTGACCTTGGACCGGCTTCCTGACTATGACGTTTCTGACCTTGGACCGGCTTGAACGTTTCTCTGTTTCCCTTGAACTTGGCATTTGGCTCTGTAAGTTATTCTGGATTGACTCGGACTGTACTTTGTACTTTATCTGGATTATAACTAAAGTTCCTGGCAAAGAACTGAACTTGGCTTGCTGTGTGTTCTGTGTGCGGGGCTTGACAATCCGAGGCAGACCTGTACCTAGAAATTGCGATTCGTTAACCGAGGCGGCCCACAAAGGGAAAATTTGTTATCCAAGACAACCCTATAACTGGAAATTGCTATTCGTTATCTGAAAAATTCATTAACAGGGGCATTCGTTATCCAAGGTATTACTGTATTTGAAAAGTGCTACCATATCTCACCTCAGACTTCTCTTCTCAAGACTGAACATGGCCAGCTTTCAGTCTCTTCTCATAAGGGTTGGTTTTCTGCAAGGATGACCCCCCCCCCGGTCATCCTTGCTGCTGCCCTCCTCTGAAGTTTGCCAGCAACCTTCTTAAAGTGGGATATCCAAAACTCAACACAGTATTCTATTCCAGCCCTCAAGCCTGTTCAGTTTATTTATTTTTTTAAATTTTGTTGCTGTCCTCCAGGGCATTAGCTATTCTACCCAATGTTGTGTCATCTGCAAATTTGATAAGCATTCCCTGTACTTTTCCAAACCAGTTTTTATAAAAATGTTGAAGACATTTGGCTCCAGGACTTTGGTGGTTCAGTTTATCCTTCCAGTATGAGGAGCCACTGACAAGCGCTGTCTGAATATGGTTCTGTAACCAATCGTGTATCCACCTTCCCACACTTAGATAATTTGCTAATCAGAATAACACTGACACACAAAGCCCTAAACAGTTTAGGACCTTGTTATCTGTCAGACCAGCTCCTTCATCAGAATTCCGACTGCATCACCTGTTCGTCTCAGGCTTGAGGGTCCCTATGCCAAAAGAAGCCTGTAAATCATCCACAAGGAACTGGGCCTTTTCTGTAGTAGGGCCTCGTTTGTGGAACCAACTCCCATGCTATCTGTCTTTAATAAACATCTGAAGACATGGCTTTATAGATCTGCTTTCCCTGATCGTTAATTTTATTTTCATTACTCGCTTGTTCATTCTTATGCTATCTGCCGATCTTTGTTTTTTGAATATGTGTTTAGTATTTTAATGTAGATTTAGTCATGTGTATTTTATTTTCACTTGTTATTTGTACAATGTATATTTTTTTCATTTTTATGATGTATTTTGTAAACTGCCTACAGTGGCCATGCTGCCAGATGACACAGTATAGAAATCAATCAATCAAACAAACAAACAAACAAACAACAACAATCATAATCATAATCATAAATAGGATCCTCAAAGGATCCCAAAATGATTTTTGCTTTTCCCATATAACTTTTATCTTAAATCAGACTGCTCCAAACATAATTAATAAGAATATCATGGGGCACTCTGTCAAAAGCTTTGCTAAAGTTGACATAGTATTCACCTAGTCTAACAAGAGGTTAACTGATCAAAAAATGAGATAAGATCAGCCTACCAGAATTTGTTCTTGACAAATCCATGTTGGCTTTTAGTTATTACTGGATTATGTCTGTGAAGATTCTCAGTCATCCAGGTGAGTTTATCTGGAAGTTGAGTCATGGCAACTAGACTTCTTTTTCATGAGAGATAGAAACATTTCGCTGCTCATCCAAACAGCTTCAACAGTCTGAGGAAAGATAGGGCTTTTTACACAACCCCTAAGATCCGCTGGCAACTTAAATTCGGACCAGTGATCTTGGGGATTTGCTTTTCTTGCTGTGTTCCCACCCACCCCCGCACGCCATTGCTCCTGTCTGCGTGAGGGGAGGGAGAAAAAAAAAGAGAAAATAATGCAGGCTCACCTCCGCTCTGCCATCAGGAGCAGCCCCGAAAGCATTCCAGTCTCTTAAAGGGGCGGGGGGCAAAAAAACAAACATAAGGTGAGGACAGCCCGGCACTCACTGCTTTACAATACACATCAGAAATTTTTTTACCTCCGGACACCAGGTACTTTTAAAATGTGCTGAGGCACGCTTAGGTGGGCGTGGTTGTACTTAATTTTTTTTAAAGTGCGCAGCTGGTGGGAAAACAATTTTAAGCTCCACATCTGGGAGCTCTATGCCTCAGATTTTAGGGGTCATGTAAAAGTGCCCATAGTTGCTGAGTCCTGTCCTCCATTTTATAGTTCACTTTGACCTCTTGTCACCCTAGTCTGAAATAGGCTCATAAACTGAACAATGACCTGAATAGGCTCATTAGGAAGACAATAGTATCCATAGCCTTAAGGTGAACAATGGCCTAAGGTGCTGAAACCTATAAAGTATGGGTCATTAGCTATGGCCTTGGTGGTGAAGGCTTTTGGATTTGCCTGGATAATATTGAAAGCACGCCCTGATAAGTAGCAGATAGACTATGCCTGAACCCCCCACCTCTGTTGAGGGAGGGGGTTTCAATGTTCACATGTGAATGGCTTCCCTGACTCCTCCTTCACACCACCTATCTTCTCTGTCAAATATAGGTTGTTACTGGATTGTTTTTCAGGATGCTTGCAGAGTAACTGTTTTATAATCTGCTCCAGAATTTCCCCTGTGATTGATGTTAGTTTGTAGTTCCCTGGCTCTTCCTTTTTGCCCTTTTGAAGACAGGGACAACATCAGCTCTCCTCCATTCACCCATCCTCCATGATTCCAAGAAAATAATAGACAGTGGTTCTGCGATCTCTTCAACCAGTTCCTTCAAAATCCTTAGATGCAGTTCATCTGGTCCTGGAGATTTGAACTCATTTAAAGTAGGGTCTGAGCATTGCGCATTTCAAAATTATGGATGTATATGAAATGTAGGTAAAACTAAAAACAAATTAAAATGCTATAATATTTAAACTACCTTGACAAGATGCAAGATACTTCAATAGCATTATTTTGGCTATTTGCTAGATGTTCTTTTGTACACATTGTGGGGCATAAATTGCAAAGACCTAAGTCTTCAATTAATTGAATTTCTCCAGTGTCACGGAAAACCTGTCCTGTGTCCATATAGGCCCATTTTACTTGATTATTCTTTGATCTTCCCAGTTCCACTGCACTTCAAAGTCTATTCACATAATGGTAATTGATTAGATAAATATGACTGATCCCTTTCATTGAAAACATTTCCTTTCTTTATCAGTGAAATTTTTATCTGATTTTGGAAATTTAAACATATTAGTTCCTAGCTGACAGGAAACTGATCACAGAAGAAACAGAGTCAAGTGGACTCTTAATGCGCTCATGCTGTACTTGATAAACTTTGTAACACTGATGAAACATTCACACACACAAATATTGGGGTAAATCTTTGTGTCCATTGTGACAAAACAAACAAAAAACAACTAGAACCAAGACAAAGTATCTCAGCCCAGCACTACCGGACACTAGTTTAGGTAAGTAAAGCAGGGGAAACGCTCCTCACAGGGTCTTTCACATGAGGTCAGGAAATATCCCAATCAATATGTGTGTGCTACTGAAGTATATGAGTAAGAGCCTTTTCACACGATCCGTAAGTTCCGCTGGCCACTTAAATTTGGACCAGAGATCTTGGGGGTTCGACGCTCTTCCTGTGTTCCCACCCGCTCCTGCACTCCTGGCTGCTGGCTGCGTGAGGGGAGGGAGAAAAAAGGAAGAAAAAACGCAGGCTCACCTCTGTTCTGCCGTCTCGCTCTGCTCCCGGCAGCATTCCAGTCTCTTAGTATCTCTTAAAGGGGTGGGGGCAAAACAACAACAAACAGAAGCGAGGAGAGCCCGGCAGTCACTACATTATATCCGCATCAGGAATTTTTCACCCCCAGAGAGCAGGTACTTGAAAAGTGCGCTGGGACGCGCTTAGGTGAGCATGGTCACACTTAATTTTTTGTAAACTCTGGAGCTGGTGGGGAAATAATTTTAAGCTCCAGATCTGGGAGCCATTTGCCGCGGATTTTAGGGGTCGTGTGAAAAGGCCCTAAGTTTCCATTTAAAGAAAAAGAGCTTTTCATTAAGGAAAAGGCCATTTCTTTTGAGATCCTTTCTTTTAAACTGGTGACTTTTCATTGACACAGATGGAGTCCAAGAAAATAGAAAGACAGATGCAAATTTCTCACATTGACTTGATATGAACAGAACATAGAAACATTTCAGCTTTCTCCATATGCACTCATATTTTACCAGCAAATTGTAACACAATGAAAGGGAAACAACAAATATCAGACAATAATTGTGAATTTTTAAAAAAATCCAATAACATAGTAAGCTTTAACTTTCCTTAAAAAGATAATTTTTAAAATATACAACTATTCTCTCACCTGTTCTGTTGGTGTAATATAAAAAAAATCCAATAACATAGTAAGCTTTAACTTTCCTTAAAAAGATAATTTTTAAAATATACAACTATTCTCTCACCTGTTCTGTTGGTGTATTGTAATCCAAATGGTCATGAACATCATGGGATCCAGAAGAGGTCTTGGGGTTTCCAGGGATGATTGGTTCCCCCATAGAATAAACAGGAATGAGTGGACGGAGGAATCGAAACTCACTGCTTAAGGATCCACCAGTTAAGCAGACGTCATAGCGATAATTCCTGGCAAGGGACCCACTCTGAGAATCTGAACAGGTCTCAGGAATATCAGGTCTAGTAGGAGGAAATTGGGGAGGTGCAGCAATGAAACATGCCCTGGAGCCTTTCTTGTAGATTTTGATAACAACAAAAGAAACAACAGATACTAGAAACACAGCTGAGACTGCAGCCAGGCAGATCACTAAATAAAGGGTCAAGGATTCCTCATTATCTTCTGGATCTTGTTGTGGGACATCCACCATCTTCATGTAAGGATCAGAAAAGCCATCCACTGGAAGGATATTGAGTGTTGCAGTGCTGGTTTGTGGAGGAACTCCATTATCTTTGACCAGGATGATAAGCCTCTGTTTGCTTGTGTCTCGCTCATTCAGGGGCCTCCTGGTCTTCACCTCTCCATTCTGGGCTCCAATGCTGAAAAGAGTAGGGTCAGTGGCCTTCAACAGTTCATAGGAGAGCCAAGAGTTTTGTCCAGAATCTCCATCCACAGCTACCACTTTTGTGACCAAGTAGCCAGCCTCTGCTGTCTTGGGAAGCAGCTCATTGCAAGGGGCTGTGCTGTTCTGAAGAGGATACAGGAAGAAGGGAGCATTGTCATTTTCATCCAGAATGAAGACTCGGACAATTACTTCCGAGCTCAAGGGAGGAGTCCCACCATCTGTTGCCCTTACTGCAACCTGGAAGTCTTTCATCCTTTCATAGTCCAGAGATTGGACAGCATACACATTTCCAGTTTCAGAGTTGATTGAGATGTAAGAGACCATGGGTGCTCCACCCATCTTCCCAGGCAAGAGTGAGTAGCTCACTTTGGCATTCTTATTAGTGTCAAGATCAATGGCATGGACTGAGCCAATAAGCAGGCCTGGAATATTATTTTCCTGCATTTGCAATTTATATAAAGCCTTTTCAAACACCGGAGGGTTGTCATTGACATCTGAGATTTGGACATTAATAATATGTACGGATGTGAGTCTAGGGGAGCCCCTGTCTGTGGCAGTGATAGTGATATTGTACTCTGTGACTTTTTCTCTGTCCAGGGGACCTTGGATCACAAGTTGGTAAAAGTTCTTCATAGTGGATTTTAACACAAATGGCAGATTTGACTCCATAAAGCAGATAGTTCTTCCGTTATCTCCAGAGTCTCGGTCTGCTACACTGAAGAGGGCCACCACTGTGCCCAGGGGAGCATCCTCTGCTGTGATGTTGTTAAGGGATATGACTGACACTTCTGGAGGATTATCATTCACATCCTCAACCTCTATGTAGACTTTGCAATGCCCAGAAAGTCCTCCACCATCTGTTGCTTTGATATTCATGTCATAGCTGGTTTCTTCTTCATAATCAATGTCTCCCCAAACTGTGATTTCTCCAGTCATTTCATTTAAATGGAACAAATTATGTATATTTTCCGCCACTTGATGGAAACTGTAAGTGATCTGTGCATTGGAACCAAAATCCAAATCTCTGGCTTCCACTTTGCAGACAAGAGTATCCCGAGGGCTGTTTTCTTTTAGAACCGCCTTATATTCAGACTGAGTGAACTGAGGAGAATTGTCATTGATGTCAAGGACATTGACATTTATCTGAACTGTGCCTGTTCTCTGTGGCACCCCTCCATCCACGGCCATAAGCGTCAGCCTAAAATGTGGCTCCGTCTCCCTGTCTAGTGGTTTTTCCAGAATGAGATCCACTAATTTGCTCCCATCAGGATTGCTTTGTACACCCAGTTGGAAATACTCATTGGGACTGAGTGTGTAGTTTTGGATGCTGTTCTCTCCCAAGTCCGGATCCTTGGCAGATTCCAAGGGGAATCGTGAATTAATGGGAACATTTTCAGGGATTTCCAGCTGAAATTCCTTTTTAAGGAATTTGGGAGCATTATCATTCACATCTTCTATTTTCATTTCAATATTATAGAGCTCCAGAGGGTTTTGTAGCACAACTTGAATAAGAAGCAAGCAAGGCTCAGCCTGGCCACACAAAGCTTCTCGGTCTATTTTCTCATTTATCAAAATGTCTCCAGAGTGGGCATCAAGGTGGAAATATTGCTTATTGCCTTTGGAAACTAGCTGGACTCTGCGAGCAGACAGATCCTCTACTCTCAGTTTCAAATCCTTCAGCACATTAGCTACCTGAGATCCACTTTTTCTCTCTTCAGGCACAGAATATTGGACAGGGACACAGAGTACTCCAGAAATAATGAACAAAAGCAGAAGATACTGACCTTGGATGTTCCTGAGGCAGTTTTCCATAGTTTAGAATGCTTGTCCGTCACAATTTCCAGCCCTAATATAAAGATCTTGACCTTCTCTAGCAACTGTCTTCAGCAGAGATACTGTTTTGCTCCACTGAGAGTTATCCCTTTATCAGGGAGAGCAACCTCTGCCAATGCTTCCTGTCTTAGTGCAAGTCATGTAATTTGTTTGACTACATTGCCACCATGTGGCTGAAGTCGCAAACAACCATTCAGATTAGCTCTTTTTCTCTGTTCGGATGTTCAATGCAAAGAGACAATGCTAAAATTGGAGCCTCTGTTCCATCTGAAAGTCTGTGGACTCCATGACCAATGGCATACCTCGTGTTCCCCAAAATTGTTTGAAAAAAAAATAAAGAAAAGGATGTGAGCACCAGCAAATTATCAGAAAACAGATTAAAAAGAAAAGAGAGTACTCTTTCGAAGGTACAGTACTTCAAATTCCTATATGTGAATTTCACCTGTTTTTAAATTTCTTTCTTTCTTTCCCACTCCATTCATGCAGTGCAATATTCTGAATGGTTTACAATGATTAAAAGAAACAACTCAATTTAAATAAATCACACAGAAAATAGCCATAAACTCAGGGGCATAATTTACAACTAACAAGCAGAATGAGAGGTATAATAAGAAAATCAGACTAGGTACTGAGAGTTGGTTCCAGAGTGTTGGTGCCACTACAAAGAAGGTTTTAGTTCTGGGAAATGATTTCCTGGCCCCCTTTGCAGTGGCCATCATGAGGAACATGCGGATCTAGATGTGTGAGTAGATGACAATTGGGAAAAGACACATCAAAAAGATGTGCCTGGAAGGCTTTCTAGGTGATCATCAGAACCCTGAATCTGGGTTTGGATTCATATGTGTATTAAGTGGATAGAGACTTGAGAACTGTGGGATGCTTGTATGGGGCAGGTAGAAGGTTAAGGTGATGAGCACCATCTGTGAGGTAGGGCAGGGTGAGCAAAATCAATACCTTGAATTTTCCCTCCATAGCTAAGAAGCAGTTAGTCAAGTAGATTGGTAGTTCCCCGATGGAGGCAATAAATATGCTTACCAAATGCTGCTAATGACCCTGTTTAGACATATCAGATGGGTTGTAGACCGTTCATGATACATTTGAAAGGTTCTAGCTGGGAATTGTAGGTATGCTATTGTTATGCATTTGGGATCTGTCCCACAGGAGTTTGCTTCTAGGTACCAGTCCAGTCCTCTTGGTATGTTTTTTTAAATTCTGTTGGACTGGTATGGCAATCTGAGGTAAGTCTTCTTTAAATCCTCAAACAGAAAGTCTGTCTGACAGGTCCAAGCAGATCTTGTTTCAACCCCGGGGCTTGGCTGTAGAGAACTGACTCTGTAGAGTGCTTTGGGTGGAAGCGGGAGGCATGCATGTTGTGAGCACTTGTCTCTTGATTCTCAATGAAAGACGCAAGAGGGTCTCTTAGAAAAATATAAAGAAGTAGGTTGTAAGAAATACGAAGGACCACACGGAGTTCTACTATTTTAACCACAGTTAAGGAAATGAAGATTAGTTTACCTATTCGCTTAAGCAAAGTAGGAGTCTCTCTCAATAGGCGGGATTTATATTCCGATGAAAGACATTGTTCGTAGGTCACATCCTGGATAGCTGGGCTGCTTGATTTCAACAGCAGCACTCGAAGATTCGTGTTCCCAAGCATAACAAGTGTTAAGGCAGCACCATGCTCCTTTTAGTTAAGCCACGTTCAGCATCTCCTACCCACCCCCCTCCTATAATGAAATTGCTCTCTTTACATGGCATATGCTATAACATTCAGGAGGTAGCATGAAGCAAACATAAGCTATCATCCCAGCAGAGATTAAGTGTGCCTAAATTTTATGGGCCTACTTAGCTTCATTATTTTTCTGCTACTTTGTCTTCAGAACCAAAGGAAGCACTTTCAGACCAATAAAAGTAAAACCCCATGGAATCCCATCTGCAGTCATTCAATCTGCATTCAGGTACCTACCTTTTCCAGGGAAGCACCATTTTTGATTTTTGTCATCTTCTTCTTCAAGTGCCATGTCCTTGTAGAATGTTGGCAATCAGAGTAGCCTGAACTGATTTCTATCTAAAACTATTCCAAAGAGAGCAGCTGTGCTCACTGCAGACCATTGGCTTAACTTCTTAAGCCAGAATGTTCTTCTGTGCCCCAGACCATGCTTCTCATCTATTTTAACTTGAAAGATATAACCTGCAGCAGATGGTATTTCTTATTGTGCATTATGTGTCCGAAATATTACATTTTTTTCTCTTTACAGTATTGAGAATGTCTCACTTTTTATTCATACACTGTAATACAGCCACATTAGTGACTCTGGCTGTCTAAGGTATCTTAGAATTTATCTGCATGAAATTTTGTCCACAATGACAATTTCATGGCATCTTGTTTATCGACTGACCTCAAGGTTTTCACTTCCCTGTTCTGTTCACCATAGGGATCGTGGTTCTGGAGCCTTTAGCAGTTGATAAGAAAACCAAATGTTCTGCACAGAGTGGCCTTAATAAGGCTTTCAAGGTAATTGAGATATTTAAGGGATGGCTTTATCAGTTTCACTTCCCCAGAGAGTTTCCATGGCCACCTTGGGATTAAAACCCTGTTCTCCAGAGTCCTAGTCCATCTTTCTACCCACCACACTACACTGGGAATCCTTTTCTTTAAGCAGGCAACAGTAAACTAGGATAGATTTCATGAACGTCACCACAGTCATAAAGCTGGAAAGTAAAAGATGGCCAACATACATGCTATATTCTTCCTGTCATAACAGACTGCCACTTACAGTCCTATTCATGCACATAGAGAACAGAAAAAAATATCTAGGCCAAAGTTCCCTCTAAAGAGCACCTGCCTTCCTCGACCGCCCTCCACTGTGAATGGTTTTGTTAGGATTATGACAGGATTGGGGAGGGTAGATTTTTGCTCATACATATCGAGTACATGGACAGAAAAGAGCCACAGGCAGTGGGGATGAAAATTAAACGCCATGTTGATCCAGAACCAATAGGTGGACCAGAAAAAGGATATCACATATAGAAAAAGAAAAGAGAGAAAAAGAGAACTGCATGAAACCCTCATTCAAATCTGCTACTGTTCAATATGTTCAGGATTATATTTCTTTTATACAAATTTCACCAAATAGCTAGCAATATGGATTTGATAAATGGTCGATGATTAAGCATTTTAAATTGAAAAGTATATGAAAACCATACTACTGTAACAATATTCTCACCTGGCTTAAGAAATTATTTTCTTCTGTCTCACCAGGGGTTTCTTGAGTACCAGTTGAATTCCTTGGATCCACGTGGTTATTGGAAGGCTCCACAAAAAAACAGGATATAGAGGCCTGAGAAACCTGAACTTGCTGTTGAGTGAACCACCCGCTAAGCACACCTCATAGTTGTAGGCCTGGGAAAGAGTACCAGAATCCATGCAGTTCCCTTGGGCATGAGGTCCTGCTGGGATATTGGGTGCAGAGCTATAGGCTTCCGTGAGTTGTCTCTTCTTCTGAATCTTGATAGCAACAAACCCTAGTAGGGAAAAGAGGAAAACCAAGGAGATGGCAGCCAAGCATATGATCAAGTACATCGTCAGGGTGTGCTCTTCTTCCTGGGTTACTTCTCTGCAATTTGCAGGTAAGGGTCAGAGAAGCCCTCCACCAGCAGAATCCTCAATGTTGTTGAGGCTGACTGGGGAGGATGCCCATTATCTCGGACAACCACAATGAGGTTTTGTTTCATGGCACCTCGTTTAGTAACTGCCCTCAAGGTCTTCACTTCCCCATTGTGGGTCCCCATGGTGAAGAGACCTGGTTCTGTGACCTTCAGGAGCTGATAGGAAAGCCAAGAGTTCTGGCCAGAGTCTCTGTCCACGGCCACCACTTTAGTGACCAGGTAGCCAGCTTCTGCCCCTCTGGGAACCAGGTCGTTTGAAGGGGTGGTGCTGTTCTGGAGGGGGTAGAGGATGAAAGGGGCATTGTCATTCTCATCCATGATCTGAACTCGGATAGTAGCCTCTGAGCTCAGTGGAGGTGAACCTTTATCACTAGCCTGGACGGTCACATGGAAATCTCTTATGTCTTCAAAGTCTATTGATCGGATGGCATACAGGCTCCCGCTTTCAGAATTAATGGAGATGTATGAGGATGCTGGGCCATCTTGGATCTTGCCAGGCAACAATGAGTAGATCACTTTGGTGTTCTGCTCTATGTCCAGATCCACAGCATGAACTAAGCCCATCAGAAGACCCGGAATGTTGTTCTCCCATAACTGCATGTCATAGAAAGACCTCTCAAATTCTGGGGGATTGTCATTGATATCAGTAATAATCCTTGTTGAGGTGAGCTGTGGAGAGCCTTTATCTGTGGCTGTGATGGTGATGTTATAGTCAGAGACCTTTTCCCTATCCAGGGGGCATTGGGTCACCAGCTGGTAATAGTTGTTTTCCATGGCTTTTAGCACAAAAGGCAGGTTGGTTTCAGAGTTGCAACCAGTTCTCCCATTATCTCCAGAATCTCAGTCTGTGATGCTGAAGAGGGCCACCACAGTGCCTGGAACAGAGTCCTCCGGTAATGGGCTGGTGATGGATGCTATGATCACCTCTGGGGAATTGTCGTTCTTCAACTTCCACAATGACTTTGCAATAAGCAGAGAGCCCTCCTCCATCTGTGGCTCTGATGGTCATTTCATAGTTACTGTTCTCTTCATAATCCAGCTTCCTCGCAAGAGTAAGTTCCCCAGAATATTTGTTCAACTTAAATGATCTGAAGACTTCTTCTGCTACCTGGTTAAAAGAATACGTAATTTCTGCATAGGAACCAAGATCTTGGTCATTTGCTTCAACTTTGGTGACCAGTGTATCTAATGGAGTGTTCTCAATTAGCTTCACTTTATATGTGGCTTCACTAAAGTGAGGGAAGTTGTCATTGGTATCCAGAATGTCAATGATTATTTCTGCAGAACCAGTTCTTTGTGGGATTCCCCCACCCACAACTAATGAGCGAAATCTGTGGGGTCGTCTCCCGATCTAATGGTTTCTCCAACACCAGTTCTGCATCTGTGCTTCCATCACTGTGGCTTTCCACATCTAGCCAAAAATGTCCATTGGCTTTGGCCGTTACTTCACGAAGTACTTCGCTTCGCAGCCGGATTGCCTTCGCTTTGAATGCGAAGCCGGTCACGTGGTCTCCCTTCGCCCCCACCCCTCTTTCTCTGTCCTCACCATGCGAAATTTTAGGATCGAATCCATTACTACCTCACGTGCTCCCTTCGCATTTGGAAGCTTACTTGCAACGTCCGGTTTCTGCTTTCTTTTATTTTTAAAAAAAATTACCACGGCGTATCGATGCATCAATACCCGGCTGTCATTTGCGGACAGAGGCGCACAACCCAGCGGTCAAGCCTGGCGCTCAAAGGCCCCTGCGGTTGTCCCGAGGACTTGTGGGCGGCCATCGTGTTTCCCTGAAGCAGAGCAGCTGGGTTGTTTTTTTGGGGGCGGGCGGGGCGGGAGAGGCTTCTCTCACCTTCATCGCCCTGTGTGCCCCGCCGCGCTCTGGGTCGGGGTGTCTTGCAGCGACGTCACCCGGGGACGCTTGCCCCCCTCTGTTGTCCCTGCCCCGTGTACAGAAGGCAAGATCAAAAGAACGGGTTAACCGAAATATTGATGCATCGGCATTTCGGAGAAAAAGTAAGTTTAAAAATAAATAAATATATATATTAACTGGCCACACGTGACTTTGGATGCGGCGGGATGCGAAGCGAAAAAGATTCCCGGCCTCCGGCAGGGGAATCTCTCGCCCATCGGGTGGCGCCGAATCCAAAGAGGAGGAGCGTGCGGACTGAAGCGATCGATTCGCACGGAAATTACGGCTCACCGCGCAGCGAGAGGTTCGGGAAGTAACGGCCATTGAGTGTATAGTTTTGAACAGTATTTTGTCCTTTATCTGGGTCTTCTGCTCGCTCCAAAGGGAACCGGGTACCTACGGGTACAAGCTCAGATATTTCCAGAGTGATTCGCTTTTTAGAGAATTTGGGTGAATTATGATTGACATCCTCTATTTCGACTTCGATTCTATGTAGCTGCAGTGGATTTTCAAGCACAATCTCAGCAGGTAAAACACAAGGGTCCTTTTGGACACAGAGGGTCTCTCGATCTACTCTATCCTTTAGCATCCCATTCCTGGAACTGGGACCCAGCTGGAAATACTGCTTTGAGGAGCTCTTGGAGACCAGCCTGGCATTCCGAGCGGACCACTCCTTGACTTCCAGTTTCAAATCTTTTAGCACATTAGCCACCAGAGTGCCACTCTTCTCCTCCTCATGCAATGAAAACAGAACAGATCCACATACTGCTAGCCCTGCACAGCCTGACAGAAGGAAAGATACCACTTGCCTGCTCTTGACATGCATCTCCATTGCCTTGGCCTCCTTGCCAAGCAGGTCTGAAAAATAAGCTGGAGACTTTTGATCTGCCTCCTTCTGAAAAATAGCTTGCAATGAAGATCTGCTTTCTTTCTCCTGTGGAAAGATGGCTACAGCTCTTTGGAAGAGGAGCTGTTCTCCGATAGTTCATTGTGTTGTGCGATAGCACCACCTTGTGTTCGACGTGTGATACAACACCCCCAAACACCAACAGTCCTCTTACCTGCTTACCTAAAAAATCCCTTTTGCAATCATAATTTGATTTGTTTTAAATATTTCATTATGATTCTTTTAATGGGCATATAAAACAGACCATCGCTTCTCACCTTCAAATAAAGACTGCTGGTAATGACTGTGGCCCGTATGAAGAGCCCCTGCCCCAAATTATGAATGTGATAAAGGATACATTTAAATGATATAAATATGTTCCATTTTAACAGATTTATACTCAATATTTCCAATTTTTTCTGGCTGGTTTGTACAATATGTAATTAAACAAAGCTCATAAAAATATCCCCACCCAAGCAACAAGAATAATAATCACAGAGGGTGTTTGGGGTTTTTCTAAAAGCAGGCTATGCATAATAAAACTAATGCAAATTCATGAGCTCTATATGTGCATGTACACATAACAAACAGGGCCTGGCCAATGCCAAAACTATAACAGAGGATGTGCACAATCCTTTGGGAAAGCATTCCACAGGTGGGGTGCCAACACTTAATCCAAGCTGTTCTCCTATTTTCCATCAGCCACAATGTATTTAGAGATCAGATTCCAGCCTTCACCTTCATGTACAGATCACCTTTTGTTCACTTTGGCAGCCTCTCACGTACACTGCTCATAAGCCGTGAAAGGATCTAAAAGTCAATACCAGTACTTTGAATTGTGCCCAGAAAAAAAAATTAGGAACTAATGCAACTTTTTACAAACCAGTGGAATAGGCTCCAAAAGCCCAAACCTAATATCGCTACCATCTTACCTGCTGAAACTAATTGTTTGCTTTGCTTAGCCTTCAAAGGCAACACGTTAAGCAGTCTCAGTCTAGAGATGGCTAGAGTACAGGTAAGCAGAATCCCAGGCAAATACAACTGTAGGGTTGGAAGGCATCTAAAGTAATATAATCCAATAGGAATCCACAGTGCTAGCATTCCCAGCGGATGGCTGTTCAATCTGATTAAAAACATCCAATGAAGAAGAGTCTTTCACCTTCTGAGGCAGGCTGTTCCATTCTCAAGCAACTTTTGCCAGCCAAGAGTTCTTCCTCGTATTTAGTTTGGAATCTTGTTGTAATTTCCATCAATTTGTTGGGTCCTAACCTGAGGAGCTGTTTAGAATGCACTTACTCTATCTTCTATGTGACCGTCCTTCATATATTTGAAGATGGCTATTATATTGTCTCTCACTGTTCTCATCTGTAGCCTGTAGAAGCTATTCCTTCGAGGGCCTGATTATCGGACCTTTTATAACTCTAATTACAGTGGTACCTTGTATAAAGGAATTAATTCATTCAAAATGAAATTATGTTAAGCAAATTTTCCTTTATACAAATTTCCCATAGGAATGCATTGAAAACGGAGTAATCCCATTTTTATGTTGTACAGATTCTCCCCATAGGCGAGTATGTTAAGCAAATTTCCCCTATCTCTGGAATTTTTATGTTGTACAGATTTTATGTTATACAAGCTGTTTGTTATACGAGGGTCCACTGTGCTTTATTCTGAGTGTATCTCAGCTTGTGCATGTGCATCAAAAAGGTGATGTAGCTGCAAAAGAAGCCAATGCAAATGCAGTTTGCATCAACAGAAATTTAATATTTGGATCGAGGGAAATAATATCATTCTACTCTGCTTGGTTCAGACATCATCTGGACTTCAATTCTAGGCCTTCCACTTTAAGAATGATATTGACATGCTGGATTGTGTCCAGAGAAAAATAACTATTACTGTTCATACCGTGAAGATCTTGTTGAAAACAATATTCCTCTGACCCCATAGCACCTTGTAATTCTATTAGAAAAAGAGATAAGATTAATCCAGGCTGGCATGATTTGTGTAAGAGAATCTCATTTGTGCTTGATATCACACAATTTCTTAGTGCATACAAACTAACTAATCATCGATTCCAGAGCCTTTCACAGCATTCGTGTCGAGCTGATTAATTAATAGTTGAAGATAGCTCTATTTCCTTATGTCTAGGGTGTAATTATCAAACAATTTTTGAATACTGTAGGCAGAGGTTCTAAAATTACATCAGCATATTTGTTTAGCATTTTTGGATGCAATTTTTCACAGTTTTTCTGACTCTGAAGACTTGCACTTATTTCAACTAAGTAGATGTCCTCATATCAGTGATATCACCTCCTTAATTGTTTTTTCTTAGTTGACCCTATTTCTGTCAACTTTTATTTTGCTTCTCACATGTTTAACAATAAAAATCACAATGAATGAATGAGTTGTTTTTGTTTTTGTTTTACAATGTAGTGTAAACTGTAGTGTAAAATACAAAAAAAATTCTTGTACACCCTTTGCAATTTAAATATTTCTTCCATAATCCAGCTAGTTCTTTTTACAACAGGAATTCTCTTTTTACATTCTTCCCTAATGATACATCTGGTTTCAATCCACAGCTCCTCTGGTTCACTGTCAATTCATCAGAAATGTTCATCTTTCATGTGAACTGTTCCTGGTAAGTAGTACTATCTGCTCCTGGTCTTATTTTGGCAGACAGAATACAGCTTCTCCATCTCCTGCTTCTAATTATGTACAGTAGCCTATTTGACTCCTATATTGACCATTTGCTGTCCATATGTACAATTATCTGTTTGGCTGCTTGAAGAGGTGTGGCCTTTAGTTAATTCATTCCAGTCATGACTGTCATCCCAAGAGGGTTCAATACTTAGTCTCACATGATTGGATTGGGCCATGGATGACATCTCAACGAACCACAGTTTCCAGTAAACTACTTCTATCCTATGAAGCAAGACTGCATACAGTTGTCTCTCAGGAAAAAGTGTCACCATATCTTCAAAAAGAAGAAAAGGGAACAGCCTGCAGTATGGATTGTATTTCAGAGGACGTCTGGCTGGTTCTCTGAGCTTGAGAGTATGATGTATCCCATACAGAAGAACGAATGTGCCAGCCATTTGTCAATGAACAGCAGAACTTGGTTCCTAACTTTCATTCCGCATCTCCAACACTGAGAGTAACATAATTCCATTTCCATGAACTGTAATGCCAGAACTTTGATCTAGCTATGATGTGGCTTCTCTGAGAGCTGAAGGAAAAGAAAATATGTTTTAATACCCAGTTACATGTTCATGTTCCCAAATACAGAGGGAATGGGTGAATCACACGTGTCTGCCATCTCGGATACATTTCCCATCGTACTGCTGATACTGGGAGCAAAGGGAAGCTATCTGGAGCTAGGAGGGTACTTATGTAGTTGTCCTTCCACTACATGTTTAACAATAGGATTTTGGTCCATTTGAGCTAACATTGTTTGATTCCTCTGATTGTACTGATTTTTTTTGTTGGATGGAAGCATTTTTTTTCTCAGAATCATTTTTAGGCAATCTGTCCAATTCTGAAAGGTTCAAACACACATCCTGACCCTGCTTCTAAGATCTTCAATAGATATGTCTGTTGTCACTCTTTTTTTCCGGGGCCCTGAAGTCTGTTTATCAATGTTAAGATTTTAAAACTTGAACACCATTTTCCATTGAAATGCTCTTTTGCTGGAATAGCTGTTTCTCTCTTTAATCCTCAAAAAAGGACTGTGCTCCCCTTTTTATCCTTTTCGGCAGTACGATCCCAATTGCAAATTTTACCATTTGGGTCCATTTTTTTACTCTGCAGGCCTTCTGGCACAAGATATCCACATCCTGAAGATGCTACACAAATGGCAAAGTGGTCCAATTGCTCCGATCCAATGTTTTGTTACAAATAATCCAAATACAACTGAGGGCTATTTTCTCATCCATTCATCTGCATATGTTTCCTGAGGAATATACGGAAGTCCAAATGACAACGCTTCCAGATTTGTGGGTCGAGAGAGAGAGAGAGAGAGAGAGAGAGAGAGAGAGAGAGAGAGAGAGAGAGAGAGAGAGAGAGAGAGAGAGAGCACTTGACAAAGGTAGGGAGAAATGAAAGGACTTACCTTTTTCTGCCTCTCTCTTATGGTGGACTGAAAATCAAGTTCTCTGGACAAGGCTGAACTTTTTGGAGGCTCTTTTTAAAATGGCCTGGAATAGAACAAAACATGAATTGAGCAACAGCAAGCTCTCGGTTGCCATTTCCTAAATATCTGCTCTTCCTTTCTGCAGTCTTTGCTCACCCTCCGCACCATGTTGGGCAATAGTGACACGGAATGGTCAAACCCAGAACTGCACCCACACGTCACAGGGACGAATATTCCCCCTGCAAAACGTCTGTGTATGATTAAAAAAAACTCTAAGATCTTCAACTGCTAAGAAATGTGACATAAAGCACAGTTATACATACTTAACTAAGTTATATACGGGCCAAGGAACTTTTGGTCTTCTGTATGTTTTGGGCTCCATCTCCCATAATTCCACTGATGGTGGTGGGTTGAACCTGATGAAGATTTAAGCCCAATTGATTCCACAGAGAAATGATAATATTTGGTCCCTGTGTGAATAATAGAATTCCAAAATGTTTTTGTTTTACAGAGTAAAAGTGTATTATACTATGCAAGCAGCAGGATGCTGTTATCTTGCTATGACCTCAGTAAAGTATATACTCTAAACTCAGTTACCTAGACTATTGAATTACTGAAAGGGCTTGTCAACTCAAGAGAAGTAGCAACAGATGTCTTCGGACAAGGGAAGCTGGTTTTCCTTCATATGGAGGATGCCTTTGAGAACCAAGGAAGCCGCTGGATAAGGTGGTGGGATAAGACCGTTGGAACCAAGTGGAATTGAGGCACAATAAATGTCAAGGGCAATTCTCAGAGTAGTTAGGGTTATTTAGACTGCAGCTCCGAAAACCTCATAGCTCTCAGAGAGTCTATTCCATAAGAGGGAAGACTGAAATAAGTGGGCCTCTTTAACCTTCAGAAAAAAGAGGGGGTGCAACTTAATTGCCAGAAGCAATTAAGAGAAAATTGGCCAACCATTTGTCAGATCTGATTTGATTTGGACTAGACATGGGCACGACTCGGCGAAATTGTCGTTTCCGTTTTTGGTTATCGTTTCCGTTACGTAACGGAAACGGTAACAATAATTAAGCTGTCAGAACTCGAACTCGAACCGAAAAAAGAAAAATTTGGTCGGGTTTTTCATTTCCGTTTGTGGCATCGCGGTGATAGCGCGATGCGAAGCACAGAAAAAGTTTTAAAAAACCCGACTCCCGTCCAGAAAAGCAGGCGAAAATATGCCTGCCTGAGGCTTTGCCACCTACCAGAGGGGTGGTTTCTGGGGGATCCCCAGCCTTTCCCCCCTCTTCTCCTGTCCTGGGCTGCTTGCACCAGGCTGGGGGGGGGGGGTTCATCCTCGTCGTCTGTCTTTTTGCATGCCATGCGGTTGGGGGGATCCAAAATGGCGACCGCAATTTTTCTTTTGAAATTGTGGTAAAAAAACACACCAAATCACCACAGAAACATGTGAAATTTATTTATTTTAAATGCCTGGATTTTAATAGTAGCAGCAGTGGGGGTTTTTTTATAGCAATAAAACGTCGTATTGATTTTATTTTATTTTATTTTATTTTTTTATTTTTTTAGACCTGCCCATTTGGGCTGGGCATGGGATGGGACCATGCAAATTTTTTGAACCATTCCACCAATGGCATCGCCAGGTTTTTGACTGACACTTCTGGATGTCTCGGAGGGCATAAAAAGCCGAGGCACCTTCCAGAAATCGCAGTTGGGTGTATGGATGTGATTGAGGGAGGAGGGCTGGCTGCTGGTGCTAGTGTGATCCGATCGAGATTGAGGAGGGATGCTGGAGGCTTTAGGATTTTAGGCAGGCAGGGAGGGAATTGAATTTAGAAAATAATTTCTTTGATTCCCTGCAGCTTTGTCTGCTGAAGGGAATAGCAGTTTATTCTTTATTTCTTCTCTGGCAGTTTGTGAGGCTTTTTTTCTGATATTGGATAAAGGGGGAGGTTCGACTGGGAGTGGGAGGTGTGGATTTATTTTAAAAATATATTATATACTACCATTTATTTTCTATTTTCCCAACTTCAATTTGCTTTCACACACACACATTTGGGGTGCAAGCCAAGAACAGAACCTCTATCCTAAGTTATATCATAACTGCCCACTCGCCTGTCCTCCCATGCCGCCACCCGCCTGTGGCCCGCGCCACCGCCCGCCCACTCGCCCGCCCGCAGCCGCTGCCCGCCCATGGCCCCCTGCCACCACCGCCCGCCCGCACCTCGAAACGTCATTTTTTCTGGTCGTGCCCATGTCTAGTTTCCAGCATTTGAAGTACTTCAGGCTAAGCGCTCAACATCTGAGTACCCTGGTAGTCCATTTATTTACACACTACATTTAAGGTAGTTATCAATTTGTTGCCTTGCAAAAACATGGTCCTGTTATTATTCTTCCTTGGTTGAAAAGAGAATTGCATGGAGATCTTTGGCCCTTCTAAAGCTAGTTGCTCTAGTCCATCCTTTGGGTCTTCCAGTGCCTCACCCCTCCGTCCTCCCCTCCTGGACGAGTTCGGGCCGGTCTCTTTAGCGGAGACCTCCAGAGCTATGGCTCGTTGCCGGCCGGCGGCCACTCCATTTGACCCTTGCCCAGCCTGGCTCTTAAAATCTGCCGAGGGGAACATGCCAGAGTGGTTTTCTTCCATCGCCACGGCCTCCTTTCGGGAGGGTCGTTTTCCTTCCCGTCTAAAGGAGACCGTGGTAAAACCCATTCTTAAGAAACCTGGCTTGGCGACGGACGATCTTTCCAACTTCCGTCCGATCGCCATCGTTCCCTTCCTGGGCAAGGTTGTCGAGGGGTTGGCTGCCGTCCGGCTCCAGTCATACCTGGAGACAAACCATATCCTGGACCCCTTCCAGTCTGGATTCAGGCCTCTTCGCGGGACCGAGACCGCCCTGGTCGCTCTGCAGGATGACCTCCTCAGGGAGGCCGACAGGGGGAGTTCCTCCCTGCTCGTCCTCCTTGATCTCTCAGCAGCCTTTGATACCGTCGACCACGGTAACCTTCTGGCCCGGCTCGCTGAGGCGGGAATTGGTGGTCAGGCCTTGGCCTGGCTCCGTTCCTTCCTAGGCGGCCGGACTCAGAGGGTACAGCTGGGGGATGTCTTGTCGGCTCCTTGGACTCTCCCTTGTGGGGTGCCCCAGGGGTCGGCAATCTCCCCGTGCTGTTCAATGTTTATATGAGGCCGCTGGGGGAGGTCATCAGGAGATATGGAGTTCGCTGTCATCAGTACGCTGTTGACACGCAGCTCTATATCTCCTTTTCTACGTCTGCTGAGGAGGCGGTTCGATCCCTCGATCTGTGCCTGGAGGCCATTCTGGAATGGACCAGAGATAACCGGCTCAAGCTTAATCCGGAGAAGACAGAGGTTCTGTTCTTCGGGGCGCCCTCGTCTCGGTACAATGGCCCCCTCCCTAGTCTGGGGGGTACCTCCCTCCAGCCTACAGACAGGGCCAGGAATCTGGGCGTGGTCCTGGATTCGGCCCTCTCCCTGGAAGCCCAGGTGATGGCAGTCTCCAGGGCCGCTTTTTTCCATCTCCGCAGGATCGTCCAGATCCGTCAGTACCTTGACGAGTCCTCCCTGAGGACAGTAGTGCAGGCCCTGGTGATCTCGAGGATCGACTATTGCAATGCCCTCTACGTGGGGTTGCCCTTGACCCTGGTCCGGAGGTTACAGCGGGTGCAAAATGCGGCGGCCAGGCTGGTGGTGGGTGCTCGTAGATTCGAGCACATCACCCCAGTCCTGGTCCGCCTGCATTGGCTACCCGTTGTCTTCCGGATCAGGTTCAAGGTCCTGGTCTTGGTTTTCAAGGCCCTCCACGGCTTGGGACCAGGATACCTGGCGGAGTGCATCTCCCTGAGGGCATCCGGATCCAGACCCACGAGATCGTCGCAGGCGCGCTCTTTGAGAGTGGCCACACCCAGAGAGGCGCGGAAACGCGCGACGCGGAACCGCGCCTTCTCTGTGGTGGGGCCCTCGCTTTGGAACCATCTGCCCCCTGAGCTGCGCCTGCTGGAGTCCCTGCCCGCCTTTAAGAGGGCTTTGAAGACCTACCTCTTCAAAGAGGCTTATGGTGCCCTTATTAGTTAGTTTTTCTTTTTCTTCCTATCCCTAAACGTCTGCCGCCATCTTGCCCTCCGCTGCCCTTGCTGGTGGCCTGCTATCTTTTAGCTTTTAGCTTTTACCTTTTTTAGTTTTTGCGTTGTTAGCCGCCCAGAGTTCCCGTTGGGAAGATGGAGCGGGATATAAGCACTTAAATAAATAAAATAAATAAATAAATTCTGGATTGTATAGGACCTCCTCCTCCCAGTGAGCATACTCCTCGTTCCCCTCCTGCAGCTTCAGTTCCTTTTCGCCACTGCAGAAGAGAGTCGTATTCCTTCTAGCTCCTGCAAAGAGAAAGCAATTTTACTTAAATATCTTATCTGTTACTTATTTTCTTTACCAGTTTTTTCTTAATTCTATACCTCCTCCTCCCTTCTCTACGTCGATCAGACCATTTTATTATTCACACACACACAGAGAGAGAGAGAGAGAGAGAGAAACACCATTTTATGGCCTCCAGTGGACTTTTCAAAAGGTGTGTGGCCTGCTCCAACAAAGTTTCTATTTCTGACAGTCACAATCTTTGCCTTTATTGTTTTGGGGAACAAAACAATACCTTGTCTCCACCTGTAAAACAGCAGAAGTTGTAGGGTCCTAAACCCTTGAAGCCCTCTGCTTCACTATCAGACAAAAAGAAAAAGAAGTTTGCTCCCTTGACATCAAAGCTGGACTTGAGATTGCCTAAGGCTGCTTCCAGCCTGGTCCTTCCAGCTCAAAACTCAACACTGACACCGACAGATCTACAACATCAAAATCAGGATGATCTCCGATGTCGACAGCTCCAGATGCTGTATCCGAGATCCAGTCATTCTAGCTGGGGAGACAATTCCATTGAGGAACTGACTGTAGTCCAAGCGCCTCTCTCAAGCCCTGGTCTATCACCAGGCTTTCACCAGGAGCTTCCGTCTCAGCTTGTGGAGGATCAGCCGCCTTCGCATCATGCTCAGATGCCTAAGCCTCACTAACTACCAGATACTGACACCAGGCATCATGTGGAAACGCTATGCCCGCTCTCCATCACCTCTACATCGAGTTCATCCATCCAAATGATTTAGACTCCTAGACGAGCCTCTATATGAGGAAACTTCCTTGATGCCAGAGAGACTGTCCCAGCCTCAGCATCAAGACTCTTGACGTCACTTTTTTTTTAACTATCTGCCACTCCTCATCTTCTTCTTCACCTCCTCAGTATTAAGACCATTGTCGATGCCTATGGAGACACCCATACCAACCATACTCATCGACATTGACAGTACATTCAGTTCATTTCCTGTTCCTCTCACCATGAACCTGATGACATCGAGACATCACGACACTGATCCAAGCACAAGTTGCCTTCACTTCCTCCCAACCACAAAAGTGTTTTTGATGTTGTTCACTATCGGCACCACCAGCTACTGCGGAACCCTCAATCAAAAAAGACCACCTGTACACCAGTCTTAACACTCAGGGCACCCGTCCATGATTTTCCTGCTCATACCTCACTACCAAGCCGCCCCTCTCGTGACTACTAGACACAGCAGTCTTCTTGACCTAGAGCTGAATTGCCAGCCTTTATGGATGAATCTCTTCCTTCACACCAATCTCCTCACTGTTGCTGATGATGCCTCCCAATACATTCAGATGTCATCTCCTACGAACCTACCAACACCAGATTCAGATGTTGCTGATCTCAATCTTCCATCACCATTGGAGGATTTCAGACTATATTACAAGATGTTTCACAAGACAGCTAAGATTATGGACTTGCAAGTCCAACAACTCGATACTGACAACTCTTAGAAAATTTGGGCCATCTTAATAAGAATCAAACTCCTCCTTTGTGACTTGGATTTATCCCATCACTTCTAAAACGAGTCAAGTCTGCATGGAATAAGCCATCATCAGCACCCTTAATGGCCAGGTGTATTGATAACTTGTATCACACACATGGTGATGATACAACTTTACTGTTCCAGAAAAGGATGGAGGATTACGAGCCATTCTAGATCTCAGAGAGCTAAACTTCTACATACATAATTCCAGATGACAACTCTACAGCAGATTCTTCTGTTGCTCCAGCAAGGATACTGCTTTGCAGTTGTAGATTTACAAGACACTTATTTTCATATTTCCATAGCGCAGATCACAGCAAATACCAAAGATTCAAAATTGGGGTCCATACTTACCAATTCAAGGCACTCCCTTTTGGACTCCACAGCACCTCGGGTCTTTACAAAGTGCCTTGCCCCAGTTGCAATGTTCCTCCACCTCCATGGCATCAATGTCTTTCTATACCTGGATAATTGGCTCCTTGTGTCACCTACAAAACAAACAGCAACCCAAGCTCTACCCTACACCATAACAATACTTACCTCAGTCGGATTGTAGATCAACAAAAGCAAATCCATCCTTTCTCCCTGTCAATTTGTCCATTACATAGGGGCAGTCTTTGACTCCAGAATGGAGTTTTCCTTCCCAAAGAATGGAAACCAAAAATTTTCTGAGCCATTCAATCCTTTCTTTCAGAGACATTGGTATCTGTGCAGAAAGCGAAACACCTGCTATGCCTTATAGCCTTCTCCATGTCTGTCCTCCTCCATGCCAGACTCAAGATGAGGCCACTGCAAGCTTGGTTCCTGGCACATTTCTGTCCCCATATTTATCGTCAGAACATGCTCATTCTTTGAGTCACCTCGGCTTCACACCTCAACCTCCAATGGTGGGCGTCACATACTCACCTGACCACTGGTCACCCCTTTCACCTCAGGCACGCTTCCATCCAACTCACCACCAACACCAGTACCACTTGATGCAGAGCTCACTGCACAAGTCTCCATGAATTCTACCTAGAAACACCTGTGCATCAACCATCTTGAACTTCTAGTGATTTTCAAAGTTCTCTGGTCATTTGAGCCTCTCCTTCTAGGACGGACTGTCGAAACAATAACGGACAATACTGCCACTCTGTTTTACATAAACAAACAAGGCAGAACACATTCTTTGCCCCTTCTTCACTTCCCCATTCAGATTCATCTTCCCAATAGCAATCCACATATCCTCCCAGGACAACCTGATGACAGACCAGCTTAGTCGTTGCAGTCACAACAACCATGAATGGTTACTCCTCAACTCTGCCTTCCACCTCTTCTGTTGGTGGTGGGGCACTCCCCAAATTGACTTGTTTGTCAGAAAGACCAACTCCAAATGCAAACTGTACTGCTCTTTAGCAGGCCTAGGACACCTGTCACTTGGAGATGCCTTTTTGATTCCATGGTCTCCCACCCTACTCTACGCCTTCCCTCCACTCTCATGCCTTCAGCGGACTATAGTAAAACTTCAACATCATTCAGCCCACTCCATCCTGATTGCTCCTTGGTGGCCACAACAACCATTTATTTATTTATTTATTTATTTATTTATTTATTTATTTATTTATTTATTTATTTATTTTATACAGCTTATATACCGCCCGTCTTCCTTGTGGAACTCCGGGCGGTTTACAACAAATTTATAGCACAGCAAAATTACAAACAACAAAATAAATATTAATAGACTAATAAAGCAGAGAAGAACAACAACAACAGATGGCGGGACTAAAAAAAAAAAAACTCTGTTCGGGTCACTCAAACGCCTCCCGGAAGAGAAGGGTTTTCAGCGCCTTCTGGAAGGCAGGCAGGGACTCTGCAAGGCGCACCTCTGCTGGAAGATGATTCCAAAGGGTCGGGCCAGCCACAGAGAAGGCTCGGGCATGGGTGGAAGTTCTCCGAGCCTCCCTGGGCATGGCCACGCGCAGCATGTGCGCCCGCGACAACCTGGTCGGACGGGCCGAGGTTGATCGCTGGTCGATCCGCTCCGTCAGGTAGCCAGGTCCTAGGCCATGGAGGGTTTTGTATACCAAAACCAGGACCTTGAATCTAATTCGGGCTGCAACGGGTAACCAATGCAGGCGAGCCAGAACTGGGGTGATATCCTCGAATCGACGCACACCTGCCACCAGTCTGGCCGCTGCATTTTGGACCCGCTGCAGTCGCCGAAGGAGAGTCAAGGGCAACCCCATGTAGAGTGTGTTGCAATAGTCCAATCTCGAGATCACCAGCGCCTGGACCACTGTTCTGAGGGAGTCCTCATCCAGGTACGGACGAATCTGGGTGATTCGACGAAGGTGGAAAAAGGCAGCCCTGGACAAGGCAGACACCTGGGCTTCCACGGTGAGCGCCGGGTCCAGGACTACGCCCAGATTCCGGACACCGTCCGATGGCCTGAGGGAAACACCCTCCAAGGTGGGATACGGGCCACCGTAGTAGGATGAGGGGGCCCCAAAGAACATAACCTCGGTCTTATCGGGGTTGAGTTTAAGCCTGTTAGCCCTGGTCCATTTCATGACCGCACCCAGGCACTGATTGAGGGTCCGGACAGCCTCATCTGCAGCGGTAGAAAAGGAGACATAGAGTTGCGTGTCATCAGCGTACTGATGACAGCAGACTCCATGTCCCCTAATGACCTCAGCCAGCGGCCTGATGTAAATGTTGAACAGCATGGGAGAGAGAGACGACCCCTGTGGAACCCCACAAGGGAGTATCCAAGGGGCCGATAACTCGCCCCCATGCTGAACCTGCTGGGGACAGTCTCCGAGGAAGGACCGGAACCAGCTGTAAACAGTGCCTCCGATCCCGACCCCAGAGAGCCGGTCCAGCAGGATACCGTGGTCAACGGTATCAAAGGCCGCTGACAAATCCAGGAGGACCAATAGGGAGGAGCACCCCCCGTCGGCCCTCCAGAGGAGGTCATCTTGCAGAGCGACCAAGACTGTCTCGGTCCCCCGACCAGGCCTGAACCCAGACTGGAACGGATCCAGGACGTGCTCTCCCTCCAGATATGATAGAAGCCGGATCGCGGCCACCCTCTCGATCACCTTGCCCATAAAGGGAACATTAGCAATTAGTTGGTCAAATCGCTCGATGCTAGGTTGGGTTTCTTCAGAATGGGCTTTACCACAGTCTCCTTCAGGCGAGAGGGAAAAATCCCTTCCCTGAAGAAGGCTGTGGCGATGATCGATGCCCATTCGGAGATGTGACAGTCAACTCCATGGCAGTTGATTACCTCCATTTGCCAAGAACTCCAGACCTGCTATCCCAATGCCACGGCTGCATCCTCCATCCCAATCTGTCATCTCTCCACCTCACAGCATGGCTAAACCTCTATCGATAGATCAGGTCCTCTCACAGGCCAGAAAGCCCTCCACTGACTTGCTTTATTCTTACAAATGGAAAGCCTTTCTCTTGTTTGCGTCCGAACATGATTTTCCAACTAGTTCCACAACTCTGGATGTATTGCTACAGTTTCTTCTCCTCTTCAACAGAGGCCTCTCCATCTCTACTCTTTGGGTGTATATTGCTGCAATTATGGCAGACCAGCCTCTAAATTCTTCAGCGGCTTTATTTTTCAGACACCGTACTCTCAAGCAATTCTTGAAGGGCTTAAAGATTATCCACCCAAATACTCAAGCCCCAACTCCTCAGTGGTCTCTCTCCTTGGTCCTTCATCAAACCTCCATTTCAGCCCATGGCCACCATTACTCCACATATGTTAACCTTAAAGACTGCCCTCCTAGTTGCAATTACTTCTGCTAGGAGAGCATCGGAACTATCGGCACACCGTATAGATCCACCCTTCCTACAGTTCCACCCTAACAAGGTTACCCTCTATCCAGATTATTTCCTTCCTTCTGAAAGTGGTCTCTGATTTTCATTTGAAACAACCTCTCATATTACCTACCCTCTTCCCATCTCCTTCCTCTGATTTGGAATGGTCTCTTCACATACTGGATGTCCATCACATGCTCCTCTTCTACCTCTCCTGCACGGCTTCTTTTCGGCAATCCGATCCATCTAAAGGTCTCTCGATAATAGGAACTAAGGCTGCCGGCAGGAAACATGGAGCATGCGCACTGGCATGAGGAGATCCTATACAACCCAGAAGCTTTAGAAGGGCCGAAGATCTCTGTGCAGGTGCAAAGACCCATTTGTGTGAATTCACAGATGCACACTTGAAGAGCCACAGTTACAGGTAGTATACATAACGTACTGTATATACTCGAATATAAGCCTAGTTTTCCAGCCCTAATTATGGGCTGAAAAAAGGGGCCCTCGACTTATATACGGGTCAATACTTTTAGCCACTGAGGCAAGTGCTTGGGTCGGTGGCTAAAAGTCATTTTACACATTGTGTGCCGCTTCTCCTGACCCCCCCCCTCTGCATCACAGGGGAGTGGTGTGCGATGTTTAAAATGACTTTTAGCCACTGACCCAAGCACTTGCATCAGTGGCTAAAAGTCATTTTAAACATCACACACTGCTCCCCCAGCTCACAAAGGAGGAGCTGCCAGGCCCTGCTGCATTTCCCACCCTAGACTTATACTCGAGTCAATACATTTCCCCAGTTTTGGGGGGTTAAATTAGGGGCCTCGACTTATACTCAGGTCGACTTATACTTGAGTATATACGGGTATTTTTCTTTCCTTTGATTGTTTATGAATTTGGGGTGTCCATTTAATGTAATATGTTGTGAAATGGTTGGTGAAGGCCAATATTTATATTATATTGTAATGAATGCCCAGAATAGTCTGGTAGGAAATAAGTGTAATAAATAAATAAATAAATAAATAAATAAATAAATAAATAAATAAATAAATAAATAAATAAATCTTCCAGGGGCTAGAGCAGAGTTGAAGCAAATTAGGGCAATCAGCTGCAATTAAGCAGAGTGAAAGTGCAACTTTAGGCAGCTGATTTGAGGTGACACAAAAGGAGAGCACATTTTTTTCTTTACATAAGAGCATAAGAAGCACCCTGCTGAATCAGGCCAAGGACCCACCTAGTCCAGGTTCCTGGATCTTACAGTAGCCCCACAAGATGCTTCTGGGGGCACATGAGACAACCAGAGACCTGATGCTGCTCCCGTGCAGCTGGCATTACAAGGTACCCTCCTTTTAAGCCTGGAGATGACATGTATCCCCGTCAGGGCTTGTAACCTGCAAAGGGCTTTAATTTATTATTGCTGTATATTTTGTTCCAGAAAAAGCACATTTGAGATTGCCTTTCTCAGGTGAAACATAAATTGGCAACATAACTTGACACTGCAGGCTTTAGTGTAGGTGGGGTCCTATTTGCATTTCTCTTCAGATAGCAAAATGTTAAACTATCCAAATTCATCTGTCCAGGAATATTGCAGGCTCTGGGGTCACTGCTTACTCCTGCTACACCTGGATGGCTATCTTTGTTTCTTTTTCTTTTTTTGTAGCATTTAATTATGCTTTGATGGATGACCAACTATTTCCATCAGTTGAGGACAAATTAACCTTTGGTTGCCCTCTCTGTCTCAGTACAGTCAAGGCCTGTGGGCTCAGGTAATGTGGAACACATGTTTTGTATTTAGTCAGGCTTAATCTCTATAGTCATTAATGGGGCCTGCTCCCTTCCCTTCTAAAAATATTTATAATTAAATGGCCCACCTTTAGGTTTTACTAATAGATGTCCTAAAGTATAACTGTTCATCCATGAATACAAAGTCCATGAGAATCCTACCAGTTAAAATACTCTTCATTCGAAACCTTCAAGCTTAAAAAGCTTGTCTCAAAGTTGGGCACTGCTTTTGTAGGATTAGTTTTGGATAGGCCCTGTGTGCGTGTCTATGTGCACATATTTCTAAAACATTTCTCTTTTTTGAAGTTCAGCCATTACATCTTTCTTGAAACCACCAGATGGCATTCTTTCCATTCTGTGAACCCTGCCTGACATCATCGGGAGTGTCTACCAATTCACCAACAGACCACCGTTTCCATTAGGGGAGACGGAAGCTGCAAGCATAGAGAGGCTACATTCAGCTCGGAGAGCCCTCACCCCACTCTCTAACATCTAGCGCTGCCTCCATTTTCTGTGCTCATCAGAAATTAACTTGTCATGTGCTGAATTCTGTGGGGCTGGAAATATGCAACCCAGAGACAGGCGTAGGAGCAGAAAATAGATGTCAGGGAGGAAACAGCCATTTTTATGGTTTTATTCTTATTCTTGATGGCACGTGGCAAGCTGTGAATCAGAAGTAGGATTAAAGCAACTGGCCCACTAGGAATAAGACAAAGTCAAAATGTGGCAACAATTTAGAAGCCAAATGTTTTGAAGACAAATCTCATACAGCTTAGCCAGTGTGAAGTTTGATTTTTAATTAAATTCACTGTTTTTGCGCTGTTGGTAAGATTCCAAAATAAGGGGGGAGGGAAGGGGAAGGGGGAGAGGGGCAAAACAAATGGAGGAGTACCTGTGCTGAGAAACCAGCTTGAGAGCAAAAATACTTGCATAGAAACCAGTTCCCTTGACAGTTTCCCAAGACATATATTCCAGGTAAGCTCACAAGCAGCAATATAGCCGGGAGTGCTGCAGCAGAGCAAAGATCAGGCCAATAACTCCTTATGTGGCAGGTAAAAACAGGCATTCAGCAGAATGCAGCCCTGCCTGCTTTAACAATATCTTCCCTCCACATGGTCTCCTCTGTTGTGGATATCTGAGCAATTAGAGATGCAAAAGAAGCGAGTGTTTATATTTCAATCAAAAGCTTGCTCCTCCACTATACATGCATTAATAAACTATTCCCTAAATCCAAGTGATAAGAGCCTAATCCCAGTCCCCCAAGAGAACAGAATCTCCTTTTAGTTGTCCATCTTCCTCTCATTCTAAATCAGTGGTTTCCTATCTGTTCGAACTAGTAACCCCCTCTTGAAATGGCTAAGTAATCTGTGACACTTCTCAGCTATGTTAGCATAAAAAGGTACTTTTAATGGGGCAAAGTCATCCCTTCTCAGGAAACAGAAGCCTCTTTCTCTCCCCTGAAGGGCCTGTTTCTATGATAACTTTGGGCGTTTATACACGACCCCTAAGCTCCGCCGCAAATGGCTGCAAGGTCCAGACCTTAAAAATGTTTACCCACCAGCTCCGGACTTTGCAAACAATTAAGTGCGACCCCGCCCACTTTAGCGTGACCAAACAGCAGTTTTCTTGTACCTGCTTTTTGGATGTGACAAATATTTGATCCGGTGTAAGGATAGTGAGTGCCGGGCTCTCCTGGCTTCTGTTTGTTCTTTTTTTGCGCCCCGCTCCTTTAAGAGATCTGAATGCTGCCAGGAACAAAACGGGGGTAAACCGGCATTCTTTTCTTTCTTTTTTCTCCCTCCCTCAGGCAGCCAGCAACCAGGAAGTGCGGAGGGGGGTGGGGACAGAGGAAGAGGGAGGAACCCCTAAGATCTCTGGTCCGAATTTAAGTGGCCAGCGGATCTTAGGGGTCGTGTAAAAAGGCCCTTTAATATCCAACTCCAAAAAGACAACAAACGCTGCTTTCACACGACCACTAAAATCTGCAGCAAACTTTGATCTGGAAAACTCCTCGGAGTGGTCATGTGGTTGATGTTGCAGATTGGATGTTCCCATGGTCGCATTTTGAAAATCTGTTCGGATCCCACGACTGAGAACCACAGCAAAGACACCATAATGGGGTCGAAAAAGTTTTGATGCAGATTTTCCCTGTTTCCACAGACTCAAGTAACAGTTTAAAATCTACATCGGAACAGTGACAAGGATTTTACCACCTCAAGACCAGGTACTTGTAAAATGCACTGGGTCACGCTTAAAGGGGCACGGTCGCACTTTATTTTTATTTTTTAAGTCCACTGCTCATGGGAAAACGATTTTATGCTCTGCATTTGCGAGCACTTTGCAGTGGATTTTAGTGGTTGTGTGAAAGCAGCCAAAGAGCAAGAAGATTGAAGTCCCGGACCTCCAAGGTAGCATTTTCAGAAGTGCTACCTGTTCCTCATGCGGGACCTACCAGGCAGGCAGAGCTCAGAAGCCTCAATGTGTGGATGAGGCGATGGTGTCGAGAGGAGGGCTTCAGATTTGTCAGGAACTGGAGAACATTTTGGGACAAGCCAAACCTGTTCAGGAGGGATGGGTTGCACTTGAACGATGATGGCACCAGATTGCTGGCATTCAACATCAAAAAGGCTGCAGAGCAGCTTTTAAACTGATAACTGGGGGAAAGTCAACAGGAGCTGAGCGGCATCCAGTTCGGGAAAGTATGTACATCAGAACACACTGGGGGGCGGGGGGAGACAAAGAAGCAACCGTTCTTGGGGGACGCACAGTACAGGTGCTTTTACACAAATGCTTGAAGCCTCCGAGCAAAGATGAACATTTGGTAGCTAGGGATAACATTCATATAAGAGCCATAACAGAAACCCGGTGGAATACAAAGAACCAGTGGGATACCGCAGTCCCAGTCTATAAACTATAGGAGGGATAGAGAGGAGCAGGTTGGAGGTGGAGTTGCCATCTATGGGGTAAAATCCAGCAGAATGGAGATCAACGGTGTCTCTAACACCACCGTAGAATCACTGTGGGTTAAACTACCAGGGCCATGGAGCAGTGTGATAGTGGGGTATGCTGTTGTCCACCAGATCAAAAACTTGAGGGGGACATTGAAATGAGGAGACAAATCATGGAGGTGTCTAAGAGAGACAGGATAGTAATCATGGGGGACTTCAATTTAACCCCACATTGACTGGGCCAAAGCAAGCTTGGGGCATGAAAGAGAAACACGGTTTCTTGACAAACTAAATGACTGTGACTTAGTTAACTTGTCATGGCATCCACCCAAGAATAGGCAACTCTGGATCTAATACTGTGTGATATTCAGGATCTGGTCATGGATGTGAATGTCACTCAGCCTCTGGGGAACAGTGACCATGCTGCAATCTCTTTTGCCATGCATATCAGGGGAAACTGTCAAGCAAATCTGACACTAAAACCCCTTGATTTCTGAAGGTTGGACTTCCCTCAGATGAGGAAACTAGTTAGAAAGAAATTGAAGGGGAGGTAAAAAGAATCCAATCTCTCCAGAGTGCATGGAGACTGTTTGAAACAATGGTAGTAGAGGCCCAGCACAAGTGCATACCACAAAGAAAGAAGAGCTCCTCTAAGTCCAAGATAAAAAAGAACCACATTCCTAGCAACATGAAACTAGCACCACAAGGTTACCATTGCATCAGATAGCTTTGCAGAAGGAATTGGAGATGATAGCCGTTGTGAATTTTTCTGGCTGTTTGGCCGTGTTCTGGACGTTTTTCTTCCTGACTAGAGATGGGCATGAAATGTTTCATTTTTTGTTTTTCGTTTCGTTTCCTAATGCAATGAAAAATGGCATGCCCTTTAAAAAGTAACGAAATGAAATGGAAATTTTCATTCCATTCCATTCCATTCCATTTTTAGTTTTTTATTATTTATTTTGACAAGCAGCAGTCTCTGCGCTTGCCAAAATAAATAATAAAAATAAGAAGCTGGTGCCACCTGGTCGGCGAGAAAAATTAAGGTAAATAAAAACACCAACCAGCCTCCTTACTTGATTTAAAAAAAAAAAAACCCCCGTAATCTGGCCTATCCACGCACCAGTTGGTTGGCGGGAGAAAACAAATGAGCAAAAAACCCTGCTGACTGGCCTCCCTGCATGTCAGCTGGTCAGCGGGAGTAAATCTGCCGACCAGATGGCCCAGCCCCAACAGTGTAAAAAAGAATGAAAAATGAAACGAAACGAAATACAAAATGAATTGTTTAAAAAAATTCATTTTGTAATAAACGAAACAAAACAGGGGAAAAGAAACGACAAATGAAATGAAATGCCATTTTGGCATTTTGTGCTTATCTCTATTCCTGACGTTTCACCAGACTCTGTGGCCAGCATCTTCAAAATGCAAGGAGCTGTCCTTGCCCCCTGAAGATGCCAGCCGCAGAGTCTGAAACATCAGGAAGAAAAACTCCCAGAACATGGACAAACATCCCGAAAAACTCACATCAGCGATCAGATCCCGGCTGTGAATGCCTTCAAGAATACATTGAACTGGAGATGGATTCACCAAGAGTGTTGTCTGTTTCATACAGAGTCTGAGACTATATTCAAAATAAGGGCACACTGACTAGCGAGAGCACAGCTTAACACATTCTCCTGAATACCCAGTTCCTTTGCCAATCCACTCCAACGAGATCAGACTTTTCTATCTTAAGAACATCACTTTCTCAGGATGGTTGTCAAGGTCTACTTGGAACCTGTGTTTGGCTAAATGTGCTTCAGAAGCTGCACTCCTGAACCCTTAATTCAGTGGTTCTCAGCCTGTGGATCCCCAGATGTTCCTGGACTGCAACTCCCAGAAATCGTGGTTAGCTCAGCTAGTGATGAAGACTTCTGGGAGCTGCAGTCCAGGAATATCTGGGGGCCCCAGGTTGAGAACCACTTCCTTCATTTTAGACCCAAGATGGTCCCTCAGAGGCCTCATGAACTAATGTGCTATAAGCTGAGTGCAGTTGCATCATGTTGTTGCCGTTATGTGCGATCAAGTTGCTTCTGACATAGGGCAACCCTAATCAGGTTTTAAGGCATGAAAGATGTTCAGAGAGTGGTTTATCATTGTCATCCCTGCTCCCTTGTGACTTTCCATGGCTGAGTCAGAATTTGAGTGCAGATCTTCTGAGTTCTAGTTTGATATCATTTCCATTACCCCCATGCTTGCTCTGATCCCTTATCCCCCCCATGACATGTTGCATCTCACCACACCAAAGATTTTGAACAAAGAAGTACAGATTTTGTGCTCTGCCTTTATCCTATGCTAGAGATTCAACGAGAAGGGTGGTAGACTTGGTTTCCTGCAGTGTTCTTATTTCTAATTGTGCTCCAAGATAGCTTAGACAAGATAAACAGTCTAGAGCAGTGGTGGTGAACCTTCAGCACTCCAGATGTTTTAGACCACAACTCCCATAGTCCTTTATCATTGGCAATACAAGCTTGAAATTCTGGGAGTTGTGGTCCAAAACATCTGGAGTGCCAAAAGTTCACCACCACTGGTCTAGGGTATCCAACCTCCTGCTGCTGTTTATTTTGTCAAGGTTGCCATAACCTCTATTTTACCATGTATGGAATGGCTATAGCTCTTTTGTAAACAGCTGGAATCTGTTCATAAACCTGTCACTGCCCTCACAAAGCTTGGTAAGCCATGGAACTGGATGCTGGCTGGCAGAGTATGGATGCTGTAATCCAAAATGGAGACTTTTGATTGCATGATATCCTGAAGCTACCCTTCAAGGATATATCAAAACATGAATAATTCC